>CM075982.1:54329450-54451634 GCA_038087875.1 Malacoraja senta | reverse complement strand
GGGGGTTGTGGAAGAGGGACTGAGGTGTAGGGGGGAGAGGTAAGGGGGTAGAGAGGGAAGGGGGGTGGGGGGGGAGAGAGGGATGGGGTGGGAGGAGGAGGGGTAGGAGAGGGAGATGGAGAGGGAGATGGAGAGTGGGAGGAAGAGAGCGGTGGGGGAGGGGAGTAGAGAGGGGAGGGCGAGAGAGGATGTGGAGGAGGGGGGAGGGAGGCGAGGAGGGAGATGGGGTAGGGGGTAGAGGGGGAAGAGTGTGGATGGAGGGGGTAGAGTGGGGAGGGGGAATGGGTGGGTGAGAGAGGGAAGGGTTGGGGGAGGGAAGGGGGGTGGGGGCGGTGGGGGAGAGATGGAAGGGGTGGGGGAGGGAAGGGGGGAGAGGGAAGGGGGGTGGGGAAGAGAGGGATGGGGTGGGAGGGAGGAGGGGGAGAAGAGGAGAGGGTGGGAGAGGGAGCTGGAGAGTGGAGGAGAGAGGGATGGGTGAGGGGGAGAGAGGGATGGGGAGGGGGAGAGAGATGTGCGGGGAGGGGGCGAGGGATGGGGGAGGGGAGGAGGGAGATGGGGTAGGGGAGGGAGAAGGAAGAGAGTGGGGAGGGGAGGGGGTGGAGGGGTGAGAGGGGAAATAGTGGGGAGGGAGAGGGGAAGGGGAAGGGGTAGGGACAGTCCATCTGTTCCCTCATTCCCTGTCACCCCCAATCCTCTTTCTCTATTGTCACACACGTGAAGACACCCTTCGACACAGGCTGCGGGGGTGGGGGGATGGGCTGGGCTGGGCTGCGGCAAAGGCATATGTAAATGGATCCATTCTGATTGGACCATCTGTGAGCATTGGGCATTGTGACATCACACGATGGAGCGTTCACCAACATTCTATGGGTGAGAGCTGTTTTTTAAAACATTTTGAAATTTTGGAGTAGGGCGGGGAGAGAAGGATTTTATTAAAAATGTGTACATAAACACGACGAAATTTAATCAGGAGTGGCTACTCGGAAAGAAAAATGAAATCTCTACCGAAATGGAAAAAATCTCGGCGTTTCTGCGTGTGGTGTTGGCGTAGCGAGGAATCAAAGTCTGGCAGACAGACAGACAGACAGACAGACAGACAGACAGACAGACAGAGAGACAGACAGACAGACACACACACGCACACACACACACACACACACACATACACACACACACACACAGACAGTTTTAAATATAGATAGATAGATAGATGAACCATTGAGAGGCAAAAATAATCTCTTCATCTGTTTCAAGTGAATGAACCCTTAAAGGCCTGTCTCACGAGTCTGCGGTCATTGCGGCGAAACGGGAAGAATCTGCCGCCATAGACCGCGCACTCGTGAGAACGTACAATTCCGGGGTCGTGCGGCGGTGTTCCCAACACCGCACGGTGCTAAAATAAAATCGACATGTCGAAAACTATATACTCAACCGCACAACCTCCACCAGTGATGCACGAGTACGGCACGGCCGCCTGCACGGGCCGCCGCCAGTGTTGCTCGAGCGCCGTGCGTCAAACCTCCACTGCCACAGCCTCCGCCAGTGACGCACGTGCCTCCGCCAGTGAGGCACGTGTGCTGCACGGCCGCAGGCACAGCCACCGCTACAGCGCCGCGATCAGGATGGCCGCCGCCACAGCCGCCGCTTGTGAGTCACGTGCGGCGGGCCGACGTCATCGCAGTCGGCCCGCCCTTTTTTTAACTTACCGCAAGCACGTGGGACCCGCCGTGTTTGAATTACTCGGCCCCCGCGCAGCATACCATGCGGCGCTCTGGTGGATAGGCTCGCCGCTCTCGCCGTTGCCGCGCGGTCCCCGCTACCGGCGACGCCGCGCTTCACCGCCGATGACCGCAAACAGGTAAGACAGAGCCTTTACTTCTAGACAATGACCTTTTCCTACTTGGAAATGGAATGGGATACGTCATTGTCACATGTGACAAGGCACAGTGAAATTCTGCCCCTACGCCGGGTCCCCATTGTCCATTGTTCTCCACCCAACCCTTCCCCCCCCCCCCTCACGGTGGTCCCCCCACACCGGGTCCTCCATTGTTCTTAACTTGAGGACATGTTCCACGAGGACATGTCCACAATGTCAAGACCACACAGCCACCATTATGTTTTGCTTGGTCCAGCCCATTAAAAGGTGCATTACCTATGATGTTACTTTCTTAATTAATTAATTAATCATTAAGAACATAATACTTCATTAACTAAGATGTTTGTATTGAAAAACGTTGTGATTAGAAATACTTTAAATGATCAAGTGAATAGTGATTAGATTCCTTTGACCAAGATTCTTGAGTTATGGAGAGCAAGCAGAGATTTTATATTAGAATAAATAAGAAATTAATTCTTGATCCTCAAATTATCTCTTAGGGACAGTACTCTTTAATAAACTGGGATTAACTGAGCTGGAAAAGGTGCCTAAAAATTCTGCTAAACTGTGGTGAATGGGCAGCCCAGTCAGGTACAGCATTTAACTCCTGCCCTGCATTGCCTTCAGGACATTGTGCTGAGCTGGCTTACATCTGTACTCATTATGTGGAACTCAGCAGGAATTCCAGGACTTTGAATCCACTGCAATGAAGGAATGGCAATATATTTCCAAGCAAGGGTGGTGTTTGGTGAGGCTGGATTTTGTAGGTTGTGACATTCTCTCCCACCCAGCTACCCTTTACCTTCTAGGTTTCCAGGATTGGGCAGTGGCACCAAAGAAGCATTAATGCATTAATCTATTTTACTTCGGAGTCACGTGAGTGACTACGTGAAGAACCCCGCCAGTGCGCCTGCGCGTCATTATGTCAGACGCATTGGCGCAAATGGACGCGAGGAGCAGAGCTCCTCTAGGGATTGTAGTTTTTAACTACAAGGTAAGTATAAACTTTTTGGAAGTATTTCTGTGTCCGTTTGCTGTGGGTCTGTGGGGTTTTTCCACAGGCATCATGGAAAAACGGGCAAGTGGAGGAGGCGAGCGGCACAGCCGGTATAAAGTCGCAAAATTGCGGTCGCGACCAGCCGCCTCTGACCACGGTACAGTCGACAGCATAGCGACTGTGGATATTGGGGCTGAAGGAATAGTCAGCACCAGTGGGGCAAAGCCGATAAAAAGCTGCGGGAATGCGGTCGGTAAAGGACTGCCTCATACCCTACAACAGTCGCCGGCTGGGAGCAGGGAGAACTGTAGACTTGTGCAGTAAAGACGGAGCCAGCGTCAGTTGGGTGCTAGGCATCATACAAGTCAGGGTCATGGAGCAAGAGTCAGTTTAGGATTCACCTCCAAGGCTGGATACCACTTTCTGAAGTGGATATTCCAAATGGAGAACCTGTGCACAGGTTGCTCCAACGAAACATACTCCAGGAGGAGTAATGTCAGAACCAGCTCCAGAAGCCAGGTCAGCAGCACCTAGTAAAGGGCTGCTTGATAGCACCCTCATTGATGAGGTGCGTGCACAGGGTCAGCAGAGTTTCCAAAATAAGCGAAGACGGCAGCTGCCAGATGGGCTATTCCTGGCAGTACGATTTGCTGCTCTGTGAGAGTTCTGACCTTGAGTCTGACGGTGAGGCCGATACAAGCGAAGACGGTAGCTGCCAGATGTTTTATTCCTGGTAGTACGATTCGCTGCCCCGTCAGAGTCAAGAGAGCCACTGGAAAGGACGTGGTCTCTGTGATCAACTATTGTGTCTACCATCAGCTCTAGTAGTTTACGATGGATGAAAATGCCAAAAAAGCACGAGATCCCAAGGAACTGCGTATTGCTGAAAGTACTAGCAGTGAACTAAGTTAAGGGGTCAGATGGGCGAAGGCATGTAAGCCTAAGGAAAGTAAACCGCAGAGAATATTGAAGCTGCTCGGTTGATGAACAACTGCAATTTGCAAAACAATGGATGAAGGCCATGGATGGAGATGCATCAAGTGGCACTAAGCTTGCTATGTAGCGCCCACTTCAAGATGAATTGTTTCAGGAAGTATGCCATTCGGTTCAACATCAACCCAAAGTTGCAGCAACTCTGTAAAGCCCAGCAATGTGCAGTGATTCAACTTATTCTTCATGAATCGTGGGAAAGAGTTGGATAATGAGGCAAAAACAGCAAAGTTGATCACAACATCAATGGTCGTCAAGTCTGCAAAGAGGACGTATCCTTTCAGACATCATACAAAATCCTGGACCGACATCAGGAGCAAATCGACCATTGAAGCAGGTTGATGTCCTGCAGCAGGAAAACGAAAAAGCGTGGGTTTTGCCTACCAGGAGCCAGGGACCACAGGTCACTCAGATGACAAAGGAGGTAGGTGGACCTGGTTCTTATGGGAACATATTAAGGCAAAAACAGCCAAATATTGGAAGCAAATTACTTCAGTTATTATTCTGAGTATTATAGAAAGGTTTCTAATTGATTCGATTCAAATACTGATTTGCCATCCAACATGTTCCAAGCAGAACACTCCAACTTCACATAAAAATAATTGATGGAGGTTCAAGCTGAATTGAAAACTTGTTTATAAACAAGTAATTGAAAGGTCGGTTTATCAAAACCACCAAATTGTGTTTAAAATTTCTCAACCTAAAAAGATGAGGAGTATTTTAGATCTGACAAGTCTTTAAAATTTTGTGAAGTATAGACACTTCAAAATAGAGAATTTGAGACTACCAAACAATTTATTTTTAAAAAGATGTTTTATGGCACTTATAGATCTGAAAGAGGTATATTACTTAATGTTTGTTCATTTATAAGATAAAATTATCTAAAGGAACAATTATGGCACTTCAAAGTTCTGTCTAACGGGTTGACTTCAGTCCCTAGAAATTCACTAAATTGGTAAAACCAATTTTGCGGCTAATTAGAGTCCAAGGACAGATGTGGATGGCTTAACTGGATGATGTCCTAATTACGATGAACAAGAGAATTCGTGAGTTATATCTCTCAAATTATTCAAACCTCTTTTGAAAGTCGGGTTTAATTCATCCAGAGAGAAATTAAGTTAACGATACTTACAACAATTGATTATTTGATTCAATTGAAACGGTAGTAATTTACCCTGGGTAAAGGGTAAAGCTAATTGTTGATTGTATTAAGCAGTTGTAAAAGCAACAATCTTCAATTAAGACAGGTGGCCAGTTTGTCAGGAGAATTAGTGTTATTTCCAGCAATACAATATGGGCCATTGGACTACCAGCAGCTGCAGACTGCAAAAAGAAAAAACACTAAGATGCATGATGGCCATTTTTGATAGGCCATGCAATTAAACAATAAATGCTGCTTCTGATTGCAGTAGTGGATTTAACATGTCTTCAGTATTTCAAGCAAGATACGGATTGAACAGCCTTCCATGGTCTTAACAGACTGATATCAGTGTACTAGGATTGGTGCCACTGAAAAGGTATCCATCTGTGGACAGATGGAATATGGAAGAAGTATTAATTTACAGACATGGAGAATCGATGTTTTAAAGTCTATTGGAAGGCTTATGAGCTACAAGCTTGTTGTTAAATACAACTAATCTGCATGTTCAGTTTCAAATTAACAACACTACAGCAATGGCATGTATTAATTGTATGGGTGGAATTTCCATGATAACAAAGAATGGATGTTTAACCTTAAATTGTTTAAATGATATAATAGTCAGATTTGGGAAGCCAGATATGACTTGTTTCCATCCAGACTCAATCACCAGTTACAGAGATATGTGTTATGGGACTACATCGGGAGACAGTAGCGATGGATGTTTCTCGCTATATTAGGATGGTATGTTGTTATATGCATTTTACTTCATCCTGTCTCATAAATCGGTGTCTGCTTAAAACGAAGCAGTATGCTGCCTCTGGGGTATTCGTGGTACCAGACGGGTCAACGCAGCCATGGTTCCCTTTGATGTTGAAATTTATGACACAGTTTCTGATAAATGTTCCCAAAAGAAGGAAGTTACTGGTGTATTCGATAATTGGAGAGTAACATCCGTCATATGCCTGTATGGATGCAGGGTTTAAAAAAGAGGATTGTCTGGGCATGCTGTGGACATGCTTACAGCAGTCTGGCGGAAGAGTACTCAAAAGCAGTACATTTGTGAATCTGAGTTGTGACTCTGTAAATACTGCTTTCCCATTAGGTGAAGAATGAGGGGAAAAATTTTCTGTGTATAAAAGAATATGGAATGTTGTACGGCACATGTCTCAAATATCTTGGATTGACCTCTATTTAATGGGTTGAGGTATAGTGCAATTTATTCACACAGAAGTATATTATTCCTCGGTTTTATTTGATGAGGTTGGAAAGACATCCTGTTGAGTCTCGTTCTTTTATTTCCAGATTAATGAAAGGAATTTTAATTCCAGACCTTCTAAACCTAGGAGGGAATCTGGAATATAGAATTGTTTTAAGCTACTTCAGCAAAGGAGTCTTGGTACGATTCTGATTTGGCCAAGTTCAGCATGAAGGTACTCATGTTTATGGCACTTGTAACATTGCAAAGTTACAGATTCACAGAAGTACCTCAGGATTATGTTATGTTTTACATTTAATGAACTACTCAAATGAAGTAGGATCAGGTGTGATAGGATTCAAGAGGGTTTTATTAGCATATTCTATGGATCCATGTCTATATGTTAAGACATATTTGTTGCAATACATTGAGGCTACAAAGGTCTTATGAAATATGAAAACAAGATTGTTTATCATTCACGAAAAACCATATGAGATAGTGTCAGTTCAGACTATTTTAAGATGCTTAAAAAACAAGTTTTGGTTGCTGCAGATGTGAACATTGATGGTTTTACATTCCATTCAGTTTAGCAGCAACATTGACGACCAGGGCGAAGGACGTCCCATCGACCATATTTCATAGCCGCCGGGTGATCTAATAAGTTGGTGTTTCAACACTTTTACCATCGGCCTATTGCCAATACGGGGCTGTTTGCAGATACTATATTAAGTTCTGCTTACATTTCCCTGGGTTAAAGGGGATACTGTTAATTCTTTTATTCAAATAAATGAATTACTGCATTTGTGGTACAAATGTTATTATTAATGCATTATTGATTATTCTCGTTCCGAGTCAATCAATGCAGTGAGAAGCCAGGATTGATCTACGGCATGAAATCACAAAGCTTTAAAATCTTCACGTAGTCACTCACGTGACTCCGAAGTAAAATAGTAAGATTAAACGAGAACTTACCTAAGTTTGAAGTTTGATCTTTATTTTATGAGGAGTTACGTTGGTGATTACGTGCCCACCACGACCCAACCCTCTATCATAAAGTTCAGATGGAAGTTCTTGTATTACTCGTTTTATTATGATACTATAATATTTCGCTTGTTGTTTTTTTGTGATTTCACACCGCTGCTTCGAAGATTGACGCGCAGGCGCACTGGCGGGGTTCTTCACGTAATCACCAACGTAGCTCCTCATAAAATAAAGATCAAACTTCAAACTTAGGTAAGTTCTTGTTTAATCTTACTATTTAGTTTGGATGGCATGTTTTGCAGGCATTGAAGGGAGCTGGAGGGCATGTTTAGGTGGTGGAAAGAGAGCAAGTTAACTGAATGGTTTGGGCCTGCATACTGTAGAGCTTGTTGAGTGTTACTGGATCTTCATTCATCCAACTAAATTAAAAGTATTTCTTAATTTGTTAATCACTAATCAATAACCAGGGTCTGACTTGTTCTTTTATGCATGATTCAGTAATGTTTAATTCTCTGCTTATTCTCTCTCAACTTCTTTCTTATTTTTGATCTCCTTGTTTCACAGTTAATTCTTTTTATCCAGTTTAACTCATCCAGTTGAGGTATCGAACTGGAGTAGTTCTCTCATCATTGGGTTTGCATTGTTATTAGAAAGGCCTGCAGCCTCAACAGGAAGCCCATCCATCTTTGTGATGCACCTCTCAACTTTCTTTTGATAAACTGTACAAAACCCCTCTTTTCAGATGAGAAAATCTGTTTTGAGGTTATTGTTGAGGGCCTTGCGAACCTTCAGGCTGGTGGAAGAGGTGTGTGTCTACCAGTGTGTGTTTGGTGGGAATGGGGAATGGTTTCCTTAGTTTTCTAATATGTGAAAATAAGGTCATGAGTAATAAATGACTGAAGTTGTTTTTTCACCTTAGGGGATCAGTGGGGGAACCTGTTTTCTCAGTAATCTTTCTAAATTAATGAGATTGTGTGCTTCACTTTGTTTCAAGTAGGAGTTGCCGACTGTGTTTTGCACTCTCCCTACCCCAGCATTCCGGCCTCTCTCATCTCAGCCATTTAATCTGGATCTCACTTTTGAGTGGATCTTTCCACAGTCTCCTCCCTGCCAAAGCTCCTTTCTGTGATCTCTTCCCCTGAACCTCTCTCAGCCTCTGATTATCTTACAAACACATTAATAATCTAACGGCTTTTTTGAAGATCTCCCCTCACTATGCTCTTCCCCAGCTCTCCCCCCGGTAATGATCTCTTCCCTTTCACAATCTCGCGCTTCAATGATCTCCATGTTGATCAGTGACACCATCACCATCTCTTCTTCCTGCAACCTCACTCCTCGAGATCCCTTTCTTCCCTGTGACCACTCCCAGCACAAATCTCCAACTATGCTTGATCAGATTCAAATCCCACTTCCCAAGAACAATTTCACTATCAAAACCTTTCCTTTCCCCCAAGGTCTATTCACTCCAAAGTGTATGTTGACCGTGGATCAGATGGCTACCCATAACCACCCAGCTCAGTCACCCCATCTCTGATCTCTTCTAACACAACACCTTTCCACTGCAAACTCTAATACCAAAGTTGTATATAGTCCAATTAGTTGCATCAATCCATCAGTTATTCAGGCCAACATCTATGAGTTGAATCCAAGTTAAAAGGGCCTACCTTGCTGTGTGTAGTATGGATTTCTTCATTTGCTGAGGAATTGTGAATGGAATTCAATCAAAGTGAAATTATTAGTGAATTTTTCTAATTATTATGATGAATTATGTTGGTTTATGACTTTTTCTTGGAGCACAGGAGAATTAGGGATGATCTTATAGAGATGTACAAAATCATGAGAGGAATAGTTTGGGTAAATGCAGAGAGTCTCTTGCCCAGTGTAGGGGAATCGAGAACCAGAGGACATAGGTTTAAGGTGAGGGGAGGGAAAGATTTAATATGAACCTGAGGGGTAACATTTTCATGCAAGGGGTAGTCAGTGTATAGAATGAGCTGTCGGAGGAGGAGGTAGTTGAGGTGGGTACTATCACAACATTTAAGAAACATTTGGGCAGGTACATAGATAGAGCAGGTTCAGAGGGACATGGGCCAAATGCAGGCAGGTGGGACTAGCATAGATGGGACATGTTGTCCAGTGTGGGCAAGTTGAGCCGTAGGGCGTGTTTCCACACTGTAAGACTCTATGGCTCTTTGATCGGAGGGAGATCACTGATGAAGAAACTAAAGATAATTGTGCCTAGGGCACTGATCTGAGTTAAGCAATGGAGCAGGAATAATTGGTATCTGACAACTAAGTCATCTTTGTTTATGCAAGGTGTGACTTCAGCACTAGAACGTTTTCTCTTTGACTCTCAAAAACATCAGTTTTACTGCGGTGCGTTAATGCCACACTCCGATCTTATCCAGTGATTGACCTTAAATTATTATTTATTCTACATGACTTACATGCACCACAAATTGGATTACACTTGTAATCATCCAGACTTAAAATTTGTTATGAAAGTAAATCAAATATGTCTGCAGAAGCAAACAAAATGTAGAAGGTTTCTTACAGTAGAGTAGATAGCTCTGCATGTAAGTATGCTAAGAATATGGGGTAGGCCATTTGAGACTGAGATGAGGAAAAGTTTCTTCACCCAACGAGTTGTGAATCTGTGGAATTCTCTGCCACTGAAGTGCAAAGATTGGGGAGGGGAGTCAGTCTACCCCACAACAGGAGGGGGAGGCATTGTACAGTTTGATAGCCACAGGGAAGAAGGATCTCCCGTGGCGTTCCGTACTGCATCTTCCACATCACTTTAATATTCATGTTTCATGTATTTGGTGTTTTATGACTGTTAAATCGTATCGTAAAGTTCAAGGAATCTAACAAATAAGAATTTGAGTGGTGGCCCTGCTGACAACTGGAGGCATAATTGTAGCCATGTAGTCATGAGGGTGGGTCAGGGACTTTAAGACAAGGGGGAAAGATCTGCTTGTCAGTGGAGCTCCTCCTCCCACAGACACCACATCCTCTCTGGACCTCAGTTAGGAATTTCCCTTATGTTATTCATGTTTTGTATTGATCTTGATATGCACAGCTGACTGCTGCATCTGCCATGAATAATGTCTAAATATAATGTATTAGATGGAAAATTCTACTCTAAAAAATTCACCTTTGTTCTCTCTTCACTAAAATATGGAAAATAAAACAGTTTATGCTCAATTAAATGGTAAAGTATTAAAGAGGGTGTAGGTATTGGAAAACCTATGTGTGTACCTTTAAAAAAACTCTGAAGATGATCTGACAAGTTGATAAGTCTGTTGCTAAAAACATAGGGGCTCCTGGTTTTATAAATAGGGGCACAAGAGCACCAAAGCAATGTAGGATAGTGCATATGTGGAGCAAAATTTCAGAACAATAAGTTTTGAGGTTGAATTACACTTTCTGTAAATGAGCTGAGCCAATACTTGCAGGAAAGGATAATTGAATGTTTCCTAATAAGTGCAATGGTCACTGCAATATCAACAGACAATGTTCTGGTGTTGCAATGATCAGTGATTCAAGTATGAAAGTCACTGGAGTCTGCAAGCTACATCTTTCCAGTAACATGTGCAGCAAGAAAATAAACTCTCTGTCGGCTCTCCACCTTTGTGTGTTTTGAAGGATATTATCAGCTGATTGTTTTTCATATTTCAGACAAGTTTAAATTGCTTTGATCAGGTTGCTGTGAGGCTTCAGCTTTCTTTGACATCTTTCTGGTTAATCTTGTAGTCATTACACTCTCTGTGTCCTATATATGAAACTTGTGTTATCTCGTAAAAATCATGAATTGATTTGTTCTGTTAAATTATGCATTTACTTAGCAGGGTTATGTTGGACATCACGTCAAGGTGATGATTATCTTAAAAAACCAATGCCCAATATAAGCCCATGAAACCACACCTCATTTTCAGACTAGGAACATAGTGTCTCTTGGGACTTACGTAGAAACATAGAAACATTGAAAATAGGTGCAGGAGGAGGCCATTCGGCCCTTTGAGCCAGCACCGCCATTCATTGTGATCATGGTTGATCATCCCCAATCAATAACCCGTGCCTGCCTTCTCCCCATATCCCTCGATTCCACTAGCCCCTAGAGCTCTATCTAACTCTCTCTTAAATCCATCCAGTGACTTGGCCTCCACTGCCCTCTGTGGCAGGGAATTCCACAAATTCACAACTCTCTGGGTGAAAACGTTTTTTCTCACCACAGTCTTAAATGGCTTCCCCTTTATTCTAAGACTGTGGCCCCTGGTTCTGAACTCGCCCAACATTGGGAATTTTTTTCCTGCATCTAGCTTGTCCAGTCCTTTTATAATTTTATGTGTTTCTATAAGATATCCCCTCATCCTTCTAAATTCCAGTGAATACAAGCCTAGTCTTTTCAATCTTTCCTCATATGACACTCCCGTCATCCCAGGGATCAAACTCGTGAACCTACGCTGCACTGCCTCAATCACAAGAATGTCCTTCCTCAAATTAGGAGACCAAAACTGTACACAATACTCCAGATGTGGTCTCACCAGAGCCCTATACAACTGCAGAAGATCCTCTTTACTCCTATACTGAAATCCTCTTGTTATGAAGGCTAACATTCCATTCGCTTTCTTCACTGCCTGCTGTACCTGCACGCCAACTTTCAGTGACTAGTGCACAAGGACGTCCAGGTCTCGCTGCACCTCCCCCTTGCCTAACCTAACCCCATTGAGATAAAAATCTGCCCCCTTGTTTTTGCCGCCAAAGTGGATAACCTCACATTTATCTATATTATACTGCATCTGCCCACTCACTCAACCTGTCCAGGTCACCCTGCAACCTCCTAACATCCTCTTCACAGTTCACACTGCCACCCAGCTTTGTGTCATTCGCAAACTTGCTAGTGTTGCTCGTTAGACTTGATAGTTAGTTTAACAATTTCAAATAAGCTACATTTCCTTCCACTGGTGTGACTGTACTTTTATTTGGGTATTTCAATTGGCCTCTGTACAAAGTAACTGTATGTTAATAGCAGCACATCAGCCCAGACATCCCCTTTGTTCTCTTCAGACCTCTCCCTTTCCACAGCTTCTAATAGTCTCACGATCTCTAAACTAAACTAAACTAAGCTAAACTAAAGTGTTCTCAATAAGTGTCCCTATTCTGAACAACAATTCTGTTTCTCTCCTCATGGACATAGCCTGACGTGCTGGGTGCTTCACACATTCTTTGGTTTTGTTTCAGATTTCCAACATCTGCAATTTTATTGCTGTGACAGTTGTAATTATCTTGACTAATCCACTTTTGTGTAGAAGTAGCTGGTTAGAATTCACCTCAAGCTATTGTTATATTGGTATTAGGAGCAGAATGTAAAACAACCTCAGTTTATTCATATCTTAAAATAAAAAGAAAGTAACTGGTACCATTGCCTGAAAATGACTACTATAAGCTATTGGTAGACAAAAATGCTGGAGAAACTCAGCGGGTGAGGCAGCATCTATGGAGCGAAGGAAATAGGCGATGTTTCGGGTCGAGACCCGAAATTCAGACTGATGTGGGGGGGGGGGGGGGGAGGAAGAAAGGAAGAGGCGGAGACAGTGGGCTGTGGGAGAGCTGGGAAGGGGAGGGGAAAGAAGGAGAAAGCAGGGACTACCTAAAATTGGAGGATTAATGTTCATACCGCTGGGGTGTAAACTACCCAAGCAAAACATGAGGTGCTGCTCCTCCAATTTATGGTGGGCCTCACATTGGCCATGGAGGAGGCCCAGGACAGAAAGGTCGGAATTTTGCTTGGGTAGTTTACACCCCAGCGGTATGAACATTGACTTCTCTAATTTTAGGTAGTCCCTGCTTTCTCCTTCTTTCCCCTCCCCTTCCCAGCTCTCCCACAGCTTACTGTATCTGCCTCTTCCTTTCTTCTTCCTGTCCCCCCCCACCCCCACATCAATCTGAAGAAGGGTCTCGACCCAAAACGTTACCTATTTCCTTCGCTCCATAGATGCTGCCTCACCCACTGAGTTTCTCCAGCATTTTTGTCTACCTTCAATTTTCAGCATCTACAGGTCCTTCTTAAACAAAACTATGAACAATTGTGTTTGCTCAATGTTTTTTTGAGCAATGAACCTCACTCCTTTAACCGTTTGCTTCCCATGCTGTTCAAATGCTGTTGAAATGTTTACTACTTCAAATAACCGTTTTGCACAAACCAACACACTTTTGTGGGAGCAAAGTCTCACTGCTTAGAATATTCAGTACAGAGACCAGAGAGTAAAGTTCCATCTAGTGGCCATGATGTGATGGAAGATGCAGGAGGCAGAACGAGGTGAAACTAAATACGGAAATGTTTGAAATGTTCAGCATGTCAGGCAGAATTTGTAGAAGTAATGTTTCAGGTCAATGATCCAGCATCTGAACTGCAATGTGAAGGTGATTCAGGAAATGCTGGATAGTTTTAATATATTTACCTGTAAATATAGATGTGTCTGATCCTTGAAGGGTGGAGTTTCTGAGAATTCTGGTCAAATTGGAGAGGTCAGGACACTAAAATTGAGTAAAGGCTTCTGGGCTGCTAGGCCATTTGGTCAATTTAAATGTACCTTCTGCAGAAATAGGACAAGCTGCAGAATGGTGCCAGTTTGTCTTGAGCCTAGATAAGAGCTGCAGGAAGAGAATGAAACAACTGCAGATCCTGACAATTAGGTGCAAATTGCATGGAATGGATTGGATGAATGCAAACCAGACATACACATTGTATATATTGTTTCAAAGCTTTACTTTGCTAGATGTTGATTGGATTAAGTATTGAGCCTTGACTGGGTTTCTTGAATATCAAGGCACATGTTGAGAAGTTTGTTTCCTCTTCAGATATTCCGTTTGAATACATTGTATTAGTCACTGGATTATTGGGTTAGAGAAATGTTTATCATATACTGTGTTAATCGATATCTGTTATTGGACTGTATAGAGACCACCCCCATGTGGTTCGGCCCCTCAAGGTTCGGGGACCTATAAAAGACCATTCCCACGAGGCCTTGTGTCGATCTTCTGGGAGAACGCTTAGGACTGCATGACCTTCTGGAGTGTCTCTGCTTGAGTGAGGCTAAAGTGGTCTTGATCAGGCAGATACGAGGATCGAACCCGCGGTGGTTAGGTACAGTAGTGGGAACTGTAATTGTGTTTTGTCAAAATAAAGTTTAGATGCGCAAGTGCTTGACTCGGTGATTTTTGACTGAAACTAGACTGGGGGGGAGCTGAGATCGAGCTATTTACATTGGGGGCTCTTCTGGGATATCAATGGACCCCCAAACACAAGTTTGCGATCAAGGGTGTTGAGCTGTTTCGATCGCAAGTGCAGAAATCGGGCCCACTGTGTGGTTTTCGCATTGATTTTCGGCACTTCGCTAGTCGGAGCGGATTGATCATTCGTGGGCTCATGTTCTCAGTTCGGAGACACCATGCGCAGCTTGCGAGCAGGGCACTCGGGAGGAGCCAGCGGTATCTTGGACTCCACCTACTAAATTCAAATCCAAAGTGGAAGAATCGGGGAAGGACTTTCTAGCTCCTATGATTGCTCCACCAGTGGGGGACAGTATGGGAGTTCAAGGAGCTAGAAGAAAGGTTCCGCCGAAATGGATACCAAAATGAATTAGGAAATCTAGTGGGAATGTGAAAGAATCCTTCCTGAAGTACAGAGAGAGAACGAGTAGCTTTTCTGAGGGTGAGACAGCAGGAGGATACAAAGTGACTGATCCTGACATTGATGGTATTATTACGTCGGATCAAATTCCCGACAATGGAGGTATAGAACGGATTCCCCGGAGGCAATTTCCTTGCAGGAAGCTGCCTACTTCACCTCTGGTAATAGGTCCCGCAGTAGGTGTAAATAATCCGTGGGTCACAGACGTCCACACTGCAATGCAACCTGATCTGACGGCAGCTCAGATACCCGTAATAAGAATCCAGAAACGGGAAATAACTTCGGAGGAAGATAAGGAGGAGGAAGAGGATCTTAAAGCTTGGATAGACATGCCATTCCAAGAGCCGACTTTTTCTCGGTTTGGTTGGAGAGGGTATAGAGCTGTTAGACCTGATCAGTGCTACAACTGTGGGGAATTGGGACATTGGAGCTGATCGTGTCCTGTGAGGGAATACCGAGAAGGAAGGGGGCAAAGAAGAGGGCCCAGTGGTTTCAGAAATTAGTGGATCCCGAAAGGTTACCGGGACACTTTGGATCCCGAGGGTAGAGGAAGAGGACACTGGCCAGGAGATCAGGTGGCAGGGACATTTTGGCAACCGAACCCATTCCGCTAGCCATGACCTGCCAGCTAATACAACATATGAAATCTGAAGGCTTCCTCACATGGCCCAAAAATAACAATCAAAACCAGAAAAGAACATCACCCCCTTCCAAATCCTATGAGGAGAGACACAAAGAATCTAATTGGAATTGAGAAACCTCACTAAAGGGAATGACTACAAAAAGGGAAACACAGTAGCTGGTGGCAACGAGAATGGGAACTAAGGAGAATTGAAATGGCACTAGGGAGAGAAGAAACAAGCTTATTGTGCAGGAGAAAGGAGCTATTGTACTGACTTGTTACTAAGTTTGTGCCTGCAGGACAGTATAATCGACAGCATACTATCCGGGGAGTGAGAATATACAGATTCCTTGAGAATGGGCAGAAGACAACTCAGGTAATGTAGCTCCCCAGAAATAGGAACCAACAACCAGGAGGAAATTATACTGTCCTGTCCCTTTAAGACAGATCTGGGAATGCCAACAGATAGTGAAAACTGCTCCTCAGTATCCCTACTCCTTTGAAACTGACATCAAGGAAGAAGAAGAAGATACCTGCCCTAGTGCCCAACTTTAACATCATCTAGCTTTTGACACCAGTGATGCAAAGGAAAGTAACACTATCCAATCTTTCCTAAAGAAACAACACAGACAACCTATGACGACTATTGGGACGAGCTCCACTTTAAAGAACTGAATCTGAATTTGAAAAGGGACATTCCTCTGTCGTCTGGGGCAAAACACCTACTTTGCATCTAAATTATGATTATTTAAATAAATTGATAAAAAATTGAATTTGGTCTCTAAATTGTGTGGTAATGAATTGGAGAGATTTGGAACCAACTTGTGAGATTTGGCTTAGGAATATTTGGAGTTTGATTATTAATAGAAATTGTTATTGTCTCATCCCCCAGACAGGCAGCCAAAGATGGGAAGGATTATTCAGAGAACATCAGGAAGGATGGAACTTGGGAAGATCTGGTAACATGGAAATTATTCAGGGAACATGAGAGTTGGAATTGGAAATGGTCAAAAGAGGAACTGTGAACAGCAAGACTTCCCTTTAAGAGACCATTTAGAAATTACTCAGTGGTTAGGAAACTAGTATAAGAGAGAACCCCTATGGACTGAGAGCAGAGCCAACATACTAAGGAAGAAATACTGGAGGAGAAGTCTATTGAATTAGAAGGAGAAACTTGAATGGGTGTTGAGATATCAGAGTCGATGTATTTGACTGGTGGATCTAAATTGATTAACCCTTGATAGTAAAGCGGCTTCTATTATCAAGGTGGAAAGAAATGGTCCCTAGAATTGGCATTCTTAATTGGATTTATGATGAAATTAACAACATATGGAAATTGATTGATTAAATTTGAACAGATGGGAATTCCACAGGAATTGGAATAGACTTGTGTTATCAGCCACAATGTTGTGGAATGAGAAGGATGAAATGGACACTGAAATTTAAAATATTAAATTGAAGGCTGAAACTGAATTTGGTTGAATTAAAACATTTTTCATGGTTTGCTTTAAATAAGGTCACGCCTGTAGGGAAATCGGGACTGTACCCAGCTGGAATTTATATGAGAAACCATCATCAGATATACATATTATAACATTGTGTGAATATGGAGAGAGCTGATTAGTGTTGATCCTAGGATAATAAAGAGTATATTGTAGAACAGAATAGTAATAGGAGTACAGTGATAGAGTAGAATATAATAGAGCAGAATAGTGAAATGGAAAAGGTATAGTATTGCAGAAATACAGTGAATGTATGGAAAAGCATTGGTACATGAGTGATAACTTGCTTTGTCCCAGGTTTTTCAGGAATTATAGGTTATAGGTTCGACTAAGAAAAGGGATGGAAAAATGGGCAACAACACAGATGGAGGGAATTCGCGCCCACGAAAACTCGGGAAGTGAAGACTCATCAGATGGAAATTGTGGAGCTACGCCCATGAAAACTCGGGAAGCTTGACAAGATTCTGGGAAGAAACATCATCGTTTTGTTGTTGCTAATAGATGGAGAATGTAATAGACACACACATGTATATCTGGTTATCTGATTATCTGACTGTTTGGTTATCATAAATGATGGTTTATCATATAAGATAAAAGGAAGGAATGTTAATTCTGGTCAAATTGGAGTGGCCAGGACACTAAAATTGAGTAAAGGCTTCTGGGCTGCAAGGCCATTTGGTCAATTTAAATGTGCCTTCTGCAGAAATAGGACAAGCTGCAGAATGGTGCCAGTTTGTCTAGAGCCTAGATAAGAGCTGCAGGAAGAGAATGAAACATCTGCCGATCCTGACAATTAGGTGCAAATTGCACGGAATGGATTGAATGAATGCAAACCAGACATACACATTGTATATATTGTTTCAAAGCTTTACTTTGCTTGATGTTGATTGGATTAAGTATTGAGCCTTGTCTGGGTTTCTTGAATATCAAGGCACATGTTGCGAGGTTTGTTTACTCTTCAGAAGTTCCGTTTGAATACATTGTATTAGTCACTGTATTATTGGGTTAGGGAAATGTCTATCATATACTGTGTTAATCGATATCTGTTATTGGACTGTAAAGAGATCACGCCCATGTGGTTCGGCCCCTCAAGGTTCGAGGACCTATAAAAGACCGCTCCCATGAGGTCCTGTGTCGATCTTCTGGGAGAACGCTTAGGACTACGTGACCTTCTGGAGTGTCTCTGCTTGAGTGAGGCTAAAGAGGGCTTGATCAGGCAGATACAAGGATCAAACCCACGGTGGTTAGGTACAGTAGTGGGAACTGTAATTGTGTTTTGTCAAAATAAAGTTTAGATGCACAAGTGCTTGACTCAGTGATTTTTGACTGAAACTAGACTGGGGGAAGCTTAGAACGAGCTATTTCCATTTCCATTGGAATCCATGTGAAAAAAATTGTAGCTGGAAACATCTTCTAAGGAAAGAGATGCGGCTGTGAGTGGATTTGGTCAACACCTTTTGAAAATTGGAGAGGGAAAGATAAACCATTAAGGGTGAGAAAGGTGAAAGAGACAAACCAAATTCTATTGATAGGCTCAGAATTTCTTCAAGTGGAACGTTCTTGGAAGAGAACTGGTGATGAATAAACAATATCTGAACAACATAAAATATGAGTAAATAGAGGTCCCTGGTGCCTCTTGATACTGGGAATCCCACGGCATAAAAGGAGATCATCCACCTCCTTGCTTGCTCTTTGGTGGTGTCCACTATCTCTTTGGATTAGCTGTCCAATTACTCCTACTACCTATATAACAATGGTATTGAGATAGAGGATTGGCCAGTGAGGTATGAGGTATTAAGTATTAGAGCAGACTTGAAGGGCTGAATGGTCTACTGGCACTATTTTCTACATTTCTACTGGCTTTCCATATGTTTACTGCATTTCTCTTTGCCCTCAGCCTTGTATACTTCTCTACTTCACGTATACATAAACTTTTCCAGTAAATACTATTTTACTGCCATTTCAGGAAACCCATCCTAGTTCCAGTCCACTGACTGCATAGGAAAATATCTCTTCATTTAACCACAGGACTTTTTGGGATCTGGCCATATGATGTGTTGCTGGCAAAGTAACACTTGCCAAGATAAGTAAGGCATTTACTGAGCCATGCAAAGCAGATGGAGAGACGTCAATCTTCCTGCCCGACTACCATTTCCTTTCCCCAATTTCTCACCTATGATAATTTTGCTTTTAGTTAGAATTTCCTATTATCAATATTTTACCTCTTTGAAAATACAGCTCAAAATGTAATTCTTTTTCCAAGGATTTGGGCACCTATTTTAATAAAGACATTGGTTCTTTTGCGGACTCCCATTGACGTTGGACTGAAATGTCTGATCCTAACTGATTTCAGAAACTAAGTAGATGTGCTTGGCTTGAACATGGAGGACAGACCACCTAGGAATACCAGGCTTTCTCTGGAAATGGAAGGGATGTACCTTTTCATGATGAAGTACCTTTTCATGATAAAGCTTTTCACTGTACCTCGGTACACGTGACAATAAACTAAACTAAAGTAAACTAAACTACCTGGGCTGTGATGGTCTTGAGAGCGATTACAGCTTGAAAAGGAAAGAGAAATCTTGTTTTTTGTACAAAATTATATATAATACTAAGCTAAATGGGACCCGTTGGGTCCCAGTCACATGGGAGGCCCGGTCCCCCAACGCAACCCATTCCCCAATGCAATATTCCATCACGCACCTGTTGCCCCCACGCAATTGCGGGAGCGTTCTGTAGCTGGGGGACGGGGACGGCTTCATGCGGGGAGTATCCTGCAGCCAGGGGAGCATAGGGGGGTGGGGGAATGGGGGTGGGCAGGTGTGGGGGAGGAGTGAGGGAGTGGTGGGAGTGGAGGAGGTGGGGTGTGGGGGAGGGGGGTGTGGGGAGGGGAAGTGTGGGGTGTGGGGGTGTGGGGAGGAGGGGGGTTTGGGGAGGAGGGTGGGGGAGGAGAGGGGTGTGGGGAACGAGAGGGGTGTGGGGAACGGGGGGTGTGGGAGGTGGGGTGTGGCGGAAGGGGGGTGGGGGAATGGGGCTGTGGGGGAAGGGGTGTGGGGGAAGGGGGGGTGTGGGGGTGGAGGGGGAAGGTGGTGTGGGAAGGGAGGGTGGTTGCAGCAGACACAGCTCGCACTCTGCTCACCCCGCACTCTGCTCACACCACACCTTCAGCTTTCGGCATCATGCAGCAGCTCCCGGTCACATTCCGACTTCACTCAGTGGCTTCCGGTTCAACTTAACAGCTCCTGGGCCACAGAAGCAGCCCGCATGCTGCTCTCTGCCTGCACGCCGCTCTCTGCCCGCATGGCTTGTGGACTAAATCAGCACGGCTTGTGGACTCAATCAGCACGGTTTGTGGACTCAATCAGCACGGCTCGTGGACTCAGCCCCGCCTCCGGCGATTTATTCTCCTCACCCCGGTGATTGACAGCGGGTGCCGGAAGGGGCGTTACCTTCATGGTGATTGACAGGCAAGAAGACCAATCTGTTGATCTCACGATTTTTTAAACCTTCATAACTATTGTAATATTTTACTGATCGGAACAAAACTTCATGCGCTTGGAGCAGAGGAGAACGGTGAGTAAGGTGGCGAAGAAATCCTAGCGACATAGGGTACCGTTTTTGCACAAATTTTAAAACAACGCTAACCGGAAGAGGACAAGATGAGAGTTTTAGTAATAGTATACATAGATAGAAGAATAGATAGATAGATAGATAGATAGATAGATAGATAGATAGATAGATAGATAGATAGATAGATAGATAGATAGATAGATAGATAGATAGATAGATAGATAGATAGATAGATAGATAGATAGATAGATAGATAGATAGATAGATAGATAGATAGATAGATAGATAGATAGATAGATAGATAGATAGATAGATAGATAGATAGATAGATAGATAGATAGATAGATAGATAGATAGATAGATAGATAGATAGAAAGAAACAGAATTTTGTTTGAACTTAGGTTCAAATGACAACAAATAAATATCTATCTAGATAGATAGATAGATAGATGAAGATGACATTGAATATGTTTTGCTGTATATACACCTATTTCTAGATGAAGTCCCACCCCCTAAAATACTCATTGTTGCTCAGGAACATCGGTGTTGAATTCACAACCACTCTGTTGCCACTTCCTCAATATATTCTGAACATATATTGAACTAAATGGCATGAACTGACCTAATTTCCAAACTGCCCTGGAGAGGCCACTTTAACAGTGGTAGTCCATTTCAACAGGCGATGAGATTGTCCAGCTAAGACAACATCTGTGAAATATGCAGGTCAGTTTTTGACACTTCTGAAGGTGCAGAAATCATGAGAAAGCTTATTTTTTTAAAAGCAATCATGTTTTAATTTCACTGTCCTTTAGTAAATGTTGATTTGGTGTTAAGAATAACATTGACACAAAACATATGTGCAATTCTGCTCCTATCCTTATACCTTTTAACATTTAAAATCTCAATGTTTCCCAAATCACGAACATGAGAAATGCCCAGAACAAGTCTGCTCAACTACTCATAGCAATGCAATAATGATAAGTTATTCAATTTACAACAATTGACAAATGAGTATTACAGAGTATGGCGGAGAATCCCTGCTTATCCTTGAAGTAGTATCATATAATCCATGACATCAATCTGAGAGTGAAAACAGGGCCCATTTGATAGCTACTGTACTTCACGGTGCCCTGCTCCCTTAGTTCTGTATTGGAATGTTAGCAGGATATTGGGTGGGACAGTGATACAGCTAGCAAAGCTGCTGCTTCACAGCTCCAGTGGCCAGGGTTCTATCCTGATCTTCAGCACTGGCAATCACACATTCTCCCCATGGGTTTTCTCTGGGTGCTCTGATTTCCTCAAATGTCCCAAAGACATACATGCAGGTTAGTAGGTAATTGGATACTGGTAGTATTCCTGCTGGGTAGGTGAGTGGTAGTTTCAGGAGAGAAGATGGAAAATGTAGGAAAATAAAACGGGTTTAGTGTAAGGTTGGTTTGAATTGGTGCTTGATGACTTGTGGAAATATAGAATTCGAAGTGTTTGAAAATTCGAAGTGTTGTTTACATGCTGTACAATTCCATTCTGTGTACAATTCCCTGAAATGGTACTTCGGTTAAATGTCATTTTTTTTAATTGTTAGATGATATTCCCGCTGGAAAGTATTTTGGGACATTTCAGTAGATTAAAGAATTTAAACCCTGATTCACATCAACCAGCTGGATCTTTAAAAAACAATTTTCCCAAGTCCCAGGCAACTGAATATTATATTAAATGTTTCTTGAGAACATAAAAAAAAAGAGTTAAAGTCATGGCCCAAATTATCTTGAGTTCACTGCTAGCCTCTGCTCTTAATTACAGGGTTTGTTCCAACGTAGTCAAGAACACAACCTTGCAATCTTCCTCGGGGATGTTTGCTCTCAGTTCATCAGTGGGGCCCAGTGCAGTACAGGGCTTTGTTCAGTGCATGTGGCTGATGCACAGACATAGTGGTCCAACAGCTGAGGTCTCACGTCAGCTCACTCACTCCCGACGAGGCTGTCACAAAAATCTAAATTATCCGGGAAACCAGAAGTAATACGTAAAAATAGCAGTCACCACATATGCAATTGCAACCCTGACAGCAGTGCTTGGCTTTAATGCGGCCAGCATTGCCTCTATAAAATGTCTGCTTTAAAGATGAAAAGAATACACATGCACACCCACTCATTCACGCACACTCATACACACTCACACACCCAGGCACTCACTATCACTCACTCGCACACTCGCACGTACTTGCCCACACATGCATACAAACACACACAAACATACATGCACATAGATACAGCATTTAAATTAACTTAATTCAATAACATTAAAAAAAAAAATCGAGATTATTTTTGCTATTACTTTCAGTTCAGTATAGTTTATTGTCACATGTACCGAGGTACAGTGAAAAGCTTTTGTTGCATGCTATCCAGTCAGCGGAAAGACAATACATGATTACAATCGAGCCATGTATAGATACATGATAAGGGAATAACGTTTAGTGCGAGATAAAACCAGCAAAGTCTGATCAAAGATAGTCCGAGGGTCACCAATGAGGTAAATAGTAGTTCAGGATTGCTCTCTGGATATGGTAGGATGATTCAGTGATTCAGTTGCCTGATAACAGCTGGGAAGAAACTCTTCCTGAATCTGAAGGTGTGCGTTTTCACACTTCTTTTCCTTTTGCGTGATGGGAGAGGAGAGAAGAGGGAGTGGCCAGGGTGCGACAGTAGGCACATGTTAATGCACTAGGTTAACCTGGTATAGGTGCAGCATGGGGTATGGGTTTACCGGGTATACTGTAGGTTTCTCAGATGCAGCTCATGAGGAGTCACAGATCTTTGGAATTGTCCTTCAGCCAGTGCAATGCAGTGCAGGACAACGTGCGACACTCTCTGCTCTGGAATATTCAGATGTGGGTTATCCTGTGGGAGATCCATGCAGATCTTGCCTCCTTGTTCCACTGATCTTAAGGATGGACCCACCTCCATGTAAGCAGCCATTTTATATAAGCAATACTGCTCCCATTAAACCCAAGCACTGGTGATAGTGTGCCAATTGCATTTGAGCTTGCTGTTATTGTCACTTTCAAGCTGACAACCACATCCATTCCTGGCAGGGCTGGCCTTAAGCCCTATTGGACCAATTGCTCCCAATTGGGCCCCGTGCCTAAGGGGGCCCCGCACCAGAGTAATCTACTCTCAGCTCAGGTAGATCTACCCCGGGTGGAGAGGGGAGAGAGGGGTGGAGAGAGCGTAGAGGGGTGGAGGGGGAAGAAAGGGATAGACGGGAAGGGGATGTGAGGGGGAATGGCGAAGGGGGAGAGGGGGAGGTGGGTTATTCCCTCACGGACCCGGGGCAACGCTCCCGCCCCTCCAGTCGCCGTGCTTCACGTACGCAGCCCCGGCTCCACCCCTCTCTCTCCCCGGGGAGACGCGGTGAACAATACAGGGAGGGCCGGGCAGGGGGTTGGAGCAATGTTTACAAAGGGCCTCAGCTCACACCCGTCCGCCCAGACCCCGGCATCCACTCCTGTCGCCGACCCTCTCCCTCCCTTCTCTCCTTCCCTTCCATCCCTCCCATCCCTCCCTTCCCTTCTTCCCTCTCTCCCTTCTCTCCTTCCCTCCCTCCTTCCTCTCTCTCTCCTTCCTCTCTCTCTTTTCTCTTCTCTCCCTCCCTTCTTTCTCCACACGCACGCACGCACGCACGCACGCACGCACGCACGCACGCACGCACACACACACACACACACACACACACACACACACACACACACACACACACACACACACACACACACACACACACACTTACTTACTTACTTAAACAAGTGGTATTGTAACTATGTTACAGTATATTAAAATGTAGCTTATATCTGTTTACTCCATTAACTCGCAGGCACTATTTAAGCGCACATTGTGATTACTTTCCATTCTACCATAGAGATATATAGTCTATAATAGACTTTATTTGTATTTCTATGATTCTACAGACCTTGGCTGGGAACCTGGAGCTCACCAAAATTGTTCCCAATTGGGCCCCGCACCTCCTAAGTCCGGCCCTGATTCCTGTGGTCTTTAATTTTTATTATTATTTTTTTTTTTTATCATTTTAAGTCACTGGTCTTTCTGTGTTTGAAGTTTGCATATAAAACCATGCAGCATTTCTTCAATTCAGCAACTTTTATTTAAGGAATGGTTGTGTTTTGCAAATCATTAAAATAATTGAACCAAGGCGTACAGGAAATCATGAACTGGAACTGAAGGCATAGTTCTTTCCTGTTATCATAAACATTCAATCGTTTCTGGCTGGGGTTAGGCTTGTAACCAAGCACCTCCTTCATATGTAAATTTACAACCATCTTTCTATCTGGCAAACTGATCTGCCCGTAAGTGGCACCTACTTGCCCCATGTAAATGATTGTGAAGATGCTTCATCAGTGATCTTGTTCTACCTCACACATACTCATGTCCATGTACAAACTAGTAAACACTGGCAAAAGCTGGCAAAAGTCTAAAACATTTGTGCTAAATATTGTGTGATTGTGGTGGGAAATGAGGATGTTAATTAAAATATAAATACGATATTATGTGAATGGTATTATAAAAGAACAATTAGCATGACCTTTGCAGTGGTGTATTGAGAAACTCCTCAGGAAGGTTACTTACAATGACATTCCTTTTGACAATAATTGTGGATTTTTGTGAGTTGTGTAAGTGTATTCTATAGGTAGACTGATACCCTAGATGAAAGAAGTTTAAAAATAAATATAAGCAATAGCCTATGATGTCCACCATTACAAAATATTGACATAGAAGTGAATAGTAAAGGTTTGATACATGATGTATTGATGTGCAGAAGACTTTAATATCTCTCTACACTCACACAGGTTTCATTCATCTCTCCACTATTATGCATCCTTTGAGTTTCTGTCTCACTATTAAGAGTTGTGCGGCAATTATTTTTTTAGTTTAGAGATACAGCGTGGAAACAGATCCTTCAGCCCACCGAGTCCGCACCGACCAGCAATCCCCACAAATTAACACTATCCTACACACACGAGGAACAATTTACATACACCAAGCTAATTAACCTACAAACCTGTACGTCTTATGGAGGTGCGAGGAAATCGAAGATCTCGGAGAAAACCCACGCGGTCATGGGGAGAACGTACAAACTCCGTGCAGACAGCACCCATAGTCGGGATCGAACCCGGGTCTCCAGCGCTGCAAGCGCTGTAAGGCAGCAACTCTATAGCTGTGCCACCGTGCCGCGGCACCACGACCAACATATGGCATATTGTTTTCTGTCTCACTGAAATTTCCTCCAGTAATCTATGTACCTCTCTATCTTTCTTTCTTCCTTTAACTATCTTTAAAACTTGGTTTATAAAAACAGAAAATGTCATACTGTGCAGGTCAGGCTGCATCTGTGGAGAGAGAAATAGGATTAGCATTTCAGAAGGGAAATGATCCAGGCTCCATTTCTTGCCTTGATTAATGCTCCAAAAGGCTGTCCTGGAGGTGTGTTGTGAAAGGGATGAGAGTTTTTGTTTATTTAATTCTCATCTGGCACTCTTTCATTGAGTTGAGAATTATTCCTAATCATTACAGCCTAACAAGTTCACTGCAAGTACATCAGACCACTGAAAACTCTCAAACAATTCACACTGGCAAAGATAAAGCAAATAACTTGCTAAATCCTGGTTTGTTTCTTCTTCTTAGGCATTGAGGACGATTTGTTTCTGTTCCAATTTTATGTGTTCTGAACTGGTTTCTGAGGACAGTTTAGGATCCACAGAATTTTGGGAGGAGGTGATTTGTGGGATAGGTTGCTTGGTAGTTTGGGAGATAAACAAACCTTGTACTGTTATGGTTCAGCTTCCACGTACTCGCACTGAAGAGTTTTGATGTTCTCAATATCATCTGGATAGTTCTCTATTCTGATTTGTCTGATGCCAGGGATTCCACGGAATCATGAGTTTTAATTTTTTCAGAGGGACTGTCAGGAGATTTATTTGAATAATTTCCTTCTGTATCGCAGCTATTCTACTGTACGTCCATGGGAGCAGTATGCTTGCTTTTGCAGCTTGGAGTTGGATAAACAAACAACATGGCCTGCCCATTGTAGCTGGCTCATTGTAACTAGGACCTCAGTGTCAGCCTAGGAGATTACACTCTCATTGGTATGGTTTGTGCAGAGCCAACATTGCTGATCTTTCCTTCAAGGTGCCTGCCCCAGGTAGTCCATCTCACTGAAGCAAAAAGTAGGACAGGATGCACTGCAGCTTGGGAGATCATAAACCTTTTTTGTTGGATTAGAAATGTTGATCTTCAAGCAGCCTTCCACAGATACCAAAGGCTGTGCTGATGCATTGGAGATCATGGTGAATATTATCACTGATGCCTGGCTCTTGTGAGAAGTGGCACCCTCGACATTTCAGGGACAATAACCACATCTAATTAACTTGAGCAAGTTCTTGTCCAATATTATAAAAGTTGGCCTTGCCCCAGAATTTTAACATTTGCGCCCACCCTGCCTTTATCCACAACTAGTTTAAAGCTAATAGAACAGTGGTCGCTGGTCCCAAAAGGCTAGCCCTTGGACACTTCAGTCACTTGCTCATCCCAATTTACCATGAGTAGATCTGGTTTTGCCCTTTCCCATGTATGGTCCTCTACATATTGATTGAGGAAACTTTCCTGATCACATTTGACAAATTCCACCCCATCTAAGCCCTTGGCATTATGATAATCCCAATCGATATTTGGAAAGTTAAAATTCCGTACTACGACAGCCTTGTTAGTCTTGCAGCTGCCTGCATTCTCCTGGCAAATCTGTTCTTCTAATTCCTGTCGACTCTTTGGGGGCATTTAGTCCACTCTGAACAAGTGATCATCCCCTTGTTATTTCTCAGGTCCATCCATATAGCCTCACTTGAGGAACCATCAGTAATGTCATCTCGGAATAATGCTGTGACATTCTCCTTAATCAATAAAGCAATATCCCCTTCTCTGTTACCCACACCACTATCTCTCCTGTAACACATGTACCCTGGAACACTAAGCTGCCAGTTCTGTCCCTTTCTTAGCCAGGTTTCTGTAATGGCTACAATGTCCCGGTTGCACATACCTTTCCACAGCCTGAGTTAATTTGTCTTATCTGTCCGGCCACTCACATTCAAATAAATGCAATTCAGTCCAACAGTCCGTCCACTGAACTTTCTCTCATCACCTTCCATATCGACATCCAGCCTCTCACCAGTCTCAGTCCTGTATTGGATTCCCACCCATGACCCCTCCCCAACGCCCACCAATCCAGTTTAATCCCACTCATGCAGAACCTGCAAACCTGCCTGCCAGGATACTGGTTCCCCTCTATCTAGTTCAGGTGCAACACATCCCTCTTCAACATGTTACTTAATGAATCAATGTGCTTTGAAACATCCTCCACCTAAATATGGGAGATGAGACTATGAATCTAAGATTGAAGTTGGTCTATGCCAAGGCTTTATATTCATGTATTAATTTGTTTAAATGTCCATCAAAACAATTATGGATGCCCTGGCCTGTAATGAAATTGAATTTGCTTAGTGGACAGAGGAGGTGGTTTTGATTTGGAAGTCACTGTATTATGGGGATACAGAAACAGAGTCATTCAGGGCATTCAAGAGGGAATTGAATAGGCACTTCAGAGAAATAACCTTCTCTGCCATGTGGACAAAGCAATGACATAGGACTGACTGGTTTGACCCATGATGACCCAGCATTGATACACGGGTCAAAGGGCTTACTCTTGATTCCAAGATAATCACCAAAGTTTAGTTAAGCAGGTGTTTTTTAAGGAAGATATCAAAGACAGAGATAATGGGAATGGGTGGAAAGAACAGTGTCAGGTGTAATTTTTTTTTTAGTAGATCTTAGATTCTTGAAGGCAGGATGTTAAACATATATTTCTAACAGCACAATGGTAGAACAGAAAGAATAATAGAAGAGTAAATCTAGTTCTCATGGTTGTATATATGGAAATTCTCCCACTGTCTTAAGATAACATCATCATGGGGATGCATACAAAGGAGAATGTGAAAATAGCTGGGGAGAAAATCACTCGGTGAGTATGTGGAAGCGGAAACCATCAGTGGAGAAGTTTTGGTTAAAAAAGGGTGCACAGGATGACGGGAAGGATTCTCCCGTTTAATAGAATACTGGAGGAGAGTCACTGGAGGCAATGCTGGTGTGGTTGTCAATGGCCACCGGTGTATCTACAAGGATGAGGGCAAACACATACAATAAGATGTTTTTGGTGACTTTGGGGCTATGAAAAATGTTATGGTAAATTCAAGAAGTTTGATCGTGGCGGGACAAGCATTATGTTTAAGGATATTACAGAAGAATAGGAATTTTTATTTTTAGTTGTGAAAGAAGAATGGAATGATTGAAGACCTCCTTTGAGATGGGGGCAATAGTAATATTTTTAAAGAAAACAGCTGGTCTTTAGCAGAGGAACTCTTCAGATAATGCAAGATAGACACAAAATGCTGGAGTAACAGAACGGGACAGGCAGCATCTCTGGAGGGAAGGAATGGAAACGCTGCCTGTCCCACTGAGTTACTCCATCATTTTGTGTCTATCTTCGGTTTAAACCAGCATCTGCAGTTCCTTCCTACACTCTTCAGATAATGCAGTCAGGACACGACAGCCAAGACAAGGTATCTGTCTGATGCATCGCATGCATGGATACTAAAGTATTGTGGTAAAATATTAGAAGATTTTTGCATGAAGGAGTAATGAAATATCAAAGTATGGTGGGAGAGCGAGTTATATGGTAGCATAAAGAAAGTTTGCCCAAGAAATTTACTGCAACTTACTGAGAAATGTGTGGTTCAAACATTCAGTAGCTGTGATACATTTTGAATGCCTGGACTATTGTGACCTTACAGATTGTTATAATGTGGTTGTGTCTTCATGATGACTGGAATATGAGAAAATTATTAATGCAACTCAGTGATTCGGGAATTTTCTCATTACAGTGATTTGTGGCTGAGAACATCCGGTGCATTACAGTAAAAACATAAGATGATGATTTTAAAGGAAATTAGAGTCAGATCTATGCTTTAGAGCGTATTCCCATTTCGTCTGCATACTGACCACAGGATGCACACAAAGAGACTGAGTTATGCTGATTGCCCTGAAAATAACCAGAGCAATGATCACAACTCAGTTTTCCTATATAAACCCCCACCTTTACAGTGGGGACAACTTTGACCTGGATATTTTCAAGATTCTCCTAATTTTCTTTTGTACTGTCAGTGGAAAAAAAAGGGTAAACAGTACAAATTCCCCCCCTTACCAATAGATTCCACAGAGTCCTTGTTTTGAAAACCAACATAATTCCTGGTGTTTATTTTGAAGTGGAAGCTAAATATGTTGACAAGTCTGGGAAAATGAAGCTGGGTACTTTGATCCTTCACACAGCATTTGTGGGAACTGTTCTTGCCTCGTTTAGAAAAACTAGATCAAAGTGAAATAAAAACAGGAAATGCTGGAAAAACTCAGCAGGCCAGGCAGCATGTGCAGAAAGAAGAAACAAGTTAACATTTTAGGCTGTGTCACGGGCTGGTATGGATGCAAACGGCCGCAGAAAGAGTATCTTTGGCAGAAAGTCTGGATCAGCTTTGAGGCGGAGCCGAGGAACGGCGGGACATTTAGAAAAGAGTTGTTTGACTGGCTCACTGAGAGGCACGGCAGCCAATTAGAAGGCAAGTTAGAGCAGAGCAACCTTTTGGGAGCGCCTATGTGTTGTGGTGCAAGTGCTTTTTTGGGGAGACAGAGCACTTGTACCTCTGAAGCTTAGGCTTGAGAGGCTTTGATGAGGAGAATGAGTTTAAGAAAAAGTGATGTCCTTTACTTTCACAAGTTCCTCTCGTGGTGATGTAGTGAAACTAGCAGTTAGACACAAAATGCTGGAGTAAAGGCTCTGTCTTACCTGTTTGCGGTTTGAGGAGACCGCACGGCAACGGCAAGAGCGCCGAGCCTATCCACGGGAGTGCCGCATGGATGCTGCGCGGGGGCCGAGTACGGCTGGTCCCACGTGCTTGCGGTAAGTAAAAAAAAAGGCGGGCCGACTGCGATGACGTCGGCCCGCCGCACGTGACTCAAGAGCATGGGCTGTGGCGGCGGCCGTCCTGATCGCGGCGCTGTAGCGGTGGCTGTGCCTGCGGCCGTGCCGCACACGTGCCTTACTGGCGGAGGCTGTGGCAGTGGAAGTTTGACGCATGGCGCTCGAGCCACACTGGCGGCGGCCCGTGCGGGCGGCCGTGCCGCACTCGTGCATCACTGGTGGAGGTTGTGCGGTAAGAATATAGTTTTCAACAGTGTAGGTTTTATTTTAGCACCGTGCGGTGTTGGGAACACCGCCGCACAGCCCCGGAATTGTGCGTTCTCACGAGTGCGCGGTCTATGGCGGCAGATTCTTCCCGTTTTGCCGCCAATGACCGCAGACTCGTGAGACAGGCCTTTAACTCAGCGGGCCAGGCAGCATCTCTGGAGAGAAGGAATGGGTGACGCTTCGGGTCGAGACCCTTCTTCAGACAGTAGTGGTATAGGAGTGCTCCCCTTGCAGGAGGTGGGAAGGAAGGGAGACTTCCAGTGTCCCTGAGGACTACACCCGTGGGAAGTACTTCCATCTGCAGCTGCTCTCTCCGAGTGAGGGAAGGATGACGTTAGGATTATGTGGGAGCATGAGAGCAGAAGAGTTAAAGCCCTGTTACACTGTGCAAGTTGACCCACGAGTGACCCCAAGTGAAAGACTCGTGGTTGCGTACGAGACTACAAGTTTATGATCCAGAGTTTAACCGAGTTCCCACGAGTATGTCTAAGTTAGCCGTTTACTTCTCATTTTTGCGATGTTCCAAGTTTGTCTCCCGAGTGTACCAAGTTCCTCTCCCGTTAATCTTGAGGCAACAATGTATATCCACGTGTTGAAAAATCATCACATGTTAAAAAAATGATGTCATGCTTTTTTTTTACATACTATAAAAAGCCTGCCTTGTTTAAATTGGCTGTTGAATCTCCTGTTGCCTCTCCTTCTCCTCCTCCTGTATGACTATAGCCTCCATGGCAGGTTTTTTGTAAGGCTCTGCTCTTCCCTTTCGTCGAACTTTTCTGGGAGCCATCTCTAGCAAGCTTCTTATCAAAAAGATTCACCAGCAATGAGGTGAAATGCCCAAGATTGACCCAGGTCACATGCTGATGTTGAAGTCACCTTTTTTTTACTCACCTTTTTTTTCCTCTGTCCAGCTGACGAGTTCAGAGTGCACATGAGAGTCACCGGAGTCATGTCTGATTGCCTGGGCAGCCTACCAGCTTCCACAGTCTACATCGTACAAAGCATCATATTGTGATGCATCAGTGCCTGTTTTGGGAGCAGCTTTGCCCTAGAGCGCAGTATATATTACAGAGACTTGCAAATGTAGTGCAGTCTATTACACAGACCAGCTTTCCCCCTATCAACTCAATCTACACTCCGACCTGCTTCGGGAAGCAGCCAACGTACCATTCCTTCCTCTCCTTTCACCCCGTGAGCAGATAATACAAACGCTCACATACATGTACTACCTGATTCAGGGACAGCTCCTTCCTCACTGTCTTGCTGAAACGGAAGTTTTTCGGTGTGTGAAGAAGGGTCTCGACCCGAAACGTCACCCATTCTTTCTCTCCAGAGATGCTGCCTGTCTCGCTGAGTCCAGCATTTTGTGTCTATCTTCTCATAACTGAAGTCCTGATCTCCTGATATACCCCATTACAGCTCTTGGACAAAAAAACTCGAAACTTTGTTGTGTTGTATCTGCACGCTGGTATTTTTTTCTCTTTGCGCTAGCTATTTATTGCACTTATGTACGGCTTTATTTCAAAACTCGCAAACATTCAGGTGACAAAATAACCCAATATCAATACCATGTCCGCCTCATCCCAGTTTATGGGGGATGTGGGGGGGGGGGGGGGGGGGTAGGATCATGATATGAATCTGTGCCAAGTTGTAAAACTCCAGCCGGGATACCGTCGTCTCCGGGTTCGTGATCATACCAGTAATATTGTGAGATCGACATACTGTTGGCACTCGCAATATTACTGGCATTATCACTAATCAATTATTACATCTCAGAATTTGTGTAACAATATTTCATGTTCCCCGGGAACATTAGCATTTTTACACTGCACTTTGGGATCTTATTTGCCATTGGGTAAAAGATTGTGATTATGTTCATGTTAAGAATTAAAAGTCATAAAATCAATGTGTGAAATGTGATTCTTATTTTTCAAAGTCTCTCATAGGAAACAATGAGCGTATAATAATAATAATAGATTTTATTTTAAGGGCGCCTAATACCGAGGTCTCTAGGACACCTTACTATTTAAGAAACATATAAACATATAAACATATATTCAGAGTAAAATAAGTTATAAAGACATCACCAATACATAAATTAAAAACAGAAATTTGATCCAAAAAAGACAACAACAAAATTCAGAAAACACAACATGAAGGGAGAGCAGCAGCAGCCAAACCGCGCCAGCGTACACTCTCCCTTCCGACCGCCATGTTGGACATAGACTAACACAGACTAACACAGACATTTAACACTACACACAAAATCATATAGAGCCCAGGGAGAGGGGGAGAAAGGGACGTACACTCACAGAGGCAGAGTCTCTCAGCCTGTGTGAGAGGGAGGGAGGGAGGGAGAGAGAGAGACACACACACAAGGTGGATGTGAAATCTCACCTACCTGTTTCAGTGACAGGCACCCGCAGCCAGTGAATGAAGACACCCCCATCTGTCTCCCCCGCCTCTCCCTCCACTCTACACCCCCTCTCCTCCACCCCACCCCCCCTCCCCCAATTTGGAAATGTCATCCCATCACCCATTCCTTCTCTCCAGAGATGCTGCCTGCCCGCTGAGTTAAAGAGTTCCCACTTGCAGCAGCATAACAGGCCAGTAAACACAATACTCATAGATAATATACTAAACAAAGAAAATATATATTAAAAAATCCAGTATTATTGCAAAAATCCCAAAGTCCTTAGTGCAACCAAGGCAGTTTGTAGTTCATAGTTTAGTTAGCATTTGTAGCGTTCAAGAGCCCGATGGTTGTTGGGAAGAAGCTGTTCTTGAACCTGAAGGTCATGGTTTTCAGATTCTTATACCTTCTGCTCAGCAGGAATGAAATGAGAGCATGGCCAGGGTAGTGTGGGTCCATGACAATGCTGGCTGCCTTTTTGAGGCATCACCTCATATAGAACCCTTTGATTCAGTAAAGTTCAGTAAAGAGATCGGGAATCTGGCATCATGGCTTGAGAATAAAACCCAGCCTTTAACATCCGCATAATGAAAGAGTTGGTGTTGTCCTACGGAACAGGGGTGCAGGAGAGGTGAACACAACCCTGTCTTCTTCAACAGCACTGGTAGAGATGGCTTCTGGACGTGATTGGCAAACCTCAGATTAGGCTGCCATGAAGTGTCATAAAATGTTCTCACGCTGTTCCTCAATACTGGTTTGTCTTAAGGTTGTGAGCTCAGTCCCAAATACACAAAATCTATATATAAACTTCAAGCAATTTTTTCTTTTCAACCCACTTTGTCACCTTATTAATAACTTTTACTTTGTTAAGCAGAATTTGTCTTTAAAAAGTCTAAGTAACTGATATTTCTGTCCCTGATTATTGTTTCTAAAAAGAGTTCCCACGGTAGAATCACGAGTCACAAAGGTAAACGCACGGGCCACTACGTTCTTACAACGAGTTGAAATGTTTCAAATTTTAACCTCAAGAGTACATTTTACTCGTGGAAAAGTTCAAACATGTTTGAACTTTTTCAAGAGTTAACAAGTTTCACTGGTACCTGCCGTTAGCGCCACGAGTCGCTAAGTTGCGTCCACGAGTTCCGACTTTCCCGCTACGTTAATTGTACGTGATTACCACGAGTTAAATTTGTTTTAAACTCGGGGTACCTCGTGGGTGAGCTCGCACAGTGTAACAGGGGTTTTATAGTGAGGTAGTCAGGCAAAGGTAGATGTGTGACCATCAGGAAAAGGTGCAGGCAGAGAGTGCATGAATCCCTTGTAACTATTTCCCTCCAAAATATGTATATCCTTTTGTATCCTGTTTGAGGCGGGGGAGGGGAGTTTGACGGGTCAGGGAAGAGCAGCAGTAGCAGTCTGGTCTGTGTCATCAGGCCTGCATCTGAAGCACAGAGGGGAAGGGTGAAGGCAGACAAAACAATTGTGCTCACAGACCAATTAGTGGGAGGGACAGACAGGGGACCCCAGTATGGTTTGTTGATTTCTTGGTGCCAGAGTACTGGGTGTCTCCAAGCAGCAACAGAACATTCTCAAGGGCGAGGATGAGCAGCCAGAGGTCATGTGCACGTTGGTATAAAAGACGTAGGATGAGGTTCTGCAGAGTGAATATAGGTAGTTAGGCAAAAAGGTTAAAAAGCAGGTCCTCAAGGGTAGTGATCTCCAGATTAGTCCCAGTGCCACATGCTAGTGAGGGTAAGAATAGGACGAGAGGATGGATGAATATGTGGCTCAGGAGTTGGTGCTGGGACAGAGATTCTGATTTTTGAATCATTGGGATCTCGTTTGAGGCAGAGGTGACTAGTACAAGAGCAATAGGTTGTATGTGAACTGATGGCGGACCAATATCCTTGCAGGTATGTTTGCTAGTGTTGCTTTGGAGGGTTTAAACCAGAGTGGGAGTGAGGGTGGAATCCAGAGTAGGTCAACAAATGGAAGGACTGATAGGAAGGTAATGGTTCAGACCAATAAGTCTCAAAGGAAGGACAGGCAGAGAGAGGTTAAGGGATATGGTGTAACTGATGGTCTGATGTGCACTTATTTCAATGCAAGGAGTATCGTGGGTAAAACAGATGAATTTATTTATTTCTTAAACAATTTATTGCCTGGATCAGTGCTTGGGGCCCTGAACAGTGGACATTGTCCACATGGATTTTAATAAGGCATTTGATCGTCCCTCATGGTAGACTGATCCAGGAAGATTAAGCTGCATCAGATCTACAGTAACTTGGTTGTTTAGATTCAGAACTGGCTTACTCATAGAAGACACGGATATGTGGTGGAAGGGGGAATGGCATTATTCTGGCTGGAGATATGTGACCAGTGGAGTCAAATTACTTGGATGACTTGGGTAGTAAGTTTCAGATGACATCAAAATTGGTGGAGTTACGGTAAGTGAGGAAGGTTGTCAAAGTACATAGCGAGATATAGATCAACTATAGAAATGGGTGGAGAAATTGCAGATGTAGTTTAATCTTAGTAAGTATGAGGTGTTGCAGTTTTGGAGGTTGAATGCCTGGGGAAATTATCCAGTTAATGGCAAGACCACTAACAGCATTCATGTGCAGAGAGATTTTGGGATCAAAACCCATCAACCCTTGAAGGTGGTAATACAAGTAGATAGAGTGGTAAAGAATGGTCCAAGAATTTAGCATAAGAGCCAGGAAGTCATGTTGCAACTCTTATAGGACTTTCGTCAGGCCACATTTGGAGTATGGTGTTTAAGAAGGAACTGCAGATGCTGGAAAATCGAAGGTAGACAAAAATGCTGGAGAAACTCAGCGGGTGAGGCAGCATCTATGGAGCGAAGGAAATAGGCAACGTTACGGGCCGAAACCCTTCTTCAGTCTATTGTGTTCAGTTTTGGTCACCATGTTATAGGAAAAATGCTGTTAAGCTGGAAATGGTACAGAGATGATTTATGAGGATGCTGCCAGACTCGAGGGCTTGAGCTGCAGGGAGAGTCTGATCAGGTTAAGACTATTCCTAGGAGTGCAGGAGGATGAGGGGTGATCTTACAGAGGTATTTTTGAATGTGTTTTCTGAGTCTATATGTCAGTGATGCTGCTGCAACCAACATTTCCATTGTACCTGTTCCTTACTGCACTTGTGACTATACTCTGGCCTCTATTTAACACTGTTGTTTCATCCCCACTGTATTGGCTCTGCCAACAGGTCTTCAACTTGAAAGATTAACTCTGTTTCTCTCTCCACCGATGGGCAGCACAGTGATACAGCTGCTGCCTCACAGTGCCAGAAGCCAACGTTCAATACTGACCTCGGGTGCTTTCTGTGTATAGTTTGCACTTTCTCCCTGTAACGTTATGGGTTTCATCTGGGTGCTCTGGTTTCCTCCCACATCCCAAAGATATGTGCGCTTGTAGGTTAATTCCCCTAGTTTAAAGGGAGTGCATTTGAAAGATGGACAGCTTAGAACTAGTGGGAATGTGTGATCGATGGTCTGTGTGGGCTCGATGGCCGAAGGGCCTGTTCCATGCGATACCTTTCAATCAATCAATCAGTCAGTCAGTCAGTCAATCAGATGCTGTCTGATCTGTTGTGTGTTTCCAGCAATTTTAGTTTTATATTTTTCTCTCTCCCCCTCATTATTCAAAGTAGATACAAAATGTTGAAGGAAGTCAGCTTTTTCTCAGTGTAAGGATCAGAAGTTTTGAGAAGATGCTCACCTGGGGATGAATCACCTTACCTGTGACATCTCTAGCTTTCCATTGATAATTTGGAAGGACTTCACAATCAATGCCTACAAAAGCCACTGTAGGAGTGAATTTTGTACTTATCTGACTTTACACAGATAGGCACAGACACAAAATAACACAGCTGCGTGGTGAATGGTGAGTCTATCGAACAAGTCAGTTTATTAAACGGCCTTATAAATGTACATCGGGAAACGCCGTCAAAATTCCCTCCTTTGAACTGGGAATATCAAGTGTGATGATCAAATGTGGAAGTAACAAAGCCTAGTCAAAGTTCCCCACACAGATGAAGTGCCTCCATCAAAGTCAGAAATTATTACGCTGTGGGGGCCATTGTTAGCATTGCACTTTAGTACCTCAGGTCACTCTGTGCCTTCTGGAAACCAGGGAAGAACTTTAAATTTCCAATGATGTTTGCTGTTGCGATAGAGACCTCCAGTGGCCCAAGATTTATATATCATGCTGATAATTTAATCTGGTTGTTTTTTGGTTTGTTTACTTATTTGTTCCTATGCATAATTGTGGACTCTTTTTAATCTCTCCTCGGAGTAGTGATAATTTCCCTTTTTTCCTGCTCTGTCAACACAAAGACAACCTTCCCTTGCTATATCTTATGAATAATACTGTGAAGTGGCGCTAATGACCAGTGGGCATGTTTCTAATTCACGCAGATTGAGGCTTTATTGCAAGGAATTCCACGCTGTTTACAGCACTGAAATAAGCCTGTTTGCACAACAGTTCATACAGTATATCATGACCCTCCTCCAACCCTCTTCATCTACCCTAGCTGTCCATCCATCTGTGGATTTCTTCATGCACTTAGCCAACCTCCTCTGAAAAGCATCTAATATTTGCCATAGCTACCCTCGGTGATTACAAATAGCTTGTTATTGTGATTATTATTGTGATTTAATTACTGGAATTTATTTTGGTTGATTACCAGGATGTCATCACTTTACAGAACATCTTTAAATAATTATCACAAGGGTTTCTGAATCTCAGCTGACAAGATTTTCCCAGCTAATTGTAAGATAGTGTGAAGTTCCCGGTTCACCTTGCTTGGATAAGGTGCAGACAAAATATTAATCTCAGCATGTTATCTTGAATGTGGGATGGGATTATTTACTGATCATTTTGTTTGACAAACTCAGGTAATTTACATTTATTTATCTTGGGATCTCATAGTTAAGCATGTGTGCAAACATTATATGTCTTTGATAACTTTCTAAGTCATCAGGGATAAACACATTAAGTCCTAATGAGTCTATAAAACCACAGATTAAAATACCCCTATATTATATACACCTAGTTAATAATCACCACCAATTCAGAAATGACAAAGTGTTGTCTTCTCTTCACAGGAGGATGTGGGATTTCCCTATTTGAATTAAAAGACAGCCACCAGACAAGGGTTTCTGAAGAAGGGTTTCGGCCCGAAACGTTGCCTATTTCCTTCGCTCCATAGATGCTGCTGCACCCGCTGAGTTTCTCCAGCACTTTTGTCAACCAACAGACAATTCTCCTTGCCCAACGGATGCTGCTCGACCAACTGAGAGCATCTGCTGTCTCTTGTGTCACAAACAATTAAGCATGTTTTCCTGCTGGGAGTTCTATTTACCAATTTTTTTTCTCTGCTCTGCTTCTCATGATTCTTGAGCTAAGCAAACCATAACTTCAATTAATATCGTTTATTTGTAACTGTATATTCTTTACAGTATTCATTGAGTACATAATAAAGCCATATTGGATTGAATTGCATGTGAATTTGTTAAACAGCGGCTAAGTATATTTTGCTGCATTGCTCTGATAATTCTGAAGCTCAAATGAAATGATCAGATCTGAAATACAGGGTAATAATTTGACATTACAAAACCAGTTTCCATTGCCGATTTAATAAATGGCCTTTTTTGAGTTTAAAAGGGAGAAAGTCAGTGAAAAAAAATCTAAGACATAGCTTTAAAGCTCTGAAAATTACTATGTGTATCATGGTGTATCATTCTATGGCATTATCATGCACTAATTGTGAGTCTAGTTTGAAAGCTAATTGCCATGTTTTTTTTTTACAGTTGAACAGTTTGCTGAAATGTCTGAGCCACGATAATCACTGAATCACATTGGAAAGAAACAGACCACTTGTTCCACTGAGTCCCCTATGACAATCAAGCGCCCATTGGCACTAATACTACATCAATCCACTATTTTATTTTTCCCACATCCCCATCAACTCCCCATTCTGTGATTCACCTTCACACTAGAGGCATTTTACAGTAGTCAATTAACCTAACAGCCCCTACTTAATAAATTAAACGCCCTGATTAAATTTTGGAAAACTCTTCTGATGTCTTTAATAGGCCGAATAAATGCTATAAAAATGATCTTTCTACCACAAATTTTATATCTATTCCAATCAATACCAATATACTTACTTGTATAAAAATCCATAAAATTTTGGAATGAAATCTTTGAAATTTTTACAAAATTATTTAAAATAAAACTGAAACCGAACGCAGAATTGATTATTTTTGGAACAATGGAAGCCAGCTTTGAGCTGACTTCGTTCCAAAAGAGCTTCCTTAATTACGGCTTAATAACGGCAAAAAAACGTATACTTAAATTCTGGAAAAACGCTCCCACACCAACGGTAAAAATGTGGGTTTCAAATATGTCTGAAATGTTACACCTATAAGACATGAGATTCCTCCTAGCAGGCAAATCAGACCATTTCCAAAAGATTTGGTCTCCATTTATCGACTTATTACAAGCATAGGGTGCAATATAACTTTGAAAATAAATGGTTTCAGGACCTGGTGAGGGGTGTGTAAAGATACGAAGTAGGTACATCCCTTTTATCTTATTTTACTTTCTTATATCTGTTCTCTATTTTTCTCTTTCTTTTTCTTTGGTTTTCTTTTTAACTCTTTCTCGTGTTTTACGTTTCTACGGGTTTCTCCGGATCACTCTTTCACGCACTTACTATCTTATCTAACTCTCTCTATTCTTCTTCTTTTTAAAGTTTAAAATAAGAAGTGGTACAGGAAATGTATTATGTTATTTTTGGCTTATATCATTGTAATGTACATTACTTATAATAAATAAAATATTTAAAAAAATAAAAAAAAATTACCTAACAACTGCAGGTTTTTGTGACGTGAGAGGAAACCAGGGCACCTAAAGAAAACCCATACAGAGATCCGGACTAAAACAAGTGTGAAGCAGCCACTCTCTTATCTGAACTTAACCACCACAAAGTATCTGTCTTCCATAATCCTTATAAACACAGGGTGTATTGGTCTCTTACAAGGTACACAAAAATGCTGGAGAAACTCAGCGGGTGCAGCAGCATCTATGGAGCGAAGGAAATAGGTAATGTTTCGGGCCGAAACCCTTCTTCAGACTGATAGGGGGTGGGGAGAAGAAAGGAAAAAAGGAAAAGGCGGAGGAGGAGCCCGAGGGCTGGGGGAGGGGAGGAGACAACCAGATGGCTGATGAAGGGGAGGGGACAGCCAGGGCTAGCAGAATTGGGAGAATTCAACGTTCAGGCCACCAGGATGTAGACTGCCCAAGCGGTGCATTCCCCAATTCTGAACGTTGAATTCTCCCAATTCTGCTAGCCCTGGCTGTCCCCTCCCCTTCATCAGCCATCTGGTTGTCTCCTCCCCTCCCCCAGCCCTCGGGCTCCTCCTCCGCCTTTTCCTTTTTTCCTTTCTTCTCCCCACCCCCTATCAGTCTGAAGAAGGGTTTCGGCCCGAAACATTACCTATTTCCTTCGCTCCATAGATGCTGCTGCACCCGCTGAGTTTCTCCAGCATTTTTGTGTACCTTGTAAGAGACCAATACACCCTGTGTTTATAAGGATTATGGAAGACAGATACTTTGTGGTGGTTAAGTTCAGATAAGAGAGTGGCTGCTTCACACTTGTTTTAGTCCGGATCTCTGTATGGGTTTTCTTTAGGTGCCCTGGTTTCCTCTCACGTCACAAAAACCTGCAGTTGTTAGGTAATTTTTTTTAATTTTTTAAAATATTTTATTTATTATAAGTAATGTACATTACAATGATATAAGCCAAAAATAACATAATACATTTCCTGTACCACTTCTTATTTTAAACTTTAAAAAGAAGAAGAATAGAGAGAGTTAGATAAGATAGTAAGTGCGTGAAAGAGTGATCCGGAGAAACCCGTAGAAACGTAAAACACGAGAAAGAGTTAAAAAGAAAACCAAAGAAAAAGAAAGAGAAAAATAGAGAACAGATATAAGAAAGTAAAATAAGATAAAAGGGATGTACCTACTTCGTATCTTTACACACCCCTCACCAGGTCCTGAAACCATTTATTTTCAAAGTTATATTGCACCCTATGCTTGTAATAAGTCGATAAATGGAGACCAAATCTTTTGGAAATGGTCTGATTTGCCTGCTAGGAGGAATCTCATGTCTTATAGGTGTAACATTTCAGACATATTTGAAACCCACATTTTTACCGTTGGTGTGGGAGCGTTTTTCCAGAATTTAAGTATACGTTTTTTTGCCGTTATTAAGCCGTAATTAAGGAAGCTCTTTTGGAACGAAGTCAGCTCAAAGCTGGCTTCCATTGTTCCAAAAATAATCAATTCTGCGTTCGGTTTCAGTTTTATTTTAAATAATTTTGTAAAAATTTCAAAGATTTCATTCCAAAATTTTATGGATTTTTATACAAAAAACAAAGGAATGTGCTATAGTTGTTTCTTGGGATAGACATTTACCACAGATGGGGGAGACATTTGGAAAAAAATTACTTATTTTAGTTTTTGAGTAATATAGTCTATGTAAAATTTTAAATTGGATTAAAATATGTCTTACATTGATCGAGCATTTGTGCACATATAGCAAGTGTTTATCCCAACTCTCTTTCGAGATTTTTATAGCTAGTTCTTGTTCCCAATCTCTTCTAATTCTATCGGATGATGGTATTTCTATATTTAGGATGATATTATACAAGTATGATATTAAATTAGTTGATTCCGCCTTTATATTCATTGCTTCGTCTAATAGGTCTGGAGACAAATTTTGATATTCTTGTGTATATTTTTTCAAATAATCACGGATTTGAAAATATTTAAAATATTGATTACTTATCAGATTGTATTTAAGTTGTAGTTGTTGGAATGATAAAAAAAATTCCATTTTCATACATGTCTCCAAACGTTTTAATTCCTATTCTTTCCCAGTGTATAAATGATTTATCTATAATAGATGGTTTAAACGACGGATTATTAACTATGGGAGAGAGAAGTGATAGGTTTCTTAATTTTAGGGTTAATTTTATTTGTTTCCAAATTCTAATTGTACTATGAATAATTGGATTTTTACTGAATATTGTATTATTCAATTTTATTGGTGAGAGAAGGATCACTCCTATATTAAAAGGGGAGCAATCCTCTCTCTCCATTACTATCCAATCCACCCGCTGGGCAGAGTTATCCAACAGGTGAATCACATTTTTGACATTTGCTGCCCAATAATAATACAAAAAATGAGGGAGTGTTAATCCACCAAATTCTTTAGGTTTGCACAAATGTCTTCTTTGAATTCTATGGGATTTATAGTCCCATATAAAATTTGTGATATCGGAATCCAGTTTAAAAAAAAACTTTTTTGGTAAGTATATTGGTATTGATTGGAATAGATATAAAATTTGTGGTAGAAAGATCATTTTTATAGCATTTATTCGGCCTATTAAAGACATCAGAAGAGTTTTCCAAAATTTAATCAGGGCGTTTAATTTATTAAGTAGGGGCTGTTAGGTTAATTGACTACTGTAAAATGCCTCTAGTGTGAAGGTGAATCACAGAATGGGGAGTTGATGGGGATGTGGGAAAAATAAAATAGTGGATTGATGTAGTATTAGTGCCAATGGGCGCTTGATTGTCATAGGGGACTCAGTGGAACAAGTGGTCTGTTTCTTTCCAATGTGATTCAGTGATTATCGTGGCTCAGACATTTCAGCAAACTGTTCAACTGTAAAAAAAAAACATGGCAATTAGCTTTCAAACTAGACTCACAATTAGTGCATGATAATGCCATAGAATGATACACCATGATACACATAGTAATTTTCAGAGCTTTAAAGCTATGTCTTAGATTTTTTTTCACTGACTTTCTCCCTTTTAAACTCAAAAAAGGCCATTTATTAAATCGGCAATGGAAACTGGTTTTGTAATGTCAAATTATTACCCTGTATTTCAGATCTGATCATTTCATTTGAGCTTCAGAATTATCAGAGCAATGCAGCAAAATATACTTAGCCGCTGTTTAACAAATTCACATGCAATTCAATCCAATATGGCTTTATTATGTACTCAATGAATACTGTAAAGAATATACAGTTACAAATAAACGATATTAATTGAAGTTATGGTTTGCTTAGCTCAAGAATCATGAGAAGCAGAGCAGAGATTTTCCAGCATCTGCAGTTCCTTCTTTAACACTTGGTCTCTTGCAATCCTGTTAAGTCCAGTGAGTCTCTCTTCCTGAAGTGACATTTGTAAATTTAAGTTTCTTTTTTTGTAATCATTTGTAATATCTGAGGAAATCATATATCAAAACAAATCAAAATTGTAGATGTAAGTGGAAATGTGCACTTGTCGTTTTATTAGATTTACTGCTACACCTTGCTTAGAGTGAGAACTCAGCGATTAGTTTGACACATTTTATTGACTGCTGGTTTCTGTAGATAATTTTCATCCGGTAAATTCAGGACGCAGGTAACAAACCAAATATGTAGCAAATAAGAAGTTTTATCTTTCACTACAATGTTTCTTAATTGCAGGTTTCTCAGTGAGTGTATATAGAATGAATACCTTTATGGTAGAAATAATGTACTGCAGATGCTGTCATATAAAAGATTTCCCTTCTACACTCAACATCACTTGAACAATCTCCGACACCTCCCTCTCCTTTCTTGATCTTATCGTCTCCATCACAGGAGATAGGCTATCAACTGACATCTATTACAAACCTGCTGACTCCCACAGCTATCTAGACTACACTTCTTCCCACCCTGCTTCTTGCAAAGTCTCTATCCCCTACTCCCAATCACTCTATCCCCCCCCACCCCTCCTCAGGTACCTTTCCCTGCATACACAGGAGATGCAGCACCTATCCCTATACCTCCTCCCTCGACTCCATCTAGGGAGCCCGACAGTCCTTTCAGATGATGCAGAAGTTCACGCACCTCCTCCAACCTTATTTACTGTATCCGTTGTCCTCGGTGTGGACTCCTACATATCGGTGAGACCAAACACAGACTGTGCGATCATTTCACTGAACACCTTCGCTCAGTCCGCCTTGGTGTAAACCAGCATCCATCATTCCTACCTACACAGGAACAAGGAGATCAACTTTCTAATATCATGCTTTCTGGAAGAATAAACAGATTAATGTTCAGGTAATCAGTTCAATATGTGGATCGAGTCATTATTATTCATCAAGCTCTAAAGAGATCCCTTTCTCTTTCCTTTCTTTCTTCATATTTTGTCATATTTTATATCCACCTGCAATGGATTAAGGTTCCTTGGTTTAATCTAAAGCAAAGATGATCAGATATTTTCTCTTTTGTTTTCTTGTGTTCATGAATGGGGGTTAAAGCTACAGATCAGCACAAACCCAGGTACATATCTTCTAATGGAGTAAATAAGATCACTCATAGGTTTTGTTCTCTTTAAAGGATTGAAATGCTGTCCCAGGACATATCAATAAGATTTTGCCATTAAATATTTGGCACTAATTATATTTACTGGGTCAATTTGCTGCTGATGGCACATAATTATAGGACAAAGTAGAAGAAAAATACTGTCCCCACCTGCTCCAATTCTTTCTCCAGTTCAACTTCCTGTCCATTCTAACTCCAGTAACTTTGCGTCATGATGAGCTCTTTCATCAGCCTGAAATGGATGGGAACTAGGGCTGTTTAACGGTTTTAGTAGGTTAATGATTGATCTGAACTGCTCAGTCTACAGTCTATTTCACATCAACAAACAAGTCTTGTTCCCCAGCAAATAGGTTGGAAAATTATTAATTAAATAAACCTCGAAGGACATTGATAATATTTCATATCTTATGTCATCTTATGATGTACGAACATCCTCCGTTGGTCTCTGGGTGGTCTGAACGGGTCACATTGAAATTGCTTGTGAGTTCCTGTCATTAGAATTGTTCAGAATAAGTGGGCACTGTGCAATCATTGGCAAGAAACATGTTTGTTGGAAAGAATGAATAATTGTCTGAACAAAAGCATTTGCCAGTTTAATGGCCACTTCTGCTGGTACTTCAGGAAACATGTCAACTGAGATTTCTAGGGGAAAAAAAATCACATTTGAGGCACTTATTCTGTACAAATCCACATATTCTGTAATGTGAAAATGAGGCATTTACATATAGGGTAGAACATGTTCATTTATTGGTTTAGTTTAGAAAGGGTTTATTTTAGAGATACAGCATGGAAACAGGCCCATAGACCCACCAAGTCCACACCAACCAGCGATCCCCGTATAGGATAGCACTATATTATACACTAGGCACAATTTACAATTTTACTAAGCCAACTTACCTACAAACCTGTACGTCAAGTGTAGAGCATACAAACTCTGTACAGACAGCACCCGTATTCAACTTAGGTCTCTGATGCTGTAAGGCAGCGTACCGCCCTAAACCTGGGATAAGGTTCTTGAGGAATTTTGAAAGGGACTGAGAGTGCAGTACTCCAGCGTTGACAGTGAGATCTATAAATTGAAAGAATTGTGAGGATGGACAGTAGACGTCAACAGTTTGAGAAACCATTTGCCACTGCCCTCTGTTTTCTGGCTTCTTATCCATGCTGTGAAGGGTCCCTTGAATTAATGATGTTGGAAATAATATGTATGACTGATTTTACTGACCAGTCTTTCAAGTGGAACATTTCAATTGTCTTTCTGAAAACCAATTTGGCAACATTTATTGCATTACATCCTTCAGGCTTTCTCTGTTAACTCTTCAATAAAATGCTTTGCAATGTCATAACCAATCAGGCACATCATTGAACTCAAGTATCGAGTATCTATCCACCATCCCTTACCTCGCCTGTGGTGTAACTACACACCTCGGTACATCACTGACATCGCATCGTAAGTTGCTCCCACTTATTCTGTGCAGCACAGGCTCCCAATGAAAAAATCTTATTTTGGTGTTGCTCGTTTATGACTGTGGGAGCTTGCACATTATGGATGGCACTATGATTGCAATCTTGGAGTGGAGACGTTATTCTGTGGGACATGATAACTCCCAGGATTGTTGTTTCTGATAAGACAGGGGGCTGCAAAAAGTGTGTCTCTGTGAAGTGAGGTGTCAGCCAGCTGCACAGCAATTTAACCGCTGCGGCTTTCATCCTGGATAGCTGTATTCAAAGGGCATCAATCACCCTATATACTGCAGACTAGACTCAGTGGGCCCCTGTCACACAGGAGGCCTAGTCCCCCAACGCAACCCATTCCGCAATGCAATATTCTACCACTCACCTGTTCCCCCAACGCAACCCGTTCCTCCAACGCAATATTCCACCACTCACCCATAGCCCCTAACTGTGCAGGCGCGGCTCATTTCCCCTCATGCCCCAGCACTCCCTCCCCCTCCTCTTCATGTGTGGGAGGGGAGGAGGGGTGGGGTGGGGAGGAGAGGAGGGGAGGAACAGGGTTGTGTGTGGCAAGGGGTGTGTGGGGTGGGAGGGGAGGGTGTGTGTGTGGGTGGGGGGAGTGTAGGAGGGGGAAAGGGTGGTGTGGGGGAGGGGGTGAATGGGGGTGTGGGAGTGGGAAGGGGTTGTGGGGGTGGGGAGGGGTTGTGGGGGTGGGGAGTTGTACGGGTGGGGAGGGATTGTTGGGGGGAAGGGTCGAGGGGAGGGGAGGGGAGGGTTTGTGGGTGAGGGGTTGTGGGGGGAGGGGTTGTGGAGGGGGGGTTGTGTGGGGGGAGGGGTTGTGTGGGGGGAGGGGTGGTGGGGGGAGGGGTTGTTGAGGGGGAGGGGTTGTGTGGGGGGAGGGGTTGTGTGAGGGGGAGGGGTAGTGTGGGGGAGGGGTTGTGTGGAGGGGAGGGGTTGTGCGGTGGGCTCTCGGTCTGGGCTGCTGGGCGGCTCTTGGGCTGAGTGGATCTCGAGCCGGGTGGCTAGGCAGCTCTTGGACTAGACGGCTGGGCAGCTCTCGGACTGGGCGGCTGGGTGGCTCTCCGGCTGGGTGGCTCGCGGGCTGGGAGGTTCTCGGGCTGGGCGGCTCTTGGCCTGGGAGGTTCTCGGGCTGGGCGGCTGGGTGGCTCTCCGGCTGGGCCGCTCTTGGGCTGGGTGGCTCGCGGGCTGGGCGGCTCGTGGGCTGGGCAGCTCACGGGCTGGGTGGATGCCGGGCTGGGGTTACTCACTCATGGCTTGTGGACTCTCACTCACGGACTCTGGTGCTTTATTCTCCTCGCCCTGGTGATTGACAGAGGGTGCCAGAAGGGGCGTTACCTTCATGGTGACTGACAGGCGAGAAGACCAATCTACTGATCTCATGCTTTATTAAACCTTCATAACTTTTGTAATATTCCACCGGTGTATTACTTGGTGCGCTTGGAGCAGAGGAGAATGCTGAGTAAGGTGGCAAAAAATCCTCCCGATATACGGTACCGTTTTCACGCAAATCTAAAATCAACGCAAACCGGATGAGGACAAGATGAGAGTTTTAGTAATAGTATAGATAAGGAAGCTTGTTATTCAGCAGTGTATTCTGCATTCTGTTCTGTAAGATCATTAGTCCAAAGTCTGTTGTCTCTCATCTTGTTCAGTCTTCAGTCCTTTAGTTACAGTTCTATAGTGTCTTTGTTTTGTCAGTTATGATATGTTCAGTTTTTAGTTAAGATCTGCGGATATTTTAATGCTTTGCTCTGGTGCTGTATAACTGTTGTGCTTGAATATTAATTTTAAAACGCTACTACTGGCCTCGGCAAATCATTGAGAATTCAGTGATCCTACAATGACTTACTCTAATCTGCAAAGGCCGTGGAAAATGTAAAGTGTAGTGCAAATCTAACAAATTAATCTATCCAAAATGCTCTCTAAGTATTCAGCCAGGCATAGGACTTCCCCATGCCTTCATTCAAAATGAGTTCCGAGCACAAAAAAACTCATCCTGGCACAGAAGATGACAAATTGTGGCAGGTGTTGATTTAAATATTTTTTAATGTATTCTGGAATCTTAATGAGGCTTTGGCATGAAGTGCCTGCAAACATTCTAGCACACAGAATCGAGCAGGACTAAAATTTGCATGCAGACTTTGTAGTTATTAAACAAATTGCTTCTGCTTCTCCAGTTTCTTGATGCCATTCAAATTATTTTGGAGCTGTGTAACTTGTGTTGTTGATTCTGCTTTTACCATTGAACCGTTTTCCATTGGTGAGATAAACCCATCAGTGTGCATTGTGTGTTGTTCAGCGTGCTATCATCCATCAACAAGCTTTCTCAGCTTTAAAGAACCATGCCCTTTGCTGCAACAAAAACATGCCTACCCTGTTAGATCATGTACTATTCCGATAGCTCCAAACACTCACGCTTATAAATCATAGTCAGATAGCACGGAAACAGGATCTCTGTCCCATCAAATTCTCCATATTCTGCCACTCTTCTATGCAAGGAGCATTTTACAATGCCAAATTATCCTACCCACCTGTACATCTTTATAACATAGATGAAACTGGAGCACAAGGAGAAAACACTGGAGATTACAGATTGCAAACCCCACATAGGTAGCAATGGTGGTCAGAATCAAACCCAGGTCACTTGAGCTGTCAGGCATCAGTTCTACCAGCTGTATGACTGAACTGTTGTTTTGAATCCTGTTTTTCCCAAGCTGAATGTTTAGTCCTAAAAAATTGTTCTTAATTATGTGTAAAACTGAGAAGTACTTGCAGCACTTTTCACCACATCTTCATTCAGTGTATTTAAGTATTGCTAGCTAGAGTACTGTATGTTTCCCATCCCAGACAGGCTTTAAGACCGTGGACATGAATACCTTCTTGAGGTTATGTGATTACAAGGTTCCTATGCAACTAGTAGCTAATGAGTTCTATTGATAACAAACACAGCCAGCCGAATATAAGTATCAATGGTGCAATTTGACAAGGTATCTTCTCGAGATAAAAATAATAGAACAAATCCTATTCAGCAAATTCACCTAATGTATTCTCAATTATCAGATATGTAATGATAGCTTTCCTCGACAGTGCTTTCAAGTGGCATCTGCTCTGCAGAAACCTGCGAATGATGCTGAGTCTGGCACTGCCAGGAATGCTGTGACTGTGAGGAAGCAACTGGAGACTGAAGCTGATGGAAGTAAAAGGTCTTTATTCATCATGACCAGCAGGCATTCTCTGGTAGACACTCTCGGTAGAATCTCCCAGAACACAAAGTGCATCCATTTTTTATACTCTGAAGAACAAAGGTAGCAGCAGGTGATTCAACACAACTCCAGTAGCTACAATGACATGGTTTACTTCAATATTTTGCATTCAACAATTGATACTATTGAATTGCATTTTTTACATTGGGAACTCTTGTAACTGACTAGACACCTCTGAATATTCAGACACCTTTGGTGGGGACAAAGTAATCCACATGGATAATCTAAAAGTTTCTGAGGGCAGAATACCCAGACACCCAAAATTAGTGTTGACGGCTGTCTAACACAAATATCCTAATTACTCTACCTATCCCTCTGCAACCAGATCTTCAACTTCCTCATCAACAGACCACAATTAGAGTGATTTGGCAACAACACTCCCTCCTCAATAACCATCTGTACTGGGACACCTCAAACCTGTGTGCTTGATTCTCTGTTCTGATCACTCTTTACCTATGACTGTGTAGGCAGCAACTGTTCCAACTCCATCTTTAAATTCACCAACAACACTAACATTATTGGACACATTATGGGTAATGATGAGTCAGAGTATAGGAGAAAAAATGGATCGTCTGAATGAATGATTCCTGAACAACAACCTTACTCTCAATGTCACTCAGACCAAGGAGTGGATTGTTGACTTTTGAAGAGAGAGGCCGAGATGATCCATGAACCTGTCTTCATCGACAGGTTGGTGGTGGAGATAGTCAACAAATTCAAGTTCCTGGGTGAGCATGTCTCTGAAGATCTGTCTTATGCCAACCTGTTGATGCAAACACAGAGAAAGCCTATCAACACCTCTATTTCTGAAGCAGATTGAGGACGTTTAGTATGCCAACATATAATCTCTTGAATATGGAGAGCATATTGACTGGCTTCTGCACGGCCTTGTTTGGCACTCAAACCCCTAGGAATGAAGGAGATTATAAAAAGTGGTGGACACTGCTTGGTCCATCATGGCTACTGACCTGCAGAAACACGAAACTGCAGATGCTGGTTAATGCATAAAATGTCACAAAGTGCCGGAGTAACTGAGCAGATCAGGCAGCATCGCTGGAGAACATGGATAGGTGATGGTTTGGGTGAAGACCATTCTTCAGGCTGATTGTAAGGGGTGGGAGAAGAAAGCTCGGAGAGGGGAGAGGCGGGGCAAAGCTTGCCAGGTAATCGAATGCAAGTGTGGGGTGTTTAGATAGGCAGATGAAACAAAGGCCAGAGATAAAGGCACAAGGTTTGAGACAAGATTGAAGAGTTGCAAATTGCAAAGCTAGAGAGCGGAAAGTAGCAGGAGGGAAGGGGAGAAATAGGAGAGAAAACAGAGGAGGGGTGAAAAAACACAAAGTGCTGGAGTAACTCAGTGGGTCAGGCAGCATCTGTGGAAGCAATAAATAAGCAATATTTTGGGTCAGGACCCATCTTCAGTCCCTTGTGTGTAACACATACCACTGTCTTACATTGGGCTGATGCCTGTAGGTTGTCTCATAGTCATGTCAGTTTGCAACAACAGCTCGAAAGTGTTTCCTGCTCTCCCTCCGAGACGCAGGGACCCATGTCCTGTACGGGCTTCTCCTCCACACCCTGCACTTCCTCGCCCTGGTCCACCATCCGGACACTAAGTGGCAGTCGGTGTTGCTTTCCGGTCACGAGTGGGGCCCCCGGTGCAGGTCCCTCTATGCAGGGATTCTCCCCCTCTACTTCGGGAACCTGGGTTGGAGGGTACTGCACTGAGGAGTCCCCTGCAACCTGTTTCTCTCACAGGTTCACAGACTCGCCAGCCGCCTGCCATTTTTGCGGGCTGGAAGAGTCCGTGTACCACGTGTATATGTAGTGTGTGAGGTTGCAGCCCCTGTTCCATTCCCTAATGGGGCTGCTCCTTGCCTTCTGGCTGTATTTCTCACCCACCATCCCCATCTTTGGATACTCTGTGCGTAGGGGAGAGGGTAGGGCCGAAGATGTCCTGGTTGGATTGCTCCTAGGCCTGGTCAAGCTGGCCATCCACAAGTCACGGCGCCAGACGGAAGAGGGCTCTCCCCGAGCCGGCTGCCTGCCCCTTTCCTGGGGATATGTCCGCGGCCGGGTGGTACGAGAGAGGGACTACGCGCTGTCCACGGGCACCCTGGGTGATTTCCGTGACCGCTGGGCACCGCAGGGGGTTGAATGTATCCTCAATTAGGATTGTAACATAGTTGTATAGTAGTTTATTTAGTATATTTGTTTGTCTTGTACTATGGTGGTGTTTTGTTTTATTGTATTGTAAATATTATTTTTAATAATTGAATAATGTTTTAATAATATATATATTTTTTAAGAGTGTTTCCTGCTATGCACCAGTAGCCATCACTTCAGACAGTAGAGTCATGGTAGAGTCAGGCCCTTTGGCCAACTTGTCTGTGCCAACTGGTGCCCTTTGTTTACAAAGCTATCCTTTTAATTTGAAAACTGTTTACTACTTGTAGTTTACATTTGAACAGGATTTTTTACTCATTTGTATTAATGCCTGCTCCCCACATAATTCCTGAAGGGTGTCCTATGTCTAGCAATCCCTAACAAGGAACACTTAACTCCAATTTCTCTTTCATTGCTGCTGTTGATGGACCATAGTGATTCATGGATGCCACGTTTTGAGACACTGTATTTGTTCAGAATCCAATCTATTTAGTGTGCGTTGTTGTGTCTGACTAGTTAAAAATATTGTCAGCTCTCTAGTGATATTATTACTGTGCTTCCCTGCAGCAGTTTGTTGCAACTGAGCAAGGGTGAGATAAGTCAAGTTCATTGTTATGGATTTGAAGTCACATGTAGAGTTCTTCTGAGGAAATGTTTACTGATTTGCACCTGGTTTTTAAACTCTCACACACATTTTTCTACCTGCTTTCTATTTAAGTACATATTTTTTGGATACAATTCACCATTTTGGTTGATAATCTTCTATGTTTTGGTGATTCAAGTGCTTGTCCAGATGCTTCTTATACATATAGGAATACCTGCCTCCACCACCTTCTCTGGCACTGCATGCCAGATTGTAACCATCTGTTGGGTGAAATATTTATTCCTCAAATCAACACTAATGATATTACTCCTCATATTAAATGTGTGCTTTTTGTCTTGGATACCTCTGCTCGGTGGAATAGTTTCTTACTAACTTCCCTATCTATGTCCACCATAATAATGTAAATCCTCCACATGTCCTCCCTCGGCCTCCTCAACTCCAATGATAACAAAACCACCTATCCAATCTCTCCTCATAATTAAAACGATCCATCCCAGGCAACATTTGCCAAATCTCCTCTGCACCTTCTCCAGTGCAATCACATCTTTCCTGTTGTGTGTTGACCATAACTACATTACATTTTCCAGCAAACCAATGTTTTATGAAAGTGTACCAAGACCTCCCTTCTTTTATATTCTACACCCTGGCTATTTAAGTTGTATGACTTCTTCACGACCATATCTACCATTGCTTCCACCATTGGTTCCCTTTTCAACAACTTAAAGAAGGTTTACAACAATTTAAAAAAATCTCCTGCAGGTTTTGCTGGTGACCATGACTACAGGCCTCAAAATCTATTAGTGTGGGGGGTTTTGTTGACACTGGTGTTATGGGCAATTACCAACCAGAGTGCTGTGAGGAGCTGATATTAGCAGGGCTGCCTGGACCACTTCAGAGCTCATCATCAATGACTATCTTCAACCCTTCTCCAAGAGGGACGTCCATCCCAATGTACAAGATCAATGTATTGTCTAAGGTGCAGAGGCTCATTGATGGAGCCCACCTCATTCACCTGTCACCTGCGTCAAAGAGGAAGTGCGTTATTGGTTGAATGTCATCTGTAGATCCTGAATACCAATGTAAGATACTGGAGAAACGCTCATGAAGTGCTTATTATTCTTCAGCACTTAAACTAATTATTACCTCACCAATGTCCAAGGCTGTGCATGGATCTTGGCTGAACACTTCTTCCCACAAAAGCCCTGGAAAATGGTGGGTAACCAGGCCCAGTAACAACAGGATATGTGCGAGCGCTCAATAGTGTAGAGGACATTTGTGGAGTTGGCATCGCACCCCTTGGCCATGGGCAGCTTGTACTGCTTGAGTAAAATAGAATGGATCAATTGTAAGCATTACATAACTTTAACCCAGCATGCCAGTAGAAATGGGGGCGCACCCAGGTCTTGCTTGAGCTCTGCTTTATGATGAAACCATGGCCACAGTCACAGGCCAGCTAGTTAGCAGCTTGTGTCTCAGTCAGTGGGATAATAATAAATGTTGTAATACCCTCTCCAACTCTCAACCTGCCAAGCCACCTCCAATGGTATGCCAGTACTTTTCTCACACCTCCAAATGCTGCATTCCCGTGCAGAGGAAGAACAAAGTGATAAAGGCTGTTCGCTTACTGTACCACATCATACATATTTTATCTTTACATTCAACCCAATCATGTTTTTCTAAGAGCAAAGCTCAGTCTTAATTCCCTCTGCCCACCAGGAGCAATGAGAAGGATTTCAAACCTGTGGAAGAACATCAATGATCTATATCTGTACCTTGGTCCTCATGAAAAATGTAACAGTAAATTTGATTTTCCTATTGCCCATTAAACGTCTGCCTGGGAATTAAGAGCTGATTTATCCTGTGACTGACCCTCCTGGTCGGATGCTGATTGAGAAAGAGACTGGGTCAGGCACATACATATTAAACACTACTTCATTGACTAATTTTTAACATTTCAAATTGCTGTAGCAGAGCTGATGGATGTTTAAAAGCACTTGGAAGTACTGTCTCCCATGGCAACTAAATTTTAGCTTAGTGTGAGTGGTAGGAAATATAATGAAATCTTTACTGATGGAGAGAATAGAAGAACATTTAGAATCAAGGTATAATAATGACTAGACGGCATGGTTTTCAAAAGGGAAAAAAACCATGTCCAGTTTTCATGATTTTTTCGGAGAGGTAACAGAGAAAGTCAACAACTTAACACAATAGATAGATTTTTAAAAGGCTTTTGATGAGGAACCCCAGAACAGACTAATGAATACGATCGGGGAATGAATACGATTGAATATGATTCACAGCGTGTAGGATAGAATAACCACAGTGCTTCTATCTTTCCTCCCATATTGTAAAGGCAAGGACATTGTGACAGAATGGCAGGCACGTGCTGTCAGGGTAGGCAAGGTAGGCACTGCCTACCCTGACTATAATTATAAAATGGTAATTATTAAATATAAATAATAAAGGCATGGGAGAATTATGCCTACCTAAGAGATCGATCTCTTAGGTAGGCATGATTCTCCCGTGCCTTTCATTCGCAGTACATATAACACGCGAAAGTATGTGCAGCTCACGTGCCGTCGACGCTGCTTCAAGCCTTCAATGACAACGGGAGCTGAAGGCAGCTGAAATTCAGCCTTTGCACCGTGGACTGCGTGCATGTGCTGCGCAGCAGCCTCCTGCGCATGCGCAGCGCAAGTTTCTTGGCTTCAAACATGGATTGTCATTATCTTAAGAAACAAAGAGAGATGAATGGAGTTCGTGTACAAATAATGTGATAAGAAAATTTCTTTGAGCTATATGTTTTTAAATAGCGTATTTCCCGGCAATGAAGCCACTGTTTTTTACCCAAAAATAAGGCACGAAAATTTACCTGCGTCTTGGAGGCCAAAGGTTAGGCTGTTAGCCAAGAAAGATAGACTTGGCCATCCCTCAGTACAGCAACATCAAGAACGATTCTATCCCTCATTGCTGGCAGCTGATGGGAAGCAGCTGTAAAGTGGGAAGCGGCTGTAAAAGGACAGCGCTGCTGGGGGGAGGAGAGTTCCTTTCACAGTGTGTGGGGAGTCTGGGCAGGGGTAAAGTTGTGGGGAGGGCAGGAGCGTTGAGAAGGAGGGGGTCGGGGATCATGCCAGCAACTCACTAACCGCTGCCGCTGCGCTCCGGGCGCAGAGCCACCTCATTGTGGCCGGAGAGAGAAGTAGCCCGGGTGGAACCGGCCGCCTTCTCAGCGTCTTCTGCTGGCCCGCTCACCTCTGGCCGTGCTCTCCGTCAGAACACCTTTCTCCTGCCGCTCACCGGCCTCGCTCATTTCAGCCGCTTCCCACAAATCCTTAAATTTTCGACTGCCGCCGGGAGCAGGACATGGCCTCATTTGCTGCGCTGGGTGACACTGCATGGCATTCACGGCCCGGTCCGTGTCTTTCAATGTAGACTGGACAGTGAGGGGACCAGCTCAAGAGCAAAGATCTTAGAGCGGAGCGGGTCAGCGGGCGATGGATAACAGGACAACGGGCGGTGGAGCTTACTCCTGTGTCAGCACGAGTAACCTCATTAGTCCCTTGATCGTGCGACCTTGAGGTGAAAAGATAAACTTTTAAAAGACCTTTGAACAGATACATGGATATGAGTGGTATAGAGGGATTTGAGCATCTTGGCTAGCATGGACATGTTTTGCTGAAGAGCTTGTTTCTGTGTTCTATTACTTCATGATTCTAGGACACCTGTTCCTATGTTTGTTATAGATTGGTGCAGCTAACACCTCTGTCTTGGACATCTGGTCAGGCTCCCCACACGCTGTGAAAGGAACTCTCCCCCCAATTGGTCCCTTGAACTAGTATTGTCATTCAATAAGATCACAACTGATTCAACTTATCCTGGTATGCTCCCGTTTTTCACACCATCTCTCCACCTGCCGTCACCCTCCACCCCCCACCCATTCAGTAATTAAAAATGGAGGAGATTTGGAAGCCTTGGGCAAATTGAATTGTTACTTTCTTTATTTTTATTTTTTGTTTTTTTGAGCATGAGAAATTCTAAGCCAGCCTTTTTTTCAATATTTAGCAACTCAAAATGGCGGTGCGTCTTCATTGCCGGGAAATAGGGTACTTTAATAAGAGATATGGCTTTTGAAGACAAATTACCTCATAAAAGTCGACTGACAGCTTACGGAGCAAACAATCTGCACATGCGCGGTTTAAGATTTTTTTTTAAGCCGACTGACTGCCTACCCTGAGTTATTACTCACGGCACTTCCTGCAGCATGGGTTCCCCTGGGTGCCCCACCCCACCACCACCCCCCACCCCCCCCCCCTCTCCCAACACTGCAAAGATGTGCAGGTCTGCAGCACAACTGGCGCCCCAGGGCAGGCTGACCTCTGCAACACCCACCCAATGCTGCTGCAAGGTTCGGCCCCAGGTGCCGCGTAGCAGAAGGTCGTCCCTAGGTGCCATGGCCATACCAGACAGCAGGCCTGTCACGCCGCCATGGAACCGGGAACCCACCAGAGAGGGAAGCCGCTGAGCCAGGCTGCTGCTCTCCCCGGGGGCCAGAGAGGAAAACGTCAGAACAAAGGACTGGTAAATTGACCGGCTGCAGAATGCAGTGCAGTGCACTTAGACTGCGGAGTGGGCCGCTGGAGGCCCAGCAGAACCCGGCTGCAGGCTTGGCTGGATCGGGCGCCGATCCAAAGGGCTGAGTGGACCGGACGTGGCCTGCAGCTGCATGGAGCACTGCTAGGATTTGAAATTGGTGCCAAATCTGGGAATCTGTATACTGCCTCAGTGTACTACGCCTGTACATTTGTACTATATCTGGGATGCTTATCCAAGATGTATCTACAGTAAGTGCTTTTGTATAGTGATACCTGGTCTGAACTAACTGAATTTCACAATACCTCGGCACATGTGACAAACAAAGCACCATCAAACCATTTTGCCAGGACAAAGGGCCTTCAAGGTCAAGATAAGACTACATTTTATGAACTTGAAACTTGAAGGGCAGAAGATGGTGCTGAAAGCATGGCGACAGTGCATTGCCTTGGTGAAGTCTTGTATTCTTACACTACAATCGTTACACTTTAGTCCTTATTTATGATTGTGCCTATGTTTGGTACAAATTTATTGAATTTTACTAATCTTTGCCATTTTTAATGTTTCATTTATGTCCTCATTTTGGGAAGAAATTCGTTCAAAATTCCTATAATCTCCGTCATTTAGAACCCCAAATAATTAAACATTTGGCTCAACAGGTGATGTTTGTAATTTCCACTCACATTTACACTGCAGGAAAATCTGCAAGTCCGACTACACATTCCCTGAATGCGCAATGTAAGGGGTATACAGTATATGTCATATTCCACTTCCAAAATTTGACTCAGAAAGCCAAACATAGTTAGGATATATTTGGGGGATGGGGGGGAAGGTATACACCATATATTGAATAATGTGTGACGTAGGAATTTCGTCCTGATGATGGAGAATACACGTAATTCCCCTCCATTTGGGGGCGGGGGGGGGGGGGGGGTGGTAGGAGAAGGGGGTGTATTTAAAGAGGAGGTGGATAAACCTATGAAAGAGGAGGTAGATATATTTTTGAAAGAGTGGTGAATTGAGGGCTTGGGAGAACTTCCAGAGAAGAGAAGCTGAGACGCGGGACAGATCAGTCATGATTCCATTGAATGACAAGGGAGACTTGAGGGACATGCTCCCACTCCTGTTTTCTTGTGTTTAATGAGTTTATTTCAGATATATTGTGTATCTTACATATGAGGCTAACGCTAAATTTTTATGCCGATATCATAGCACTTTATGGGGCAGTAAATGATATTTGACTCAGAATATCCATGGTAAATCAAAAAGAGAGATCCTATTTAATACCACTTCCCTGCACTTGCTCCAAAGCGTTGAGGGTTACATACACCAAATGGTCATCTAAGTACTTTCTAAATACAATCGGCTTTTTAGCACCACCTCTCTTTCAGGCAGTGAGTTTGAGACCTGCGTTCTCTTCTGGATGAATACAATATTGTTCAACTTCCCCAATAATCCTATCAAATCTCTTAAATTGGTGCTTCCTGCACTTGCTCTTTTTGCTGAGAGAAATGCTCCACTATTTTACTTCGGAGTCATGTGAGTGACTACGTGAAGACCCCACCAGCACGCATGCACGACATATCGTCTATCGCATTGCGCAAACGACAGGCTGGGGGGAGCGCTGCTCCACCAGTGGTCCAACCAGAAGGTAAGTTTTTAAACTTTTCCAGGTTGTGTTTTGCAGGAATCTCTGTAAGCCTTACAGAGATCCTGCTTTATTTCGGCGAAGTCGGCCGGGCCGCGGGAGATCCTTTATGGACCGCGAGGAACCCCAGTCGCTGACCACAGGGTCGGGGAAACCCGGTCACGATCTCGGGGAAACCCGCCCACGTATCGTGGGGAACCCGCTACGGAGGCCCCGATGCGGGTAGAGGGCGGCGGTTGAGTTCCCTTTTTTCGAGTCGTTGGCGGTGGAGCCAGCGGCTTCAGACTGGTGGCAACCCACTGGAGGGTAAGCCAATATTTTTTCCAGGGACCGCAGAGGCAGCTGTGAGAACCGCGGGGACATGGCCCTCGCGGGGATTCCCTTCTATAATGACTGTAGAGGGAGTCCAGGCTGCGAGAACCACGGGGATACCAGGCTCGGGGGAAAAACCCGACATGGATCTCGCCCGGATCCTTCTGCAATGACTGCAGAGGGAATTCTGGCTGCAAGAACCACGGGGATACCATGCTCGGTGGAAAAACCCGACATTGATCTCGCGGGGATTCCCTTCTACAGTGACTGTAGAGGGAACCCCGGCTGCAAGAACCACGGGGATACCAGGCTCGGTGCAAAACCCAACATGGATTTCGCGGGAAACCCCTTCTACAAGGACTGCAGAGGGAATTCTGGCTGCGAAAACTATGGGGGAAAACCCGATATGGGCTTTGCGAGGAATCCACAGGGGCTGCAGGGAACCGCTACGGAGATCGCAGACTGCAGGTAGCAGGCAGCGGTCGAATCCGCTTTTTCCAGATAACAAGACCTGCAGGTAAGTTCTTTACTCTGGGGTCGTATTGTGTTCCATTTCTGTGTTACAGGGAAGGAACTATGGACAAGTCGGTAACGAAGTCCAAACGGGCTGCATCCAGACTGGCTGGACCGCGGAAGTACGGACAGTCAGCAGTGGCCGACTGCATCTGGATCGCAATCTATGCGGTCAGCAGTCTCCGTCCCGGCACCTGTACAGTCTGAATCAACACTACAGACTGGCGGAAAGACCAAGCAGAGGACGGACAGGCCATAGACTCGGACGAGTCGGGCCGTGAAGAATCACCGCCGGCAGGCAGCGACCGAGATCGCATATCCCGCATGGGCGGTTGATGGAGCAGATGCTCCAATGTGACGTGCTCCAGGATATGGAGCCTTGTCACCATGGGCCTCCTAGGACGGCCATGGCAGCACCTCGTTGAGGGCTGCATAATGCATCTCCCTCGACAGAGGGGAGAATTAGGAGTCACTTCTGGGCTGACTCTGAAGACATGGGGTTGGCTGAAGATGCCACAAGTCTACAATGCACCCGCCAGCAGACACCGAAGCTGGTGAAAGCCGAAGGCCGTACGATCAGAACAGAGGTCTTTTTTAGACCGCGGCCCAGAACGGCCTTCGTGGAAGATGTGCCAACCCCGCAAGAGTGTGGAAGGCATGTCAGGCAGCAGCTCCTGGTTCAGGGTTGCAAATTTCCTCCCACTCAAATGAGCCGGAGTGGTAGAGGGTGCTACTGAAGTGCACATATGCCTGAAGCGACACCTGTTTCAGGGTTGCAATTCCTCCCACTCGATAAAACAGATGGATGCAGTTGGTGCTTACCTAAGGCAGCTCCTGACTCAGGTTGCATAAGTCTTACCATTCGGATGTATGAAGGATGAAGCTGATTGAAGGATGAAGCTGGTTGAGGCAGGTCCTTGGCAGGTTGCATAAGTCCTCCCATTTGGAGTATGAAGGAGAAGCTTCCGATTACGGATACTAGTTGGTAATATTTACACTTGGGGTTTACAGATCAGATTAGTTTATACTGCACAGCATTCAAGCACCAGAGTTCTCGAAAACATGGTTGGCGTTGCCTTTTTATGCAATAAGGCCTGTTCATTGTTAACAGGTACAACTCGCTTGTGCAGTATAGACATTTCTGAATAGGGAACTTCATGACTGTTAACTACCATGGGATCAGTTTCCATTCACAAGGCACCAGAGGTATTTCAAAATTTAGCTGGAATTGAGTTCTCATCCATCCAGTTAAATTTAAGTTAAATTTACATTGATACCAACTGAAATCTGAGACTCTGCCCTGAGGCAAGAGATTGGAATCAATTCTCAAGTACCATTGTTACCAGACCTTTCCTATTCCCGGCTGAAACTATCAAAGTCACCATGATGGACGAATAGTATTCAGCATTGCTCCATTAACTTTTCATCAATTATCTTCAGTTAATTACAAACGGATGCTATTGCTCAAAGATGGAAAATTACTAATATCAGCTCTAAATTACGGAGACGGATGGGATTTGCATGAGTTACCAAATGTTCAGTTATATGGTATCAACTACTTACAGACAACAGGTGCATTCTGTGGATTAAGGGGTGCATGCTTAAGTCCAAGTTGATTCACTTTGGTGGAGGTATATGTTGATCACATGGGTATAATCAGTCAAAGTATCCGGTGATAAATTACCTAACCTCATCTAGCACTGGTATATCATCAATTGTCAATACGGAATTGATGTTGGATCGCTAAGTGTTTAATGATATTGTGGCTCAATGAAACGCTGAAGATCGAAATGTCTGCATCCAAGGCTCAATCACCAGTTGCAATATATGTGGCATATCAATGGCAATGGATGTATTCTCGCTACACTGGGGAGGAATGTCTTCCTCCATTTTGCCTCATCAGACGGGACTTGCAAATTCAGCAAGCTCCCGCTTCAGGTATTTTCATAGTGCCTGCCTGGCTTCTACAGCCATGGTTCCCGCTGATGTGGGGAATGATGACAGAACCTTATATGGTTAATTCTGGACATAAAATTTGCTGGTTTTACCATGACTCGGGGAACCATCCTTTGCATGATATAACCTATGCTTTGATTACAGACTCTGCGAAGGCCATTCCTGCGGCTCAGGTTGTCAAACCATACCTTGGACGTGCTCACTGCAGATGCAGGGATAGCACCAAACAGTAGTATCTCCTCATAAGGAGATGGGAGGTATTTGTTTTATGTTATATTACATTCAGCTCGGCATGGATGACTGATGGCTTGAAGTTCAGTTTTGTATGGGATTGACAATTATCAAGTTAAAGTGCTACTTACTGTGCCTAAAGTGCCTTCTCATCATGCTGGCTGCGGGGAACAGAATCCACTTCTGTTGGGTCTCACTCTCTGGGATTCAGGTAATGAAGGGTATCTTCAACTCTAAACCTCCCAGGCCTGGGTACGCAGAGATATAGGATGTTAACATTGTGCCACGTTGTTCGTCGGTGGGCTCCAGCTACATCCCTGTCCTTGGTAAAACTCGCCTACAAGTGGTTACGCCCATGGCACTGAGTTCAGCACAACGGGTCCAGACATGGCATTAGCAGTAATTGGACACGATCATAATATCTGCGGGTTAAATGACATTATGTTTATGACTTAGTCAAGCAGAATAGACCAGGGGCATCAGGTCTAACTAGATTGTTCATATATCTCATGGACCTTTGGTTGTGTGTAGTCACACATCTACACCAGAATGTAGGTCTCTAGAGCATTAAAGACTCTGAACTAGCAATATTGTTAGTTACATTAGCCTTGTAAGAAGGGATCACTACAGACCATCTCCAGGTGGTTTTAAAGGGGCTGGCTTATACAGGAGTGAACACTAATATTCAAGTCTCACTCCACCAGGGCTGCAACTACCACAGTATGGACGTTAGGCGGACCACATCCTAGGGACTGCAGGGTGGTCAAACTAACAATCTTTCCAATCATTTATAACAACCCATTACCAGATTGGGGGTAATTGCCAACTCTATGCTAGTTCTGTTTCATAGTTCCCTCTCGGTTGAGTGAGGTTATTATTATCATTGTTTGTTTATTAAAAGCATCAACATGTCTATATCTAAGTCATGTCCGAATGCATTATTAATGATTACTCATCAGTAGTCAACTGATGCAGTGAGTGAAGCATGGACTCGTTTCCACGGCATGAAATCACAGATCTTTAAAATCTTCACGTAGTCACTCACGTGACTCCGAAGTAAAATAGTAAGATTAAACGAGAACTTACCAGTTTGAAGTTTGATCTTTATTTTATGAGGAGTTACGTCGAGGGATTACGTGCCCTCCACGCCCACCCTCTTATAAAGATCAACTGGTATCCTAGTTCTTCTTATCTTACTATGTTTATTTCATTACTATTACTGTGATTCCACACCGTTGCTTTGAAGAATGTCGCGCATGCGTGCTGGCGGGGTCTTCACGTAATCCCTCGACGTAACTCCTCATAAAATAAAGATCAAACTTCAAACTGGTAAGTTCTCGTTTAATCTTACTATTACTCACTCTTTTTAAGCCTCTGATAAACATAATATGCAGTAATGTCTAATGATATCACTATTCATCCTTATGTTTATTGAACAGGAAAGAAATGTTTGTACCAGGTGTATACTCCTCTGGTCCGAAAAATGGACCATGAATCTTGAAGGAGGCAATCTAATTCTGCTCATTCTTATGAATAGTTTATCCCAATTCATGCCATTTGCTAAAACATTTTTGGCCAACTCTTCATCTTCATCACCTGTAACCATTTAGGAAATGAAAACATAAAGTGCTGGGGTAACTCAGCAGGTCAGCCATTTCTGGAGAACATGGATGGTGACGTTTCCGGTCGGGAATTTCCTCTCCTCCACACACAATTAATCTAATGAAGGGTCCTGGAGTCCTATCCATGTTCTCCAGAGATGCTGCCTGATCCACTGAGTTACTTCAACACTTTGCGTCTTCTTTTGTAAACCAGCATCTGCAGTTCCTTGTTTCTACCATTTGGGAAATGTAGGGTTGACTGTGGAGTGGTGTCCTATATCTTTGCTTATGTGAATGAAATTAAAGGTGGACAAAAATGCTGGAGAAACTCAGCAGCTGAGGCAGCATCTATGGAGTGAAGGAAATAGGCAACGTTTCGGGTCGAGACCCTTCTTCAGACTGATGAAATTAAAGATAAGTCGGGAATATCAGAACACGGAAATGTATGCAAAAATCCATAACAGCTTGGTCAGCTTCTAAAGAAGAACTGACTGCATTGCACAAGAAATTGAATCCGTTTACCTAGACCTGAAATAAACAGTCAGTATTTTCTTTCTTTGATTTGATTTGCAAAAGCTCTGCAAAAGCCACAGAGTGCTTCAGATAAACTGAATCTGTCACATATTGTAACATTGTACATAATCAAATGACAAATGATCCATGTGTATATGTTTACCTTCCCCATTAACATTCAAAAAATAGTCTTTCTCCAGTTTCCCAGTCTGTATAATGTGAATATAATGAGGAAATGAAAATTGCGTGGTGTGATGATATTGTGTAGACCCCTTCTATAGTCAGAAGGTTAAGTCAAGACATTAAGCCCTACCAGTCTTAAGTATCTACTAGTACCCTCACGAGGGAGATTATAATCTATCAACCTTAGTGTTAGTCTCTTTTCTGAATGAATTTAGTTGTCAATAATCACTATTTTGAGTGGTGGGTCCTCTCTCCCAACCAAGGAGGAGATATCCACAGCCAACACAATTATATATTTAAATTAAGCATGTTTAATTCTAGGGGTAATTTCCACAAAGGTTATAATTGACAAAGGATTTTCAAAACACAAGTATAATACTTACAATACTAGAAAAGCATACCAATAATTTGCAGTTGAACAAATTGTCTGTCGAAGATAGAGGCTGTGGCACGAATTATGCATCTTTTCTCTGTAGTTCCTGACCACATTCACTGTCTTCCAACAAATATACTGATTTTCTACCAATTGACATCATCTGTATGTGATGACTTGCAACTACATTGGCCAGGCCGAATGGACGGTGTGAGTAACTTAGTTCAACGTGGGCGGTATCTTTCTTTTACTAACATCACATTCTTGATAAGGTTACTGTGAACCTTATGCTTCTTTTTTTATCAATTCTTGGGACTGTTGTGTCTTCTTCTTGCGTATGGCGTGTGCAGCCTAAAGTTGTAGGACAACTTGTTCTATTTGATCTTATTTGATTGTGCACACCGGGTTGATTGCATTCGTCGAAACAGGGCGGACCTCGTGAAGGTTGCAATCTTCCACCCCAGGACTGGTGTGTCATAATCCTAAAGTTACCATGGGCGTGCAGTTTTTCTTCATAATATCAATACGATGGACAAACTGTTTTGGCCAGAATTTGATCTTCATTAACAATATGGATTTTAAACTTAGAAGCTTCTCCTAAACAGAGGTCAGCCATAAGCCACCTGGGCCTGGATAAGGAATATCCATCACAATGAATAGCGAGGAAGGTTGTCTATAGCTGCATATAGGTCAGATGGAGATTTGGAAGGAACATCGGCAGATGGAATTTGATCCTGACAAGTGCTAGCTGTTGCAATTTGCAAAGTCAAATGATGATAGGAAATATACTGTAAATTATTTTGTTTTTTAGTTTAGTTGAGAGATACAGCATGGAAACTGGCCCTTCTACCCACCGAGTCCACGCCGTTCAGCGATACCCACACATTAACACAATACGGCACACACTAGGAACAATTTACAAATTTACAAATTTACCAAGCCAATTAATCTACAAACCTGTATATCTTTGAAGTGTGGGAGGAAATCGGACCACCTATGGAAAACCCATGCAAGTCACGTGGAGACCGTACAAACTCCGTACAGGGGTGATTCTTCAGAAAGTGTCTACTTTGAAGTTTCTGGAAACCCGATTATAAAACTTAAATTCGGAGATGGCGCTGATTAAAGGCCGTTATGTAGCAAAAAGCGGAGTTTTCACACGCTTCTCGTCCCGCGAATCAGGAGAAATTCACGTAGGGGACTTTCGAATTCCGCGGTCTTTTGAGGGTGGAAGTGTGCATCAATTCCATTTAAATCCATGTGGGATGGCTCAACAAAGGTGAGTGATGGTAAATTACTCCAATCGTCGGGACAAGGAATTTTTGAAAAAAGGGTAAGATTTTTAATTTTATCAAGAATAAAGGAATTTTTTTAAGGGTGATAAATATTTTAATTATTAATAACTGCCGTTTAAAAGTATTTTCATTTCAGATAGATCCCCATTAAATAAATATGTCGACTTGAAATTTCACAAGGGGGTGGGGGGGTGTCATCGAACATCGGAAAAAGTAACACTTTATTCATTTAGGGTTTAATCTTTATTTATGAAGATTCTGTTTATTAACAATATAGAAAAAGAAGAAATGGGTTAGAATTACAGATTTTCCTTATATACAGCATCGAAGTAGCGGGACACCAAAGTAGACAGTTACTGAAGAATAACCCACAGCCAAGCACCCATAGTCAGGATTGAACCCGGGTCTCTGACACTGTAAAAGGCTTGTCCCACTTGGGCGTCATTTGCGCGTCATGCAGGTGGCTTTTGTAAATCCCAAAATCCTGGGGTGCCGCGCGCGACCGCGCGTCACTGCCTACGTCACCACGCACCATGCGTGCCTAATGCACGCCATGCGCGCGTCGTGACGCGTAAATGATGTCATGTAAATGCCACGCAAACGACGTCCAAGTGGGACAGGCCCTTAAGGCAGCAACTCTACCACTGCACCAGGGAGAATAAGGGAGACTTAGAGATACAAGTCTACAATTCCCTGAAAGTGGCAACATAGGCTGAAAGGGCATTGAAGAAAACATATGGCTTTCTTGCCTTCATAGTTTGGGGCATAAAAAATAAGAGTTAAAACATTATATTGCAGCTATACGAAACACTGGTTACGCTGCATCTGGAGTATGGCGTGTAGTTCTAGACACCAGTCTTCAGGATCAATGTGATTGCACTGGAGGGAGTTTAAACAAGATTTAAAAGGAAAACATTTTTACACAAAGAGTATTTAAAACCTGGAACGGATTCCAGAGTAGGTGGTGGAATCAGATACAATCACTACTTTTAAAAAGCATTTAGATAGGCATTTGAATGGGCAAGCATAGAGGGATACAATTCTAATAAAGGTAAAAGGGATCAGCATGAATGTGCAGAAAGGTTGACATGGATGTGATGGGCTGAAGGGCCAGTTTCTGTACTGTCCAACTCAATGAGGTATAACAATAGTATTACTAGGCTAGTAAAAATTGCCCTTACCATCTAGCTGAGAGGTAGAACAGAGGGAGTAGGGTGGGGAGAGGGATGGGGATAGGGGTGGGGTGGGCAGTGGTTGATGAGTACGTGGAGAAAACAAAATAGGATTAGCATTGATCTGTTGGGCTAAAGGGCCTGTTTCTGTGTGGTTAGACTCTATACCTCTGACTCATCAGCAATAGCAGAATCAAGATAAAAAATTATGTGAAATACATTTCGCTAAATACTGTGCTCAGTCCGCCAAGATCTATAGGATCTAACCATCGATTGCTAACCATTTTAACTTCTCTTCCCATCCCCACGTTGACCTTTCTGTCCTGGGCCTCTTCCATTGCCAGAGTGAGCCTACATGCAAACTGGAGGAACAGCATCTCATATTCCACAACCCAATGGTATGAACGTTGAATTCTCAAATTTTAGATAACCTCTTTCTAACCTCCCCCCCTTTCTCCCCCACATCTACCCCCCACCCCCTTCCCTCTCCTCTGCTCCAACTGGATTGTCTACATCCTTCTACTTCCCTACCATTGTTTCAAAATCCAAAACTCTCTTAACCTATCTCACACATTTGGTTCTTATCTCTGGCCTTTGTTCCAACCATCTGCCTGTCAAACCCCCCCCCCCTTGCCTGTGTTAACCTTGTACCTGCCACGCTTTGTCCTGCTTCTCCCTTGTTCCAGCTTTCTTCTCCCTCCCCTTAATTAGTCTGAAAAAGGGTCCCGACCCGAAACGTCACCTATCCATGTTCTCCAGAGATGCTGCCTAACCTGCTGTTACTCCAGCACCTTGTGTCATTTTGTGAAATACTCAGTTTCCAAGCTTTTGTTTGCTTGCTGCTTTAAACCTCCATCGCATTTGCACTTTCGCCCCTCTGTCCTTGCCTTCTGCTCTGTTCAAAGAACGTCAATGAAGCCTCAAGAAACAGTACCTCACCTGATCTTTAGACACAGAGGAGTTCTCTAGTTTAACATTTTAAAATCACAACCCACTTTTACTTTGGGCAGAAGGCACATGGATTGATTCAAGTATTTCCATTTATACCACCTCTACACCCATCTTTTGTTTCCGTTAATCTTACTAGTATTCTCTTTCAAACCCTCATACATTGCATCCTGTCACAGGCTTTTTATTCTTTCTTTTCCCTTTTCTTTTATCTGCCTCTGATCTTGCTGACAACCTGTTATATGTCAACATTTTGTCCAGACCCATGAATGAGATTCAATCTTAACCAGAGTTCAGGGGTAATCAAGACTGATTAATAACAGCCAGTAATAACCTGCAAGGACTACATCCACAGAACAAGTTTAAAATAAACAGCACTTCAATATAGGTTTATGGCAGAGAAATATGATTTAATTACATACTTTCACTCATAATGTTCAGAAAATTAAACCAAAAGAACAATTGCAATAGATAACAATAAGATGTTGGAACAAAGTTACTTCCAAAGCAGCTCCTTTTCTGTTGATTTTTCTTATTTACTCAGCCTCTAGAGAACAGGTTGGGCACTAAGACCCAGAGAGGACTGAAAGCAGAGCAGCATTCAATTCATTTAGTGCTGAGATGCTGAAGAAGGGAACTGGGTGTAGTGGTCTGGTCTGATGGTATTTTAAAGGCACTTTGTTTAATTTACACTGTTATTCATTAATTTCCCTGCAAGATGAGCAAGAGGTTCACGGTCACCTCAATCCATGGAGAGGACGAAGCAGCCTGGGCTCAAACTAATATATCAGGAGCAAGAAAAGAAGGCAGCTTTTCAAATGGAAATGAAGCACCAGAACTGTCTGAGCACAGGGACAGCTCTCTGCCGGCTGCATCACAAGTTCCAAAACCAGGTAGGAAAGACACCTTCAGAGTAGTGTACAATGAGTACCTAATTCTCTGAGCTGACTTTAATATAAAGGCAATCTCCAGCAGCCATTCAGAAAATAATTGAAATCCATGATGCAGCGACAAGGAGTATGAAGCGAAGTTATTGATTAAATTGAGTGGTATCAAATGGAATGTTGGATTCTAACAGCATAGCAGGAATATGAAACTCTGGCAACAATGAACTGTGTTAATGACATCAGTTTATACTTAGCTACAGTTTGAATACTCAACGAGGTAAATTAGATGTTGGCCTTGGTTGAAAGTAAATGTCAGCTATGTCTAAAGAAGCTAAGGTGATTTTGTGAGAAAAAAACCATGATGTTGCATAAACCAGTGCTAAACATGAACTTGTGCTAGTTATATTCTGTGGCAGCAATATGCCTTCATATCTTTTTGACACTAGAATTAAGTAATTCGAGTCAAAGCCTTATAATTCAGTTTCAGAAAGCTGGTATAGCATAGAGCAAAGATGGTTTTGAATAATTGTAGCTCTTACGTTCTTTGTTCCTATGACTGTACTTAATGTGAGTGCTGTAATTGCTCCCACTAAACTTCAATTTCATTACACTGCAGTGGGTGGAAAACAGAACTGGCTCATTGTTTTATAAGATAATGCTTTATGGTTTGCTTTTAATTATGAGAGGGGAAGGGTTGCATGAAATGAGAAATACGTTGCCCTGTGAGTCTTGAAATGGTCAGAAAAAACCAACACTTTTCCAAAATGGTCTGAAATGTTTTGCGAATTCAAGTTGGCATTGCCATGAATAACCCAAATGAATGTTATTAATTTCTGTTGAACAGTGAATGCCATCCAGTATAAACATTGTGTTTTAAGAGATTTTGATGGATTTGGTTTGTTGATGTTTTTATCTTTAATTTTGCTGTCCAGTGAATGCTATCATGAGAGAAGTCCTTTACTTAACATGCGACCGTGGTATAATGATAGGCATGCAAGCAATGTTTAGCAAGGTTAAAACTGAAACACTATTATCAGTACAGTAAGGTTTCAAGTATCAACTCTGGGTCCTATCCCATACAAGGTTATTTGTTCAGTCACTGACTCCCACTGTATTTCATATACATTTTAAGTTTGATCTTCATAGCATGTTGAATATGTGCTTATCTTTTTCCCCTGAAGTATTCTATTTCCTCCAATATAAAATTAACTCATTTGGGCAATTACTTTTTGCACTCTGTATACAATGTAATAGAAAGTCCATTTATAAAGAAATGGTATTTTTTATTTTGGTACATACGATGAACATACAAAAGGAGATAAAAATCAAAGTACCTAGCTAAATAATTTTAGCAGATACCAGTCAACAGGGAATAGGAGCTGTCTGATTACAAAGCTTCAACCTTCATGAATATCAAGTTCAATCTAACGAACCAGTTGGTCTTTTCCTGCCAATTGTTTTCAAATGCTTGTACAAACATGGAGCTGTGGGATTAAAGCCTTTAAAGTCATAGCATCAGTATGATACTGTATCATCTTGGCCATTTACAGACTGTAAAGAGGCATTCAGCCTAGTGGTATGAGTTTTGTAAGTACAGATAGGGTATAATGTAATTGAATTGGGGAACACTATTATTATGGGGGCCAAATTGATTATAACAAGATTTTTATCAGGAACTAGAGAACCACTTAAAAGTTACTTTGGAAATTGACAAGAAGGAAAAAAGCTGTCTTGGCAAAACAAAAACAGTTCTGGGGAAAGAAAAATGTTTCCACGGAATAACCCTGCAGTACCCATTGTGTTTTCCGAACACAGTTTACCACAGATTGGCATTGAGATTGACAAGAATAGTTTCTGTTGACATTTGCACGATGATACTCAATTAAACAATGTAGCATACAGCCTTTAGTAATTGAGCATTCAGGAACAAAAATAAACATAGCTATTAAAAAGACCTTACTTTTTGAATATCCTGTGGAAGAAATAACTGTGCAATTGCAAGTCAGAGTTATAGCCCTCCACCTACTTTCCCCTATTGACACAGTTGTTGTTATAATTAGGTTTCCTATAACAAGATTTTCTATGAGGTTTCTTAAGAATACAACTTCATGTCATAGAACTGCCTGTAATTGCTGGAAGCTCTACAAGGAACTATCAGAGGTTCCTCAATGAAAAGGTCACCAAGGAACAATGTGTATGTGAATGCAACAGTGGCATGCAGAAATACTGATAACTCTCACTAATTGTAGTGTGACACAAGAGTTCAATGGCAGTGTGCAAAGTCGTGACAATTCCCTGGAACATTGATGAATCGATATTTAAAAATAACAAACCTGATGTGGGGACGGGGTCTCTGTTCATTTGAGTCAGAGGAATGGCTGCAAGAGACCAAGGTACTTGAAGACCATATCCATGTTTTTTTTAACATTTGGTTTAGTCATTATATAATTGTTTCAAAGAATTCTTGTGGCTTTATATTTATTTTTATTGTTAGATAATTTAATTTTATTGTTATTGTTGTCTTCAGAGTGTTTCTGAATGTCAGAAAGCTGTTGACAGCGTTAACTGGAGGTTAAGCCAGGATGCATATTCTACAAGCTGTCAAGAGTTGTATTCTGCTGCGTTGTGGACGTGACTTGTTCTGATTTCTTCACATGATGGCACCCATGTGGTCAAAAGTGGCTTGCCAGTGAAGATGAGGCCAGGAAGCTGGCCAAAGGTTCTGCCAAATATATAGCATGGACTAATATCATGCTTCAAAAATGGAAGTAAAACCTTGCTTTCTTTAGATCACATAAGTATATATTTATTAATAATCTATGAGTAGAAACACCAGGGAAATTAATGTCTTCGGTCAAGGGTGAAAGAATGCAGTTGAACGTAAATGGAGAGCATTACTGATTACACAATTAAATTTAGTTATCAAAGTAAAATTTCAAAAAATTAATGTAATATGGAGCTGGTAATCTGATGACATATCTACACTGGTAATCTGATGTCACATCTACACTGTTGGTCTATATATTTGTCAAAACAACATATTGTTAAGCATCATTGCAAACAGAACTGCAAATTGGAATTTAGTTTGAAATTAGTCAGTTTTCCCATTTGTAGTTTCTAAGATTTCATTATATTTGATCTTCGGTTAATTTAGTATTTGTATATCTCTCTTATTTAAATTCTTTAATTATGTCCCTGTTCCTGTGTACTAAATAAAGGCCCAGAATTCACATGCTTCATTAAATGCAATCCTGATGTTACAATGGAAAATGTTTGATGCACCAGTTCCATGCACCTTGTGTGTTACTGGGCTGATCCTAGTCCTGTGGACTGAGTCACATTAAGCTGTTTACTCCCATTGTGGACCGTGCACAGAAAAGCTGATCTGAAGAGCAGGAACTTGCATGCTTTGCAAGGAACAACACATACTAATTTTGCACCAATTCCCCAAGAACCCTCTGTCCATGCTAATCAATCCTGTTCGGTTGCAGTCATTTGATTTTTGTAGAACTAGTCCACGAGGGAGTTACACGCTAGCTTTTCCACTACACTTGGCTGAAGTGCATGGTGACTCAACCAGTGGAAATTGCTTCCTTAACCCATCCTCTAGTGCCATTGCATTGTCTGGCCTAAAGTGACTTCAGATGCAGTGGTGTGATGACTTCTTTCTATTTGGGATGGGATGGCTTGGCTCGGGGGACATGATGCTGCAAGGCTCAGCAGAGTGATGTTTATTGTGTGCCTGAAATGAGAAAGGCACCACAAAAACGGAAGAAAAGTGCATGTTTAAACTATCTGTATGTTGTTCACTAGAAGAGAAGGAGAACTGGGATGTGAAAGGTATTGAACATGAGCATACCATCTTCTGCAATAATTTATGATACTCTGACACAAAGCCCATAATCTCCAAAATAGTGTAAAAGAGACAGAGCCTGGAATCAAGCCCTTTGGCCAAAATTGTCCATGCCAACCAACATTCCCCATCTACACGAGTTCCACCTACTGCCATTTGGCCCATATTAAGGACTTGTCCAAATATCTCTTATAACATTATAATAGTACCTGGCTCACTGACCTACTCTGGCTGCTCATTCCATATACCCACCTCCATTTGTGTCAAAAGGTTACCCCTCAAGTTCCTATTAAATATTTCCTCTCTCACCGTAATGTTCTCTTGTTCTCGATTTCCCATACGTTGGGCAAAAGACTTTGTGCATTTACCCAATTTATTCCTCTCATGATCTAGTACACCTCCATAACATCACCCCTCATCCTCCTGCATACCAAGGAATAAGGTCCTCACCTGCTCCACCTCACCCTATAGCTCTGGCCCTTGAGTTCTAACAACATCCTCAACATTATTCTCTGCACCCTTTCCAGCTTGACCTCTATCATGGTGACAAAAAATGAATATGGCCTCACCAATGTCTTATACGTACAATTGCAACATGACCTTCCAACGTTGATACTCAATACTCTGATTGATGAAGGCCAATGTACCAAAAACCTTTTTGACCACCCAATCTATCTGTGATGCCACTTTCAAGGAACAATGTACCTGCACCCCTACATCCCTCTGCTCTACAACACTCCCCAGAACCCTGCCATTCGCTGTGAAGGTCTTGCCCTGGTTAGACTTTCCAAAATGCAACACCTCTCACTTATCGGTTATTAAATTCCATCAAGCAGCCCTCAGTCCACCTGTCTAATGGATCAAGATCCTGCTGCTTTTTTGACATCCATCTTCACTATCTATAATACCACTCACTTTAATGTCATCTGCAAACTTGCTAATCATGTCTTGTACAGCAATGGACCCAGCACACTACTAGTTACAGGCCTTCAGTTCGAAAAGCAACCTCCCACCATCATTCTCTACTTCCTTCCATGAAGCCAATTTTTGATCCACTCGGCTATCGCACCTTGAAATCTAACCTTCCAGAGCAGCCTATCATGTGGAAGCTAGTCAAATACCTTGCTGAAATTCATATAAACAATGTCTACAGTTCTGCCGTTATCAATCTTTTTGGACACATCTTCAAAACCTTCAGCACCTCTTCGACCATAATACTGACTGCCCTTAAGACACTTCCATTGACTGCCTCTAGTTCCCCGGTCTTTATGTCTTTCTCCACTGTAAAAATAGAGGACAAATACACATTGAAGACCTTGCCCATCTCCTGCGGCTCCACACAGAATCGACTGCTTTGATTTGTAAGGGGACCGTTTCTCTCTCTGGTTACCCTTTTTCCCTTTATGTGCTTATAAAATCTCTTAGAATTATCCTTAATATTATCTGACAAAGGTATCTCCTGCCTCCCTTTTGCCATCTTGAATTCCTTTATCAGCTTGCTCCTCAGTTCCTGAAGCTCCTCCAGGGATACACTTGATCCTGGCTGCCTATACCTGCCCCATGCATCCTTCTTACTCTTGACCAGAGCCTCAATTTCTCTCATCATCCAAGCTTCCTTACTCTCACCTGCCTTGCTCTAACAGGAACATGCACATCCTGGACTCTTGTTAGAAAAACTTTTAAAATCATCCCACTTTCCTGGTTCCTTTTCCTTGAAACAACCTGCTCCAATCAATTTGAGCGAATTCCTGTCTAATATCTTCCAAAATTGGCCTTGGCTCAAAATAGTGGGACTGCTCTGTCTCGCTCCATAAAGATGACCAAACTTGTGCAGCCATTGATCCCCATGCTTCATCACTAATGGCAATTGCCTGATTCAGTCCTCCACTCTAGAAGGAGCAGCCAAAGTTAGTTTAAGCTTGTAAATAGGATTTGTGAAATAACATGGTCAAAGTCCTTTCATGGAATAGACAGAGTTTCTCAGTAAGTGCCTTCTGTACGCCCAAGTCCATGCATGACTTTTGCACACAGATGACTCAGACGAGAACACCAGAACAAACAGCTCCATGTTTTCATGCACTATTTCTAAGCTCACATCAGCCAGAAAAAAAATCTGTGAATATCTTATCAGTTGTACGTGTATAATGAATGTTTTGGACATACGTGGTGTCTGGTAAAATATCAACAGCCAAAATGTATGACTTAACCATGGGAGGCCTGTGTATCTTTACCGCAGTTATTGCACTTAGTGCCGACAGACAAACCTGTTCAAACATATAAAAGAAACATTATCTCCTTCAAAATATCAATGCACCGATAAAATCTCTATGTACTGCCAGGAATGATATACTTGGCAAATGGCATATTGAGATTACAATGATTGCAACACTGAGATATTGTAACATTTGGTTTAATTCCCTATCCAGTTTGTCAGTCTATACATTGAACTTTTCAGCTCACAGGCAAAGAGCCCTGTAATTATGTGTTGTTCAGATCTTTTTGAGATATCTTGGAGTAAGTGTCTCTTGAGTGCCCTATGCACACAATAGATGACTTTAACTTTCCACTATGTGCCTCACTTATTGAGAGTAATTGACTTCATCTCTGTGACAAGGCAAAATCTGTCAGGTTAGCTTAGCTCCATGAAGATTTGTCTTCTGCCATAGTTATATCATTTAGATTGATTAAAGCTCTAGCGAAGCTCAAGCAAGCACTACTGACTGAATGGAAATATGTTGCAATGAGAGGTAATGGAGAGAGTGATGTGAATAATAGTAGGATAATTGAAACCATGTTTTCGACCGAAACCTCCATTCATGAAAGCTTTGTCCACTTTATTATCCAAAAATGAATTTATTTCACAATTATTTTGCAGGAGTCATGCTTTAACCTTTGGCCATTTCTCCCTCATTGTATTTGCTACACACCTTCTTGATCGGTCTCTTGGTTTCTTTCCGTTGCTTGTGTTGTTGAAACATTTTCTGAATTTCTGTTGTGATATTCATTGTTTCTCCACTGAAGTGAGGGAGAGTGAAGGTAGGGAAGAATGGACAGAAAGAGAGAAGTAATGTAATGAGCAAGAGAAAGAGAACAATGGATTAAGATCAGATGCAACAGAATTATACGAATGAGAATGTGAAAAGAAGAGAGCGGCAAAGAAAAACATTATACAGTAGGAGCAGAGAATGTTCTCTGTTACTTTCTTTCTGCTTCTTCTGTTTTAACTTTCTCCCTCGGAGGAAAGAGGGGCATTGAGAGGAAACTCATGGGATCACAGCAGGAATGCGAGGACATCATTAAACAGCACCAGAGGTTGGAATTGAAACTGGCTCACGGGAGCTGTCAAGTAGCGGTTCTACCATTCTGTTGCCTCACATTTTCAGCCAAAGACTAAAGGGCTTGTCCCACTTGGCCGTCATTTGCGCACCATTTACGTGACCTGGTAGCGTATGGGTAGCGTGTGGTGTAGGGCGGGACGGGCGCATGGAGTGGCGTGGAAGAGTGTGGAGTTGCGGGTGGCATCACGCAGCGCTCTAGGATTTCGTTCTGCACGAAATCTTTGCGCGCCATCGGCCTGTCATATAAATGACGGCCAAGTGGGACACTCTGGCGCGGCGCAACGTCTCACCTCCAACAGCAGCAGAAGCAGGCAAGTGATCGCCGAGCTCGGTCATTGCGGATCTGGATCCGCCCCCACCCCTACTCCCACAGTGGGGCCAAGACGATTGGAGATGGACACAAAATGCAGGAGTAACTCGGGGGGGACCGGCAGCATCTCTGGAGAGAAGCAATGGGTGACGTTTCGGGTCAAGACCCTTCTTCAGACTGAAGAAGAATCTCGACCCGAAACATCATCCAATCCTTCTCTCCAGAGATGCTGCCGGTCCCGCTGAGTTGCTCTTGCATTTTGTGTCTATCTTCAAATGACGTCACGCGCTCCAGACAGCTGTGCGGACGCATGATGACGTGCGCGACTGTCGCGCGTCAGTCACTACCAGCTTGTCGTGTAAATGACGGCCAAGTGGGACAACCCTTTAATTGACCTTTTCATTTATTTGCAAAGACCTCTCTGAGGGTTAGACATTACATCATCACATAAATGGGAAATCCCTATAAATCATGCAAATGCCTCTTTTTTTGAAAATATTCTGGAGCTGCCATCTTCACTGGATGGAATGGAGGGTTTAGATTATAGGCTTGTGCGCTTTGGTCATTATCTAAAAAGGTGTCTGTCAAACAAAACGTTCTGATCAGAAAAGCTAAAACCCCTTGATTCCAAATCCCACAGAATGAAGATGCTCACAGATATGCTTCCTATTCACAAAGCATTGTGCATGTAGTGGGTTTTTAATCTACCCTTCCTATAGTTGGTGTATAAAGGAAAGAATAGTGATGAAAAGATAATGTGAAATGTTTGCTATTACTGTACATTTGTGAGATTCAGAGCTGCAAACTATTTAACTTAAAACAGAACAATATGTGGCAGAAAAATAGTGACATCTCTGGTTTGCTGAGATGTGCAGCTTTTCCAGAAATAGAAAGTGCTTGAGGTTTCACTGTATCCTGCAGCCTGGATCCAGGTGCAATCTTGAGTAGGACCCTGTGTCCCAGCACATTGATGTGGCCCAATGTAGTATAATGCAGTATGGGCACTCCCAGTGTAAGTGACTGGTAGCACTCACAGAATGATATTGATAGATGGTGAAACTGTCATTGTTTATGGAATTCACAAATACTCAAAATCGCTGAGAAGCAAATCAAAACAAAAGTAGCATTAAGGTAATTAACTATCAAAATAATTAAAATCAGCCATTGATATTTTGAAGCAATTCGATGCATTCAAATAAATGTCCTTTGGGTTCCACCCAACCGGCCCCGGGTCGGTTGGCTGCCAAGTGGAAGATGCTTCAGGTAGCTTAAGCTCATATCAGTGCTAAACATCAGGACTTTGACCAGGAAAGGTAAGGATGGCTGACGGTGCACTGGAACCCAGCCAGACGATCTGCCCCAGTATATCCGTGCATTACTGCGATGCATCTGAGACAGCACAGCATCACAATTGTTTAGTATAATGCCAATTTAACTGTTGCTGGGGAAACTTTAATTTCAGATGGTGTTATTGCTATTTGTTATTTTAATGTTGTTCTACTTTTTGTGTTCTGCTATGGATAATAAGTTGAGCCTAAGTATCCCCCGCCTCCATCTCCGTCTGCGCGGAGGCCTAATGGCGGAGCTGGCGGCTTCCAACTGGGACCGACCTCGAGGCTCCGGAGGCAGAGCCAGCCAGGACTTACCAGGGCGAGGCTGGCCGATTTCAGGGCATTGCGACATTCCGGCGGCGGCCCGACTCGGGGCTGAGGCGGCGGCGGCCCGACTTTGGAGGTTTGGCCCGAGGGGCCAGTGGACGACATCGTCGGGAGCTCGCAGGTCACAGGTTGGTGACCTGTTTTTCCGGAGCTCACGTGGCAACAGCTTTGTCCGCTGGACTGGAGGGCGGCAGCTTCGACCACCCCGGGCCGCGGAGTTTGAACCCGCCCGTTCGCGGAGCATGGTTGAACTGCGGGACTTACTTACCATCACCCGGTGGGGTCACAACATCGGAGGCCTGGATCGCCTCAGCGCAGAGGGCGAACAAGGAGGGAATAGACAAAGACTTTTGGATTCCATCACTGTGAGGAGGTGCCTGGTGAACTCACTGTGGTGGATGTTAAATTTGTGTTTATTGTGTGTTTTGTTATTTTATTATATGTATGACTGCAAGGCAACGAAATTTCGTTCAGACCGAAAGGTCTGAATGACAATAAAGGATACTTTGACTTTGAACCGATGAACAAGGTCACCTGGTAATCCAGACATTTCACATGTGTTTGATAGTGGAACATCTTGTGAGCAAATATTTAGTCTTTCCTGCAAAAGGTATCTTTCCATGGTAACTCAGGTGTGGAAAAATATAACCTTAACAAGTAATATAGTTAATTGTAATCTGGATCAATGTTTAGAAGGTCTTTGATTAAAAATGAGAAATGAGAAATAATTGAGATAAGAGGGGAAACAATTAGGCTGTGCCACCGTGCCGCTCTGTTCCAGAGAACAATCATGAGACCTCAAGAAGGAGCACCTCCTCTGTTCATTATGCACATTACAGTGTTCCAGTTCAATTATTTCAGATCAGAATGTTACTTTGAGCAGCAGTCACAGGCGTATTGTAATTGACACCACTTTTAAACCTATCTTTTGTTCTGCATTTGTCTTGTCATATACCCGTCCAATTCCTCTCATTTTGCATCCTCTCACAGGTCTTTTGTTTTATCTATTCCTTTTCCCTTTATCTGTCACGGTCCTTGCTGAACATTATTATAAATTCCAACATTTTCTAGCTGTGATGTGAAATCACCAATCGGAATTTTGACTTCGTTTCTCTTTCCATAAATGCTTGCTGAACATTTTCTGTTTTTATTTTCAAGGTATCAAGTTGATGGCAGAGGGGGTAGTTGTCATGTTCAGTCAGCATTGATTCCTTGCTAGATCAGTTATGCTTAGTCACCTTCTGTAAGTTCTTTATTTTGAAGTATCTGCCCTACAGCATTCATGCAGTCACCTTTTCCCATTTTGTAGAAGAATAATTCAGTTCCTGATAATTCTGTGGGGAAAAAATATTCGCTGTATTTTACCTTTTGCCATTGATTTGTAATCAGTGACTCTAGTTACTCACTAACTCACTCGAGGGAGTAATTGATCTCCCTTGTATTTTTATTTATTCCAGATACATATTAATAAAATTAACACCATTGTGTGCATGTTATCTCCAGGAATTAAATACAGCAATAAATGGATAGAAGTAGAACAGAAATTAATTTAGTACTAAGTAAATCTGTGAAATCAATTTTATTGGTTGTCAAAATGTATTCTGTTTTACGAAAAGGAATACAAAACCTGTATAGCCATATCTTTCAGTTTGAAATTCTAATCTACTGTATTTGTAAATGCTGCTTATTAAACTTACTAAATTTCTTTATTGTTTTTATAAAGGATATAATGTGTATAATGTCAAAAGGCGATAATGTGCATCGCAAGAGTATTATACAGATTGATTTTAATAGTTCACTACTTTGGGGATAAAACTAACTAACGAGTGAGGTTATTTTCTCCTTGTCAAAGAGAAACATTTGTTTTAATCTCCTGCCCTTGATGTAGTTGCTGAATAATTGTACATAAGAACATAAGAGAATAGTCTGTATCTGGAATGAGCTGCCAGAGGAAACAATAGAAGTGGCTACAATTAAAACCTTCAAAAGACATTTGGACAGATATATCGATAAGATGAGTTCAGAGAGGTATGGGCCAAATGCAGGCAAATGGGACTAACCAGAATGTTAACCTGGTTGTCATGGATAAGTTGTGCCAAAGGACCTGTTTCATGCTGTATCGCTCGATAACTTCATGTCTGCATGAGAAATAGATCAGGGTGGCACAATGGCGCAGTTGGTACAGTTGCTGTCTCACAGCACCAGACAACAAAGTTCGTACCTGACCTCAACTGCTACCTTTGTAGAGTTTGCATGTTCTCCTTGTGACCGTGTGGGTTTCCCCTGGATGCTCCGGTTTCCTCCCACATTCCAAATACGTGCAGGTTTGCACTCCAGCATTGTTGCACAGAACTAGTAGGGACCTTTAGGCTTTTTTTGGTGTAACATGACTTCTAACCTTTGTACGCTGATTTTCCAGCCATAAAGAACAGCATCCCAATGTATCTCGAGTTTGCTAAAACCATATCTGGAATTCTATTTATAGAATTCAGAGATGATTCAACATTAGCGAAATTTCAACATTTAACCCAACCTTTATTGTTGATAACAAAGTCTTTTTCACAGGTTTTGAAGACTGGCAGTGTCAACCAATCAGACCATTCATACCATGTTGGTCCCGGCTCCCAACTCCAGCTCTTCTCTGAATTACAGTATTTTATTTATTTAATTGCATACAAGATTAATGATAATTGCTGGGGCAGCACAAAGCCAGCACCTCCCAGCACCAGGATGTGGGTTCAATCCAGAACTCAGGGGCTGTCCATGTGAAGTTTGCACCATTTCCCTTCCACACACTAAAGACCTGTGGGTGCTAGGTTGATTGGCCACTGTAGATTACCTCTTGAGTGTTGATGACTGGTAGAATCTGCGGGGAGTTGACACCAATGTACGATTAGTATAAATGGGTGGTTGTTAGTTTAGTTTAGAGAAACAGCGCGTTAAAAAGGCCCTTCCGCCCTCCGGGTCTGCACCGACCAGCGACCCCCGCACACTAACACTACCCTACACACGTTAGGGACAATTTACATTTATACCAAGCCAATTAACCTCCAAACCTGTATGTCTTTAAAGTGTGGGAGGAAACCGAAGATCTTGGAGAAAACACAAGCAGGTCACGGGTAGAACATACAAACTCCGTACAGACAGCAGCTGAAGTCAGAATCGAACCCGTGTCTCTGGCGCTGTAAGGCAATAACTCTACCGCTGCGCCACTATGCCCTTAGCTAGTGTGAACTTAGTAGGTCATAGGGCCCTACTTGCATGCTGGATCTCTTCATGAATCCATGACTAGGAATTCCCCACCATGGTCTGGAGATTCAAGGAGACAATAACCTCTATAAATATAGTTACTGCGGGTCACCATATTCTGTGCTTTGGGTGGAGCTTACTGCCGCAAAATTCAGCGCAAGGATTAGTAACTAACCTGGCATTCTGTTACACAGCACACAAAGGTAAATTTGTAGTCAAGGCTGAGTCCAGGGGTAACAGAGGAGAGTGGAGCCAGTAATCGTGGGTCACAGACTAACTGCCGTTTGAGGCTGAGGGCAAATTGTGAGTTAAATCGGGGAACTGGAAGTTTGGGCTGGAGGATTGAAGAGGTATTTGAGGGAATGATGAAGGAATCATCCCCTCAAATTAGGGCTTCTTCTTCTACTTGCGTATGGCGTGCACAGCCTAAAGTTGTACGACAACTTGTTCTGTTTTGATCTTATTTGATTGTGCACGCTGGGTTGATTGCATTCGTCGAAACAGGGCAGGACCACGTGAAGGTTGCAATCTCCCACCCCAAATTAGGGCTTCAGAGGTAGAAGTCCATTGGGGTGCAAGGGCACTGAGTTAGAGGATGATTGGGAAGCTCAGTATTTTTACCTTGTGGGAAGGAACTCCTATGAGTATACCTGAGAGGGTCTCCTAGCTCAAGCGTGTTAAGAGATTAAACACTGGAAAATCATGGGAAGTCCCCTCATCATGATATGGCCGAATTTCTCAGGCAATGCTCTAAATGGTTTGCACAGCAAGTTGCATCCTTCCGTGTGAATCTGACGCAGAAGTTGCTTCATCAGCATAAGCATGGTCTGCAACCAAAGGTTGTTTGTTGAGATTCTGCTGCAATCTGACATGGAAACCATTGTAATCGCATTCCTCTACCGATGTGGTCAAATTTTACATGTATATTGTTGAACAAAACCTCTGCACATACTGTAATTACTTTAATGATGTATATATTAATCTCTCATAGAATGACATAGATCAAGAAAATACCATTCAGTTGGTAGTGGGTATATTGGCATTCTGGAAAAACTATCAATATTTCTTTCCCCCCCATTCTTTCTCCACAGCCTTGAAAATAATTATTTTCAGTCATACATCCAAGTTGCTTTCAGCCTATGTGGACCCATTGTGTTATCACCTTTTGTGAATACAATGGGTCCATTGTGCTGTGCTGTAAGCAGTCTATGATTTTACGATTCTCTGTATCTGCTTTTAACACACAATAGTCAATGCAATCTTTACACTGAATATATGCCGAACAATAACGCTGTCGGACTGCAGCTTTTTAAAATCTTTGTTTACCTTAAGTCAATCTTTTGTCCACTTATTATTTCCTGGGAGGTTACTTCTTTAATACTGGTTGCTAACTTTATAATTCTGATGATTGTATTTGTAAAACAAACTTTAAAATAAAAATGGAGTGTAGTGTTAAAGTTACAGTAGTTAATTACTGAGATTCACATTCCGTGTTATTCAAAATACTTCCAAAGGTTTGAAGGGTGGAGGGTAAAATTCTAAACTCATTGGAAGTTAGGCTCACACCTTCATAATTACCATGTCCCTTTGTTAGGTCTACAATTATAATGGCATTGGTGTTGCCCACACATTAACTCTGTCACCAATGGAAATGTTTGTTCCGATCAGCTAAATTATTCAGAGGCTGCTCAGCTAGCGGATAACCTTAGCAGAGTCTTGATACTGTCCTGTCTTTAAAACTTACTGTAAGACTAAAAGTTAACATATATCCCAAGAGAAGTTAACAAAATTACAAACCTACCGACTCCCATGGCTATCTGGACTACACTTCTTCCCACCCTGCTTCCTGTAAGGACTCCATCCCCCACTCCCAATTCCTCCGTCTACGCCGCATCTGCTCCCAGGATGAGGCGTTCCACACCAGGGCATCTGAAATGTCCTCATTCTTCAGGGAACGGGGGTTCCCCTCCTCCACCATAGATGAGGCTCGCACCAGGGTCTCTGCCATACCCCGCAACACTGCTCTCTCTCCCCATCCCCCCACTCACAACAAGGGCAGAGTCCCCCTAGTCCTCACCTTTCACCCCACCAGCCGTCACATACAACAAGTGATCCTCCGTCAGTTTCGCCACCTCCAACATGACCCCACCACTCGCCACATCTTCCCATCTCCCCCCATGTCTACCTTCCGCAAAGACCGCTCCCTCCGTAACTCCCTTGTCAATTCTTCCCTTCCCTCCCATACCAATCCCTCCCCTGGTACTTTCCCTTGCAACTGCAAGAGATGCAACACTTGTCCCTTCACCTCCCCCCTCTACTCCATTCAAGGACCCAAGCAGTCGTTCCAGGTGCGACAGAGGTTCACCTGCATCTCCTCCAAACTCATCTATTGCATTCGCTGCTCTAGATGCTAGCTGATCTACATCGGTGAGACCAAGCGGAGGCTTGGCGATCGTTTCGCCGAACACCTCCGGTCGGTCCGCAATAACCAACCTGAACTCCCGGTGGCTCAGCACTTCAACTCCCCCTCCCATTCCGTATCTGACCTCTCTGTCCTGGGTCTCCTCCATGGCCACAGCGAGCAACACCGTAAATTGGAGGAAATGCACCACATATTCCGCTTGGGCAGTCTACATCCTGGGGGCTTGAACATTGAATTCTCCCAATTCTGCTAGCCCTTGCTGTCCCCTCCCCTTCATCAGCCATCTGGTTGTCTCCTCCCCTCCCCCAGCCCTCGGGCTCCTCCTCCGCATTTTTCCTTTTTTCCTTTCTTCTCCCCACCCCCTATCAGTCTGAAGAAGGGTTTCGGCCCGAAACGTTACCTATTTCCTTCGCTCCATAGATGCTGCTGCACCCGCTGAGTTTCTCCAGCATTTTTGTATACCTTCGATTTTCCAGCATCTGCAGTTCCCTCTTTAACAAATATCCTGTGCTGGTTTCTTGCGACATGTGAGGTTCCTTCCACCATACTTCCTATTGGTTGATGTCCTGTTTCCTCAGTTTCATCATTAAGAACATTCAGGACACCTTAACACATGTTATCAGAAATATTGAATCTTCCCGATGTTTCAAGTTATTTCCTGTATTACAATATAACCACAGTTCCGAAAGGGCTTCTTTGTAAAGCACGTTGTCAAAGGCAATTTGTTAATTCAAGGACAATTTGTTAATTCATATTTCAGCTCGTAGGCATTGTTGGCAGGGCCAGCATTTATTGCCCATCCTCACTGGGTGGCACAGAGCTACAGCTGATAGAGCAGATGTCTCATAACACCAGGGACCCGGGTTCAATCCTCACCTTGGATGCTGTCTGTGTGAGTTTGCATCTTCTTCCTGTGACCGCATGGATTTCCTCTGGGTGCTCCGGTTTCTTGCCACATCCCAAAGACATGCAGGTTTGTAGGTTAATTAGCCTCTGCAAATTTCACATAGTGTGTAGAGAAATTGGAATAGAACTAGTGTGAATGGATGATCGATGGTTGGCGTGATCACAGTGGGCCGAAGACCCTGTTTCCATGCTGTATTTCTAAACTAAAGAGATTCCTGGCCATTTCTGTGGGACTTTTTACAAGTCAGTGATATATTGTAGTGAGTCAGGAGTCATATATATTCCAGATTAAAAGCAGAAAATGCTGGAAATACTCAGCTGATCTGCCTGCATCTGTGGGAAGAGAAACAGAGTTAACTGAAAATGTTTTGACAAAAAAAGTCTTCGACTGAGACATTAACTCAGTTTCTCTTTCCACAGAAGATAGACACATAATAGCGCAGCGGGACAGACACAATCTCTGGATAGAAGGAATGGGATGCGGCCGGAATTGCTTGGATATCACAACATTTGTTATTTCTATTTTAGATTTTGTGCATCCATTTTTTTTTTTCATGAGGGGGAAAGCAAGTGACCAACCCCTCCCTGGCGTGTGAAGCTTGTTTTGGGTTCACAAGGATAACCTTGGGGATGTTTGAGAACTACACCCTTTCCTTCGGTCAGGAATAGCCTCATCCACCCCCCCCCCCCCCCACCTCTCAGCCCCAAATCAGGACAAAGGTGACAATCACTGTCAAGATTCATCAAGCCAGTTATCTGAGAGAGTAGTTACATTTAAAAGATTTACCCTGGTAAAATGCATCAATTTTCCATCTGCTTGAAACTGAGGCTCACCACTCTTTACTTCCCTGAATGCCCCATGTTTTCATTGTGTCTCAGACAGAGCCTGAGACTCTGTTGCTTCTGAGGGTCTCTGAGGCCTCTGCCCACTCTGTGATAGACAATAGACAATAGGTGCAGGAGTAGGCCATTCGACCCTTCGAGCCATTCAATGTGACCATGGCTGATCATCCACAATCAGTACCCTGTTCCTGCCATCTCCCCATATCCCCTATCTTTAAGAACCCTATCTAGCTCTCTCTTGAAAGTATCCAGAGAACCGGCCTCCACTGCCCTCTGAGGCAGAGAATTCCACAGATTCACAACTCTCTGTGAGAAAAAGTGTTTCCTCGTCTCCGTTCTAAATGGCTTACCCCTTATTCTTAAACTGTGGCCCCTGGTTCTGGACTCCCCCAACATCGGGAACATGTTTCCTGCCTCTAGCGTGTCCAAACCCTTAATAATCTTATATGTTTCAATAAGATTCCCTCTCATCCTTCTAAACTCCAGAGTATACAAGCCCAGCCGCTCCATTCTCTCAGCATATGACAGTCCCGCCATCTCGGGAATTAACCTTGTAAACCTTCGCTGCACTCCCTCAATAGCAAGAATGTCTTTCCTCAAATTAGGGGACCAAAACTGCACACAATACTCCAGGTGTGGTCTCACTAGGGCCCTATACAACTTGCAGAAGGACATCTTTGCTCCCATACTCAACTCTTCTTGTTATAAAGGGCAACATGCCATTCGCTTTCTTCACTGTCTGCTGTACCTGCATGCTTACTTCCATCGATTACAGATCAATCCCCCAGATTCCGTCGTACTTCCCCTTTTCCCAACTTGACACCATTTAAATAGTAATCTGCCTTCCTGTTTTTGTTACCAAAGGGGATAACCTCACATTTATCCACATTAAACCGCATCTGCCATGCATCTGCCCACACAACCAACCTGTCCAAGTCACCCTGCATTCTCCTAGCATCCTCCTCACAGTTCACACTGCCACCCAGCTTTGTGTCTTCTGCAAATTTGCTAATGTTACTTTGAATCCCTTCATCTAAATCATTGATGTATATTGTAAATAGCTGCGGTCCCAGCACCGAGCCTTGTGGTACCCCACTGGTCACTGCCTGCCATTCTGAAAGGATATCAGGAAGATTGTTTGTGTCGTCCTTAATGAAGACGGATCCAAAGTACCTGTTCAACTCATCTGCCATTTCCTTGTTCCCCATAATAAATTCACCTTTTTAGGTCTTCAAGGGTCCAACTTTGGTCTTAACTAATTTTTTCCTCTTCACATACCTAAAGAAGCTTTTACTATCCTCCTTTATATTCTTGGCTAGCTTACCTTTGTACCTCCTCTTTTCTCCCCGTATAGCCTTTTTAGTTATCTTCTGTTGCTCTTTAAACATTACCCAATCCTCTTGCTTCCCGCTCATCTTTGCTACATTGTACTTCTTCTATTTAATTTCTATACAAAACACAGCACACAAAAGTTTACAAAAGTGGAAACAGGTTTGGACCACTTTGATAAAATTATTCTGGTAATGTTATGACATTCTCTGTTGGTCTTTATAACTTTAGAATGGACACAATCACACATGTCATTCGGCCATTTTGAGTGTGAGCAAGTGGTCCTGAAGTGAAATTGAATTGTAAATTGTTGCTGAACTGTCAAGAAATGTGGGTTTCAGACACTCTGGATCAATCAGCACAGTATTGTGCAATTGAATTTTGATACTTTAGGCACTAGTCAGGAAAACATGGGCATTGTGTGACTGACTTGCACAAATGACTGCATTTTCCTAACTTATACATGAAGTATCAAAATTCAATTATATTAAGGACAGGAACTTTAATCCCCACAAATCTTGTGAATCTGCGCACCACTCTACAAGATTGTCTTTTGTAAAACAAACAGACTCAAGTAGGCTCAAGGACTATAGAATGCATCAATGTGGCATTCCCAAGTTCCTTGTAAGAACCCAGAGCATTACATAACTCAAAAGTCCAATTACTCCCTAAAAATACAACTCACGGACAATGCCCGCTATTCAGGAAATTTGTGTGACTATCGTTCTCTATGTGGAGTCGAGAGGTGGAGCAGGGTGACATACAGTATATGGTGCTCACAGTCATTCAGTAATTTTGAGATTCATTAAAGTTTGAGCCATCTTTTGGAATGACTAAATGTTGGTAGTTTGTCTTGCAGGTAACACCATGATTCAATAGCTCCTGCAGCTGTCACATCATTGCAGGGATCTGAGTTTGATTTTAACCTCGGGTGCTATCTTTGTACAGTTTGCACCTTCTCCCCATGACTGCTCAGTTTTCCTCCCACATCGTAAAAAACACGCTAGTTAGTTAGTTAATTGGCAGCTGTAATTTACCCCAGGAAAATCAGGCAGGGAGTCAATGGACAGAGTTACAGAATCATACTAAGGTAGTAGGCACATTGGTTCAACTCATCCATGCTGAGCAAAATGCCCCATCTAAGTCCATCCCCATTTACTGGCATTTGGCCCATACCCCTTTTTTAAAATCTGTGTACCCATCCAAATGTCCTCAGACAGTTAGATCTGTTTGCCCATCGCCCTCTGTGAGAGAAGGTCGGCCCTCAGTTTCCTATAAATCTTTCCACTTTCTATATCCTCTAGTTCTGATTTCCCTACCTTGGGAAAACAACTGTGCATTCACCCTATCTACTCCCCTTGTAGATACATAGATACATAGAAAATAGGTGCAGGAGTAGGCCATTCGGCCCTTCGAGCCTGCACCGCCATTCAATATGATCATGGCTGATCATCCAGCTCAGTATCCCGTACCTGCCTTCTCTCCATACCCCCTGATCCCTTTAGCCACAAGGGCCACATCTAACTCCCTCTTAAATATAGCCAATGAACTGGCCTCAACTACCCTCTGTGGCAGAGAGTTCCAGAGATTCACCACTCTCTGTGTGAAAAAGTTTTTCCTCATCTCGGTCTTAAAGGATTTCCCCCTTATCCTTAAGCTGTGACCCCTTGTCCTGGACTTCCTCAACATCGGGAACAATCTTCCTGCATCTAGCCTGTCCAACCCCATAAGAATTTTGTACGTTTCTATAAGATCCCCTCTCAATCTCCTAAATTCTAGCGAGTATAAGCCAAGTCTATCCAGTCTTTCTTCATATGAAAGTCCTGACATCCCAGGAATCAGTCTGGTGAACCTTCTCTGCACTCCCTCTATGGCTATAATGTCCTTCCTCAGATTTGGAGACTAAAACTGTACGCAATACTCCAGGTGTGGTCTCACCAAGACCCTGTACAACTGCAGTAGAACCTCCCTGCTCCTATACTCAAATCCTCTTGCTATGAAGGCCAACATACCATTCGCTTTCTTCACTGCCTGCTGCACCTGCATGCCTACTTTCAATGACTGGTGTACCATGACACCCAGGTCTCGCTGCACCTCCCCATTTCCTAATCGGCCACCATTTAGATAATAGTCTGCCTTCCCGTTTTTGCCACCAAAGTGGATAACCTCACATTTATCCACATTATACTGCATTGTGATTTCATACATCTCGTTAAGATTATCCTTCAGCTTCCTGCACTCCAAGGAATAAAGTCCTAACCTGCCCAACCCCCCCCCCCCCCCCCCCATAGCTTGGGCCCTCAATTCCTGGCAACATCCTTGTAAATCTTCTATGCAGCCTTTCCATATTAATGTAATCTTTTCTATAGCAGGGTACCAAAATGGAACACAATACTCCAATGCATCCACCTTCAGTCCAGAATACCGCCATTTTAATTTGATCTAAAACTTACTAATCATGCTTTGTACATTCTCATCTAAGTTGTCGATATGTGCGAATGGTTGGGACTAATGGATTAGCTTTGAGAATTACCATGGACAACAGACTGAATAGCCTCCTTCTATGTAATAAGGAAATTTAAGCTATAATAGCCTGAGAACTGCTGGCCCTTAGGAAGGTCTGCTCCAGAATGGGTGTGCATGGAACCAGAGCAGTTTTTCTTTCACTTTGTGTGTTAAAGCCCTTCACCTGAACCATTGCTTGAGATTAAGCACTAATATTAATTGAATATTGGTCCTTAACATTCATTGCTTAGATAAAGGTCGGCAAGGAGTGCTAAAGCAAATATTTTAGATACATTTGCAGGAGGACAGTCTTGCTACATAACTTTCTCAGTGGCGTTTGCAACAATCCCAGGTCCTAAACTATAGTTCAGGGTGTCAAATGTTTGCTATTCCCCTATTTAGCTCCCAACTAACATGTTATGCCTGAAAGAACCTCATTAATGTCTCTCATGAGAAGATAAAAGATGCAGTTGACCACTCCTTGCCTACCTCTCTTGAAGCGATGAATGTTAAGATTTAGGTTTATTATTGTCAGATGTACCTAAATACAGTGAAAAGCTTTTGTTTGCATGTATCCAATCAAGTCAGATAATATAATGAATAAAATCAAGCAAAACACAAATACAATAGGAAGAGTGAAGAGAAAGATATTGGAGTGCAGAATAGTTACTCTGCATTGTAGCATTACAGTTCCAGAGAAAAAGTTTAATGTCCACAATGAGGTAGGTTGGAAACATTGGGACTGTACCCTAGCTTACGGAAGGACCGTCGGAAGTCAGATAGGAGAGGGGAAGTTCTGAGTTTGGTGGTACTTTCTTTCTTTTTGTTTTGTGCCTAAAATCTCAAAATTGCAGACTTTTAGAAAATGCAGTCAAAGGATAGTTTCTGATCAAACATTCACTGTGGTTTTAAGGAAATATGACATTTGCCACGTTACCTTGAGAGCACAGTGTCGACACTAATACCTCCATTAATGCAAAGCAGGTACTTAAAGGCAAGAAAATTATACCTTGTTTTCTTTTACAGTCAGAGTTTTAACTGGTGGAATCAATAGATGCAGATCTTGCTGGAACACACAGAAAATAATTTTCAATATGCCACTGCCTATTTAACACAAGTACAAACCTGCAATCTCTGTCAACGCTTTAAAAAAAAATAACAACCTGCTAACATGCTTTTTGTATTATTTCTGTATTATTGATCTAAAATTGGTATTACATGTCTAATGACTGATGCTTTCTTTTCCCACTTGATAATTTGACCTTGTCTGAGGAAATTACAGAGATAGGTTGGTTGCTGAAGATGCAGAACTTGCAGTCTAATTTCATCAAGCTGCTGCTGCTCAAATGGATTTTTGGAAAAAATATATTGCATATTGTGACACTGAGGTTTGCCATTAGTACAAACATCGGACTTGTGTATGTAACTTTTGGGATATGAATCAGATACCCACTCTCAAAATCCTTTGCTATAGATGAGATTAGTCCTTGTCAATATTAGACTCATGGAGTCACATAACACAGAAATGGACCTTTCAGACAACTGCATCCATGCCGTGCTTTTTGCCCATCCACACTATCTCCACTTGCCTCCATATCAATCCGTTTTACCAGCTTCAATCAAGTTTTTCCTACTTCGGAATTTTTTCTGTTTTTGGGTTGGTGAATTTCATGGTTTTTGTTGGCTTCATCACTTATTGCATCCCTTGAGCTTTGGCCAGATTTGGTTCCAAAGATTTAGTCTTCATTTTAACAAGATATGCAACCAATTACATGAAGATAAATGTAATTTCCTATTCTTTTGTGCAATTCATCTTTACTTAAATCAAAGCAAGGTGAATGCTGAAATTTGCAATGCGGCTGCATTTAACAGAAGAGGTTAAGACTGTGGAGATAGAGTTATAGAGACATACAGTGTTGAAACAGGACCTTTGGCCCAACTTGTTCACTCCAATCAACATGTCCCATCTACACTAGTCTAACCTGCCTACATTTAGCCCATATCCTTCTAAACCTGTCCTATCCATGTATCTGCCCAAATGTTTCTTAAAAGTTGTGATAGTATCTGGTTCAACTACCTCCTCGAGCAGCTCTTTCCATAACCCCACCACCCTTTGTGTGAAAAAATTACCCCTCAGTTTCCTATTAAATTTGCCTCCCTCACCTTAAGCCTCTGGATCTCCATTCACCTACTCTGGGCAAGAGACTGTGGGTCTACCCGATCTATTCCTCTCATGATTTTGTACACCTCTATAAGATCACCTCTCATCCACTTGCACTCCAAGGAATAGAGTCCCAGCCTGCTCAACCTCTCCCTGTAGCACAGGCCGTCGAGTCCTGGCAACATCCTCATAAATCTTCTCTGCATCTTTCCAGCTTGACAACATCTTTCCTATAACAATGTGCCACCCAGAAATGAACACAATACTTTAAATGGGGCTTCACCAATGTGGAAGGACAATGAAGGACAATGTGCCAAAAGCCTTTTTGACCACCCTATCCTACCTGTGGTGCCACCTTCAATGAACTATGTACCTACACTACTAGATCCCTCTGCTGTCCAACACTACTCAGAGCCCACTATTCACTGTGTAGGTCCTACCCATGTTAGTCTTCCCAAAATGTAATACCTCACATTTCTCTGTATTAAATTCCATCAACCATTCCTCAGCCCACTTGCCCAAACGATCAAGATCCAGCTGCAATTTTGACAACCATCTTCACTATCTACAATACCACCTACCTTAGTGTCATCTGCAAATTGCTAATTATACCATGTATGTTTCCAACCAAATCGTTGATATAGATGATAAAGTGCAACAAGCCCAGCACTGATCCCTGACACACACCACTAATCACAGACCTCCAGTCTGAAAAACAACCTTCTACCATCATCTTCTGCTCCTTCCATGAAGCCAATTTTCTATCCATTCAGCTATCTCTCCTTGGATTCCATGGGATCTAACCTTCCAGAGCTGCCTACCACGTGGAACCTTGTCAAATGTCGGTGAAATCCATATATACAACATCTACAGCTGTGCCTTCATCAACCTCTTTGGTCGTATCATCAAAAAACTCAATGAGATTTGTGAGGCATGACCTCCCACGTACAGAACAATGCTGACTATCCCATATTAGCCCTTGTCCATCTAACTGCGTACATATCCACTCCCTTAGAATATTCTCCAGTAACATTCAAACTACAAATGTTAAGCTCACCTGCCTGTAGTTCCCAGCCTTTTCCCTGCAGTCTTTCTTGAACAGAGGCACAACATTTGCCACCCTACAGTCTTCTAGCACCTCACCTGTAATTAATGATGACTCGTAGATATTTGCATTATTGAAATTTATCTTTTGATCAAGCTCATCTTGTACATTAAGAAACGAAAAATCTGCAGGAACCTGTTGAAGTCCACTTTTAACTTATTTCTTTAAAAAAAATCTTTTATTAGAATAATATTCACTGTGATTTAGTTGAGTTAAAATAATAAATTAAAATCTGTCTGTTGAAGTAAGTACTTTTGATTACACCAACAATTTATATGGGAAGTAACGTTCTAACTCTATATGGAATATTTTTCCAGTTATAGTTTCCATTATATTGATTTTTTTAGAAGTTATTTTCATAATCATTAAAAAATGTTGCTATTTCTATTCCTGTGATGGAAAGAACTGCTTTCATTTATAGAGCTTTCTTCGAGGATTAGAATTGAGCACAGTTAATGTTCTCAGTGATGAATTCCCCTTGGGGCATTGCCAGTTTGTTGATGGAACCTGCTGCTAGCAAGATAGTTTTAAAATTATTGCAAAGCTTGTGAAAGCTAGTTTGGTGCTGAATACAACATTTGCTTAAAATGTCACAGAGTTTTGCATCTGTTACATTAATTTTGGCTAAATTATACTGAGAAACAAACCATGTAAACAGAACCTCCAGGCCATGTATTTAAATGTATTGATAAGCTGGAAAACTAATGTGTATTTGCTGCTTTCTGATATTATTGGTCGGTGACGATCCTTGCGTCAAATACTGTGACAGAGCCTGAAGACATTTCTTGATGTATTCTAATGTGCTACCCTAATGTGTTCATAAGGATTAGTGTATGCAGTCTAGGATAATGAGATGCTTCAGATCTGACTGCAGAGTGCAGTAAAGCTGGGCTGTGATTTGAAAATAAGTGGTTATTCACTTGTGGTGCAAGTCCAATACTGTGAAAAAACAGAAATAATTTGCTCAGCCCAGCATTGCTCGTTTTAAATAAGAAATTGCTGGACATTTAGTTACAAATCCTAGCTGGATAGATATTTCCTAATCAAAGGATCCTGAGATTTTGCTTTAATATACCCTGGTTGCTACCTTGTCCTAGTTTTCCTGAGACCAGGAATCAAACTGTACAACTCAATATCCTTTAGTAATTCTTTCTAGTAGCTTGGCTTGAGTAAGTGGGATTGAAGTGTGGCACACCAACCACACTTCAATTCCATTTAGTGCAGCACCTGGTGCCCAGAACCATATATCATCACCTTTCCCAATGTGATGCATTGATCAGCTTAAACTTCCAAACATTTCCTCATACGGGATCTTTCTCCGTCTTCCACTCACTGGTTTTATGGCATCCTCGGGTAAGGCAGAATGGGTTGTGTACTTTTTTAATAACATTTCTGCAACAATGCTGCTGCTCAGATATTTCTAATTATTCCTCTTTCCTTTCCTCTTCGTCATATACAAAATATATACTACATAAATGGAAGCAAGAATACCCCATTCCCTCCCTGGCTTCTCCACCATCCAACAAATCAAAGCAGATCTTTAACCTCAGTGCCCTTTCCCTTAATTATCTAAGAATAGATTGCAGCCCAGTGCCGCTCTGATAAAGGAAATGGGAGCACGTTCAATGAGGAAAAGTCCGAAAAATAACTAAAACTCTTTTACTTGCGATATTCAGCTCCAGAGAAGATACACATTAGGAGCTACAGTTCGCTGGTGTTGGATGCTATATGATATCTGATGCGCACCCAAATATTTGAGGTACAACAGGTGCCACTGAGCAGTCGGACTGAACAGCTAATGTTCAGAGGATTCAGAGTTGGCTGATGGTTGGACATGCAATGCTAATTGGACACAGTTGACATGCAATGCTAATTGGACACAGCACTGACATTCTGAGGCTCAACTTTTCAAATCAACACTAGGACATTGTTGAAAATATGTTCAGCAGCAGGAATGGCGACACCTCATACCCTCCCAGCATTCTTAATTAAAGAGTTCTTCAATTTCTTGCCCATTACTTGTTCATTGGTTTCTAAAGCTGATACAATGATAAACCAAATATTAAAAGCTTGCAGGAGTCTTTTTTAAAGGTGTTAAAATCTGCAGAAAGTGGTGCGGTAGGTAGCGAAGAGTTCCTAGTGCTTGTCCTTTGCATCTGACTTTCCTTGTTCTAATCTTCATACTCAGTGCTATGTGTACCTCAATCTCTGGTTTGGAACACTGAGGCTCTCATTGCTCCTATTAGAGCAGTAGTGTAGATGAGCAGTTTAAGTTGCTGGATTTAGGCTGTGATCTCTGGGGATATGAGTTTAAATCACACCATGTCAAGGTTGAAACTTCCACCTTGGTGGCATAATGGCGCAGTGGTAGAGTGCTGCCTTAGAGCGCTAGACCCGGGTTCAATCCTGATTACAGATGCTGTCTGTATGGAGTTTGTACTGTATATTCTCGCTGTGACCACTTGGGTTTTCTCTGGATGCTCGGGCTTCCTCCCACTTTCAAAGATGTGCAAGTTTGTAGGTTAATTTAATTCTGTAAATTGCCCCTAGTGTGTAGGATAGAACTAGGGTATGGGTGATCATTGGTCGGCATGGACTCAGTCGGCCTAAGGACCGATTTCCACTGTATCTCTAAACTAAACTAAATATAAACTCGAGCCCAGGGATTACAAAGAGGCTGACGAGAGCCCAGGGACAAAACTAGAGCTCAGGGAGTGCAGACCAAAGGGCACCTTACACTGAGTAGATGATTTTCCAACAGCAGTCAATGTTTTTCTTGCCACACAACCAGTGCAGAGCCAAGTTACAGAAGCTTTCTCTGGTATGTGTGAGACAGGCTGGAAGCCACTGTGTTTGCCCTCTGCACATGAGTAAATCAGACACAAAGAAGACCTATAAGGACAATCCCAGATCCACAAATGCTGCTCAGCTCCTCTGCCACTTTGTTTTTTTGCTCAGAAAAATCTCTTTGCTGAATTCACAGAAAGTCTGTCATTTTCATTTATGATCGTTTCGAAACAGTACTCAGTGGCACACATAAACACTTTGTTACACAATAGGATTTTCCAAACCCATGTTTTGTTCCTCCCTCCTTTGTTCCTCTCACACCATTTTTATTTTATTAGATGGAGAGGAGATCAAATTGCAGATTAAAGCAGGTGAGAATGAGTAAGCTGTGCCCACGCAAGGATAAATCTCATGATTACCATCCTTGTCTATCTTGGGTTATTTTCTTTTTTTAAACTGGAAGACAGAAGAGAGAAAATCTAGTTACCATGCCGACCTTTGCAGCTGCATCAGTGGGAGAGGGACAACAGGTAAGAGATGATGCCACAAGGGTATCTGCCTCTGTGCCTCCACGTTTCCACCTGGACAACTGCAGAATGTTAGAAGTACCCAGCTCTGGTAAGAAGAATTGATTTGATTTTGTTTGAAAATAAGATGCTTTTGCCAGCCAGTAATTGTCAAAGAGCTCACTGCTGCTGATCATGTATCATGACCTTGTTTCTGAATTAGATTTGCAGTGATATTGGAGCAGGAAATCGAGATTTGTGGTTGTCAGCATTTGCCAGGCTAAAGGCAAATTAAATAGTCCTTTATTGTGACTTTTGACATGTAGATGACCTTTGTGCAACAGTAAATTTACTCATCAGATAACCAAAATCTTAACATGAGGATGCCAACTATATTTCAACATTTTGAGGGACATGGTTTTTTAGTAAATCTTCCAGGCAGCTATCTCTACAATATCTACTGGAATTTGGTATCAAATCCCAATCCAGTTTTATAGCATTTAATGTTGCAGTCACTATGCAATAGACATGTTCATACTGAAATATACTACAAGAATTGATTACTCTAACCATTTCACTCTACAAACTACATACATGAAAAGCCAAGAGTCTCTGAGGTCATATACATGTGATGGAAACTCCACATAGATTTCCTGTGCATGGGTTATTGGACAAGCATTTTGGTCATCAATCCAGAGGCATAAGTTCAAATCCCACTGTGACAGTAGGGGAAATCTAAATTCACATCGTTGAATTAATCTGGAATTTTAAGGAAAGCTAGTGGCGGTAATGATCACTGTCAAACTACTGGTTTGCCAAAAAAAACAACTGGCTGGTCCTTCCCAGTTCTGATCTAAATTGACTTGAGAACCACCAGTGTGGTTGATCTTTAACTTCTTGTTCCTCAATTCAGGGACAATTTAATTGAACTATAAAATCATACAGCAAAGAAATGTGCCTTTTCAGCCCACCTTTACCCTTGCTGACCAAGCTAATCCCATTTGCGTGCATTAGGTCCATATCTCTCTTGGCCATTCCTTTCTAAGTATGTGTCCACATGCCTCTTAAAAGTTGTCATCGTTTCTGCTCCACTACCTTGTCTGGTAACTTGTTTTTGACATTCATTACTTTCTGTTGAAAAACTTACCCTCAGATCTTCTTTAAATTTCGGCCCTCCCATTGTAAACATATGCCTTCTAGTCCGAGCCCCCTGTCCTGCCAGGGATTTTGTAACTATCTAAACACTTTGTCCCTCATAAATTTGTAAACCTCAGCAAGGTCCTCCCTCAGCCACCTTAGAATAAACCGAGCCTAACCAATCTCTTTTTACAACCACGGCCCTCCATTCCAGCAACAACCTGGTGATTCTCTTCTGCACTCGATCTAATGCCACCGCATCCTTCTTGTAGGGAAGAAACATATAAAATTCTTAAGGGATTGGACAGGCTAGAGGCAGGAAAAATGTTCCCAATGTTGGGGGAGTCTAGAACCAGGGGCACAGTTTAAGAATAAGGGGGAGGCCATTTAGGACTGAGATCAGGAAAAACGTTTTCACCCAGAGAGTTGTGAATCTGTGGAATTCTTTACCACAGAAGGCAGTGGAGGCTAATTTGCTGGGTGTTTTCAAGAGAGAGTTAGATTTAGCTCTTGGGGCTAATGGAATCAAGGGATATCATCTAAAATCAGGAACCTAAAAACATAGAAGGGCCATTCAGCCCTTCGAGCTGGCACCGCTATTAAATATGATCATGGCTGATCATCCAAAATCAGTACCCCGTTTTGGCTTTTTCCCCATATCCCTTGATTCCCTTAGCCCTAAGAGCTAAATCTAACTCTCTCTTGAAAATATCCAGTGACTTGACCTCCACTGCCTTCTGTGGCAGAGAATTCCACAGATTAACAACTCTCTGGGTGAAAACGTCCTCAAAAAAATCCAAAAGATTAGTCAAACATGGTTTCCTGTTCATAAATCTATGCTGTCTTTGACCGTTCCCATCACTGCTGTCCAAATACGCAGCTATACCATCTTTAATAATCAACTCCAGCTTCTTCCCCACTATCGATGTAAGGCTAACTAGTCGATAATTCCCCATTTTCTCTTTCCTGTGTTAAAAAGTGGAGTTACATTGGGTACCCTCCAGTCCACAGGAACTGATCCAGAATCCAGCGAACATTAGAAAATTATCACCAATGCATCCACTAGGGCCACCTCCTTGAGTACTCTGGGATGCAGACCATCAGGCCCTGGGGATTTATCTGCCTTCAGTCAACAGTTTACCTAACACCATTTTCTGACTAATGTGGATTCTCTTCAGTTCCTCCCTCTCACCAGATCCTCGGTCCCCTAGTATTTCCGGGAGATTGTTTGTGTCTCCCTTAGTGAAGACAGAACCAAAGTACTCATTTAACTGTTGTGCCATTTCCTTGTTTGCCATTTCCTTGTTTTCCATTATAAATTCAGCTATTCATATTGAATGGTGGTGCTGGCTTGAGGGGCCGAATGGCCTACACCTGCACCAATTTTCCATGTCTCTATGGGGATGATCAGCCATGATCACATTGAATGGTGGTGCTGGCTCAAAGGGCAGAATGGCCTACTCCAGCACCTATTGCCTATTGTCTATTGTCTATGTAATGAGCCGACCAAAAATTTCCACAAAACTCCAAATGCTTCTCACCAATATTTTGTACAACTGCTACAAGATGTTCCAATTCTAATTTAGTATTCTCGGACACTAAATGTCGCAGCCGATAAAGGCAACCATGCCAATTTCTTGCTTCATTACACATGGATAGACAATAAATGTCAGGCTTTTAAGGCATGTCCACATTCTGTGGGCATAAACTATATAGTTATGGAGTCATATCGACTCACAGCGTGGAAACAAGTTCTTTGGTTCAACCAGCCCACATTGGCCAACATGTCCTATCTATACTCGTCCCACCTGCCTGTGTTTGGCCCATATCCCTCTGAACCTGTCCGATCAATATACCTGTCTAAGTGTTTCTTAAACCAATGTTAACTTTAAATCTTATATCTACTAGAGCAAGATGAGGTTCAAAGGTATCAAAATTTCAGTCCAAATGTTGCTTACCTTCTTCATCAAAGATTATAGCTAGAAGCATGAAATGTAAAGGGTTAATTATATTTAATTAGATAATTATATTTATTTAGTGGCATTTGAAGGGAAATATTTGTGAAAAGATGGTGCTATACTCCCACCTGGAGAAACAATCCCCGAGTCTACCCTGTGAAGCCTTGTAAGGCTTCAATAAAATTACCACTCATTCTTCCTACTTCAAGAGTGTATGTGTCCAACATGCTTAATATAATCATGCAAGGGCCCAAAATGTTTAGTTGAAGCTGGAACCTGGATTAGTTCATCATGCAGCTTTTGGCAGAAGGTAGTATTTTAGACAATTATCTGTTTCCTTGTGATTTATGAGTATTTTCGTGAAATGACAATGTTCGAAATTTTGTTTAATGGGATGTGGATATTTCTGTATATAAATGAAGATTGTTTACATTCCTAAGAAAATCCATATTCGGGGAATTAGTTAGAAAAAGTAAATGTAGACCTTTCTCATTCTAATGAGGCAGCTTAAGATTTTATAGATTTCATGGTTTACTCTCGACCTAAATCTTTCGAGTGACTGAGAATCTGCAATGTCATGGGAGAAGTGGAGGGTGTGTGTGTGTGTGTGTGCATGCACATGTGTGTGTGCATGTATGTGTGTGCATGTGTGGGGAGAGGGGTGGGGCAGGAGGGTGGGGTGGAGATGAAATTATAGAAAATTATAGAAACAGGGTATTACACTATACCTAAATGTCCTGTTATCAATTGGATAATCAAGTCAAGAGTATTATTGTCATATGTCCCAGCAGCACCCCATAATATGTAAACATAGTACACTGTAAACAATATAATAAACGAGAGAGTAAAAAAAAAGTTCTGTGTGTGTGTGTGTATATATATATACACACACACACACACACACACACACACACACACACACACACACACACACACACAAAACAATAATAGTGCGGAATAATTCAGGAAATACGTTTTCCATGTACTAAACAAAATGTTTGCAATCTTCTAGTGAAACCATAGTTTTAATTTTGCAAATAAAATAATGGCAGGAAGTCTTAGAATTAGTCTGAAACAAATCACTGGTAGCCCAGGCTCTGTAGGGAAAGATAAATACCAAGGCTCTAAATCAAAAAATCTTTTGGGTTTGCCTTATTTTGAGGATTGAAAATTAGGCGTGAATCCTATTGACTGTGCCATTATCTTTTGAACCAATATTCTCTGTTAATTTGTAGGAAATAATATCCAAGTGCTTTGGATATGACCTGGTGCGAATATTTAAGATCAGAGAGTACTAATTTGTGCTGTTGATTAGTATGAGGCACAGTGGAGGTTGTAATACCTTTCGTAAATTTCATTCTGAATAGATTGGACATAATGATGAGTTATAGAGAATGATAATTTACACCTTGCCACTCAGGGCTAATAGAATGGATTTGAAAATGTAACATCTAAACAGCAGGAGTCAGATTAATTATTTATCCTCAAGATACTTCAGGAATAGTTTTATCATTGTCACTGCCAACTGCTTTGTTTTAATTTTTTTATTGCAGATGAGAATTAATGAGGTTCTATTATATATTTTAGTTGAAAGAGTACATTTATCCTGGTTGTCCAAGATACAATTATATAACAGTGGAAGGTAGCAGCAAAAGAACACAAATCGGGTAGATGCACAGTCGGGTACAATCGGGAAGACGCACAGAGTCTCTTATCCCGAGTAGGTGAATTGAGCACCAGAGGACATGGGTTTAAGGTGAAGGGGAAAAGATTTAATAGGAATCCGAGGGGTAACTTTTTCACACAACAGGTGATGGGTCTATGGAACAAGCTGCCAGAGGAGGTAGTTGTGACAGGGATTATTCCAACATTTAAGAAACAGTTAGACAGGTACATGGATAGGACAGTTTTGGAAGGATATGGACCAAACATGGGAAGGCCTAGTGTAGCTGGGACATGTTGGCTGGCATGGGCAAGTTGGGCTGAACGGCCTGTTTCCACACGGTATCACTCTTTCTCTCTATGATTGTAAGTAAGAATGAAAGAAACAAACCATCTAATTTTGGACTAATTTCCTTGTATCAGCAGCCATGGAAAAAGGGACAGGCGGATTGGAGCAATTTGGTACTGTTTTAATTTCAGATCCTATTTATCTTCCTCTTGGATTCAATAGTAAGATTAAACGAGAACTTACCTAAGTTTGAAGTTTGATCTTTATTTTATGAGGAGTTACGTAGGTGATTACGTGAAGAACCCCGCCAGTGCGCCTGCGCGTCAATCTTCAAAGCAGCGGTGTGAAATCACAAAAACAACAACCGAAGTAATATAGTCTCATAATAAAACGAGTAATACAAGAACTTCCATCTGACCTTTATGATAGAGGGTAGGGTCGTGGCGGGCACGTAATCACCTACGTAACTCCTCATAAAATAAAGATCAAACTTCAAACTTAGGTAGGTTCTCGTTTAATCTTACTATTTTACTTCGGAGTCACGTGAGTGACTACGTGAAGATTTTAAAGCTTTGTGATTTCATGCCGTGGATCAATCCCGGCTTCTCACTGCATTGATTGACTCGGAACGAGAAATAATCAATCATGCATTCATAATAACATTTGTACCACAAATGCAGTAATTCATTTCAATAATGAAATTAATCAGATCCCCTTTAAACCAGAGGAATTTACACAGAACTTAAAATAGTTTCTGCAAACAATCCCGCATTAACAATAGGCCGATGGTAAAAATGTTGAAACATCAACTCATTGGACCACCCGGCGGCTGCGAGGATATGGTCGACGGGGACGTCTTTTGCCCTGGCCGCCGACGTTTCTGCTGCCCTAGTCGAGTGAGGCGTAAAAACATAAGTGTTAATACCAACAGCTGTTAAGACTTCTTTTATCCATCTGGAAATAGTCTGTATTGAAACTGTATTGTGGTTTCTTGTGTGTGATCAACAACCCAGTTTCCGTATTTCTCAAATTCTTTGTGACCTCAATGTATTGTAACAAATATGTCTTAACACAGAGACAAGGATCATTTGGATATGCTGCTAGCATAATTTTAAATCCTGTCACACCTGGCCTAATTTGCTTTAGTAGGTCATAGATATAGAATGTAACCTTGTCTTCAGTTACTTCCATACTGTCTATTTGTAATTTTCCAAGTGTTTGCACTCGTTGTGCTGTCACTCATGCCATAAGCATGAATACTTTCATACTGAGCTTGGCCAAAGGTAAAGACACACTTGGTGACCATTCACGAAGTAGTTTCAGTACCACACTTACATCCCAGATTGTCATGTACCTAGGTTTCGGTGGTTTGGAATTAAAGATTCCTTTCATTAGTCTGGAAACAATTGGGTGTGACCCAGTTGGGTTTCTTTCTGAATCCAGAACCAAATATGAGGACAATGCACTTCTGGCTGAATTAATTGCACTACAACTCAGACCTTCATCATAATAAAGTTTTGACAGAAATTCTAAACATTTGAAATATCTGCAGTACTATATTGCACATTCATTTGTACACAGAACTCTTCCCATTTCTTAATATAAGAAATGTACTGTTTTTGAGTGCTCTTCCTCCAGGCTGCCGTAAGCATGTCCACAGTACGCTCAGACAGTCCTCGCCCCAGAAAAGGCCTTCTTAAAACCTGCAAATTAACAAATCCAAACGATCATATAATGGATGTTGTTCCCCTGTTAGAGGGTGCAGCAATAAATTACCCCTTATTGGGACTTTCATCAACATTTGTGTTGTTAATTCTAATATCAACAGATACCATGGCTGCGTAGGCCAATCTGGTACTACCAATACCCCTGAAGCAGCATCTTGCCTGATTTTAAGCAAACATTGGCTTATGAGGCAGAAAAGTGGAAATATATATGAAAATATACCACCACAATGTAGCGAGAAAGCATCAATCGCCACTGCTCCTGGATCTGATTCCCATGAGACATATCTCAATAGCTGATGATTCAGTCTAGATGCAAACAAGTCGATGTCGGGCATTCCAAATCTGATTACTATATCATTGAATACCTCTCGATTCAACATCCATTCTTATTATCATGGAACTTTCGTGACCTGGTGTCTGCTATCATGTTCATTCTACCTGGTAGATAGATAGCTGAAATCCAAATGTTCTTTTCAATACACCCAGACCAAAGTTGATTAGCCATTTTGTCACATGACCCCGACTTGATTCCACCCATATCATTAATATAGGCAACTGCTGTTGTTTATCAATTTGAACTTGAACATGCCTTTTAGTTGTGTTAGAACAATAAGCTTGGAGTCCATAGAAACATCCTGAATTAGAAACCCCAAACTTTCAAAAGTTGATTTCACAACTGCAACAGATGCTTCTGTTGACTGTTTTGTCCTTCCTATAATCAGGATATCATCCAAGTATGCCATTAGTACATGCCCCTGGCTTCTCAGCAACCCCAGAATTGGTTTTAACAATTTTGTGAATATTCTGGGAGTGGACGTTAACCCATTAGGCAAAGCTTTGAACTGCCATAACTAGTTCATCCATGTAAATCTATAGTTGCCATATGACATGCTTCTGAAATAAGTTGCTTGGCAGTCACAAATGTCTCCCTTTTAAAATGTTTAAATTAAACAAAAGGATTCAGACTTGTCAAGTCTAGAATAATCCTACATCCTCCATCCTTTTTTGATCGAGGGAATATATTTGACCCAAATTGGTGAATTTGGTAGACTGATTCTTCAATAACACCTTTTATATATAGGGTTTTGAAGCGCAGCTTGAACCTCCATTACTTCGCAAAGTGGAGAGTTCTGCTAGGAACATGCTGGACAGGCAAATCATAATTTGGATTGAATTCAATTCAAAATCCTTGTATATTATTCAGAATTACCACATCTGAAGTAATCTTCCAATGTTTATAGAAGAGACGTAATCTGCCTCCAACTTTTGGACTTAATCCAGTTAGTATGTTCCCATAAGAACCAGGTCCACCTACCTCTTGAGTCATTTGAGTATTCTGAGATCCCTGGATTCTCCCGGAAGCACCACCACTGGTTCTTACTCCCGCTGGAGGCCGCCAGCTACGTCCCTGCGTTGATGAGCGACTTGGTCCTGGTCTAGGATCCGTATGACGTCTGAAAGGATACTTCCTCTTTACAGACTTTGCAACCATTGATGTTTTTATCAATCCTGTTTTCGCTTCATCTTCCAACTCTTTAATACATCTCCCGAGATCCTCTCCAAAGATTAAGTTGGGTAATTGTATATTACTTGGTTTGCAGAGTGCTGCGAATTTCGGATTCATAGTAGGCCGTATAGCACCTTCCTCAGATAATTGATCTCGAAGTGGGTGCTGCATAGCAACCCCTGTGCTTCCTGATGCAACTTCGTCATCTCTTGGCTGTTATCTGCTATTCTGGTAAAAGCAGTTATTCCAGAACCCAGCAGCTTTAATATTCTCTGCAACTGATTCCAGATAATTTGGTTCACTGCTGCTGCTTTCAGCAACCCACAGTTACTTGGGGTCTCCTGCTTTCTTGCAGTCTCATCCATCTCCTGCTGTTCCAGCTGATGGTAATTTATTAAGGAGGCCAGTTCTTCTCCTAATGGCTCTCCTGACCCTGACGGGGCAGCGAATCCTACCGCCAGGGGTGGAACATCTGGCAGCTGCCGTTCATCGCCTTGTACAGCCTCACCGTCAGAGTCGGGGTCTGAAATCTCATGACCCGTAGCACGCTCCTCATCCCTGAGGGTGCATTCCATCAGCCCTGTGCCAGGTGCTGTTGAGCTGCTTCCAGCAGCTTGGATTTCAGTACACTCCTTCCTGAGTGAACTTTGCTCCAAGAGCCTATGTAAAAGGCTTTCTATTTGGGCAATACGCTTGAAAGCAGTATCTAGCCCTGTACCAGGAGCTGTTGAGCTGCTTCCAGCAGCTTGGATTTCAGTACACTCCTCCCTGAGTGAACTTTGCTCCAACAGCCTATGTCAAAAACGCTTTCTATTTGGGCAATACGCTCGAAAGCAGTATCTAGCCCTGGAGCTACTTCCATTGCCTGGGACTCCCTCCGTGGGCCGTTGGGATTTAAACTTCGTCTTTTGCCCGACAGGCGCTGACTGTGTTCACCAGCCCCAGGTCCACAGTCGCTATGCTCACCGCTGGCGACTGCACCGGGGTTTAGAGGCGGTTGGTCGCTAACTGCAGACTCCCGACTTTCCCGACTTTCTGTCGGCTGTGTAGCTCGCCTCTTCCCCTGTCCGTTTTTTCCCATGGCGTCTGTGGAAAAAAATCCCCATAGACCCACAGTAAACGGACCTGGAAAACATGAAAAAAGTTTTTACTTGCCTTGTAGTTGAAAAACTACAAACCACTGGAGGAGCTCTGCTCCTCACGTCCGTTTGCGTCAAGGCGTCTGACGTAATGACGCGCAGGCGCACTGGCGGGGTTCTTCACGTAGTCACTCACGTGACTCCGAAGTAAAATAGACCTTCACACTCTGATTAAAAAGAGTGAAAAGTACTTTAACTGAAAAGTAGAAGAAAACATTTTTTGAAGGTTTGACAAAACTATAATCTGTGTTGTAATAGAAATCATGACATCAAATGAAGGCAAAGTGTCCATATTGTGGCAGAATATTGGACAATTAGTTCCAGAGCAGGTAGATGGAATTATTATACTCACTCTCTGTGTTGCACAAGGGAATGGTTGATCCAGTGAAGTGGATGTATAATCTCTGATGTGCAATGTGCCATTTCTATCACGTGCAGGTGATATAAACTGGAGTCAATGAGAGTAAACATTATTGGGATTGAATCTAGAAACCTTGAAGTAGGAAGTCCATTATTCCTCTATCACATTATTTTTGCATGATTTTGCATTAACTCTAAGATCAGAAATACATTCAATGTTTAAATTTTGTACTTCTTCTGTTTGCACCGGCACGGTGGCGCAGCGGTAGAGTTGCTGCCTTACAGCGCCAGCAGCACTGGACACCCCTGTTCGATCCAGACTACGGATGCTGTCTGTACGGAGTTTGTACGTTCTCCCCGTGTTTTTCTCCGAGATCTTCTGTTTCCTCCCACACTCCAAAGGCATACAGGTTTGTAGGTTAATTGGTTTGGTATAAGTTTAAATTGTCCCTAGTGTGTGTAGGATAGTGTTAATGTGCGAGGGATTGCTGGTCGGTGTGGACTTGGTGGGCTGAAGGGCCCGTTTCTGCACTGCATCTCTTAACTAAACTAAAAATTCAAAATTGGCATTTGACTTAAAGCTCAGTCGCCATTATGTTTTGCCTGAAATAGGCAAATGGGAGAAAAGATGTCCCTAACTGAAAAATGACTCCAGGACTTAATTTGTTGCAAAATAATTCCAATTATCGTAGCTCTCGCACCACAGAAAATAATTTGAATCATCACATCTCAGTCAAGACAAATCCAGGTTGCTGGGATCAACCCACTGCTCACCTTTTGCCTGTTAATAATTTGTGGTTCTACATGTCCATCTTTTACAATTTATGTGGCATCACATAATGATGCTGGTCTGATGCTTAAGGTTCTTGTTATTAAGAGTGTCCTTTGTCAGAACATTGACATACAAGGAACAAAGGGCCGAGAAAGGTCTGTGATCAAGCATGAAAGCAATTGTCAGTGGACATAATATACAATGACTTTTACAGAGAAAAATATTACAAGGGCCTTTGCTATTGAAAGTGGAAAATGGACATTAATGGGGAGTACCAGAAAGCATAGAATAATGGGAGAGGGATTTTGTAGGTGATTTTGAAGATGAGCGAGAGAAGGCAGAATGAGGAAGTATGGGACAAAGATGTGGCTTGGAGAGAAATGAAGATTAAAGGTGTAAGAAATGGATATGTTGAAGGCCACCACTAATATGAGGAAGGAATATACAGTAAATCAGGTTCATGACAGCACTGCAGAAATTTGTAAAGAAAGTATGACGACCACAACAATCGATTCCAAAGTAAGGTGAGGTGACCCAGAACAGGCACTGGTTTATTTCAGAAACGTTGTATAATTTTGGTTACAGACTTCGAAAAGAGCTCAGATTTCCTGCTGAGTATTTTCAGTTTGAAAATAATTGCCATTGTTTCATCCCTTGATGAAATCTTGGTCTACCGAATCCTGGTCAACTCAACAGGAAATCTGTGGTTCTATAAAAAAATTAATCAATATTCATTGTCCCAGTTTTATTAACCTGCAACATAATCACGTTCAAATTTCATATGTCTACATGTAATTTCAATGAAGAAGGTGGTTGTTATGCCCTAGTGGCCATGTTCATATTTCTGCTCTATTTGATCTCTTTCCTCCCTCGTCCTTCTTGCCTTTCAGGAGATCTTCCTATTAATTTCTAGTATTTTTCCCTTGGCAGTACCAGATGATTATAGGATTTTGGTTCAGCTGCGTTTGGAATATTGCATGCAGTTCTGGTCACCTCATTACAGTAAGGATATGGTGGATATGGAAAGTGTGCAGAGGTGGTTTACCAGAATAATGAATGGATTAGGGTGTATTAGCTACAGAGAGCGGCTGAACAGATTTGAATTGTTTTCTTTAGAATGCTGGAGGTTGCAGGGAGACCTGATAGGAGTATATAAAATTAAAAGAGGCATAGATTGGGTAGACAGTCATAACCTTTTTTCCCACGATGAAAAAATCAAATAGTAGAGGCACAGCTTTAAGATGGGAGGGTAAGGTTTAAAGGAGTTGTGCGGGAATATTGTTGTACGCAGAGCATGGTGAATGCCTGGAATGCACTGCCAGGGATGGTGGTTAAGGCAGATATGATAGTGCCATTTCAGAGACTTTTACATTGGCATATGGATATGCAGGGAATGGAGGGATATGGATTATGTGCAGGCAGATGAGTTTGTCTTGGCATCATGTTCGGCACATATATTGTGGATCGAAGGACCCATTCTTGTGCTGTTCCATTCTATGTTCAATGTTCTACTGTGTATGGCTTGATTGTACTCATGTATTGTTTGATTTGATTGGATAGCACACAAATACTTTTCGCTGTATCTCACAACATGTGACAATAATAAGCCAATACCAATAACAATTCCACACTGACAGTAACCAAGTTCAGATTGAACATGAGTCCCTGGCACTCTGAGGCTGTGCTGTGTCATTGTGCCATTTAAAATAGTAATTTAAAGAGGGTTGTTCTGTGGTCTCCTGCCGTCAGTTCCTTAATGTTTGCCCAAGAGGCCTCCCCAGTTTCCTGGATGGAGGACATCTCTTCTCCTCTCCATCTCATCCACAGACAGAGCAGAGATGCTTCCTTCCCTCCAAACCCTCCAGCAGCAAGGAAACTCCTGCAGCAGGGCTATGGCTTGGTGCAGAATGTCATGAATTAGCACTGGAAAAATGGGCTGTGGCATAATCTAGCAATGATTATCAGGATATGTGAAGACTGCTAGTTAGGGATGTACTGCCCACTTCAAGTGCTCCCACACATTTTTGCAAAGGTTATGATTTTTTGTTTAAATCACTGTTAGGCTGCATTGGCTAACCTCGGAGCACAGGACCAGTACTTCTGTCCAGGAGCAATCTAATTGCTATGAATGTTAAGTTCATACTATTACGGGGTTCATGTGTAACAATGTAGAAATATGATGCAGTTAGCCTGAAAATGCATACATCTTTGAAACAAAGCCAATATTTCATTAATTTATGTGATTCATGTTAATTATATGACCATTTTTAACAACAGAAAATGAAATGAATATTTTAAATTGATGAGCATATTCATTGTTCCAGCAGCTGCAGATTCAAGGTGGTGATTAAATGTGAGTGCCTTCAGTGAATATCTGTGAGCTAGTCTGACCCACAATAACTCATATAGCAAAACCCCTCTTTGAAAAAAGCTGCGAGGAAACCATAGTCAGCTAAATAACAAGAAAAAATGAGAGAGTGAGAAAACCACATCCATTTTCTGCCAAGTTTACTAAATTGTGTAGGACTGGACATTTGTTCTGGTTTTAGACAGCTAGTGGGACTTTCGTTTGTCTGGCTTCAGAACTGACGTTGGCTTGGTATGATGTTATCTGGCTTAAGTGATGCCCTTTATTCAATGATAGATAAGTTTTTTTAGTCTAATCTAATGTGTCTAGTCTATTCTTAGCAGCATGAGCAGGCCTCCATGTCCTATTTGAACTAAATCCGGTTTGCAACTTCCAGCTTTGCTCACCTATTAAGTTTCTGCAGTGGTTTGATATCTTTGCTGTGATTTCCCCACAGACCTCTTGGTTTGTGATCAAAGCTGCCAGTATTGGTCCTTCCCAGATTGCAAACTCTCGGCTTGTGTACAGGCCGTACATACGAAGGAACGTTTGGGAGACCGACGGGATGGATTTGCTGACTGCTGTCGGGCAGCAGGGATTTTCTACTACAGTATGTCTACTAGAGTTGTACTACATGAGAATCTGGTCCGCAGAATATGTGAATGGTTGAGTTAAACACCCTGATTTAGCTACATGTTGTCCGAGGTTGGCCTCTATTTTTATTTAAATATATTATCGGGCAGCCGCACTTGTAACTTATGAAGTGTTCGGGTTATGAACAGTTCTCAAGACGTGAAGATAGACACAAAAAGCTGGAGTTCTCAGCGGAAGTGAATGCTGTTATAATCAGGGGAGGATTTGTAACAAACAATGGCAGATAAATTGTGAAGGTATGACTTTCAACTCTAGGTGCTGACATTTTGTGTAATAGCGAACGAATATAGAATTCCTTAAAATCTCTTTAATTAAAGTAGATTTTCCAGCACCCGACAGAGAAGAATACATAAGACAGTTAAAAACAGTTTAAAAAATGAACTCATGAAAAATGAAGATACAAAATAAAGGGAACGAGGAGAAATAAAAGGGAAATATGGATCTGGTGGACGGGAGATGAGTGTACGGAGGAAGGGAAGCAGCATGGTGACTTGCCTGGCGGGTGATGGTGGGAGAAATATGTGCACACCGGGTAGGGTGGTGCTAGTGGGAAGAGTAGGGGGTGGGATGATTTAATTGTATTTGGATCATTCTTTGTTCATACCAGTGGGTCATAAACGATCCAAGGGGAGTATGAGGTGCTCTTCTTCCAGTTTGATTGCGGCCTCACACTGGCATGAAGGTCACCAAGGACAGAAAGGTCGGCACGGGAATGGAAAGGAGAGTTTAAATGGTTTAAGAGTGTGTTGTCCAGAGCGAAGCCTCATGCAAACTGGAGGAACAGCACTTTCCCCTAGGGATAACTTACAATGCAACTATATGAACATTGAGTTCCCCACTTTCAAATCATGCCCTACTTGGCCTACCTCTCTCTCCCCCATCCCCAACTGATACACACATTTCTACCACCGTCTCCCACCAGCTCCAGCTCCTTTCCTCTCCTCCAGATACTCATCCTCCATTCCCAAGACCCATATTTTCCCTTAATTCCTCCTCTTTCCCCATCTCCTGTTCCATTCCACCCATTTCTCTCCCTCTGGCTCTGTATTTCACATCTGCTCTTCTTTCCTTATATGACACCCTGTTGTCTGCTTTTCACGTCTCGGCTTTATTATTTATTCCATGCATATGCGGAATCCTAACCGCCACTTGTATGCACCTATTACTTGCCAGCCTTTGCCTTAACCCCACCTCTCTTTTTCAGCCTTCGCTCCTCTACTCCATCAGTATGAAGAAGGATCTTGACCCAAAATGTTTTCCATGGATTCCTTCCACTGATACTGCCTGATCCACTGAGTTCCTCCAGCAGTTTCTTTTTGCATCAGATAGCAGCATCTGCAGTTTCATTTGTCTCAATTGTTCCTTTACTATTTCTCCCATATTGTGGGTCCTGTAAAATATTTGTAACACGCATGATACTTCACTGTAATGATAGCCTGTGATTGCTTACTATTAATACCACTTGGCACAGCTGATGGAAAAAGTTAGAAAGAGCAGCTCAGGACGATGGAGAGAGTCTGGTTTAAGTTTTCCACAATGTTTCAGAAGACCCAAGTGCCGTTCTTGGATGTAACTGTATTGACGGCAGAAATGAATGAGACCTGAAGGCTGAACGCAGTTTCCTTTCCGGGAGCTGGCACAGTGCTCCAGCATTGATTAGCACTATGACAATGGAAGGAAGTCAGACATTGCCCTGAGGCATTTGAATCTTGCAAGCAGACAAATCACTTTACAAAGAAAACGGATGTTGGATTCCAATAATGTTAAATCCTCAGAAGACAAGAGTCATTAGGCAATCAATTACTTTTATTAGTTCTGCAGATCTCCATGCTGCGATGATAACATATATCATTTATGTACATATCATTGAACGTATATAGTTCTTTAAGCCAGCAGCAGTCCTGTCGCTTTTTGCGACTTGTTTTGATCTTTGATGGACACCATATTGGTTCATCTCTTTAAGGACTGTATTTGTAGAATGTGTACACAGTAGGCTTGAAGAAAATTAATTAATGTCTCCAGGACTTTCTCCAAGCATTTCTACAACCCAGACAGCAGATACCCACGTGACACAATCCTTCAAAGGGTACAGCCTTGAAGGAACAATCATTGTGTCCAATCCACAAGTTACAAATACCATGTGCACGACCTCAATTACACGTACCATTGGATCCATTTTACGAGATAGAGGGGCAATATTGGGTGTTACATTAAGCCCAAGCTGCTCTATGAATTAATATATTATGGAGGATATACACTAAAAAGTGCTTTCATCCTGATCCTCAAGGTAAGTTCCCAATTTCCAGCAAGGAGCTGTATCCATCCAGGAATGTTCAGCCAGAAATAATTCACAAGCCATCAGTGCTTCAGTAAGTAACCCTCACTGAAATAACCCATTTGAACAGTGGCTATTATGAAGCAGGAGAAATGCTTTATCAGACACTGTTAAGATCATAGTGAGCATAGGCTTTCATGTGTTAGTTTCCTTCCAGACTCGAGTTGATAATCTGCAGTGACTCCCAATTTGCATAAATTGTTGCAAAATGGAGGTCAGTCATTATTGCAGTCAGAATTGTTCTGCTATCTTTCTCTCCCACCAGAAAACAGTGCAGAAAGCAAGGATTGTGGGTTTGTATGCATTGCAGGGAGTGGTTGATGGAAGGTATTGGTGGTGGGGTGCAGAGGTGGGGTGGAGGGGGGGCGGGGGAACATATCAACTTCCAGAAGAAAGGATTCCACCCTCAGTTTCCAGCTAGTACATGAACATGCACAGTTCACACAGGTCTCCTGAAAGCAATCCCGATACAACCATTTTACAATATTTAGTCGTGCTAAGCTGTTGGACAACAATAACTCCCAGGTTTCTGACTCCAGTGCACATACCGCTCAAAAGAGGGTTAAGTACATCAAACAAATCCCAGTGCTGACATGTATAAGTTGCCAAGAACCCTGCATTACTCAACAGAGAGGGTCCCGTGGTTTCTGTCTGACTGTAGACGAGTCCACCTCTTCTGCCAGAGCCTCTCATGCAGCATCAGAACATTCTGCAGCTCTCTCCCTCCCTCCCATATTATACCTTGAGTCTATTGGCAGCGCACTATCAGTTCCACATTAGCTCATCTGCCATTCCAGCCCTAATGTATAAGTCCTTTAAGATGTACGAGTTGGCTAAGATTCAGGAAATTGAAGTAGCCCTTAGCAACTGAGAAAATGGGCAAGCATCTGCAAGGGAGTGTTAGCCAATGACTAAAATCATTAAATAAGGATGTCATGAGGATTTAGTGCTCTGCCTTTACGGGGTCAAATAGCGCAGCCTCCTATCTGCTTGCCTGTTTTCCAGTTCTTTTAGTCCCTGCAGATCTCAGATAACCTTGAATAAAACAAAAGAAATGTTGAACTCACTGAGCAGGTCCTGCACTGTTCATGTATTGGGTTGAAGATCCTTTATCAGAACTGGGAAAGAGGGAAGATTAGTTAGTTTCAAGTTGCAGAGTGAGGAAGGAGAGGGAGGTGGAGGGAGAGGGGGGGGGGGGGGTGGAAATGTATAGGACACATGATGCCAGAGCAGCTCTGGGGATTGTCAGTGCAAGGCTGAAGGACATTAGTTTAGGTAGTGCTAATTGAAAACTACTGTCACAGATGGAAAATGTACAGCAGAAATGGCCAGTTTAGAGCTAGACAGAAAGTGAGCTGCCTGAAGTTGTAGAATTTAATGAGATTTCATCATCAGACACATCTTCCTCTTCCCTCCCCTGTCATTATTTATGGGACCATTCTCTTTGCAACTCTTTAATTCATTCTTCCATCAGCACCAACCCTCACTTTAAACCGCATGCCCTTGCAACAACAGGCACGCAGAATTCTTTCACCTCTCACATCTTTCCTGCCCACCATCCTGGGTTCCATCACAACCCTTCCAGGAGAACCAATGATACACTTACACTTTCTCCCATCTACTGCATTTAGTGCTTGTTTTTCTCAAGATTGGAGAAACCAAATGCAGACTGGGTGACTACTTTCCACACACCTATGTTTGGAAGGCAGGAAACTCTCAGTTCCTAGCTGCCAGCCCCTTTAATTCTCCATCCCACACTCACCTCATCTTTCACCTTTTGACTTCAACATTGTATTACACAACATCAGGCAACCCACTTTATTTGTCTCATTCAGAACCAGCCATTTCCACTGTAAGTTATCCATTTGTGATATGGTTGTTCTCTCTTCATTTGCAGTCTGATTTGCTCAACATGTCCCATAAACACGTTGCAACATATATGCTCCATCCATCTATTCTCAATCTTTAATTAGTTCTCACTCATTTATCCTTGGACCGGAATACCTCTACAACTTAATCCCACAGCAATCCCTGCCTCACCCCAACAAGTCATCCTATTGTCCTATCCATCCATCTCTACCTTTACTGCAACTTAAAATAACGTATTTTCTCTCTATCTATCCCAATCTTTGATCATAAGTATTAACTCTGTTAAAGCCAACTTTAACTGGACAACCTAGAGCTAAGCACTTGAGCTGCTGCTGCGGCTCTTCTTCCACAAAAGATCCCTTAAGGGCTTGTCCCACTTACACAACTTTTTCGGCGACTTCCGGCACCCATCATAGGCCGTTACAGGTTGCTGAAAATTTTCAACATGTTGAAAATCCAGCAGCGACCAGAACAAGGTACGACACTTTGTGCGACTACTCGCGACCATGCAGGCTTCACCCAGCAACATGTCGCCAGGGTGTCGCCTGTATGGTCGTGAGTAGTCTTCTAGTCACCCAAAGAGTCGTAGCGTCTTTTCAACATGTTGAAAAATTTCGACGACCTATGACGGGTGCCGGCAGTCGGCGAAAAAGTCATGTAAGTGGGACAGGCCCTTTAAAAATTTCACACCTCACACATCCTCAAACTTTCCTTGATGCTTTCCCACCATCCGCGAGTATATATTTTTTTGCCTTGATCTCCTCCTCTCCACCCAATTGTTCAGTCAAGCAACCTTCTCTTCCATCCTGACCTTGGGATTGTCTCTCTGTCGTCTGTGATCCTCTTTTCATCCCAGGTCATCATATGATCCTTTCCTCAGTTCAGCCTCAACTCTCTGCCAGTTCACTCTGCAAGGGCTGTTCCATCACGCACGGACAGTGGCCTCAAGCAGCTTAGGAACTTTGAACAGAATTGGCCTGGGACATTCCACCACACAGTTACAATTTAATGCATCAGTTTTTGTGCATGTCTTTTGGAACATCAGATATTCTTGTCAAAATGCCTCCTAAATGTAATGGCTGCTAGACATCAAGGACGAGTCGTCCCTGGCCACTCCAAAGCAGGAGGGGAAGTGTGTGTGTGGGGCGGCACAGTGGTGCTGCGATAGAGTTATTGTCTTGCAGTGCCGGAGTCCTGGATTTGACTCTGACTGTGGGTGCTGTCTGTGTGGAGTTTGCACATTATCCCTGTGACCGTGTGGGTTTCCTCAAGGTGCTCAGGATTTCTCCCACACTCCAAAGACGTGTGGGTTTGTAGGTTGATTGACTTCTGTGAATTGTCCCTGGTGTGTGGGATGGTGGCTAGTGTATGGATGATTGTTGGTCGGCACGGACTCGGTGGGCCAAATGGCCTGTTGCACTGTGTCTCTAAACATAACTTTCTATTTTTAAGTCATCAGTTTTTGAAAGAAATATATTTATTGTAATGGTGAGGGGCTGCAGGTTAATGAGCTCCTAGCATTTAACTCCCTCTTGACAGCAGGACAGGAAAGGGAGAGGAGGGGGTGTCTGCCTCATGGTCAACCCTGCGTGGTGCTCAGACATGGCAGTCCTATCCAACTCCTGCTCTCCACACCTGGAACACCTGGCTGTGAAGTGCCGTCCCTTCTACCTACTAAGGGAATCCACCTCCATCGTCCTGACCGCGGTCTACATCCCTCCCCAGGCTGATGTCCATCTGGCACTGGGGGAGCTGCACGCCGTGGTCAACAAGCACCAGACGGCTTACCCCGAGGCATTTACCACCATAGCCGGGGACTTCAACAAAGCCAACCTTAATAAATTGCTCCCTAACTTCTACCAACATGTCTCCTGCAGCACCAGAGGATCAAGCACCCTCGACCACTGCTACACCACCATCAAAGACGCCTATCGCTCTATCCCTCACCCTCACTTTGGTAAATCCGATCATACTGCGGTGCTGCTTCTTCCTAATTGAAGAGCGCACCCCCAGAGATGAGGACCGTACAGAGCTGGTCGGGGAGGGGGGGGGGGGGGGAGGGGCGCTGCAGAGGAACAACTCCAGGACTGTTTGGAGTCTGTAGACTGGGCAATGTTCAGGGACTCGGCAACAGACCTGAACGAATACGCCACAGTCGTTACAGACTTCATAAAGAAATGTGTGGAGGACTGCATCCCAACAAAAACCTTCTGAGTGTTTCCTAACCAGAAGCCTTGGATGAACCGTGAGATCCACACTCTTCTGAAGTCCAGATCCCGGGCATTCAGGTCTGGAGATACAGAGGTCTGCAAGAAATCCAGATACGACCTTGGTAAGGCCATAAAAAAGGCCAAAAGGGACTTCTGCTCCAAGCTGGAGGATGAGACGGGTGTTCGGCAACTGTGGCAGGGCTTGAATGCCATCACCTCCTATAATGCGAAATCAGGCAGCTCAATTGTCAGCGAAGCATCACTCCCTGACAAGCTCAATGCGTTTTACGTACGCTTTGATAGGGAGAACACTGATGTGCCTTCCCGAGCCCCCATTCGCCATGACGGTATTACAATCACAGTCACAGAGGCCGACGTCAGAAGTTCCTTCAGCGGGGTGAACCCTCGGAAAGCGCCTGGACCTGATGGCATACCGGTCGTGTTCTAAAAACCTGTGCGGACCAACTGGCTGGAGTTTTTATGGACATTTTCAACCTCTCACTTCTGAGGTTCCCACCTGCTTTAAAAGGGCATCAATAATAGTCGGTGCCCAAGAAGAGCAAGGTGACGTGCCTCAATAACTATCGACCAGTGGCACTAACCTCTGTGGTGATGAAGTGCTTTGAGAGGTTGATTATGGCGCATATCAACTCCTACCTCAACAAGAACCTCGACCCACTGCAGTTCGCTTACTGCCATAACAGATCAATGGTGGATGCGATCTCACTGGCTCTCCACTCCGCTCTGGACCACTTGGACAACAAAAACTTATATGTCAGGCTGTTATTCATTGATTACAGCTCGGCATTTAATACAATCATCCCCTCCAAGCTGGTTACTAAGCTCTCAGATCTGGGTCTCTGCGCATCCCTCTGGCAATTGGATCCTCGACTTCCTCATCCACAGACCACAGTCTGTCCGTATTGGTGGAAATGTGTCATCCTCGATATCAATCAGCACGGGAGCACCTCAAGGCTGCGTGCTCAGCCCTCTGCTGTACTCACTCTATACTCATGACTGCGTAGCAGGACATAGTGCGAACTCCATCAAGTTCGCCGAGGACACCACTGTTGTGGGACGTATCACTGATGGGGACAAGTCAGAGTATAGAAGTGAGATCGACCGATTGACCAAATGGTGCCAGCACAACAACCTGGCTCTCAACACCAGCAAAACCAAGGAAGGGGTAGGATAGGGACCCACAATCCCATTTATATCAATGATGTGGTGGAAAGGGTCAAGAACTTCAAATTCCTGGGCGTGCACATTTCCGAAGATCTTTCCTGGTCCCAGCACACTGATGCGATTATAAAGAAAGCACATCAGAGCCTCTACTTCCTGAGAAGACTACGGAGAGTCGGTATGTCAAAGAGGACTCTCTCAAACTTCTACAGGTGCATAGTAGAGAGCATGCTGACTGGTTGCATCGTGGCTTGGTTCGGCAACTTGAGCGTCCAGGAGCGGAAAAGGATGCAGAAAGTTGTAACCACTGCCCAGTCCATCATCGGCTCTGACCTCCCCACCATCGAAGGGATCTATCGCAGTCGCTGCCTCAAAATGGCAGCCAATATCATCAAGGACCCACACCATCCTGGCCACGGATTCATCTCTCCCCTACCATTGGGCAGAGAAGGTACAGGAGCCTGAAATCTGTTACATCCAGGTTCAGGAACAGCTACTTCCCCACAGCCATCAGGCTATTAAACTCGCCAACAAACAGACTCAGAATTGTAACAGCCTATTGCACTTTATCTGCGTATTTATGTGTATATTGAACTGAACTGTTCTGTATTTTTGCTTACAATATTCTGTTGTGCTGCAGCAAGCAAGAATTTCATTGTCCTATCTGGGACACATGACAAACTCTCTTGACTTGACTTGACATGCAGAATGGTAATTTATCATTTTTTAGAACAGCTCTGTTGACCAGAATAAATAATAGGGACAATTATCAAAATGGGTCAATAATTATTGTTTTATCAATTTTATGTTTTTTTGAAATCATGACATACAGTTTTTTTGCATTGTACTAAATCCAGCATTGCAACTGAGTTTTATCATTTTGTGAGCCTATTTATGCTTCCCAATGACTAAGCTTAAAAAGTAGGAATTGTTGGAAACATTCAGAAGGTCAGGCAGCATCTGTGGAGAGAGAAACAAAGTTAACACTTCAGGTTGAAAACCCTTCGTCAGAACCTAATCAGATAAAAGGCCTCTGATCTTAAACCTTAATTTGTGTTTTCTTTGCACAGATGCTGCCTAACTTGCTGAATGTTTCAGTAGTTCTTGTTTTAGAACAGTATAGCACAATAACAAGCCTTTCAGCCCAGAATGTAAGTCAGAGGCTAGACCATCACTTACCTACCTACATATAACCCTATCCCTCCATTCCTTGCATGTCCATATGCGCATCCAAAAGTCTTTTAAATGCCACTAACATACAGGTATCTGCTTCGATCACTACTCCCATCAGGGTGTTGCAGGCACTCACCACCCTCTAAAATAAATTGGCCAGCACTTCTGCTTTGATCTTTGCCCCTCTCACCTTTAAAGCTATAGCCTCTAGTATTTGACTTTTCCATCCTGGGAAATGGTTCTGACTATCTACCCTCTAATAATGTTATATATTTCTCTCAGGTCTCCCCATAACCTCCAGCATTCCAGAGGAAACAATCCTAGTCTGTCCAACCTCTTCCTGTAGCTAATACCCCCTAATTCAGACATCATTCTGGTAAACTCCCTCTCCACCCTTTCCAAAGCCTCCACATCCTTCCTGGAATGGGACAAGCAGAACTGTACACAATACTTCAAATGCCACCTAACCAAAGTCCTATGAAGCTGCATCAAGACTTCCTGACTCTTATACTCAATGCCCTGACCTATGAAAGCTAGCATATCACATGCCTCTTTACCACTCTCTATCTCCTTGTAGTGCCACCTTCAGGGAATTACAGACATTAATTACAATTAATTATACAATTAATTACATTCATTGTATATTTTCCCCTTACATTTGACCTCCCAAAGGGCAACACGCTTGCTCAGATTAAATTCCATCTGCCATTTCTCCGCTCATTTCTGTAGCTCAACAATATCGCGCTGTACACTTTGACAGCCTCCCTCAGTCTTTGATCCCAGCAATCTTGGTATCATCTGCAAACTTACTAACCAACCTGTCTACTTGTATGTCCAAGTAATTTATATTTATATCACAAACAGCAGCAGTCCCAGCACAGATTTGTGAATGAACTCCATTGGTTGCAGACCTCCAGCAAGAATATTGTCCTTCCACTATAGCCCTCTTCTGTCGGTAAGCCAGTTCTGAATCCATATGACCAAGTCACTATTAATCTCCTGCATCTTAATTTTCTGGATCAGCCTACCATAGGGAACTTTAGCTTTACTAAAATCCATGTCGATAACATCCATCGTTCAACCCTCGTCAATCACCTATCGTTACCTCCTCAAAGAATTCAAATAATAAAATTTCATTGTATGCAGACGATATTTTGTTATATATAACAAATTCACAAACGAGCATACCAAATTTATTAAATTTAATAGAGGAATTTGGGTCCTTTTCAGGATATAGAATAAACTGGAACAAAAGTGAAATTATGACGTTGAAACCTCAAGAATCCACACACTTATTGAAATTCCCCTTTAAAATAGCAACAGAAAAATTCAAATATCTGGGTATACAGATTACTAGAAAACATAAAGCTTTATTCAATGCTAATTTTATACCCTTAATAAATAAACTTAATATAATGATAAAATTTTGGAAAACACTCCCTTTATCATTAATAGGCAGAATAAATGCTATTAAAATGAGCTTCTTACCACAGTTATTATACCTATTTCAATCTATACCAGTATATGTACCAAAATATTTTTTTTCTAAACTGAACGCTAATATTACTAATTTTGTTTGGGATTACAAATCACATAGAATTAAAAAAAGAACACTTATGTAAACCAAAAGATGTCGGGGGACTTTCACTCCCTAATTTTTTGTATTACTATTGGGCAATACATATTAAGAATATAATTTACTGGTTGGATAGTTCAACTCAACAGACAGAATGGATAAAAATGGAGAAAGAGGATTGTTATCCTTGTAATATAGGAACAATCCTCTTCTCCCCGAAAAAAATGAACAATACAATATATAAGAAAAACCCAATTATACAAGATACAATAAGAATATGGAAACAAATAAAACTATCCTTAAAATTAAGAAACCTATCATTGTTAACACCGATTGCGAATAATCCTTTATTTAAACCATCTATGATGGATAAAATATATAATCAATGGGAAAGTTTAGGAATTAAAAGAATCGGGGATATGTATGAAATGGGAGATTTATTATCATTTCAACAATTACAATTAAAATTTAAACTGAAAAACACTCATTATTTTAAATATTTTCAGATTTGTAATTTTTTGAAGACATACATACAGGGATATCAAAAAATAACTCCTGATTTACTAGAAGAAGTAATGAATATAAAAGCTGATACACAAAAATTAATAGCATATTTATATAATAGCATCTTAAATATAGATTTACCTGTGACCGAGGTAATTAGAGAAGAGTGGGAACGGGAATTATTGATAAAAATTACGAAGGCTACATGGGAAAAGTATTTGACATACATTCACAAGTGTTCGATTAACGCAAGACATAATCTAATCCAATTTAAAATTTTACATAGATTATATTACTCAAAAACAAGATTAAATAAATTTTATCCAAATATATCGCCCATTTGCGATAAATGTTTAACCCAAGAAGCAACTATAACACTCTTTTGTTTCTTGTATAAAACTTCATGGATTTTGGAGTGATATTTTCAAAATATTTACAAAACTATTTAAGACAAAAATGGAACCCAATAATGAATTGATTATATTTGGGGTAATGGAAGACGGGAACAAATTGAGCTCATCTCAAAAGTCAATTTTTAATTATGGTTTAATAATAGCAAAAAAATTAATATTGAAATTTTGGAAAAATACACCAATACCAACGCTCAAAATGTGGATTGCAAGTATGTTGGATACCGCACATCTTGAGGAAATGCGATTCCACCTAATAGATAAATTTGACCAATTCATAACGAGTTGGTCTCCATTTGTCGTCTTTTTGGAAACGTATGGTGCAAAACAGGTGTAAAGCTAATCCGTGACTGCGGATGGTCAAGATTATAAATGATCTCCTTCTATTTTCTTTTCTTCTCATCTTTTCTTTTATTCTCACTCTTCTATTTTCTATGTCTCAACTTTCTTATTTCATTCTTTATTTTTCTTTTTCACACACTATATATCTCACATTTTTCTATTTTTCATTATCTAACTTTTTTCTTTTTCTTCTTTATTTCAAAAAAATTTAAAAATAGAAGCTGTACATGAAAGGTATTATGAAAATATGATTGTATACAATTGTACTTCTAATAAAATAAAAAAATAATAAAAAAAAAATTAAAAAAAAGAATTCCATCAAGGTGTACAAAACTAATGCTGTCACTAATCAACACATTTCTCATCCAAATGGGAGTAAAATCTATCCCAAAGTATTCACTCCAATAGTTTACCTCCCACTGACACCAGGATCACTTTTTTGTGGCAGATTTCCAGAGTCTGCAATCTTTTTGATGTTCATTGAATGAGCTTTGCTGTGAATTCTTAATTATTACTCGTATTTCCAATTATTTTTCTTTCCAGTTGAACATTATATTTAGCGTTAGTTGGACTGCACCAGTTGTATTATGAATGATTATTGATTTATTTGTCAGGGTCAGAGACAAATCCCTTGGAATGAATCCAATAGGAACTTTATACAGTAGTCTGGTCAGAATTTATTTTCCCATCTCTGCTCTTCAGTTTGAATTGTCCACTTTGTCAGTCTGCTCTTGAGTTCAGAATTAAATAGAACTTATTACCTGTTATCAAAGCTGACACAGAATATAATTCGATATTTGATTGCGCTTCTATGAATGCTACAGATGTTTTCCCTACTAATGAATTATATATGCATGCTGTAGCTGTTTTTTTAGTATTGAATGATTGAGAAAGTAAAGACATGTGTAAAATGGTACAAGCTTATAAATGCACTGATAAGTGAAAAGTATTACAGAGAATTTATAGCAGACAACCATTCTGCAAAACCACTCGGAAAGTGCCAGAGGAACTCAATGATTCCGGTAATGTCCTAGATAAAAATGGACAGGCAACAATTCAGGTTGGGACACAAGAAACTGTATATGGTAAGGAGTAAAGGGGCTGTCCCACAGCGGCAACCTAATCTGCGAGTTTAGACGAGTTTGCCCTCGACTCAAACTCGCAGCATGGTTGACACGTGGTCCTAGGAGGTCGCTGGAACTCTCCTTCATGCTCGAGGGAAGTTCCCGAATACTTGCGGTCTCAGCTCGGTCGTGGAAAAATTTTCAGCATGTTGAAAGATTTTCCACGAGTAAAATTTGGTCGGCATGGTTCTTTTTAACTCGTAGTGCAGTGGAGTGGGTCGCTATGTAGTTACAGGCAGTCGAGGGCAGCCTTAGGCAATCTCCTTCGCTGACCAGGCATTTTGATTGGCTCATTGGGGTTTTCAGGATCAAGGAAAACCGACCGGTAGGTAAAATGCCCGCTAAACTTTATTATACTTCTTTAAAAGTGTTTCCATTCCTCTCTCCCCCCCTTCCCCCCCTCCCCC
>CM075982.1:53816899-54329250 GCA_038087875.1 Malacoraja senta | reverse complement strand
CTGCTGAAAGCTCTTCTACCTCTGATGCTCTTTTGACATTTCCGGCGAGAACTGTCCTTGGTTACCTGAGTTCAGAGATGGACACCATTATCAGGAACACTGATTTCACTTTGTAATAACACTTCACATTTCATGGAATGTAGAAAAATGTACTTCATACTTTGAGTATTTTTGTTTATTAAATATCCATTGTGTTCATTTTTTATTGCAGATATTCAGTTGTAATCCAAGATAATCATTGACCAGTTTCTGAGTTTTTTTAGCATGAATTCTGTTATTATTCATCTGATGTAGGCAACCCATTAATTTTGAAACAAAAGATTTCTCTTTAAACTGAAGGAAACCTTTTGGTGTTGAAGCAGGTCGGCTGAACCTATGACGAGAGAGGACTGCAGTTGGTACTCTGGCTAGGTAATACTGAACCACAATATGAAAGCTAATTAGCCACCATTCCACAGAAGAATCCCTAGATGATCCGTGTGTGGTAGTGGGAGTCATCTTTTGACCATTATTCATTGGTTTGTTTATGGTTTGGAATTAACATCCGTCTGTTTTTTTTTAAATAGTTGCCTTGATAATTCTACCATTCAAATTGGGTGACAAAAACTTGTTGAAAATATAATGTTAACTAGAGACCTATTTCTCACTTGTCGACTAAGTGAGTGACTGGGTGTTCAGCTGCTTTCAACTCTCCACTTTCCGACCCTTCAATGCGCGAACTCTATTCTCAACATCATTATTGGTCAATCTGACAACTGTGAAATTATTCTAGCAATCCAGAGCACCATTATTAATAAATGGTGGAATCATTGTATCACATTAGGAGGATGTGTCAAAGGAAACAATTTTTGTAAATCAACCCCTGGGCAGAATTTGAAGAATAAGTGCAGGGGATATACTGTTTGTAATGGATAATCTAGGTGAATTATGTTTTACAACTATGCTCGGACTTCTATGCATCTGAGGGCGGGTTTGAACTGAAAAATAAATATGAAGGTTTATCTTGTAGATGGTTGCATCAGTGTTGTTGGAACTGAGTTTATTCCAAGATTTTGTTAACATCATTAATGATGAAGAAAAAATATGTGCAAAAAACAGAGAGTATACGGAAGTTTAATATGTAGAAAGGGAACTACAGATGCTGGGTATCTACTAAAGATAGGCACAAAGTGTAACTCAGTGGGTCAGGCAGTGTCTCTGCCTGATCTGCAGAGTTCTCCAGTACATTGTGTCTATAAGGATGTTTAATGTGTATACTAATTGGATAGCCTGACAGAGGTACTGAGTCCTTTTTGTGCTTTTGTTAGCATCCTATATTCATCATTGAATCTACTGCAGTTGTATAGTTATTTTTTAAGCCTCAAGTGACCATCAGAAGGTGTTTGGACACTCCTGACTTCACCTTCTGCTCACACTTTGCTTCACCCAACACGTGGTACTGAAGAGGCACACCAAGTAGTATTTTAAAAATAAGAATGCCATCCTCTGTGGAATGAGAACTGGAAGTTGTATCTTATCAGGATAATGTAACTTTAAAAGCTCTGTCAAAACTGATCATGCGTGGTGGATATGTTTTAAAATAGCTGGCCTGGTGTACTAAACTTAAAATACATGATAAATAGATGTGCAATAAGAGCTGGAACTATTCAGCTGATCTGGCAACATCCGTAGGGAGAAACGTAGAAAGTTTCAGGTCAATGGCATATCTTCAGAATTGGAAAAATATCTCTAATCTGAGCTTTTCTACTGCAGCTTTTCTACTGCAGCTTTTCTACTGCAACCATAAGCACAGCAAGTAAAGTATAGTAAGTGAGCGGGTGTGGGGCAAGAACTGATACCTGGAGACCAAATGTAGGTGTTCAGCAAAGTAGGTACCCATCTAACATTGATATGATTTGATGACTTTATTAATTATGATGAGGTCATCAAAGTTGCAATCTAGATGCTTGAGTTGGCATCACTGATAAATATGTTCTCTTGCTCACTTTTAATGTAAGCAAGGTTGACTGTAAACAGAACACTTTAAGCAGCATTAGGTTAAAACTGATCACAGCCTATGTTTATCATAGAACAAAAAGTAAAACTTTGTAAAGCAAAAGTAAAACCTGTTAACTGTTATTAGAAAGCTCAAAAAAGATTACAAAGGGAGCATTTCTAACTTGGGCTTTCTATATTTTGTGTTTACCTTGCCTATATGTAGTTGAAAATGGCTGCAGCCAGACCAGCGAAAATATATACTGTGAAACAGAATCATTGAATGGCTGAAGTTGATAATTCCCCAGCTACCCCCCCAGTAAAGTTGCTTTTCTCCATCTCTAGAAACATAGAAACATAGAAAATAGGTGCAGGAGTAGGCCATTCGGCCCTTCGAGCCTGGCTGATCACCAACTCAGTATCCTGTACCTGCCTTCTCTCCATACCACCTGATCCCTTTAGCCACAAGGGCCACATCTAAATATAGCCAATGAACTGGCCTCAACTATCTTCTGTGGCAGAAAATTCCAGAGATTCACCACTCTCTGTGTGAAAAATGTTTTTCTCATCTCGGTCCTAAAAGATTTCCCCCTTATCCTTAAACTGTGACCTCTTGTTCTGGACTTCGCCAACATCGGGTACAATCTTCCTGCATCTAGCCTGTCCAACCCCTTAAGAATTTTGTAAGTTTTCTATAAGATCCCCCCTCAATCATCTAAATTCTAGCGAGTACAAGCCGAGTCTATCCAGTCTTTCTTCATATGAAAGTCCTGACGTCCCAGGAATCAGTCTGGTGAACCTTCTCTGTACTCCCTCTATGGCAAGAATGTCTTTCCTCAGATTTGGAGACCAAAACTGTACGCAATACTCCAGGTGTGGTCTCACCAAGACCCTGTACAACTGCAGTAGAACCTCCCTGCTCCTATACTCAAATCCTTTTGCTATGAATGCTAACATACCATTCACTTTCTTCACTGCCTGCTGCACCTGCATGCCTACTTTCAATGACTGGTGTACCATGACACCTAGGTCTCGTTACATCTCCCCTTTTCCTAATCGGCCACCATTCAGATAATAGTCTACTTTCCTGTTTTTGCCACCAAAGTGGATAACCTCACATTTATCCACATTATACTGTATCTGCCATGCATTTTCCCACTCACCCAGCCTATCCAAGTCACCTTGCAGCCTCCTATCATCCTCCTCACAGCTAACACTGCCCCCCAGCTTCGTGTCATCCGCAAACTTGGAGATGTTGCATTCAATTCCCTCGTCCAAATCATTAATATATAATGTAAATAGCTGGGTCCCAGCACTGAGCCTTGCGATACCCCACTAGTCACTGCCTGCCATTCTGAAAAGGACCCGTTTACTCCTACTCTTTGCTTCCTGTCTGCCAGCCAGATCTCTATCCACATCAATACTGAACCCCCAATACCGTGTGGTTTAAGTTTGTATACTAATCTCTTATGTGGGACCTTGTCGAAAGCCTTCTGAAAGTCCAGATATAACACATCCACTGGTTCTCCCTTATCCACTCTACTAGTTACATCCTCGAAAAATTCTATAAGATTCGTCAGACATGATTTACCTTTCGGAAATCAATGCTGACTTTGTCCAATGATTTCACCACTTTCCAAATGTGCTGCTATCCCATCTTTAATATCTTGAGTATAAGAGCAGGGAGGTTCTACTGCAGTTGTACAGGGTCTTGGTGAGACCACACCTGGAGTATTCCGTACAGTTTTGGTCTCCTAATCTGAGGAAAGACATTCTTCCCATAGAGGGAGTACAGAGAAGGTTCACCAGACTGATTCCTGGGATGGCAGGACTTTCATATGAGGAAAGACTGGATAGACTCGGCTTGTACACGTTGGAATTCAGAAGACTGAGGGGGGATCTTATAGAAACTTACAAAATTCTTAAGGGATTGGACAGGCTAGATGCAGGAAGATTATTCCCGATGTTGGGGAAGTCCAGAACTAGGGGTCACAGTTTAATTATAAGAGGGAAGACTTTTAGGACCGAGATGAGGAAATCATCTTTTACACAGAGAGTGGTGAACCTGTGGAATTCTCTGCCACAGAAGGTAGTTAAGGCCAGTTCATTGGCTATATTTAAGAGGGAGTTAAATGTGGCCCTTGTGGCTAAAGGGATCAGGGGGTATGGAGAGAAGGCAGGGTGCCTTCTCTCCATACCCCATGATCCCTTTAGCCACCAAGGGCCAAATTTAACTCCCTCTTAATATAGCCAATGAACTGGCCTTAACTCACCTTTGTGGCTGAGTTTCTATCTGACTCAGCAGGTTCCCCACTACCGATGTTAGACTAACTGGTTTGAAATTCCCCGTTTTCTCTCTCCCTCCCTTTTTAAAAAGTGGGGTTACATTAGCTACCCTCCAATCCTCAGGAACTACTCCAGAACCTAAAGAGTTTTGAAAAATTATCACCAATCCTTCCACTATTTCTGGGGCTACTTCCTTAAGTAGTCTAGGATGCAGCCTATCTGGCCCTGGGGATTTATCGACCTTTAATCCATTCAATTTACCTAACACCACTTCCCGGCTAACCTGGATTTCACTCAGTTCCTCCATCTCATTTGACCCGCGGTCCCCTGCTATTTCCAGCAGATTATTTATGACTTCCTTAGTGAAGACAGAACCAAAGTAGTTATTCAATTGGTCTGCAATGTCCTTGTTCCCCATGATCAATTCACCTGTTTCTGATTGCAAGGGACCTACATTTGTTTTAACTAATCTTTTTCTCTTCACATATCTATAAAAACTTTGTCCAATGATTTCACCACTTTCCAAATGTGCTGCTATCCCATCTTTAATAACTGACTCTAGCAGTTTCCCCACTACCGATGTTAGACTAACTGGTTTGAAATTCCCCGTTTTCTCTCTCCCTCCCTTTTTAAAAAGTGGGGTTACATTAGCTACCCTCCAATCCTCAGGAACTACTCCAGAACCTAAAGAGTTTTGAAAAATTATCACCAATCCTTCCACTATTTCTGGGGCTACTTCCTTAAGTAGTCTAGGATGCAGCCTATCTGGCCCTGGGGATTTATCGACCTTTAATCCATTCAATTTACCTAACACCACTTCCCGGCTAACCTGGATTTCACTCAGTTCCTCCATCTCATTTGACCCGCGGTCCCCTGCTATTTCCAGCAGATTATTTATGACTTCCTTAGTGAAGACAGAACCAAAGTAGTTATTCAATTGGTCTGCAATGTCCTTGTTCCCCATGATCAATTCACCTGTTTCTGATTGCAAGGGACCTACATTTGTTTTAACTAATCTTTTTCTCTTCACATATCTATAAAAACTTTTGCAGTCAGTTTTTATGTTCCCTGCCAGTTTTCTTTCATAATCTATTTTCCCTTTCCTAATTAAGTCCTTTGTCCTCCTCTGCTGGACTCTGAATTTCTCCCTGTCCTCTGGTAGGCTGCTTTTTCTGGCTAATTTGTATGCTTCATCTTTTGTTTTGATACTATCCCTGATTTCCCTTGTTATCCACAGATGCACTACCTTCCCTGATTTATTCTTTTGCCAAACTGGAATAAACAATTGTTGTAGTTCATCCATGCAGTCTTTAAATGCCTTCCATTGCACATCCACCGTCAACCCTTTAAGAATCAATTGCCAGTCTGTCTTGGCCAATTCACGTCTCATACCCTCAAAGTTACCTTTCTTTAAGTTCAGAACCCTTGTTTCTGAATTAATTATGTCACTCTCCATCCTAATGAAGAACTCAACCATATTATGGTCACTCTTGCCCAAGGGGCCACGCACAACAAGACTGCTAACTAACCCTTCCTCATTACTCAATACCCAGTCTAGAATAGCCTGCTCTCTCGTTGGTTCCTCTACATGTTGGTTTAGAAAACTATCCCGCATACATTCCAGGAAATCCTCTTCCTCAGCACCCATGCCAATTTGATTCACCCAATCTATATGTAGATTGAAGTCACCCATTATAACTGTTTTACCTTTGTTGCACGCATTTCTAATTTCCTGTTTGATGCCATCCCCAACTCCACTACTACTGTTAGGTGGCCTGTACACAACTCTCACTAGCTTTTTCTGCCCCTTACTGTTTCGCAGCTCTACCCATATTGATTCCACATCCTTCAAGCTAATGTCCTTCCTTTCTATTGCATTAATCTCCTCTCTAACCAGCAACGCTACCCCACCTCCTTTTCCTTTCTGTCTATCCCTCCTGAATATTGAATATCCCTGGATGTTCAGCTCCAAGCCTTGGTCACCCTGGAGCCATGTCTCCGTGATCCCAACTATATCATAGTCATTAATAGCAATCTGCACATTCAACTCATCCACCTTATTACGAATGCTCCTTGCATTGAGACACAAAGCCTTCAGGTTTGTTTTTACAACACTCTTACTTCTTATACAATTATGTTGAAAAGTGGCCCTTTTTGATTTTTGCCCTGGATTTGTCTGTCTGCCACTTTTACTTTTCACCTTGCTACCTATTGCTTCTACCCTCATTTTACACCCCTCTGTCTCTCTGCTCACACATTTAAGAAACCCACCACCTCTTATTCTCTGTTTATTATTTTTTTCTTCTCTCCCCCTTACATGTTGGATCTGAGTGCTTCCCTTCTCTGCCTCCTGCCTCACACACTGTCTACTAGCTTTCTCTATTTGAGTCCCTCTAGATTTAAGGTACCTCTAGATCCCCAGCGGCCTGTGAACATTTTGTATTGACTGCTGTGAACCATCCGTGCATTTGTATTGATCACTTGTTTTGCCATTGTATTGTGATCCCAGTGGTGGAAGTACAATATATCCTTTGATTTTTGGCAGTGAATTGTAAAGCCATGTAAATACATATTAATAATTTAAAACAGTTGGAAAACAAAACTCAAGGAATTTTTTGGAGTCCTTTTGCTAAACCAGGACCCAACCACTAGAAATGTAGCAAACCTGGGTGTCCGAAGCATCTATCTTCCTTCAGGTAGATTTTCCTTGAAGTGATTTCCTTTGGGATTGATTTAGCTTATCTCTGTCAACCCGCAAATCCTAGCCTATTCCCTTAAGGTCCCAATTGCCTCTCCTCTCAAGGTCAATTCCCCAGTCCCTTTGCCATCCAAATCCCAACCTTGTTGTCTGACTACTACATACTCAGGTAACAAGCAATTACGCAGCACAATTAACTTCATGAAAACTCCAATATTCTTCACAGGAATATCGTTGGACAAAATTTGGTATTGGTTTTGGTTTATTGGTGTCGTATGTACTGGGATACAGTGAAAAGCTTTTGTTTGTTTGCTACACAGTCAAATCAAATCATGCCATATGAAAGTATAAACAAACTCCACACAATTGCAAAGAGAAAAACGCCTGAATATCGGCAGAGGCAGTGCTGAGGGTTCAAAAGCCCCGACCACCACGGGTGAACAAAGGAGGAAGATGACTGAACTTTATTACCTTCCATCACAGTGAGGAATGTTGATTCCACTGTGGTGGATATTGATGTTACATTTATTGTGTATTGTGTTCTTTTTTATTAGTATGGCTGTATGGTAACTCAAATATCACTGTACCGTAATGGTGCATGTGACAATAAATGTGAACTTGAACTTGAACTTGAACTTGAACTTGAAACAACCGCATGCACAGTACCGCACTACTACAGAGACACTCAGCTCAGAAATAATGCAGTGAGCTTAAAGAATAACTTATGTAAGTGAAAGCTTATGTAGGTTACCTATTACGTACGTTGGGGAGTGCCTGGATTACTAAAACTCTTTCAGGGTATTTCTCAAGATTGTAGGGTACACAGCAAATTAATTATTTGAATGATAGCAATATCATTCACAACCCAGAGGTTTCTGTTCAAATCCCACTATGCAGTTATGAAGAGATCGTGTCAGCTGCTCAGCGTGGGGCTAAATAAGGTCAAGCAACCATATTGCTATTGATATCTGCATCTCCTGACCAAACATAAAAAGGTCATCTGAAATACATTGTTTCTTTTAATAATTATCACGTCTGGCCATAGGTTTCAAGTGACTGGATGTGCCAAATTCTATCTTTGATAACAGGTATTAGTGGTTTTTGATCGGTTTTGGTGATTGAATTCCACATCCTTTTCTATAATTCTGGAAAATGGAAGTGAGCATACAGATTATTTTGCTATATCGTGGGTTTCCACAATGCACATTGGATATAACACAAGTGATGCAATAGAGAACACTATTTAGACAGAATAGGTAATAACACAATTATGATGGCAAACTAGAGAATCAACTAAAAGTTACTTTGAAAACTGGCAGGTAGAGAAAAAGCTGTCCTGAGTTTAAAAAATGGGTCTATTGTCTCTAAAGTACACAGCTGCCACTTGCACCACTGGAGGTCATTGAAAATGACAAGCAATCATTTCTATTGTCACTTGTCTAATATTACTCGATTAAACAATATAACCAAGAGTCTATATTTTTAGCTTGCAGTAACAAAAATAAACTTACAGGTTTTTTTAAAACTTGATTTTCGAAAATCCTGCGGGGAGAAATAACTTTTTTATTGTGTCGTAAACTCTTGAGTCCTCAACATCCTTTTCCCCATTGACACAATGGATTTTATACTGCGATTTTATTTAACATGAGGTTTCCTAGGAATGCTACTAACGGGTTATAACAGAACTACCTGTACTTTATTTTGATCCATTTCCCTCTTGTGCCCATGTAGTGTGGGCTTCAAGTGATTCAGGATATGGAGGAATAATTAGACTTGAACACGTTTGAGATAATGTGAACTCAGTTTCAGATAAAGGACTCCAATTGTATTACCATATAGTTTCCACCTGCTGTCATAGATGGATCCCTCACCCACATCTTCTCTGTGTCCCGTACTTTAGAGATACAGCATGGAATCGGGTCCTTCGGGCCACCGAGTCTCGCCGACCAGTGAACACCCTGTACACTAGTGCTATCCCACACACAAGGGACAATTTGCAATTTTACCAAAGCCAATTAACCTACAAACTTGTACATCTTTGGGATGTGGGAAGAAACCGGAGCACCCGGAGAAAACCCACATGGTTACAGGAAGAACATGCAGACTACATACAGACAGCACCCGAGGTCAGGATCAAACCCGGGTGTCTGGTGGTGTAAGGCGGTAACTCTACACTTGTGCCGCTGTGCCACCCTTCCGCAGAGACCATTTCCTCCACAATTCTTTGTTTTACTCCTTCCTTCCCACCCAAACTACCTCCTCCCCAAACTACCTCCTCCCCAACTCCTCCCTTCCCACCCAAACTACTTTCCCCTACATCCGCAGAAGATGTAACACCTGTCCCTATACATCCTCCCTCGCATCCATCCAGGACCCCTAGCACTCTTTCCAGGTGATATAAAGGTTTACGTGCACCTCCTCTAACCTCCTCCACTGCATTCCATGCTCCTGATGTGGCCACCTTTGTATTGGTGTGACCCCCCCCAGTCCCATTTCACCTAGTTTCCTTCTTCTGGCTTTACATTTCGGGTCTACAATCAGACGATGGGTCCCAACCCGAATTGTGGCCTATCCAAGTTCTCCAGAGATGCTGCCTGACCTGCTGCCTGCATTAGCTTTCCTTTTAAACATTCAGTACTTTCGAGTTCTGATTATCACCAACCCTGTCAATGAATGTGGGTGAATTGTACATTATGATATCACTCAGTTGAATTCCTTATTTTTAAACATTAAAGTCATCTAAAAGCTGACACAAAGGCTTATATGTTAAGTTGTGGCATCATTCTTATGATTGTTTAATATGTAACAGTTCCATCTATAAATACCATGTTTGTGATCTTGGCATCACAAATGCACATATTAAAGCAACAGTACAAATACCAGGCAGAAAGATCCCAGAACTGAAATGTTAATTGATTCTCACTCTACCGGTGTTGCCGGACCTGATGAGACTTTCATAATTTTCTGTTTTTATTTTATTTTTCTAATAATTTGCAGTTTTTTAATCTTCTCTAATATATTTTATTTTATTCATTCCTCCTTTTTTAATCTCCTGTAATTTGGATGGCAAATTCTTTTTATTTTATGAGGTGAGAGATGATTTTTCATGCATTAAAAATATATATTTATTTTGATAAGAAACCGTGCTTGTATATAAGCAATTACCAAGGTGAATTGGGTGCAGAGCTCTACTCATGCAGAGTAAAACGTGCTCCATAATACCCAGCTACAGAAGGAACAAAAATGCAATCCAATTGAATTCTTCCTTTTTTTTAAAGCCTATAACATGTTAGTGATTTTTTTAATATCCAATAAATTACTTTTTTGGAAGTATGAGCAATTATTCTGCAGGCCAACACAACACAAATTTTCACAAAGCTCCATAAACGATAATGAGATAAGTCTGAAGAATGGTCTCGACCCGAAACGTCGCCTATTCCTTCGCTCCATAGAAGCTGCCTCACCCGCTGAGTTTCTCCAGCTTTTTTGTCTACCTTCGATTTTTCCAGCATCTGCAATTCTTTCTTAAACATGAGATAAGGGCTGGTTGATCTGGTTTTGGACATATTCTTTAAGTCTTAAGCGGCACATCAGTGGAATGTTCCAATCGGTTAAGTGGTAGAAGCAATTTATATAATGTATGAACTGGAAATAATCAACAGGTCAGGCTACATCTGTGGAAAGAGAAACAGTTGGGCAACACATCATTGTGGAGTCCCATTTGCTGCCACAGTATCTCCTGTCTATCCCCCTAATGAATCTCCTATTACTATAGCCATGTCTGACTTTTCCCTACCCCTGAGAGTCTATATTTAAAGCTCATGAAAAGGCAGCAATACAGCACTCTTAATCATCAGTTGGCTCTGAATTACCCATGTTTAAAAGTGCAGCAGAAGGAGTGGTTTAGGTTGCAGACTGGTTGGATTTTCTGTCTGTTATTTTGAAGAGAACAATGTGAATTAACTGTTTTATATTGGCAAATGACTGTGGCCATATTAAGAGATGGGAAAATAATCAGAAAAGGTGCATAGTTGAATTCTATGTTTCTTGTAGGCTATAGTAAACAACCTGATCTCTCAGTTAAGCTCATGTTAATATCTTTCGAGAAAGGCAAATAAGAACTGAGTCATCTAATCAAGAAGAAATGAATCAGTCTCTGCCAGCTGTATTGTAAATAATCATGGTGTCCTTGGCCTTTGATGGATCCTTATGTCCCAGTGACATGCAGTTCAAAATTCCTGCAAACATATACATGGTTGATATTTGTCTCATTGGATTAAACAAGTTTCTTGTCATGGAAAGACACAAAATGCTGGAGCAACTCAGAGGGTCTGGCAGCATTCCTGCAGAACATGGATAAGTGACTTTTTGGTTCAGGACCATTCTTCAGCATATTCTCCAGGGATGCTGCTTGACCCTTTGAGTTATTCCAGCATTTTGTGTCTTTCCTTGGTAAACCAGCATCTGCAGTTCCTTGTTTCTACATTCTGTTTCCTGACATTCTTGTTTCAAAGAAGAACAAGTTGGTCTATGTTTTGAGGATATATTTATGTTCCAGGAAAGATTACAAGTGTTTTCACAGAGGGAACTGTTCTTGTTTTGGATAAGTTAATAGAGGTTGAAAATGCAAAGCAATTGAAACTGCTGGTGCTTGTGAAAAATATGAGTTTTCAGATCAGCATCTGCAAATCCCAGATTTATTTTCTAGTCAAATCAAATGTATTATATGCACCAGTACAGTGAGGTACTGGTCCAATGAAATCTTGCTTGCAACAGCATCACAGGCACATAGACTCAGGCAGCACATAAAACATAAATTATTCATACATTATACATAATTATAATTGGCCTCAATGGGGAGAAAAGTGTAATGAAAGACTGATTCAGTACCATCTACTCGCAATTCTAATTACTTCATGCCATTATGCCAGTTCATATATGACAGCAATAGTTTGTCAAGGAGAGGATTCAATGGACTGACAATATGGGGATTGCTTTGTCATATCTTACAGATGGGAGACCCTTTTGATTCCCGCCTTACAATCAAGTCCAAATAGTGAATCGGTCTGACTATCATATTTTGTTCAGCAGCAGTACTTTTCAATGTTTTTTACTATTCTAAATTAATGAATGCTTTATTGTCACATGTGAAATTCTTTGCTTGCGTACCCAAGGTATGCAAATAGTCGCCACATAGAGGGTGCTTACAAAGTTGCGCCAGGTCCCCCTTTGTTTTCCCCCTCTCCCCTGCTCCCTCCCCTCCACACGGCAGTCCCCCCACGCCGGGTCCTTCATTGTCTTCCCTTGATGACAGTTGATCCCTGGTCAGGTTTCAGGGTCTTGCCTTCACCAACACTGCCAATTTCAACCTTGGCTAATCCATGCCTTTGTTATGTCTGGATTTGACCATCCCAGCACTCGCCTGCCTGGTATCCTTGTTCTTCAATGCATCAATGTAAGGCCGCTGAAAACCCTGGTGCCCGTATCCTGACTCTCATCAATTCACTACAGTGCTCATGTCTAAATTAGCTCCCATTTAAGCAAAGCCTCTATTTTCAAGTTATCATTCCTCTTTTCAAATATTTCCATGACTAAATACCATTTTCTATCCAGCCAAACCACTTAATCCCAAACCAAAATGCAACTCATGTCTTCAGTTCTGTTCTCTTGATCATCTGCGAAGTTCATCGTTCTATTACTGGCACCCCTGGGTTTCGCTGTAAATGCTCCAAGCAATGAAATTCCCTTCTAAACTTTTTTTGACATCTCTCTCCTTCAAAAGACTTATTGAAATTACTTTGACGTCTTTTGTTTTAATATATTAAAGGGATTATATAAATAGAAACAAATAACTGCGGTTCTGGTTAATACACAATGGATACAAAGTGCTAGAGTAACTCAGTAGGTCATGGAGTATCTCTGGAGAACATGGATAGGGGATGTTTTGGGTTGACACCCTTCTTCAGACATTGTTGATTTTAAAAAGGTCAGTTAGGTGCGATGTATAACTATGTTCCCCGGTAGTAAATGACTTTCGTTGGCAACTCTACCCTGTCAAGCGCATGAAGAATCTCACATGTTTAATATTACAAGTGGGGAGTTCCTGCAAGGCGCCGCGGAGCTGTGTCAAGAACGGACCCAGCAGCCACCGCGAACAACCGGACGACGAATACAAGGACGGACCCGGTGACTGACGAGAACAAAGACCTGGTGGGTGCCCCGTGGCCATCTGCGGCGGCAGGCTTGGTTCACCGCTGTGAACAAGGGCCCGGCAGGCCGCTGCAATCAGGGGGACGTTCAGAAACCCCGAAGATCGGAGAGTCGAGGACGGAGCTGCTGGTGACTACAGATGTGAGGAATGGCCTGGTAGGGGAGGGACCAGGGTATTGCCTCCAACGGCTTTAAGGTCATCTACATAAGATGCCTCCAGGACACCAAGGCGGTCGGGCGAAGAGGGGGATGTCGGCTCATGGGCCTGCTGCAGCCTGATTTTACCTGGATACAATACAATTACAATACAATACAATTTTATTTGTCTTTTGGACAAATTTGTCATTTGGAACCCTTGAGGTCCAAACGAAATGTCGGTTCTGCAGCCATACATTATAAAACGAAAAAAGACCCGAGACACAACACAATTTACACATACATCCATCACAGCGCTGTGATGGAAGGCAAAAAAACGTATCTTTCCACTGCACTTCCCCCCTCCCCGATGTCAGAGTCAAAGTCAAAGCCCCCGGCGGGCGATGGTGATTATCCCGCGGCCATTAAAGCCACGCCGGTTAATGCAAGGGTCACGCACCGGGTCTTGGTGTTAGAGCCCCGGCGCGCGCTCGCAAAGTCCGGCGGCCAAAGTCCGCGCGCTCGCAAAGTCCGGCGGCCATTCCAAGCCGCGCGGGGGGATAAAGACCCGCTCCAGGTGCTCTTCAACCCCGCAACTCGGGCGGGAGAAGTCGCCGCTGCCGAAGCCCCGAAAAGCGGTCTCCCACCAGGGACCCGCGGGCTTCCGGTGTTGCCGTCCGCCAGACCCGCGGTTGTAGCCTCCGAATCTCCGGGGGTCGGGTAGCAGCAGCGCTCCACCACAGCTCCACCCGCTCCGGACTCGGCCTGCCCCGCGACGGTGAGTAGTCCGCAGCTCCACAACTGGAGCCCCAGGTCGCTCCTGCTGGAGGCCGCTCCACGTTGCCCAGCCCCAACGACAACGGAGACCCGACAAAGAAAAGGTCGGGTCTCCCGTGCAGGGGAAAGATTTTAAAGTTCCCCGTTCCCCCCCCCCCACACACACATACCCCGACAAAAAAATAATAAAAAAACCACATAAAAACAAGACAAAAATAATAAAAGACAGATGGACTGCAGAGGCCGCTGCAAACAAGAGTCGCGCCGCCCACCGATCGGGAGCACTCCAGGACCTCCGGCACTTCGGACTTTTTCTTTGTAAAATATGGTGAAAGTGCATTTGTGGGTTCATAACACCATGTGATAGGAGAAGAATTAGGCCATTCGGCCCATCAATACTCCGCCGTTCAATCATGGCTGATCTATCTCTAACCCCATTCTCCTGCCTTTCACCCATAACCTCTGACACCTCTGAGTTGAGCAAAAGTATTTCACTGTGCTGCGCATATGTGACAATAAAGAAGCATTGAGCCATTCATTAAAATCAATTCTCATTCTTTTTAACTGCAGATTACATAGGAAGCACTTCTCGTAGGTCACAGTCATAGGACATAGGATAGCCCTCTGATTCTATGAATCAACATGGTCATATTCTCCAGATAGTGGTAATGTGAAGAGGGAAATGGTTTCAGGTCGATAAAGTGTGATGATATCATTGTAATTACATTAGTAATTTCAGGCTCTGATGTTCCTTTTCCCTCTCTAGTAGTTGTGAAATGATTGTAATATTATATTGGACAAATAATGTACTAATTTGCAAGAGTGGTGCATCTTATTTTGTGTAAACGGCTTGTGCTGATGTGGGTTCATGATGCACTGCTGCTGATGTTATCTCAGCCGCAAGGCATGAGTGTTAGCCTATAGTTAGGCCTGCCTTGATGCCTCCATCTATTATTGAAGACTGTGTTGCCATGGAGACAGCAAGATCTCATTGGTATTCTGGGCTCGTGAGCAAGTACAGCTGCAGAGGAGTTTCTGTGTCACACACGCAATGACAGATCTGTTCTGTGTGGATTTGGACGGAATAAATCTTGGCTTTAAGACCACAACCTAGTTTCTATTTTTAGAATGGGGTATAGAAATGCTTGAAGGTATGTTTGTTATTCTCGCTTGCTGTCAATATATTCCCCTCACAGTGCACGCAATGTCTTTGGTCGACATAAGACTGTAAGAAAATACCTTGGCAGGAGATAATTGCACATAAAAATTGAATTATTGAGTAAGGGGAATTAAGCTATATTTATTTTCATACTGAATTTGGTGAGATGCCCTGGTTCATTGATCAGGCAGCATGGGCAGTCTCAGCAGCAACTGATATTGTAATTTTTTTTGCTGAAGGGTTGATTCCTGATAACTGCACCACCGTCTTTTCCCTTGAGTCCACTTGCTCAGTTCTCAAAACAAGGCGTTTATTCGGTTTTGTATCTTGAGGTTTCATAGCAATTTACTGAAAATGGGGGCAACCCACCTTAACTTTAAGGTAGACACAAAGTGCTGGAGTAACTCAGCAGGACAGGCAGCTTCTCTAGAGAGAAGGAATGGGTGACGTTTCGGGTCGAGACCCTTCTTCAGACTGATGAGCAAGATCTTGCAGAGGCACAGAACAAGAAAGGCAAAGGCCACAATAGTAATAAAAACAGAAAATGATGGAAACACTCATCATGTCAGGCAGCATCCACAAAGGAACAGTTCATGTTTCAGATTGGAGAAACTTTGTCAAAACTAGGAAAGAGAGAAAACAAGTTGGTTTTCAGTTGGAGAGAGGGATGTGGAACAAAGGTAATATCTCAAATAGAGTGAGAGCAAGTAACTTCAAGTGACATTTAAAGCCCCTTTATGCTCCTTTATTTGTGCAATGTTTGTCTGAAGAAGGGTCTCGACCCGAAATGTCACCCATTCCTTCTCTCCAGAGATGCTGTCTGTCCCGCTGAGTTACTCCAGCATTTTGTGTCGACCTTCGATTTAAACCAGCATCTGCAGTTCTTTCTTACACACCTTAACTTTAATATCTTCCCAAAGGCCCCATGATTTTATTGCAGATTAGTTAACGCAAACCTGTCTACCTCCATAAAATCAGTTGTATCTCCAGGTTAACCTGACACAGTTCTCATTCACTTAAGAACAATTACATGTTAATCAAATAAACTGCAGATACTAGAAATCTGAAATAAAATCAGACAATATTGGGGACACTGAGCATGTCAGGGAGTCATGTAACCACAGATCCAGTGCTTGTCCTTTTACCTATTCCTTTCCTAACTTCCAGGAGCCCACCAATGTTTTCAGGTGAAGAAGGGATTCACTTGCACCTCTTCCAAGTATTACATCCAGTGTGGTCTCCACCACAGGAGAAACTAAAACACAGATAATGTGATCGTTGTAAACAGGAGTCACACGATATATAATCCAAGATCATCTTTAATCATTATGCAAACTATAGCAGTACAGTAGATCGTTAGTTGTCAGAGCATCCTAACTGCTTCCAGAACTGAGCAGTACAGGACGTGGGTGTTAATATAAATGGTATAATGGTACAGTAAGGTGGGGTTAGTGATGCTAGCCTATTATGATTGGTTGTCATGCATAAACCAATCTACAATCGTTTTATGGATTACCTGCGTTCAGTCTGTAAGTGTGACCCTGAGCTTCCGGTTACCTGCTACTGAAATTCACCATCTCACTCTCACTGTGACCTTTCGATCTGTCATGTCCAGCACAGTTACAACAAGGCCCAACACAAGCTTGAGGAACAACACATCATCTTCCGCCTGGTCTTGTAGCAACTGTGGGGACTTAATATTATCCTACTTTAGATACTTACTCCTTCTTCCCATCTGCATCATAACATGCCAGTTCTGCCTGTCATCATTTTTGCTCAATTTTTCTTTATCTATTAATTTAGTTTAGTTAGTTTAGTTTAGAGGCAGAGCGTGAAAACAGAGGTGAACCAGGCGTGGTACCGAGTCCACGCTGACCATCCATCACCCGCGCATTCGTTCTATGCCCTATACACTTGGGGAAATTCACAGAAGCCAATTAACCTACAAACCTGCACGTCTTTGGAATATTGGAGGAAACTGGAGCACCCGGAGGAAACCCATGTGTTCACAGGGAGAAAGAACAAATACTGCACCAACATCACCCATAGTCAGGCTTGACCTGGGGTCCATAGTGCTGTGAGGCAGCAGCTCTACCACTGTGCCACTGTGCCCCCCGATAATATAGTCTTTTGGCAAAACATTGTACACATAAAGAAGCATAAAGGGGCTCTAAATATCACTTGAAGTCACTTGCTCTCACTATTTGAGATATTCCCTTTGCTCCACATCCCTCTCTCCAACTGAAAACCAACTTGTTTTCTCTCTTTCCCAGTTTTGACATAGTTTCTCCAATCTGAAGCAAGAACTGTTCCTTTCTCTGTGGATGCTGCCCGACATGATGAGTGTTTCCATCATTTTCTGTTTTTATTACCATTGTTGCCTTTGCCTTTCTTGTTCTGTGCCTCTGCAAGATCTTGCTCATCAGTCTGAAGAAGGGTCTTGACCCGAAACGTCACCCGTTCCTTTTCTCCAGAGATGCTGCCTGTCCCGCTGAGTTACTCCAGCATTTTGTGATTTTTAAATGTTTTATCTATGATTCAGCGGCATGGTTTTAAGGAGCTATGGGAGAAGTGAGCTCAACATCTGCACTAATGGCAGTTGTGTGTGAGTGTGTTTGGGCATGTGTGCCTGTGCAGTAGACATTGACTCTGTGCATATGGTATGTGTGTGTGTGCTTGTCTGTGAGAACTTGATATTCTGTATATGAACAGTCGGGTATTTATCTGATGGCTGACCTAATTCACATCTGAGTTTAATTTTGCATTGTCCAAAATTCACATACACTCAGAATCGAGCAAGGCTACAATTTATTGCCCCTAACTTATTACCCTGAAATTGTGTCAGTGTGTACTGCAAAGTAAATTGATGAGCCTCGGTGTGCTGAGAGTTCTATTTCTTGATTAGGCACATTTATCTTCAAACTACCAGCCATGTGCTGCCAAGAAATACTGTACGTCTTCTGCACGGAATATTGAGCACTTGTGAATTACATTGTACAATACAATTCTTCCCTCCCAGCCTTCGGTCAATCAGTCAATCCTGTTCTCCAGAGATGCTGCCTGACCCGCTGAGTTACTCCAGCATTTTGTGTCTATCCACTTGGATGTGGTCATCCTGCTGTGAGATGAGGTGTGCTTTATTTGTGATGTGGTATAACATGACATGTGTTGAAAATAAGCCTACAGGTACAGCAGGCAGTGAAGAAAGCAAATGGCATGTTGGCCTTCATAGCGAGAGAATTTGAGTATAGGAGCAAGGAGGTCCCACTGCAGTTGTACAGGGCCCTGGTGAGACCACACCTGGAGTACTGTGTGCAGTTTTGGTCTCCTAATTTGAGGAAGGACATTCTTGCTATTGAGGGAGTGCAGCGTAGGTTGACCAGATTAATTCCCAGAATGGTGGGACTGACATATGATGAAAGAATGGATCAACAGGGCTTGTATTTGCTGCAATTTAGAAGGATGAGAGGGAATATCATAGAACCATAGAAAATTCTTAAGGGATTGAACAGGCTAGATGCAGTAAAAATGCTCCCGATGTTGGGGAAGTCCAGAACCAGGCGTCACAGTTTAAGAATAAGGGGTAGGCCATTTAGGATTGAGATGAAGAAAACCTTTTAACCCTGACAGTTGTAATTCTGTGAAATTCTCTGCCACAGAAGGCAGTGGAGGCCAATTCACTGCATGTTTTCAAGAGGGAGTCAGATATAGCTCTTAGGGCTAATGGAATCAAGGGTTATGGGGAGAAAGCGGTTACGGGGTACTGATTTTGAATGATCAGCCATGATCATATTGAATGGCAATGCTGGCTCGAAGGGCTGAATGGCCCACATCTGCATCTATTTTCTATGTTTCTATGTTTCTAACTCAATGTCGACAGCATTGCTGCTGATAGGCTCTACTTTATGATCTTTGGTATCAGCTGGTAATGGATTCTAAAGCAATTCATCTGCTTCTTATAACCTTGAGGTATTTGCATCTTCAATAACATTAGTTGGTTCAAGTTTTTATAACCGGATGTTGGGGGTACACTTACTGCCTCCTCAACAACTCAAGTAATTGATTGGTTACCAATTATCAAATAACTACTGATACTGAAAATCTGAAATATAGGCAGGTGTTGGCAACTCAGCAAATCAAGCAGCATCCACGGAGGAAGACATGCTGAACATTTCAAGCATTTTATGTTTTTAGCAATGGTTTTTCTGTGGTTATTGTAATATTGTGGTGTTGGCTTTTTAGTGCATCAGTTAGACATTGTCTTATCACCTGGTCTGGAGAAGGATAAACTTTGTGTTGTAATGTTGTTTTCTACATTCTGCTATTAATAACTTAGCTGGCAATTTCATGTCAGTCTCAAGCATTGTAGCGTGAGTAACAATGAGATAAGGTTTGTGTCTTCCTTTTCTCCTCTGTATTTCATGTGTGTTCTTGACCAACCTTGATAAATATTGATCCGCAGGAATCCCTTGCGTGCAGCTTCCATAGTAATTGTGCCTCTCAAGTCTTTCATGCTCCTGGTGAGTGGGAACTTGGTGTAGCAGCCTACAACTATGATATGCTGCTGTTTGTTACATTGGTAAACATGATATGTCTTGGCCTAGACGGTGTATCTAGTGCCACCATTTATTTTCATTGAGTATTTATGCCATTCTGCTTGTACAGCATGTGTAGGAAGGAACTGCAGATGCTGGTTTAAATCGAAGATAGACAAAATGCTGGAGTAACTCAGCGGGACAGGCAGCATCTCTGGAGAGAAGGTGACATTTCGGGTCAAGACCCTTCTTCAGAAGGAAAGTCATGGGAAAGGGAAACGAGAGATAAACAAAGATGTAGAGAGATATAGAACAAATGAATGAAAGATATGCAAAAAAGTTACAATGATAAAGGACCATTGTTAGCTGTTTTCTAGGTGAGAACAAAAAGCTGGTGTGACTTGGGTGGGGGAGAGATGGAGAGAGAGGGATTGCAGGAGTTGAAGTTGGAGATTCAATATCATACGCCTGGGTTGTAAGCTTCCCTGGACAGAGTGGAGTGAGGAGGTATAAGGGTACACGGTATAGGGTACACAAAGGTATAGGTCCCTATACCTCCTCCCTCGACTCTTTCCAGGGACCCTGACAGTCCTTTTAGGTTAGGCAGAGGTTCACATGCACCTCCTCCAACCTCATTTACTGTATCAGTTGTTCAAGGTGTAGACTCTTATACATCAGCGATACCAAACGTAGACTAGGCAATCGTTTAGCTGAACAATCATTGATAACTCTTTGTCAACCTCTTCTTGGATCTCACTTGGCTCTGGTGGGGCCACATTTACTGGGAACAGTTACTCCTCAATCCCTTATCTCCTGCTCCTCCTGCAGTGGGAAATGAGTGAGTGCAACTTCTGGTGCCCTGTTTGTATTTCTCAGTGAAATCATAACACTGATGCTTCAAAATTGATCTCCGTGGTCTGCTGCAGACATTGCAGGCTTTCCTTGTGGATTTACTCCACGAGTCACTGATCACTTTCTAACATGAATCCACTTCTGCAGAGATAAGCATGCAGGTTTTTTTCATCCAGATACAGTCACTGACCACCCTTTTTTATGCGGGGATATCATCTTCAGGCAGAAGGTAGCGGAGCATCAGCTCCCGTATCACTGGACAGCATTTCCCCCCAGGCAATCAGGCTGCTCCCGTATCACTAAACAGCATTTCCCCCCAGGCAATCAGGCTGCTGAACCAACCAGCCCTGAAACTCACCTGAACTGGACTCTGTCTATAATTTAATGTTCACTTTATAATTTAATACATGCACTTTATAATTTAATGTTAAATTTACTATACGGAATGCTCCAGCACAAGATTTTCACACAGGATTGTACCGTGTATGGAACTGGCGTGACAATAAACCCCTTGCATCTTGAATCTTCCACCAACGTGAAATGCTACTGGCTTGCCACTTACTGTATGCTGGTGCTGTTTTGCAGCCTTTATTAGAGCTACTCACCTGTAAAATGTCAATATTTTACACTGTTGTAGTTTGACTGGCTTGATTCAGTGCACATCACCATCTCGCATTAGTTTAAACTGGCTTCATCGGATTATGGCATTTGATATTTAGTATCTTCTAATAGTTTGTCTAGGTTTGCTGTACTTTCTGACGTGAGGAATTAAATAATTTATCGTGGATTACCCATAAAAAAGCTGTTCAGTTCTTTCTTGTCCTTTGGTGCTATTGTCCCAGCAACAGCTGTGTCTTGATCTGGGATTGGCATAACTCCCTGTGCAACAGTATTCTAAAAAAATGGCATTCATCTCCTTTTTTTTTTTTTATTTTTTTATTTTTTTATTTTTTAGAAGTACGGTAGATTACAGTAATGTACAACACGTATATATTAATACATTTTTTGTACCGCTTCATTTTTTTAAACTTTAAGAAAGAAAAAGAAAGAAGTAAGAAAAGTGAAGAAAGTGCGCAAAGGTTGTGAAGTGCAAAAGAGTGTTGGGAAAAGAAAGCCCCTTAGAGAAGAGGTTAGAGAAGGAAGTAAAGTTAGAAAATAGACCCTAGAAAAAAAAAGAGAAAGAAAGAAGGAACAATCGCTCTATTATAACTCTTATACCATACTTCATAGAGAAGGAACTACCAACCAAGTCTGTTTTTATTTTACCTCCCATTACCAGGTCCAGATACCTTTTATTTATTTATTTGTTTTTCTAAATTACTATTGCACCTCATGCTTGTAATAGGTCCAAAAACGTAGACCACGTCTTTTGAAATTGATCTACTTTACCTACTAGGAGGAATCTCATCTCTTCCAGATGTAATGTTTCCAACATATTTGATGTCCACATTTTTATTGTTGGTGTGGGCGCATTTTTCCAGAATTTAAGTATAAGCTTTTTTCCCATTATTAGCCCATAATTGAGTAAATTCTTCTGATACACGTTTAATTCAGGAATACCTTCCGATATTCCAAAAATAATCCATTCTGGTTTTGGTACCAGTTTTATTTTGATTAATTTTGAAAAAATATCAAATATTTCAAACCAGAATTTTTGGATTTTTGTACAAAAAACAAAAGAATGTGCTATGGTAGCTTCTTGACATATACATTTATCACAGATTGATGAGACGTTAGGAAAGATTTTATTTAGTTTGGTTTTTGAATAATATAATCTATGTAATGTTTTAAATTGGATAAGCGTATGTCGTACGTTGATCGAGCATTTATGCACCTGTAATAAATGATTATCCCAACTCTCTTTTGAAATTTTTATACCTAGATCTTGTTCCCAATCTCTTCTAATTCCATCTGTTGTGGGTATTTCTATATTTAAGATGATATTATATAAGTATGATATTAAATTAACTGATTCCGCCTTTGTCTTCATTGCTTCATCTAGTAAGTCGGAAGGCATATTATAATAATCTTTTGTGTGTGTTTTCAAATAGTCACAGATTTGTATATATTTAAAATATTGATTATTTTTCAAATTATATTTCAGTTGTAGTTGTTGGAATGATAGTAATTTTTCTAATTCATACAGATCTTCGAGCGTTTTAATTCCCATTCTTTCCCATTGTATAAATGCTTTATCTATGATTGAAGGTTTAAACGATGGGTTATTGACTATTGGTATTAAGAGAGATAGGTTTCTTAATTTTAGATTCTGTTTTATTTGCTTCCATGTTCTAATAGTGCTATATATAATTGGATTTTTATTATAATTTTTATTATTCAAATTTATTGGAGAGAGAATAATCGCTCCTATATTATTCGGGGAGCAATCCCCTTTTTCCATTATAATCCAGTCCACCTGCTGGGCAGAATTGTCCAGCAGGTGAATCATATTTTTAATATTTACTGCCCAGTTATAATACATAAAGTTAGGGAGCGCTAGACCCCCCAACTCTTTTCGTTTGTTAAGGTGTGTTCTTTGTATTCTGTGGGATTTGTAATCCCATATAAAATTTGTAATGTCTGAGTCCAGTTTTTTGAAAAACTTTTTTGGGAGATATATAGGTATTGATTGAAATAGGTAAAGGATTTGTGGTAAGAAAATCATTTTTATAGCATTTATCCTACCTATTAAGGACATCGGAAGTGTTTTCCAAAATTTAATCAGATTATTTAATTTCTTAAGTAGGGGATTATAATTAGCTTTAAACATATCATGGTAATTTCTAGTAATCTCAATTCCTAAATATTTGAATTTTTCCATAGCTATTTTAAAAGGGAATTTCCTGAGATGTGTTGAGTCTTTTGGTTTAATCGACATAATTTCACTTTTGTTCCAATTTATTCTATATCCTGAAAAGGATCCAAAGTCCTCAATTAAGTTTAATATATTTGGTATACTAATTTGTGGTTTTGTGATGTACAGTAGTACATCATCAGCATATAGGGATAGTTTGTTGTTTGAATATTTTGTGTTATAACCGTGAATATTCGAGTGTGTTCTTATTTTTTCAGCAAGGGGTTCAATTACCAAAGCAAATAACAGCGGTGATAGTGAACATCCTTGTCTGTTGCCCCTAGATAATTCGAATTTTGAAGATAATATATTATTAGTTAGTATTCTAGCCGTAGGTTTGTTATATAGTAGTTTTATCCATGCAATAAAGTTTTCTCCCAATTGGAATTTTTGCAATACTTTGATCATATAGTCCCATTCTACTTGATCAAACGCTTTTTCTGCGTCCAGTGAGATGATAGCTAACTCTTCGTCATAAGATTTATGTGAATGCATTATGTTAAGCAAACGTCTCAAATTATTAAATGAGTGTCTCTTAGGTATAAATCCTGTTTGATCCTCATGTATTAGTCTACTAACATACTTGCTTAATCTATTGGCTAATGTTTTTGCTATTATTTTCTGATCCGTATTTAACAAAGCAATAGCTCTATATGATCCTGGTTCTTCTATATTTTTATCTTTTTTAAGTATTAATATGATCGTTGATTCCGCTAGTGTTTCAGGTAGGTTTTGCTCTTTATAAGCATATGTATACATTTTTTGTAATCGTGGAGTAACTATATCATAAAAAGATTTATAAAATTCATTACTGAATCCGTCTGGTCCTGGTGTTTTTCCATTTTTTAGTGTTTTTATTGTGTCTTCTATCTCCTTAGAAGTAATTTGTGCTCCCAGTTCCTCTTGTTCCCTGCGTTCTAATTGTGGTAGATTACAATTATCTAAAAATTCTGAGATTTTATTATTGTCTATTGACGTTTTAGATGTGTATAGATTCTGGTAAAATTGAGCAAATCTTTTATTAATATCCTTGGGTAGTGTTAATACTTCTCCTTTATGATGTGTTTGTCCGCACTCAGTTTAATCCCGCCTTTCTGCTCCTCCCCATTACCTCATGGGGATGACAGTCACAGACTTTGTCATTGTTACTATAGGGATGTCATCTGCTCTGCCAACTGTTCCCTTCCATCCAACCTGAGGCTCATCACTTCAGCTGGACGGGTTCTTTACATTGTATTTAGTCGAGGACAGTGGTGATATCTATCTACCTATCTTCTTCTATACTATTACTAAAACTCTCAACTAGACCACTTCCAGCCTGCGTTGTAATTAAATTTGCGCAAAAACGATCCCGCATAGCGCTACGATTTTTCACGACCTTACTCACCATTCTCCTCAGCTGCAAGTCAAATAAGTTTTGTTCCGATCGGTGAAATACTAGAAATGTTATTGGTCTGTTATTCGCCAGGACGGCGACGCCCCTTCCGGCACCTGCTATCAATCACCGGCCGCGAGAATAAAGCTGAAGGGGCGTAGTGAGCAAAGTGCGAGCGGGGCTGTGTTCTGTGAGCGGGGGCCCACACCACCTCCTCCCACATACACCCCCTCCCCTACCTCTACCCCAACAACCCCCTCCCCTACACCCCTCCCATACAACTTCCCCTCCCCTACACACCCCCTCCCCTACACCCCCCCTCCCCTACACCCCCCTCCCCTGCACTCCCCTCCCCTACATGCCCCCCCTTCTGCTATACCCCCCTACAAACCTCCCCTACAACACCCCCTCCCCTACACCCACAACCCCCCCACCCCACAACCCCCCCCCTATACCCCACAATCCCCCCACCCACCCCTACCCCCCAACCCTCCCAACCCCCACAATCCCCCCTACCCCCACCATCCCCCTAACCCCATCCACCCAACGGGTCCCACTTAGTCCAGTACATAACTAAAACTCTGATCTTGTGCTCTTCCGGTATGTGCGGTTTATCTATTTACTCAAAAACGGTATGCGATAGTGCTACGATATTTCGTCAGCTCACCCACCGTTCTCCTGTGCTGCGAGTGCAACAAGTTCCGTTCCAATCGGTAGTATATTGTAAATGTTAGCGAGGTTTAAAGATCGCACATGTGCAGATCGATCGCCTCTCCTGCCAGTCAGCGCCGTGGGGATTGGTTTCTTCTCCTGTCATTCCCGAGTACGGTCCGCCCCCTCCGGCACCATCGCATCTTTACTGGAGCTGAGTGACACTGCGGTTGGCCGATGGAGGTCTCCAACCAGACTCAATTTTCGGAGGGTCCGGAAGCGGCCTGGCGCGGAGTTGGATATGTCACCAAACGGAAATCAGAGAGTCTGATCCAGGCGGAGGAGAGCATCCAGCGCCCGCAGTGAGTCCCAAACGCACCGCCATCGCAATGCCCCGCAGCTCCAGCCCCTTCCCCTCTGGTCCCCCTTGCTGGCACCTGCCCACCTCCCCCGTGATAGCCCCCCTCTCCCCCATGGCTCTTCCCCTATCTTTTCTTCAAGTTCTCCCCCCACACCCACACACTGGCACAGCCAACAGCTGATGCTCCTCCGGGGCACGCAAGAAGGGAGAGGAGCGGCAACCTCGAGATCCTGGAGAGGTGAGGAGGGAGTGTGGGGGAGGAGAGGGGATAGAGGGAGAGGAGGGGAGTAGGGAAGGGAGAGATGGAGGGAGTGACTAAAGGTAGGGAAATTAGAAGTGAGGGAGGGATTGGGGAGGGTAGGAGGAGAGGGAAAAGAAGATGGAGGAGGTAATGAGGGAGAGTGGTGGAGGAGGGGGAATAGAGGGAGAGGGGGAGCAGAGGAGGGGCAGTGGGGGCGGTAGGAAGTGGGGAAAAGAGGGAGAGGAGGGCAGTGGGGAAGGTGAGGAGGTATAGTGGGGGGGATAGGGGGAGGTGAGTAGTGAAGGGAGAGGAGTTATGGAGGGAGGGAGGGAGTGACTGATGGTAGGGGAAAGGAGAGGGAGAGAGGTGAGGGAGGGATTGGGGTGGAGGAGAGGGGAAAGAAGGAGGGGGAGAGAGTGCTAGGGGTGCGGGGAAATGAGCTGCGCCTGTGCAGTTGGGGGCTATGGGTGAGTGGTGGAATATTGCGTTGCGTGACCAAGCCTCCTGTATGACAGGGACCCAATGGGTCCCACTTAGTCTAGTGATAGGTAAAATCATCAGTAACAAAATATTTGGATTAGGTCTGTTTTGCTTAATGGAAGCATTTTTTATTTAGTATGTTGCTTTCAAATCTCGGGGTTATTGCTTCATCCCATGGTTACTGAGATTAATTGTCATTACTCCCATCTACCCAGACGCAGGATGGTAAAGCCTTCCATTTTGGTGGAGCAGAAGGTGCCATTAGTGTATGCCTCTGCCTTGGACCATTCGAGTTTTATCTCCCCAAAACAGCATTATCGCAACACTGCTTTGTTTTGACACTTTCCTCCTGACGCCCATCATCTTTGTGTAGAGTGATGTTATTTTGCGCTCTTGTATTCAATTTGAGTTTGAGTGGGGGACCCGGGAGAAGGAGAAGATACCATTGCCGGCCCGCGGCCTACTTCTTCCGCAGGTCCGGCGTGGACTTACCATCACCCCTGGAGGGGAGCTTCGACCGCCGGCCCTGTGGTCTGCGGTGCTTCTGGCTGTGGCGCGGCGGGAACTTTAAATCTTCGACCGCCAGCCTGCGGCCTACACCAACCTGAAGCCGCGGTCTCCGGTGGGGGAGGCACCGTTTTTCAGGACTTACCTGGACTTTCACTCATCTGAATGCCCGCAGCGACGGCTGCGGAGGATTGAGGTCCCGACCACGGGGAAAAATGAGGAGGACTGGCCAAATTTTGTGCCTTCCACCACAGTGATGAATGCTGTGGTGGATGTTTGTGTTAAATTTTTATTGTGTATTGTGTGTTCTTTATCATTGTACTGCTGCTGGCAAATTCATTTCACTTGCACTTTATGTGCAATGTGACGAATAAAACCGTATTGTATTGTATTGTAATGTAGATGATATCTTTGGGTGAGTTTCTTTGCCTTTTGTTGATCTAGATTGTTGAACTGATATCATTTTTCTGGGAGTTGTCACATCCAGCCACTCCAAGATCAAATGAACCCTCTGTATAATGGAAATTCTGACTTCATTTTAATCCATTGTGACTTTTATTCTTCCTTTGGGATTGATTTACATGTGTTCTGATCCTACTGAATTCAGGGCATTTTATTTTCAGCAAATTCACTTGGTTGTCCACAGCTCCTATGTAGCCATCTTTCAGACTGGTTGTCATTATAGGAGGAGCCACCATCTTGGAGGAACGGCTGCTAAACAGCAGCCGTCCGTCAAATTCACTCTTTCTTTAGTTTTAGTGTTTTTTATTTCTTTGTTTGTTTGGGGGATTTTGACTTTTAATGTGGGGGGGTAAGGGGGAAACTATTTCTAGGTCCCTACCTGGTCGGTGAGGCAGCTTTTTCTCCAGGCTGCCTCGTCGACCCGTCCTTGTGGCCTACCAGCGGGCATGGAGCGCCGTTTCCTGACGGGGACCGCCCAGCATCTTCAGCTTCGGTGGCGGCACAGCACTGGAGCGCTATCGGAGAGCGTAGCGGGCGATGCCTTGCCTGGGTCGCCGCGCTGGATCGACGCGTTGGAGCTCCGGTATGCAGTGACCGCCGACATCAACACCTCCGGGCTGCGGGACTGCGGAGCGACCAGCCGCGGGCGGCGGCGCCGACTCCAACATCGGGAGCCTCGTGGCTCCAAATCAGCGCGGCCCTGTCGGCTTCAGGTGCCATCGACTCCGCGGGAAAACCAGCCGTTCCAGCCGCTGCGAGGACTCTCCCGACAGCCAGAAACATTGGGCCTCCGTAGAGGCAACTGTGGTGGCCTCGATGGGCCTGATTCTGGGGAGAACTGGGTTGGGGACTGGACATTATGCCTTCCCCCACAGTGGTGGTCATTGTGGGGGGATGATTTTGTGTGCTGTGCCTGTGAGTCCGTGTACAAGATGGCGGTCGGAGGGGAGAGTGGACGCTGGCGCGAATTGGTCGCCGCTGCTCTCTCCTCAAATTGTGTTTCTTATTTTCTTTTGGTGCTCTTTAAATTGAATTCTGTCCTTGATTTGTGTACAGTGGTGTTTTTATATTTAATTTATTCCGATTATGTGTTTTGTATTTTTTTTTTGTGATTCTATGCATTGTAAGGTGTCCTTGGGTTTTAGAAAGGCGCCAGTAAATAAAATGATTATTATTATTATTATTATTATTATTATTATTATTTAACTTGTTTAACTGTGTCAACATTGTTTCTTTCCCGGAACTGACATGAAAGTTGCCTTTTGGTCTAGTCAGCGGCTTTATGTTTTTATTTCTGACTTCTGGTGATCTAGCCTGTTTTTTTTAGCGAGCTTCATCTTTCCAATCAATGCTTTCTGCACATCAGGGTATATAGAACTTCAAGTTAGTTGGCCCATTAATCTTCCATCCATCTTGTAGTCTTTGCATTTTCTGGCTCTGTTTCTAAGCCATGTAAAGAAATCATCAACAGGCTAAACTGTTTTTTTCCTTTGGCTTTGGCCCTTGTATCTTATCTGGAGATTCTCAACATCCAGAAATAAAAGAGGCAGAGAACAAAACCAGCTATACCTTTCAAAAATTCAGATCACAAATGTGTATCCTAAATTAGAAACATAGAAACATAGAAAATAGGTGCAGGAGGAGGCCATTCGGCCCTTTGAGCCAGCACCGCCATTCATTGTGATCATGGCTGATTGTCCCCAATCAATAACCCGTGGCTGCCTTCTCCCCATATCCCTAGACTCCACTAGCCCCTAGAACTCTATCTAACTCTCTCTTAAATCCATCCAGTGACTTGGCCTCCACTGCCCTCTGTGGGAGAGAATTCCATAAATTCACAACTCTCTGGGTGAAAACGTTTTTTCTCACCTCAGTCTTAAATGACCTCCCCTTTATTCTAAGACTGTGGCCCCTGGTTCTGGACTCGCCCAACTTTGGGAACATTTTTCCTGCATCTAGCTTGTCCAGTCCTTTAATAATGTTGTATGTTTCTATAAGATCCCCCTCATCCTTCTAAACTCCAGTGAATATAACCCTAGTCTTTTCAATCTTTCCTCATATGACAGTCCCGCCATCCCAGGGATCAATCTCGTGAACCTAGGCTGCACTGCCTCAATCACAAGGATGTCCTTCCTCAAATTAGGAGACCAAAACTGTACACAATATTCCAGATGTGGTCTCACCAGAGCCCTATACAACTGCAGAAGAACCTCTTTACTCGTATACTGAAATCCTCTTGTTATGAAGGCCAACATTCCATTAGCTTTCTTCACTGCCTGCTGTACCTGTAAGCCAACTTTCAGTGACCGGTGTACAAGGATGCCCAGGTCTCGCTGCACCTCCCCCTTACCTAACCTAACCCCATTGAGATAATAATCTGCCCCCTTGTTTTTGCCACCAAAGTGGATAACCTCACATTTATCTATATTATACTGCATCTGCCACGCATCTGCCCACTCACTCAACCTGTCCAGGTCACCCTGCAACCTCCTAACATCCTCTTCACAATTCACACGGCCACCCAGCTTTGTGTCATCCGCAAACTTGCTAGTGTTGCTCCTAATTCCCTCTTCCAAATCATTAATATATATGGTAAACAGTTGCGGCCCCAACACCGAGCCTTGCGGCACTCCACTCGCCACTGCCTGCCATTCTTAAAAGGACCCATTCACTCCTACTCTTTGCTTCCGGTCTGCCAACCAATTTTCTATCCATGTCAACACCCTACCCCCAATACCATGCACTCTAATTTTAGTCACCAGTCTCCCGTGCGGGACCTTATCAAAGGCTTTCTGAAAGTCTACATACACTACATCCACTGGCACCCATTCATCCATTTAACTTGTCACATCCTCAAATAATTCCAGAAGATTAGTCAAGCATGATTTTCCTTTCATAAATCCATGTTGACTTGGACTAATCCTTTTACTGCTATCCAAATGCCCCATTATTACCTCTTTAATAATTGACTCCAGCATCTTTCCCACCACCGAAGTCAGGCTAACTGGTCTGTAATTCCCCATTTTCTCTCTCGCTCCTTTCTTGAAAAGTGGGATAACATTAGCTATCCTCCAATCCACAGGAACTGATCCTGAATCTATTGAAAATTGGAAAATGATTACCAATGCGTCCACTATTTTTAGAGCCACCTCCCTGAGGACCCTGGGATGCAGACCATCAGGCCCAGGGGATTTATTATCCTTCAGTTCCATTAGCCTACCCAATACTATTTCTCGCCTAATGAAAATTTCTTTCAGTTCCTCTACCCCCTTAGATCCTCTGTCCTCCAGCACATCTGGGAGATTGTTTGTGTCTTCCTTAGTGAAGACAGATCCGAAGTACCTATTCAACTCTTCTGCCATTTCCTTGTTGCCCATAATAATTTCACCCGTGTCTGCCTTCAAGGGACCCACATTTGACTTTGCTACTCTTTTTCCCTTAACATATCTAAAGAAGCTTTTACTGTCCTTCTTTATATTCCTGGCCAGCTTCCCTTCGTACTTCATCTTTTCAGCCCGTATTGCCCGTTTTGTTTCCTTCTGTTGTCCTATGAAAGTTTCCCAATCCTCTGGCTTCCAGCTACTCTTTGCTGTGTTATACATCTTTTCTTTTAGTTTTATTCTATCCCTAACTTCTCTTGTCAGCCACGGTTGCCTCCTACTCCCCTTAGAATCTTTCTTTCTTTTTGGAATGAAATGATCCTGCGTCTTCCGGATTATGCCCAGAAATTCCTGCCATTGCTGTTCCACCGTCATTCCTGCTAGGACCCTTTCCAGTCTACCTTGGCCAGCTCCACTCTCATGCCTTCATAATCCCCTTTGTTCAACTGCATCACTGACACTTCCGATTTAACGTTCTCCTTCTCAAATTGCAGATTAAAACTAATCATATTATGATCATTACCTCCAAGCGGTTCCTTTACCTCGAGTTCTCTTTATCATATCTGGTTCATTGGACAACACTAAATCCAGAATTGCCTTTTCTCTGGTCGGCTCCATTACAAGCTGTTCTAAGAATCCATCTCGGAGGCATTCTACAAACTCTCTTTCTTGGGGTCCTGGGCCAACCTGATTTTCCCAGTCAACCTGCATATTGAAATCCCCCATCACCACAGTGGCATTACCTTTGTTACATGCCAGTTTTAACTCCTGCTGCAACTTACACCCTACATCCGGGCTACTATTTGGGGGTCTGTAGATAACACCAATTAGTGTTTTCTTGCCTTTACAATTCTTCAACTCAATCCACAGTGACTCTACCTCATCAGTCCCTATGTCTTCCCTCGCAAGGGACTGAATTCCATCCCTTACCAGCAGAGCTACCCCCCCTCCTCTGCCCACCTGCCTGTCCTTTCTATAGGATGTATAACCCTGAATATTAAGTTCCCAGGCCCGATCCTCCTGCAGCCACATCTCAGTAATCCCCACAATGTCATATCTACCAACCTCTAACTGAGCCTCAAGCTCATCTACTTTACTTCTTGTACTTCGCGCATTCATATACAATACTTTTAATTCCTTACGCATCTCACCTTTCACATCGATCCCTATTACACTTGGCCATACTCTCCTATCCCTTTGTGAGCTTCCTTTCCCATTAATTCTGGGGTCATTAACCATCCCTTTACTCTCTTTCCCTTTAACTCCGTCCTCGACTATCCCATTTGACACCAATTATTTGAAGATCTTGTCAGTACTTCCATTCTCTAATCCTTTATTTTCCCAGCTGTTAATCTTATCTACGCTCTCTAGTCCACAAAATGAAGGATGTAGCTGACTTTCTGATCATCATTAGTGACTTTCAGAAAACTGAATGGCCCTCTACATCTTTGTTTAAAATGTTTTAGCTCATACAGAATGTCATTGGTCTCCTTGTTCATTGTCAGCTGAATATGTGTGGTTGTCGCAGCCACTTTGCACAAGGTATTTTTAAGTCCGATTCAGTATTTAAGTGGAACAAAATCTCACTTATCAGATCGCTGTGTTAGATCTCTCGCTTTTCACAGAGTTTTAGAATCATAGTTATAGATGGATACAGCATGGAAATGGGCCCTTTGGCCCATTGAGTGCATGCTGACCATCAAATTACCTATTTACAATAATCCTGCATTAATTCTACTTTTTATTCTCTCCACATTCTCATAATTCCCACCAGATTCTACAATGATCTGCAAACTAGCAGCAATTTACAATGGCCGATTAACCTGCCATCCCACATATCTTTTGGATGTGAGAGGAAATTGGAAAATCAGGGGAAAATCCATGCATAACAGGGAGATTGTGCAAATTCCAAGCAAACATCTCAAAGCAGCACTGAACCTGGGTCCCTGGCACTGCAAGGCAATAGCTTCACTAGTGGCGCCACCATGCAGCTTGTTTCTTAAGCACTCTTTCAAACTGAAATCTGTGTGCTGTTATTTTGCAAATCAATTACTACCAAGAGGCATATTTTGTCAGGATGTAGGATTACTCTTTCTCGGTGTCGGTATAATTGGCGGCATATTCAGGTACTGAAGTGCAGAGCTGCAGCAATTGAGAGGAGGAGAGTACAGGTGAATTCAGTAGGCATCAGGACTGGGAGTTTAGCAATTCATTTTGTCCGTGAGGGAGAGAAAGGTAGAGGAGGGAAGTTTGCAGAAAGATATGAGTCGGGCCAGTTACGGGGAGTCAATGATTGGGAGATGCGGGTCGATTTAGATGGAAAGCTTGTTGTTCCGCAGGAAATAATTACTACTAGTTTGAGGCCTGATATAGTGCTATGGTCAGTTAGTCAGCGGATAGTGTATTTTATAGAACTGACGGTGCCTTGGAAGAACTTGGTGGACAGAGTTTGCTTCAGGCTGTAAAGCAAATGTAAGAGGCAGCAGAGCAAGGCAGCAGGTGGATTTGGTGGAGAAGAAATAGTGTCGGTTGGGGGCAGAAAGGAAACATATGACATGCAGTATGTGTATTTCTTTGTAATTGTAGTCTCTGCAAGTGTATCTTGGTCTTATGCAAGTGTGATGTTTGTGGTGTTCTGGAATGCCAGAACCAACCGTTGAGCCTTCCCGAGGTGTCGTGGGTCTAACTGAACGAAACACCAATGAAGGGAGGTGCCCACTTGATAACCCCAATGATATACTTGCATCTACAGGATTAGTTTTTCTTTAAAGAGAATTAATATGTAGGTAGCTGGGGTTTTTTGCATATGGAGTCATTTATTGTAAGTTGGTGTATTTAGTTAGATAATGCTTTTGATATTGGGCTTGATTTTCTTAGTTGAGCGCTTATCCTGGAGTTATAGCACAAGTACTTTGTGTTTTAGTTGTAATTTACAACAAATGTTTCTCCAAAAATTGTCGTACATTAGTGAGTAATATAGAACAATACATATAGTATACTTGGGCCTTTGACAATATGGATCCCTATTCACTCTTGCAATAAAATAGCAGGTATTAAAAGAATGATCCTCATACTGAAGAACTTGTCAATTTTGCATCATCGTGGGTGGCATTGAATCAGCTGAGTTTTCAAGGTAATATGTGCTCTGATACTAATCTACATTGTTTTACATTGCCATTGCCAGGAGTCCAGTAACCAGTAGTCTATGCAACAAGAGAATAACTGGAAAGCAGCTGAGATATATGTTTTTTTTTATCCCTCCTTAGTTGGTTGCAATGAGTTAGAATTGATTACCAATTTGATGGTGGCAATCAGTTCAGAGGAAGGATGGAATTGGCCTGGTTTTGTAGCTCGCCACAACACCAGAATCATGTTAAAAAGACACAAAGTGCTGGCGTAACTCAATAGGTCAGGCAGGATCTCTGGGGAATGTTGGGTTTTTTCAAAACCACACCCATAGTTCCTTGTTTTCATCAGAATCATGTTGCAACTTTTTCTTCGAAAAGGCTATGGTAGATCAAACAGTATTGCTGATTTGTGAATTGGCCACCATTGTCAGACATGAGGGTTTGAGGTCATGACAAGTCAAGAACTCGGTGCTGCAAAAGGGGCACTTTCTGTTGATGTGGAGCCATTGCTGTATTGCTGATTTGATCCGTGTCTGGTTTTGCTGCTGATGACCTGATCCAAAATCCATGTCAGGTTTTCCACATTTACAAGGCTGTTATTTACAAGACTTTTCATTGTCTCAGACATGGCTGAAGGTTTCAGAAAACCTGACCCACTCGTTTTCGATAGTAGAATCGGACAGCGGTGACGTACCTTTGAGAGACAGTATGATTTGTTCATTGCTGCAACTTCTCATGACAAGCTGGCAATGGTCCGTGCAAGCATGCTCCTTCTCCTTGCAGGAGATGAAGCTTACAAACGAGCATAATAGTTTGTGTATTCTGAGACAATAACTCATCAACCTGCCGATGGTGGGGCGCTGATCGTGACCCCGGCTGAGTCGCCGGAAGACCCGGGGTGTCCATAGAGAAAGTTTTGACAGTTGTGTGACCCTCAAGCTAATCCACTCATCGAACGTGTGAAATTTTTCTCAAGATACCAGAATGAGGGCGAAACCATTTCTGGAGGTTGCAGATCCCAACCTAACAGATAGCAGGCAAAACCAGACACGGATCGAATCAGCCATACTGTTTGATCTACAGCTATGATCTCTTCTGAAAATCTGTTATTCTGCTCACTTTGCAAGGTTCAAGGTGATATTGACACATTTTAAGAACTCAAAAGCTAAATGTAATACATAACACCCAGACATACACTCTAGCTTAGAGCTCTAAAAGAGAAACATGTTTTGTCTGGAGTCAAGTCGAATAGAAATTAGGAAACAACTAACCATGTTATTTTATGTGAGACATTTGAGGCCAATTGAAAGCGGTAGCACCTTAATCCATCTATCTGCTGATTCTCAATGATTTGCTGAAGTGAAGGAATAGCTTTCTGCAGAAACCAGCTCACTTAGCATTTAATTTGCAGTCCCTCTGCACAGACTCTTAATTCCCTTTGCCTTGTGGGATGTTTCTGTTCTTTTCATCGTTCCTTTTCTTTAAGTTAAATACTGCATTTAGAGTTTTGTGTTTCAGTGAAAATGGCTCCATTGTTATAGTAATGTTGAGTAAAATTAAGTTTGACTGAAGCAGAGATTTAGTGCCTGTGGTTTAATTTGTTTTGTGTTATTGTTGAGGGCTCTGTTTATTATACTCCCAACCTTCTCCCCGGTTCTCCATGTTACACTGACAGCTGAGAATAATGCAAGCTGAACTTCACAGAAGGAGGTTTCAGATGCCTGTGATATTGCTATTTCAAAGATAAACTGCATCTGATCTGTCTGTCATTCTCTGATAGACAAATGAATGTTAAATGCATGCTGTGTAATGAGCTAAGTGATATCATGGCTTAATAATGCATTGGTTTCATGGTTCTGCGTGCTTGTTTAATTGCCCCACTTGTTTTTATTTTTCATGATGAAGATGTATCCTCTCTGTATAATTATTTGTGATTGTTTATTGCTTGGGTATATGTAGCCAATTGAGGTAAATATTGGATTTTAATGGGAAGAAGCCCCACTATTCAACCAATGGCTAAGCAAGAAATTTAATTTTGAGTTTCTTATATTTTTTTCCGATATTTTCTGATACATTCTATTAGACTGTGCAGTAATGACATAATCTGGTCTATTTACCATAAAGTACACACGTGACAAAAAAAACATACATGCTGACTCACTAGGAAGAACTCCAAGAGGAATTTGTTCAAGTGACTTGCATGGAGTGTGAGACACAATGTCTGAACAAGGATCCTGACCAAAAACATCACCTCTCCGTGTCCTCCAGAGATGCTGTCTGACCGCTGTGGTATTCCAACACTTTGTTTTTTTTGTATAGAATGTGAGCTTGACCAACACTGACACCAAGCAGAAGGATGGAACTGCATACTTATCCCCATTCCTATGTGCTACATATATGCTACATACACAAGTTGTATGTCACTTCAGAAAACAGGCTCCATTGAAGTCAGTGGAAGGGGATTGTAGAAGCAGAGCTCTCCATATGGCAGTTGCAATATTGTGCATTTAGTGATTACATCAATGACCATCTTTTACTCCTTGTCGATGAACCCTGAAGGACTGATTAAGTGCAATTAGCATGGGGTAGTGGCAGTGGGCACCATATGTGCACTCGCCTGCACATCTCATGATGGCATTAAGACTGAGGGAAATAGCATGTTCTGATAGATGCTGTTTGGTGGCCCTGGTGGAAGCGCAGTAGATATCCTGCACCAGCAATGGGAAGGAGTCAACCTTTGTCCAATTCCTCCAGTTCATCCTCCACCAAATTGGGTGACTAAGCATTATCCTTTTCCTCCTACAGATTGAGGAGAAGCGCTTGCAGGATGAAAATAATCAAAGATTTCCTTTCTCCAATAAATCAGAGTATAGCACTTAAAAGGTCTGTCTCACTGTGCAAGTTGACCCACGAGTGACCCCGAGTTTAAAACAAATTTAACTCGTGGTAATCACGTACAATTAACGTAGCGGGAACGTCGGAACTCGTGGACGCAACTTAGCGACTCTTGGTGCTAACGGGAGGTACACGTGAAACTTGTTAACTCTTGCAAAAGTTCAAACATGTTTGTACTTTTGCATGAGTAAAATGTACTCTTGAGGTTAAAATTTGAAACATTTTAAACTCGTTGTAAGAACGTAGTGGCCCGTGCATTTAACTTTGTGACTCGTGAGTCTACCGTGGGAACTCTTTTTAGAAACAATAATCAGGGACAGAAATATCAGTTACTTAGACTTTTTAAAGACAAATTCTACTTAACAAAGTTAAGTAAGTTATTGATAAGGTGACAGAGTGGGTAGAAAAGAAAAAATTGCTTGAAGTTTATATATAAATTTTGTGTATTTGGAACTGAGCTCACAACCTTAAGACAAACCAGTATTGAGGAACAGCGTGAGAACATTTTATGACACTTCATGGCAGCCTAATCTGAGGTTTGCCAGTCACGTCCAGAAGCCATCTCTACCAGTGCTGTTGAAGAAGACAGGGTTGTGTTCACCTATCCTGCACCCCTGTTCCGTAGGACAACACCAACTCTTTCATTATGCGGATGTTAAAGGCTGGGTTTTATTGTCAAGCCATGATGCCAGATTCCCGATCTCTTTACTGAACTTTACTGAATCAAAGGGTTCTATAGGAGGTGCTGCCTCAAAAAGGCAGCCAGCATTGTCATGGACCCACACTACCCTGGCCATGCTCTCATTTCATTCCTGCTGAGCAGAAGGTATAAGAATCTGAAAACCATGACCTCCAGGTTCAAGAACAGCTTCTTCCCAACAACCATCGGGCTTTTGAACGCAACAAATGCTAACTAAACTATGAACTACAAACTGCCTTGTTTGCACTAAGGACTTTGGGATTTTTGCAATAATACTGGATTTTTTAATATATATTTTCTTTGTTTAGTATATTATCTATGAGTATTGTGTTTACTGGCCTGTTTTGCTGCTGCAAGTGGGAAGTCTTTAACTCAGAGGGCAGGCAGCATCTCTGGAGAGAAGGAATGGGTGATGGGATGACATTTCCAAATTGGGGGAGGGGGGTGGGGTGGAGGAGAGAGGGTGGAGAGTGGAGGGAGAGGAGAGGGAGACAGATGGGGGTGGCTTCATTCACTGGCTGCGGGTGCCTGTCACTGAAACAGGTAGGTGAGATTTCACATCCACCTTGTGTGTGTGTCTCTCTCTCCATCCCTCCCTCTCACACAGGCTGAGAGACTCTGCCTCTGTGAGTGTACGTCCCTTTCTCCCCCTCTCCCTGGGATACGCTCATTGTTTCCTATGAGAGACTTTGAAAAATAAGAATCACATTTCACACATTGATTTTATGACTTTTAATTCTTAACATGACCATAATCACAATCTTTTACACCACCCATCACCACTCAGTTATACAGAGCTGCAGCCTGCTGCGTTAGCTGCTTTGCAATCTGAATATGGAGACGGCCGTCTTAGTGGAGCAGATTCACCATTTGATGAAGGGACAGACCTGGGAGATTAGTTCCGTTATCCCTCTGATGCACGGAGCGGGCGATGCCTTGCCGGGTCGCAGCTCCGGAGTGCTGTGACCGCCGACCACCAACATCAAGCAGCCGCGGTCTGCGGTTTGTGGTCCGCGGTCTGCGGTCTGCGGTCTGCGGTCTGCGGTCTGAGGGCGTCCCGCCGAGGGCGGGCGGCGCTGGGTCGAAAAAAACGCGGAGTCAGAGTCGAAGCTCCAACCTGGACTCCAATAGCCTTCTTGTAAACATTTTCTCCAAATGAGCCAATTTAAACAAGGCAGGCTTTTTATAGTATGTAAAAAAAAAGCATGACATCATTTTTTTAACATGTGATAATTTTTAAACACTTCGATATACATTGTTGCCTCAAGATTAACGGGAGAGGAACTTGGTACACTCGGGAGACGAACTTGGAACATCGCAGAAATGAGAAGTAAACGGGAAACTTAGACATACCCGTGGGAACTCGGTTAAACTCGGGAACTTGTAGTATCGTACGCAACCACGAGTCTTTCACTCGGGGTCACTCGTGGGTCAACTCGCACAGTGAGACAGCCCTTTAACTTTCTTTAGGAAGAGAATTGCCAAAAGTGATGGTTATAGTGCTATAGTTTCCATCAAAGTGTCCAACTGTGTCCCTCACTGTGCTACCCAAGGTCTCTTCAAACCCTCAACAATTGAACAGTACAAGATGATAGACTTTGAAGTACCAAAAGTCCAGGCAAATTACCACCATATCAACTATTTCCAATCATAAGCAAGTCACAAAACGTATTACAATGAGTCAATAAGTGACATATATTCACTCAAAATAGCTGCTTGGTTGGATATTGCCCCAGTTCCAGACATCATCACAGCCTGCACACAATCAGTGTTAACTGATGAGAGTTGAAATATGAATTGCTACCCTTCACACCTAGACACCAATTCACCAAATGTGGCATCAAGGTGTCACGGAAAAACTACCATCCATGGGAATCAAAGTGAAAATGTTCCATTAAGCAGCACTACACCAAGCATAACAATGATTGTAGTTGTAAGTCAATCATCTTTGCAGGAGTTTTTTCAGGAAGTATTCTAGGCTGAACCAATTTCATTTGCATCATTGATCCCATTGATCATTTACTACACAAATGTTAGGAAATTGTCAGCTCCAGCAAGAGAGAGCTCACTCCATGTTCTGGGGTCACCATTGTCCAGAAACATCACTGCACCAACAATCTAAATCGTGGTGTGGTGTGAAGAGTGACTCAAAACGTTTCCACCATCTGCAGGGCATGTCAGGACTATAATGGAACTTAACTCACCTGGATGGCTACAGCTCTAACAATATTCAATGGACTCGACTCCAGCCAGAAAAAGGCAGTCAGTTTAATCCTCCCCCTCTAACATTTACTCCTTCCACCACTCATTCAAACTTGTTGCTCTCACCTTATTTCCCATATTTCCTTATGATGTAGATGGAGTCCATTTTGCCTCATTGTTTAAGCCATCTCACAACAATCCCATTTCCTGATAATCTTCCCTTTTAGGAATGCATTCCACATTCCCCTTCCCCATAATTAGTTTGCATCTTCAACAATACCTCCCAAGCCAGTGGCCACTGCAGATAGGGACACATGGACATTCTATCACTTGCATCTTCTCCTCATGGTTACAAATTATCTTGACTTGGAAATGTGTTAGTAATCCTTCATTGTTGCAGGGTTGAAACACTGGAACTCTTTACCTAATTGCACCATGCCTCCGCTAGGCATTGTGTAACTGTTCAATTAGGAAGATAACCACCTTCTTTATTTTTTTTATTTTTTTTATTTTTATTTTATTAGAAGTTAATACAATACAAAACAATACAGTGGCACCTAATTTTAGGTGCCAACTATGTCATAACATAATGCATTCTATGTACAACCTCTAGTTTTATGTTTTTGAAAAGGAGGTAAAAAATTTAAAAAAAAGAAAGAAAAAAAATAGAGAAAAGAAAGAGGAAAAATAAATAGTAGAAAATAGAAAAACGTGAAGTGTGTATATAAGAAAAGAAAAAATAGAAAGTAGAAATAGTAGAAAAAGACCCTTAAAAAAGAATTTTTCAAATCTTTGTTTGGAGATGTAAATCTATCCACGACCTGACCTGAAATCAGTAATCTTTACGGTACTGCTGCATCACATGATTCCAAAAAGTCGATGAAAGGTGACCAACTCCTTAAGAATTGGTCATATTTATCTATTAGGCGGAGTCTCATTTCTTCAAGGTGTGCTATGTCCGTCATATTCCTAATCCACATTTTAATAGTTGGTATAGCTGTATTTTTCCAAAATTTAAGTATCAATTTCTTTCCAATTATTAACCCATAATTAAAGAATACTTTTTGGTCTTTGTTTAAATTGATATCTTCTAATATTATTCCAAATATAATCCATTCCATATTAGGTTCTATTCTTGACTTGAAGAGCTTTGTAAATATATCAAATATATCGCTCCAAAATGTATTCAACTTTGTACATCCTACAATTGAATGTGTTATATTGGCATTTTGAAACAAACATTTATCGCATCTGGGAGAGACATTTGGGTAAAATTTATTCAACCTCGTTTTTGAATAATATAATCTATGTAATAATTTAAATTGAATTAAATTATGTCTTGCATTAATGGAACAATTATGAGTATTCATCAGATACTTTTCCCATCTATCTTTCGGGATCTTTATCATTAGTTCATGTTCCCAATCTTCTCTTAGTGCCTCTGTTGAGGGTAATTCTCTATTTAATATACTATTATAAAAATATGATATTAGTTTTTCTGAATCAGCCTTAATATTCATTGCTTCTTCTAAAGGGTCTAAAAATATAGTTTGAGATCTATGTATATATTTCTTCATAAAGTCACATATCTGTATATATTTAAAATATTGATTATCATTCAGTTTAAATTTTAATTTTAATTGTTGAAATGATAACAATTTGCCCAGTTCATACATATCTCCTACTTTCCCAATCCCCAATCTATCCCATTGTTTATATGTTTTGTCGATAAGAGATGGTTTGAATGCAGGATTATTCAGAATTGGGGTTAATACTGATAGATTATTTAATTTCAAGGATAATTTTATTTGTTTCCAAATTCTTATTGTATTGTGAATAATTGGGTTCTTCTTATATATTATACTATTCAATTTTATTGGTGAGAACAAGATCGTTCCTATATCGTATGGGAAACACTCCTCTTTTTCCATTCTTATCCACTCCGACTGGTGAGTTGAACTATCCAACCAGTACATTATGTTCTTAATATGCACTGCCCAGTAGTAATACGTAAAGTTAGGTAGTGATAAACCCCCAGCTTCTTTAGGTTTACACAAATGCTTTCGTTGAATTCTGTGTGCTCTATAATCCCATATAAAATTAGTGATATTAGAATCTAGTTTTTTGAAAAAATATTTCGGAATATATATTGGGATCGCTTGAAACAAATATATTAATTGTGGTAAGAAAGTCATTTTTATAGCGTTAATTCTACCTATCAATGAGAGTGGGAGCGTTTTCCAAAATTTAATCATAACATTCAATTTATTTAATAGTGGCATAAAATTGGCGCTAAATAATGATTTGTGTCTTCTCGTAATTTGAATACCTAAATACTTGAATTTTTCTGTTGCAATTTTGAAAGGGAATTTTAATAAGTGTCTCGCATCCTGTGGTTTTAAAGACATGATTTCGCTTTTATTCCAGTTTATTCTATATCCTGAAAAAGAACCAAATTCCTCAATTAGTGTTAATAAGGTGGGAATACTCATTTGTGTATTAATAATATATAAAAGAATATCATCAGCATATAATGAAATTTTATTCTTTGAGTCCTTGGTATTATATCCGTGAATATTCGGATGATTTCTAATCCTTTCAGCCAGCGGTTCTATCATAAGGGCAAATAGCAATGGTGATAAGGCACAACCCTGCCTATTACCCCTTGATAAATAAAGTTTTGAAGATAACATATTGTTAGTTAATATTCTTGCCGTAGGTTTATCATAAAGTAGTTTAACCCATCTAATAAAATTCTCTCCCGTATTAAAGTTTTCGAGTACCTTATATAAATTCTGCCATTCTACCTGATCAAATGCCTTCTCTGCATCCAGCGTAACGACTGAAATATCTTCAATGTCCTCTTTGCAAGAGTACATTATATTGAAAAGCCTTCTCAAGTTATTAAATGATTGTCTTTTGGGTATAAATCCCGTTTGATCCGGGTTTACCAATTTATTAATATAATTATTCAGTCTTCTTGCTAGAATCTTTGCTAAAAGTTTCTGATCCGTATTTAAAAGTGATATAGCTCTGTAAGAACCCGGTTCATCTAAATCTTTATCTTTTTTTGGTATAAGCGTTATTGTTGATTCTGCTAAAGTTTCTGGCAGTTTATTTTCGGTATAAGCCTGTGTGTATAAGTTGAGTAATCTTGGTACAAGTGACTCCTGGAAGCGTTTATAAAATTCATTACTAAAACCATCTGGTCCTGGGGTCTTCCCAATTTTCAATGAGTTTATTATTTGTTTTATTTCTTCACTAGTAATCCGTGCTCCTAATTCCTCTTGTTCTAAACTATCCAATTTAGGGAGGTTGCAAATATCTAAAAAAATTGTAATTTTACTATCATCTGTATTTATTTTAGTTGTGTATAAATTATGATAAAATTGGGCAAACCTTTTATTAATATCCTTTGGTAATGTTAGAAGCTCACCCTTATCAGATTTAATTTTAGTGATAACCACCTTCTAAAGGGCTTTTAGGAAGATCCAATGAATGTCACCCAGCTCTATATTCTGGAAATGAGTTAAAAATAGAAATGATAGAAAAATAGAAGAATATTCTGCAAAAAACCTCTTCACTCAAGATTTGTTGCCTGCTATTAGGAGGAGGTGCTAGATCAAGTGTTGGTCACCAGGATGCCATGCAGCCTCTTTCATGGGTTCCATCAGCCAATTTATGTGGCAAGCAGCTCAATACAACCTTCCCGACGTATGTTCCTGGTGCAAGGCTCAGCATCATGTCCTCTTTAACTTAACATTCCACATTAACTTAACATTCCCCTTTCAGAATGTCCCGTGCTTGCGACTGAATGTCTGAGACATCCTTGAAACTGGCATCAGGGAGGCAACACACCACCTGCTGGAGTCCATTCAATCAGCATGATTGAAAGAATTAAAACTTTTTAAAAAGATAACATATCAAAAATAATAAGTGTATTTGGAAACACCATAAGCTGCTGTTCATTAAAATCATAAATGTACTTTGAAAGAAAATTAAATGAATAGTAAGATTAAACGAGAACTTACCTAAGTTTGAAGTTTGATCTTTATTTTATGAGGAGTTACGTAGGTGATTACGTGAAGAACCCCGCCAGTGCGCCTGCGCGTCAATCTTCAAAGCAGCGGTGTGAAATCACAAAAAACAACAACCGAAGTAATATAGTCTCATAATAAAACGAGTAATACAAGAACTTCCATCTGACCTTTATGATAGAGGGTAGGGTCGTGGTGGGCACGTAATCACCAACGTAACTCCTCATAAAATAAAGATCAAACTTCAAACTTAGGTAAGTTCTCGTTTAATCTTACTATTTTACTTCGGAGTCACGTGAGTGACTACGTGAAGATTTTAAAGCTTTGTGATTTCATGCCATGGATCAATCCCGGCTTCTCACTCCATAGATTGACTCGGAACGAGAATAATCAATCATGCATTCATAATAACATTTGTACCACAAATGCAGTAATTCATTTCAATAATGAAATGAATCAGATCCCCTTTAAACCAGAGGAATTTACACAGAACTTAAAATAGTTTCTGCAAACAACCCCGCATTAACAATAGGCCGATGGTAAAAATGTTGAAACATCAACTCATTGGACCACCTGGCGGCTGCGAGGATATGGTCGACGGGGACGTCTTTTGCCCTGGCTGCCGACGTTTCTGCTGCCCTAGTCGAGTGAGACGTAAAAACATAAGTGTTAATACCAGCAGCTGTTAAGACTTCTTTTATCCATCTGGAAATAGTCTGTATTGAAACTCTCGTGTGGTTTCTTGTGTGTGATCAACAACCCAGTTTCCGTATTCTCAAATTCTTTGTGACCTCAATGTATTGTAATAAATATGTCTTAATACAGAGACATGGATCATTTGGATATGCTGCTAGCATAATTTTAAATCCTGTCACACCTGGCCTAATTTACTTTAGTAGGTCATAGATATAGAATGTAACCTTGTCTTCAGTTACTTCCATACTGTCTATTTGTAATTTTCCAAGTGTTTGCACTCGTTGTGCTGTCACTCATGCCATAAGCATGAATACTTTCATACTGAGCTTGACCAAAGGTAAAGACACACTTGATGACCATTCACGAAGTAGTTTCAGTACCACACTTACATCCCAGATTGTCACGTACCTAGGTTTCGGTGGTTTGGAATTAAAGATTCCTTTCATTAGTCTGGAAACAATTGGGTGTGACCCAATTGAGTTTCTTTCTGAATCCAGAACCAAATATGAGGACAATGCACTTCTGGCTGAATTAATTGCACTACAACTCAGACCTTCATCATAATAAAGTTTTGACAGAAATTCTAAACATTTGAAATATCTGCAGTACTTTATTGCACATTCTTTTGTACACAGAACTCTTCCCATTTCTTAATATAAGAAAGGTACTGTTTTTGAGTGCTCTTCCTCCAGGCTGCCGTAAGCATGTCCACAGTATGCTCAGACAGTCCTCGTCCCAGAAAAGGCATTCTTAAAACCTGCAAATCAACAAATCCAAACGATCATATAATGGATGTTGTTCCCCTGTACAGGGTGCAGCAATAAATTACTCTTATTTGGTACTTTCATCAACATTTGTGTTGTTAATTCTAATATCAACGGATACCATGGCTGGGTAGTCCAATCTGGTACTACCAATACCCTTGAAGCAGCATCTTGCCTGATTTTAAGCAAACATTGGCTTATGAGGCAGAAAGGTGGAAATATATATGAAAACATACCACCCCAATGTAGCGAGAAAGCATCAATCGCCACTGCTCCTGGATCTGGTTTCCATGAGACATATCTCGATAGCTGATGATTCAAGTCGATGTCGGTCATTCCAAATCTGATTACTATATCATTGAATACCTCTTGATTCAACATCCATTCTTTATTATCATGGAACTTTTCGTGACCTGGTGTCTGCTATCGTGTTCATTCTACCTGGTAGATAGATAGCTGAAATCCAAATGTTCTTTTCAATACATCAAGACCAAAGTTGATTTAACCATTTTGTCACATGACACCGACTTAATTCCACACATATCATTAATATAGGCAACTACTGTTGTGTTTATTAATTTGAACTTGAACCTTCCTTTTAGTTGTGTTAGAACCATAAGCTTGGAGTCCATAGAAACCTCCTAAAAGCTCCAAATAGGTAATTCCCCATGTCTGCAGTAACACTAACTTTTCCTGATTCCATCTGCCTCCGCAGCTCCATGTTAAGTCAGTTGCACCCCATCCTAGTGCACTGGCATCAGTTTGTAATATCATGGAATGTTGTTCAATCAGCACTTTGCCTGAACTGCTTGAGACATGTAGAATCCACCACTGCAGCTTAGAAACAGCATTTGTTGTTACTTGCATGGTTCTATCAAAATGACCAGCATTTACTCTCAGTGCCTGTTCTTTGATTCTCTGCAGCTGTTGATATTGTAATGGTCCATACTGGACTGCTGGGAATCTACTAATTTTCCCAGTACTCGAGCCACCTGTCTGATTAGAGGTTTTTGCTCGTTTAACAGATTACTGCAATCTTTAATCAACTCCACCTTTTTTTCACTGGGCAAAGTAATTTGCATTTGGGCTAAATCAATTGTGAACCCCAAATAATCAATCGAGGTACATGTTTTTAACCTTGATTTCTTTGGATGAATTTAGAAACCCCCAAACTTTCAAAAGTTTGATTTTATTACTGCAACCGATGCTTCTGTTGACTGTTTTGTCCTTCCTATGATCAGGACATCATCCAGGTATGCCATTAGTACATGCCCCTGGCTCTCAGCAACCCCAGAATTGATTTTAACAATTTTATGAATATTCTGGGAGGGAACGTTAACCCATTAGGCAGAGCTTTGAACTGCCCTAATTGGTTCATCCATGTAAATTTAAGATACTTCATATCTTGCAAGTGAACAGACACTGAACAAAAGGTTTCAGACTTGTCAAGTCTATAATAATCCTACATCCTCCATCCTTTTTTGATCGAGGGAATATATTTGACCCAAATTGGTGAATTTGGTAGAGTGATTCTTCAATAACTCCTTTTATATATAGGGTTTTGAAGCGCAACTTGAACCTCCATTACTTCGCAAAGTGGAGAGTTCTGCTAGGAACATGCTGGACAGGCTAATCATAATTTGGATTGAATTCAATTCGAAATCCTTGTATATTATTCAGAATTACCACATCTGAAGTAATCTTCTTCCAATGTTTATAGAAGAGACGTAATCTGCCTCCAACTTTTGGACTTAATCCAGTTAGTATGTTCCCCTGAGAACCAGGTCCACCTACCTCTTGAGTCATTTGAGTATTCTGAGATCCCTGGATTCTCCCGGAAGCACCACCACTGGTCCTTACTCCCGCTGCAGGCCGCCAGCTACGTCCCTGCGTTGATGAGCAACTTGGTCCTGGTCTAGGATCCGTATGACGTCTGAAAGAATACTTCCTCTTTACAGACTTTGCAACCATTGATGTTTTTATCAATCCTGTTTTCGCTTCATCTTCCAACTCTTTAATACGTCTCCCGAGATCCTCTCCAAAGAGTAAGTTGGGTAATTGTATATTACTTGGTTTGCAGAGTGCTGCGAATTTCGGATTCATAGTAGGCCGTATAGCACTTTCCTCAGATAATTGATCTCGAAGTGGGTGCTGCATAGCAACCCCAGTGCTTCCTGATGCAACTTCGTCATCTCTTGGCTGTTACCTGCTATTCTGGTAAAAGCAGTTATTCCAGAACCCAGCAGCTTTAATATTCTCTGCAACTGATTCCAGATAATTTGGTTCACTGCTGCTGCTTTCAGCAACCCACAGTTACTTGGGGTCTCCTGCTTTCTTGCAGTCTCATCCATCTCCTGCTGTTCCAGCTGATGGTAAACCAAATAATTTATTAAGGAGGCCAGTTCTTCTCCGAATGGCTCTCCTGACCCTGACGGGGCAGCGAATCCTACTGCCAGGGGTGGAACATCTGGCAGCTGCCGTTCATCGCCTTGTACAGCCTCACCGTCAGAGTCGGGGTCTGAAATCTCATGACCCGTAGCACGCTCCTCATTCCTGAGGGTGCATTCCATCAGCCCTGAGCCAGGTGCTGTTAAGCTGCTTCCTGCAGCTTGGATTACAGTACACTCCTTCCTGAGTGAACTTTGCTCCAACAGCCTATGTAAAAGGCTTTCTATTTGGGCAATACGCTCGAAAGCAGTATCTAGCCCTGGAGCTACTTCCATTGCCTGGGACTCCCTCCGTGGGCCGTTGGGATTTAAACTTCGTCTTTTGCCCGACAGGCGCTGACTATGTTTTCACCAGCCCCAGGTCCACAGTCGCTATGCTCACCACTGGCGACTGTACCGGGGTTTAGAGGCGGTTGGTCTCTAACCGCAGACTCCCGACTTTCCCGACTTCTGTCGGCTGTGTCGCTCACCTCTTCCCCCAGTCCGTTTTTTCCATGGCGTCTGTGGAAAAAATCCCCATAGACCCACAGTAAACGGACCTGGAAAACATGAAAAAAGTTTCTACTTACCTTGTAGTTGAAAAACTACGAATCCACTGGAGGAGCTCTGCTCCTCACGTCCGTTTGCATCAAGGCGTCTGACGTAATGACGCGCAGGCGCACTGGCGTGGTTCTTCACGTAGTCACTCACGTGACTCCGAAGTAAAATTAACATTGACACGATCTTAACTTTGCAATGAAGGTTGGTAACATCATTCATCCACAGATATTGGAGCGATGGTTGGTGTAAATTTGAGCATACAATTTTTCGGGGCTCATAATTCACCAATTTAAGATTGCCTGTGGACTGAATATTGTGATAAATGGGCCTGATGTGCTCGAATCCAACATCCAATACATTGTTGTGTTCTGCAGGGAATTTGGAATGTGCTGCAGGAACTCTTCTCTTGGCCTGCACCCACTGGTCGCCTACATACCCGCCAGTGGGTGCAGTTTGAACCAATATGGCTCATTTATTGCAGGTGAGGGAATTAGGTGCATTGCTTTTTGTGGGGGAATTAGGTGCATTGCCAGCAACCTGCTCCTCAGTGAATGAACTGTATCTTATCACCTTACATTTCAACGGCTGTCATTTATACTCAGTTCCAAAGCAACAGAATGGTAAACAGGAGGAGCCAGGCTAGAACCAGTCTTGTCTCGCTGAGCTGTCACGACCCCAGTGCTAGACAATGTTTACACCAGGATTAGCTTTGAGAGCTACTGTCTGTTCTATTTTTGGTTGGTGCTCCCAGGGCCTTACTTTGGCAGCTGAAGGAGCACATGTGACGTATAAGATGCTAATTACCCAACAGTATATTATAAAATAGCAAGTAAATCGTGCAGTGCCATAATTCACCATGCAGGAACAGTTTGTCTGCAATGCTAGATTCAATTCAAGGCTAGATGATGCAGAATGTCACATTGTTTAAATACTAATGCAGTAAGTACTTCATCTGCAGTTTGTTTTCGTGGTGGTGTAATGGCAGATGGTAGCAGTTGTGATCAGTTAACGGATGGTTCACATTGTCAATGAAGATACCCACACTGAGGATTAACAGAGAGGCCCACACGAGACACCAAGGGGGAAGAGCACTGAGAATCTTTAAATACTCAAAGCCTTTCTTCAGCAGCAGAAGCAATACTTTATATTGCACAGAACCTGTGACTTAAATCATCAAAACATTCAAAACAACCAAAGCACATAGTTATACTGAAAAAATAATATTTACTGATATTTTGCTTCTAAAATAAAAGGTTGAAAAGTTAAATCACGTTGACAAGGCTTGTTCTGGCAAAAACATTATCTAAACTCTACACATTAAATTTAGATAGTTTATGATTAATAATTAAAGCATCACAGTGATGAGTGGCAATGTTATTTAGAAATCCTATAGAAGAGACTAGGAGAGAGAATATGGCAAGAAAGTCAAGTTTCATGGTGGTTTAGAAATGTTTCCTGAGGAGAGTTTCTACAAGGATATTTGCTACTTCACAAAACACCTCAAACATTAACTTCTGAACTAATACGTCAACCCATTAAAGTAAAAAGTACAGCAGAAGTGTTTTTATTCGTGGAATATAAAAAAAATCCCATGCTAACATGTCACTCCATGGAATATAGATATAATGAGGCATATGTCCAGTTTGATGACCTGGAAAAGATCATCCACACATTCATCTCCTCCCGCCTAGATTACTGCAACTCCCTTTACACTGGCATCAGCCAATCTTCCCTGACCCGCCTGCAACTGGTCCAAAACGCCGCAGCGAGACTCCTGATGGGCACCCGAAAAAGGGACCACATCACCCCGATCCTGGCCTCTCTCCACTGGCTCCCTGTGTGGTTCAGTATAAACTTCAAGATCCTCCTCCATGTCTACAAAGCCCTCAATGGGCTTGCCCCCACCTACATAAAAAGTCTTCTCACCCACCACTCCACCTCCAGGCCCCTCAGATCGGCCGACTTGGGGTTGCTGAATATCCCACGGTCTAGGCATAAGCTCAGGGGCGACCGTGCCTTTGCGGTTGCAGCCCCATGACTGTGGAACAGCATCCCCTTTCCCATCAGAGCCGCCCCCTCCATCGACTCTTTTAAGTCAAGACTAAAGACTTATCTATACTCCCAAGCCTTTCCTGACGTCCTCTGAGTGAGGGCTACATGTATATATGTATGTAGTTTATTTTGTTGTGCTATTCTTATAACAAATGTAAAGCACTTTGGCCAACGAGAGTTGTTTTTTAAATGTGCTATATAAATAAATTGACTTGACAGATGGCCAGGGATGTAATGACATTTGAGACTCACTAAAATCCCTTTGAGAAGATTGTGGTTCCTTGTGCTGGCTCTTTAGGCATCTTCTTGTAAACAGATGTCCAAGATTTTCAGAGTCCTTATTGAAAGTTTTATAGTTTATTCATAACCAAATTGGCCAGGTTGGCTGTGGAATGGATGATGGAATTTGATACAGTGAAATGTGAGGTGTTGCATTTTGGAAAGTATAACATGGGCAGGACCTTCACGGTGAATGGTAGGCCTCTGGGGAGTGTTGTAGAGCAGAGGGATCTAGGAGTGCAGCTGCATGGTTCCTTGAAGGTGGAGTCACGGGTAGATAGGGTGATGAAAAAGGCTTTTGGCATATTGGCCTTCATCTGTCAGATTATTGAGTATAGAAGTTGGGAGGTCATTTTGCACTTGTATAAGAAGTTGGTGAGGCAAAATTTAGAGTATTGGGTTCTGTTCTTGGCACCATGATATAGGAAAGATGTTGTGAAGCTGGAAAGGGCACAGAGAAGATTTATGAGGATGTTGCCAGGACTAGAAGGTCTGAGCTATAGGGAGAGGCTGAGTAGGCTGGGACTCTATTTCTTGGAGTGCAGGAGGACAAGGGGTGATCTTATAGAGGTGTATAAAATCATGAAATAGATTGGGTAGATGCACAGAGTCTCTTGCCCAGGGTAGATGAATCGAGGGCCAGAGGACATAAATATAAGGTGAAAGGGAAAAGATTTAATAGGAATCTGAGGGGTAACTTTTTCACACAAAGGGTAGTGGGTGTATGGAACAAGCTGCCAGAGGAGGTAGTTCAGGCTAGGACTATCCCAACATTTAAGAAACAGTTAGACAGATACATGGATAGGACAGGTTTGGAGGGGTATGGACCAAGCACAGGCAGGTGGGACTAGTGTAGCTGGGACATGTTGGCTGGTGAGGGCGTTGGGCCGAAGGGCTTGTTTCCACACTGTATCACTCTATGACTCTATGACTCTATAAACCAAAAGTGAACTTTGTAGGTGTAACAAACTATTAGGAAGGTGAGTGGTAAAGGGGATAAAGGTAAGGAACAACACTCCCTACCAATCACTGTGTAGGTCCTGCCCTTGTTAGACATCCCATAATACAACACCTCACATTTCTCTGTATTAAATTCCATCAACCATTCCTCAGCCCACCTGGCCAATCGATCAAGATCCTGCTGCAATTTTTCACAACCATCTTCACTATCTGTAAAACCACTAACTTTTGTATCATCAGCAAACTTGCTAATCTTGCCCTGTATGTTCTCATCCAAATCATTAATGTAGATGACAAACAGTAATGGGCCCAGCACCGAAACCTGAGGCACCCCACTAGTCACAGGCCTTCACTCCGAAAAACAACCTTCCACCATCACCCTCTGCTTCCTTCCATGAAGCCAATTTGTTATCCATTCAGCTATCTCTCCTTGGATCCCATGCGATCCAACCTTCCAGAGCAGGAAGGTTGGATCATTTCCAACCTATCATGCGGAACCTTGTCGAAAGCTTTACTGATATCCATGTGTACAACATGTTTACTTACCGTTTACAACCGTTTCTAGCATTAAAAAGCATTAGCCTAGAAATATGGCCATGGAGATATGTTACTTTCAGAATATGTCTGTAACTTGATTTTTCATTGATGGAAAATTAATTGCACTAATTTCAACATCAAATCATGCTGCTCCAGAAATTTGATCCCATATTTCTAACCAGAATTTCACCCTTGCTATTTCTGTGACAATCATTGGCACCATTGCTGCAATTATCTGGGACATCAACTGGGACATCACATCATTTTCAGGCCACTTTATGTTTATGTTCTTCTCACCAACAAATATAACCGCCCACATTCTCACATCACTTCCACCACCTCGACCACTCATCTATGTTCCTTTGTAGACTGTCTCTTCCTCGCAGCTCCCTTTGTCACTTAAATTTGTGTTACTGACAAAGTTGGATCTGCATTCTGAAAGTGCCACTTGAATTACAAAAACTTTATTCCCTTGTAAATTGAAATTATGACATGGTACTGATTGAAAATAATTTTACATAGTATATTTCTCTTTACCCCAAGACTGGATTATGTAGAGGGATTTTGACATACAAATGCACAATGACTAAAGGCCATAAATCAAACAAACCAAATTTGAAGGATAATTCCTCAGGGATAAAATTGAAAACTGGGGAAGTATGGAAAATTTGCATTGAATCTTGCCTCATCCATAGTCACTGCTCTCAGTTCTGGTCACTATATTAATATTGGGAGACAATTTACAAGGATGATGCTAGAGTTACATATCGGGAACGACTAAAAGGAACTGTTTTCTTTCACCTGAGACAAAAAACCTGTGGACCAAACTCCTAGGGGTCTATAAAATTAAGTGTTTTGATAGAGTGGATGTTGGAAGAATGGGGAAGAGAATAAATATACTGTCACTATCAGATGGTCATTGAGAAAAAATCAAGAGATGTAATTGAGATGTAATTGAGATGTAACTTCTTTACCCAAAGATGGATGAGAATGTGGAATCTGCTGGCATAGGGAATGGTTGAAGGGAATATTACAGATGCATTTAAGGTGAGGCCAGACAAGTTTATAAGGAAGAAATAAATAAAGGATTACACTGATAGAATTTGTTGCAGAAAAACATGAAGAAGCATCAGTACCAGTGTAGACTAGATAGATTGAATGGCTTGTTTCCATGCCATATATGCAACTCTGTGTACATGGCACAATGAGATACATGGCAATCAGGGCACTGAAATGAAGCAGTCACCTTTTTTCTTTCAGACTTCATAAACTATCATGCCCAAACAAAATGTTTAAGAAGGAACTGCAGATGCTGGAAAATCGAAGGTAGACAAAAATGCTGGAGAAACTCAGCGGGTGAGGCAGCATCTATGGAGCGAAGGAAATAGGCAACGTTTCGGGTCGAGACCCTTCTTCAGACCCAAAATGTTGCCTATTTCCTTCGCTCCATAGATTCTGCCTCACCCGCTGAGTTTCTCCAGCATTTTTGTCATGCCCAAACAAAAGGTAATTTCCAGAATTAAAATTGATTTTGACAGATTCCCATAAATATGAATCACAAATTGTCAATTGTACTGAGATCATAAAGGTAGCTCCTGGAAACTGGAAATAAAAACATGCTCATCATTTCAATATTCACTGAACATCAGTTGACTGACTGAACCTTATAGATCAGTAATATGCATAGTTTAACATTGATCTTGGTTGAATTAACCTGTTCAATAAATGCAGTAGTGTTAACTGTGGGTTCAAGAGCAACGGGAAAATCAGCAGCCAGAAACAGTGAGAGTGAGTATTGGCTGAAAGAAGGTGAGTCAGAGGGAACAAAGATTTAAAAAGAGTGCCAAAGGCCCAGGTTTGAGTAATTTACAAATTAGCCCTAAAGTAGTTGATTAGGTAGCAGATAAAAATAAGTGCAGCTGTAGCGGAGTGGCCTTGTCGAGGTGAAGTGCCTTGGAGAATAAAGTGTGAGTCTTCGGCTCGAGAGTCTTCGGCGAGGAAGCTGAGGCGAGGAGACTACGCTCAAAGGTGGAGAAGGAGAGAGGCACAACCAATTGGGATTTGTCGACTGAAGTAATGGCAGGCAAGTTGCTGCAGTGTGACTCTTGTAGGATGTGGGAAATCAGTGACATTGCTGGTGCTTCTGACAACTACACCTGTGGAAATTGTGTCCAGGTGCGGCTCCTGAAGGACCGTGTTAGAGAACTGGATCAGCAGCTGGATGATCTCAGGACAATCCGGGAAAATGAGAGCTTCCTGGACAGGACCCACAATTGCATTGTTACACCAAGGATACAAGAAGAGCGAAGGTGGGTGACGATGAGGAAGTGAAGTAAGTGTGGAGTGCAGGAGACCCCGGTGGCTGTCTTCCAGTCTGAGTTGTGGACAGGTCTTGCAATCAAATCCTGGCACTGTGGCTCAATTGGAGAGACCTACGTCAGGTAACGTTGTTTCAATAGTGAAAGGTACAGACTGGAGATTCTGAGGCAACAGGTGAGACTCAAGGATGGTGTGTTGCCTCCCTAGTGCCAGGGTCCAAGACATCTCGGATTGATTGCTGGGTATCCTCAAGGGGGAAGGGGAGCAATCGGAAGTGGTTGTGCATGTCAGCACAAATGACGTTGGGAAGAAGAGGAAGGAGGTTCTGCATCATGAGTTTAGAGATTTAGGAAGAAGGTTGAAAAGCATGACCTTTGGGATGGTTATCTTTAGTTTTCTTCCAGTGCCTCATGCTGGTGAGGGTGGGAACAGGGAGATAGGGGATCTGAATGTGTGGCTGAGGAATTGGTGCAAGATTTAGATTTATAGACCACTGGGATCTCTTCTGGGGTAGGGATGACCTGTACAAAAGGGACGGGTTGCACCTTAACTGGAGGGGGATCAACATTCTGGCATGTAGGTTTGCTAGTGCTACACAGGTGGGTTTAAACTAAATAGCGGGGGGAGGGGTTGACAAATTGGAAGTATAAGGATGGAGTTAAAGAGAAAGAGAGTACAGGAAACATTATGGAAGACACCCGAATTAATGGGACGGACAGTTCAAGAAGGAATAAGAGAGAAGGTCAGGTGAAATAGGAACCGGTGTGAGAGGGGAGGTGCATACTAAATTAAAAGTGTAATATATGAATGCACGAAGTATAAAAAATAAAGTGGATGAGCTTGGGGCTCAGTTAGAGATTGGTTGGTATGATGTTGTGGGAATTACAGAGACGGCTGCAAGAGGATCGGAGCTTGGAACTGAATATTCAGGGTTATATGTCCTCTCGAAAAGACAGACGGATGGGCAGAGGAAGTGGGGTAGCTCTGTTGGTAAGGAATTAAATGCAGTCCTTTGCGAGGGGTGACATAGAATCAGAAGATGTAGAATCATTGTAAATAGAACTGAGAAATTGTAAGGGCACAAATACCCTAATGGGAGTTATCCACAGGCCCCTAAACAGTAGCTTGGATATAGGGTGCAAGTTGCATCAGGAATTAAAATTGGCATGTAACAAAGGTAATGCTACGGTGGTTATGAGAGACTTTCAATATGCAGGTAGACTGGGAAAATCAGGTTGGTACTGGACCCGAAGAAAGGGAGTTTGAAGAGTGCCTCTGAGATGGATTCTTCGAGCAGCTTGTACTGGAGCCTACCAGGGAGAAGGCAATTCTGGATTTAGTGTTGTGTAATGAACCAGATTTGATAAGGGAACTCAAGGTAAAGGAACCATTAGGAGGTAGTGACCAAAATATGATAAGTTTTAATCTGTAATTTTCCCCACTTTTCTGCAAGAATATTATATACTGTGTCCTTTACCAAAGTGGACCTTTGGTTTCTTGTCACCCTGTCCCATTTTTCCATTCACTCCCTATATACTCACGGCAATTTATAGAGGACAATTAACTTACAAACCCGCACAACTTTGTGAGATGGGAGGAAACTGGAACACCGAGAGGAAACCCACATGGTCACAGGGAGAACGTGCAAACTCCACACAGACAAACTCCACACATTTCACCAACAGTTAAACTGTGCTCAGGTCAGGTCGGGGGGAGTTCCCCCCGCCACGGGTACCATGTAATCCCGTGCTACCTGCTGCATTGTCAGATAGTCGGTGACTAAACCGTCTCCCCCACCTGGTTTGCCAGGTGAGGAGGGGGCTGTGGACCCCCAGCAGGACCAAAAATAAGTCCTGTCAAAGGGCGGATGAGCTCCTAGTGTGCCAACAGCCATCCACACTTTAGTAGAAGTTGCGATCACTGTCGTACATAGCATTGTAAGGCACCGTGCCCATTGATGTTTTCAACGATGATGATGATGATAAACTGTGCTGCAATGTTCCATTTTAGAATTAATTACCAAATGATTACTTGCGCACATCTGAAACATTAGTGGCTATTTTCTTTGAAGGTTATCCTTAGATATTAGCTTGATTGTCTGATACAAAACACTAAGTGATGGAGTAACTCAATGGGTCAAGCAGCATCTATACAATCAGTCTGAAGAAGGATCCTGACCCAAAACGATGTCTATCCATGTCCTTCCAAGATGCTGCCCGACCGCTGAATTACTTCAGTACATGTCCAATTAATATGTCCAAGACACCTCACGCTCTTCGTCTCCTCCATGACTTCCGTTTTCTAGGCCCCCATTCCCTCATCTTCACCATGGATGTGCAGTCACTCTACACCTCCATCCCCCAACAGAAGGGTCTTAGAGCCCTCCATTTCTTCCTCGACCGCAGAACCAACCAATTACCGATACTCTCCTCCGCCTAGCGGAGCTGGTCCTTACCCTCAACAAATTTTCATTTGACTCCTCCCATTTCCTCCAAATCCAAGGCGTAGCTATGGGCACATGCATGGGCCCCAGCTATGCCTGCCTCTTTGTAGGGTACGTCGAACAATCCTTGTTCGAGGCATACCATGGCCCTATCCCCGAACTCTACCTCCGCTACATCGACAACTGCATTGGTGCTACCTCCTGCACCGATGCAGAACTCACTGACTTCATCCATTTCACCACGAACTTCCATCCGGCACTCAAATTCACCTGAACCATTTCCGACATCTCCCTACCATTTATAGACCTCACTATCTCCATCGCAGGCAAGAGACTTTTGACTGACATCTATTGTAAACCCACTGGCTCCCATGGCTACTTGGACTACACTTCTTCCCACCCTGCCTCCTGTAAGGACTCTATCCCCTACTCCCAATTCCTCCGTCTATGCCGCATCTGCACCCAGGATGAGGTGTTCCAAACCAGGGCATCGGAGATGTCCTCATTCTTCAGGGAATGGGGGTTCCCCTCTTCGACTATAGACGAGGCTCTCACCAGGGTCTCTTCTATACCCAGTAACTCTGCGCTCACTCCCCATCCCCCCACTCGTAACAAGGGCAAAGTTCCCCTTGTCCTCACCTACCACCCTACCAGCCTTCACATACAACACATAATCCTCTGACATTTTCGCCACCTCCAATGGGATCCCACCACTGGCCACATCTTCCCATCTCCTCCCCTGTCAACTTTCTGCAGAGACTGCTCCCTCCGTAACTCCCTGGTCAATTCTTCCCTTCCCACCCAAACCACCCCCTCCCCTGGTACTTTCCCTTGCAACCGCAGGAAATGCTACACTTGTCACTTTACCTCCCCCCTTGACTCCATCCAAGGACCTAAGTAGTCCTTCCAGGTGCGGCAGAGGTTCACCTGCACCTCCTCCAACCACATCTATTGCATCCGCTGCTCTGGGTGTCAGCTGCTCTGCATCGGTGAGACCAAGCGTAGTTCAACACCTCCGCTCGGTTTGCAATAACCAACCTGATCTCCCGGTGGCTCAGCACTTCAACTCCCCCTCCCATTCCGCCTCCGACCTTTCTGTCCTGGGCCTCCTCCATGGCCAGAGTGAGTCCCACCATAAATTGGAGGAGCAGCACTTCATATTTCGCTTGGGTAGTTTACACCCCAGCGGTATGAACATTGACCTCCAATTTCAGGTAGTCCTTGCTTTCTCCCTCTTTCCCCTCCCCTTCCCAGCTCTCCCACAGCCCACTGTCTCCGCCTCTTCCATTCTTCTTCCCGCCCCCCCCCATCCCCTCCCCAGTCTGAAGAAGGGTCTCGACCCGTAACGTCACCCATTCCTTCGCTCCATAGATGCTGTCTCACCCGTTGAGTTTCTCCAACATTTTTGTCTACTTCAGTACTTTGTTTTGCTCAAGATTCCAGCATCTTTAGTTCCTTGCCTTGATCCTATGATAAATTAACTTCAGTCTTGAAATATAACCTCATCATTATTAAATATTCTTTCGGAGCACATTTTTCCTGGCTCTGTTTTTGAGGATAATCTAGCTGTCATCAGAAAGTTTAGAAAGTTCATTTATCTTAATTTTCAATATCACTATAACCCAGGTTTTGACAGAAGGAATGAAGTGGAATGGCATATGGAAACTTTAATGGTGTATGATAATAATTTACAATGTGACCACAGCCAACTTCTGAGTTTTCAGCTCGGGTTTTTGATTACCAACAGAGCTTGGTGCATTGTTGGCAGATGTCTCAGTGCATCATTTCCTGTAATATTTTATCTTTTGGAGGTTTGCCTTGAGCAACAGTAAACATTTGCAGTTGTACATTAGTTCTGTTCCTCTGGCTAGTTTAGCAAATACATTTAATCACTAAGCAGACCATCTGCCTTGATTTGTTTCACTCTCACTCATACATTTGCGACTAATGCTCATGGAATGTGTGACCGCGTGTAACCAATGATGAACAATTATTCTGCCATCTCTGGATGAATTATGAAATAATTGACAAAATCGGCTTCATGTCTCCCACAATTCCAAATACATCTTCGCAGTAACACAAATTTTAATAAAATGTATTCAATATACCAATAATACACGGATCCCTTCATTATGCTTATCAAAAATATTGCAAAAAGCCACCTTCCGTGAAACATCATGATTTTAATTTCATAAGCTGCTTCTAGCATTTTGTTGTAATATATTGGGATGACTGGCAAGCAAATGCTGATCACTATATAATCCCCCAAGTCAATAATTCAAAGAAGCAATGTTAGTTGCCTTAAGATATGCACATATTAATATAGTGTCCCTTTACATTCCAATCTCTGCAGCAGAAAACAGTTAACATCCTCGTTGCATAATCAGACGTAAATAGTGATGCGCATTATGAAAGAATTGCTGCAAAATGGTGTTTGGGGTAGAAGAAAGGTGGAAAAATAGGCATGGCACTGGGCAGTACCTCTGCTCATAGCAATGTCTCCTACATCCCATGCAGAAGTTCAAAGGAAAGTGTAGATTATATTTTGTGATGCTACGAGCAGGTTTAACATTATTATTTTGTTTTCCAACCATGTAACACATATGTTTATTAAAGGTGCACACCATCACCTTTCTGTCCGCAGGAAAGGATAGGTTGACATTTATTATTGTCATGTGTATTGAGGGACAGTGAAAGATTTTGTTTTGCATGCTATCCAATTAGATCAGGTAATACGATACATAAATACAATCAAGTCAAACTCCAGTACAATAGTAGAGCAAGGATAAAGAAAGAGCTTCTTCTCTACTGTTATTATACTGCTAAACAGTCCTCTCAAAAAGCATGAGCTTAATCTCAATTTCTCAACCTACCTCATTGCAGCCCTTGCACTTTTTTCTGCACTTTCACTGTAACTGTAACGCTATAATCCTGTAACACAATATGCTGAACTCTGTTATTTTTATCTTTGCATCATCTGTTGAATATACTCATGTGTAATATGATTTGACTGGATAGCATTCAAACATAGCTTTTCAGTGTATCTCACGTGGTGTCGGGGATAATGCCAGGTTCGACAATGACCACAAAGACACTCGCAGTAAGGTGAACTCACATGATATGGTTTATTTACAGCGACAAGAAAGTCCAGGTCCGCATTTGGGCGCTGACCCTTGCCGTCAGGGCACGTGAGGAGGAGCTGGCAATCATGGGCTTGTCCCAGCAGCTCAGTCCTGGTCCCGAAGGAGGGGCTGGCACTTCAACTTTGGGAATGAAGAGGCGGCACTGACGTTCTCAGGCTTATCCTGGTGGCTCAATCTTTGCCTCTGTGTGTGGGTGCATTCTCTCATTGTCTATGGGCAGGAAAAGGCACTGGCAGTCTCAAGCTTGTCCCGGTCCCTTAACCTCTCCTGGCCTGTCCACAATGATAGGGATCAGAGCGGCATCTAAGGGAGGGGGCACTGTCACACTCAGTACATGTGACAATATTAAACTAATACTAATACCAATACCAAGGTATTGGTCATCTAACAAAATAACTCATAGTACTTTGCTTTTAAATTTTTGTTTGTTAATATTGCATTACATAGCTTGTTGTTAGTTTATTACTTTACTAACACTGTAGCAATGCACACATTATTGTTTATTGGTGTGGTAATAAGAATGATCTTTTTTAATGACACAAGTTTAAAACTAATCTGAATCTGAACTAATGGATAGAGATTGTAGAACATATTTATCAAATATCGTTAGGTTGGTGATCGTCAATTGCTTCAAAAAGGGTAAATAACTGGTGGATGCACTACTTAGACAATCCCTCAGGACCGAGGTACACAAAAATGCTGGAGAAACTCAGCGGGTGCAGCAGCATCTATGGAGCGAAGGAAATAGGCAACGTTTTGGGCCGAAACCCTTCTTCAGACCCGAAACGTTGCCTGTTTCCTTCGCTCCATAGATGCTGCTGCACCTGCTGAGTTTCTCCAGCATTTTTGTGTACCTGGGATTTTCCAGCATCTGCAGTTCCTTCTTAAACCCTCAGGACCAAGGATGCTTTATTCCCACGCTGCTTTTGTGGGTTCAGAAATAGTTAATTAAACCATTATAGGAACCACAAACTCATGTAGAGATTGGGCAGGAGGTGACAGGCTGGGATGGCTGGGAGCGTGGTCATTTGTGAGGTGATGTTCACCTGCTGACACTCATGCCATGCTTCAGTGCACTCAGCACTACCCTGAACTGTGCTTCTCCACTTTCAACACTCATGGGCCAGAAGTTCCCAGGATCTAATGTGGAAGTTGCATTTCTTCAAGGAGACTTTGAACATATCCTGGAATCTTTTCCCATGTCTGCCTTGTAACTTTGCCTGTGTGACTGCACAAGTCTCGCTACACCTTGAAAAACCCGTGTGCATGTGCAATAAAAGTTTGCATACAATTCCTATCTCCAATATCCTTCTTCGTTGTTCCATTTTGGTGAAAGTTTTTCCAACATACTCTCAGCGCAAATTCCTCTGTTCATTAGTGGAAGCTGTCAATGTAAACATTCACACCATAGTTACACTCTAGCACCAATGGTATGCCTCAGTCCTGCAGGCTCAGGTAAAAGCACCAACTCTACTTCCCAACTGTGCTGAATTTTGCTTTCATTTGGTCAATAATATAAAACCACAACATTTTATAGATACATCAAAAAATAATTGGTATTGAATTAGATATGCCTGCCCTGGTCTATTTATTCCTACCTCACTACTTTTGCCAATAAACAACATTTCTGATGAAGGGTCTTCAAGCTGAAACACTAAAGTTTCTCTTCCCACAGACGCTTCCTGACCTGCTGTGTGTTTCACCTGTTTTCATTTCAGATTTCCAGCATCTGCAATGTTTTTTTTACTGATTTTCTCATACACAGATTAGTGAGCAAAATTAGAGCACATGGTATTGGGGGTAGGGTAATGAAATGGATAGAGAATTGGTTGGCCGACAGGAAACAAAGAGTAGGAATAAACGGGTCCCTGTCAGAATGGCAGGCAGTGGCGAGTGGAGTGCCGCAAGGATCGGTGCTGGGGCTGCAACTATTTATAATATATATTAATGATTTAGATTAGGGGGCGGCAACATACGGCCCTCTGGCCGAATGCGGCCCGGAAACCTAAATCATCCGGCCCACAGGCAGATTTTTTTCCCTGTAATCATCCGGCCCGCAGACCTCCGTCATCTCCGGTACCTCCTGGTCCTGAGGCCATGGTGCCCAGGCGCGGTGACGCTAGGAGGCCTGCGCTGGCAGCCGCAATGGCAAAGCGCCGCCGAACGCTGCCAAATGCCGAGCTCTGGCTGTACCGCATCCTGCGCAAAGCCGCCGGCACGGCCGCGGACCTTCTGTGTCTGGGCTTCACTGTCGGGATTGGGGTTGTCAATAGGCCGGGAACGAGTGAGTATGAGTATTTGAGCCACCTCCTTCAGGACAGATGGGGCGGGATCTATGTGAACACGTGATTTGTTACCTGCCATCCGGGGCGGAGTGGGGGCGGGATCCATGTGTACACGTGATAGATGTGGCCCGCCATCCGCTCACAGACATGCGTCCTGGCCCCTATGCAGAACAAGGTTGCCGATCCCTGATTTAGATGATGGAATTAAAAGTAACACTAGTAAATTTGCAGATGACACGGAGCTGGGTGGCAGTGTGAACTGTAAAAAGGATGCTAGGAGGTTGCAGGGTAACTTGGACAGGTTGAGTGAGTGGGCAGATGCATGGCAGATGCAGTATAATGTAGATAAATATGAGGTTATCCACTTTGGCGGCAAGAACAAGGAGGCAGATTATTATCTCAATGGTGTCAAATTAGGAAAAAGGGACGTGCAACGAGACCTGGGTGTCCTTGTACACCAATCACTGAAAGTAAACATGCGGGTACAGCAGGCAGTAAAGAAAGCTTTTGGCATGTTGACCTTCATAATGAGAGGATTTGAATATAGGAGTAAAGATGTCCTTCTGCAGTTGTACAGGGCCCTTGTGAGACCACATCTGGAGTATTGTGTGCAGTTTTGGTCTCCTAATTTGACATCCTTGCTATTGAGGCAGACAAAGTTAATCCCCTGGATGGCGGGACTGTCATATGAGGAAAGATTTGAAAGACTGGGCTTGTATTCACTGGAATTTAGAAGGATGAGAGGGGAAATAGAAACTTATAAAATCTTAAAAGGACTGGACAAGCTAGATGCAGGAAATTTTTGCCCAATGTTGGGTGAGTCCAGAACCAGGGCCCACAGTCCAAGAATATAGGGGAGGCCATTTAAAACTGAGATGAGAAAAAACTTTTTCACCCAGAGAGTTGTGAATTTGTGGAAATCTCTGCCACAGAAGGCAGTGGAGGCCAATTCACTGGATGAATTTAAAAGAGACATAGATAGAGCTCTAGGGGCTAGCGGAATCAAGAGATATGGGGAAGGCAGGCACGAGTTACTGATTGTGGATGATCAGCCATGATCACAATGAATGGCAGTGCTGGCTCTAAGGGCCAAATAGCCTCCTCCCGCACCTATTGTCTATGTTTCTATGCTTTAGCTCTGACGTTAGGCTGAGAATCAACACACCCACCACAATCACTTTGTCTTCCCAAAGCATATGTCAAGTAATTGTCAAGCCTTTGCTCACATTACTTAGCAAGGTAGAGTCCATTTCAGAACTTCTTAAGAGACTTGCTCAATTCTTACAGCTTCTTGGCCTGAGATCGTTTGTGTGCCCTTGCTACAATGATACTTTTATTAAATCCTGCTGTGGTGCTGAAATACATCATTGATAATACATGTGTTTTACCACCCTTCTCATCTAAAATGATAATTTATTGCATGGCAACATATAATTGATTTGTAAATATATAAACTGGGAACATAGAAACATGGTGATAAAAGAGAAAGTTTCATCTCTCGACTTTTCTATCATTCAACAAAGTCTTGGCTAAGCTTTATTTTAACCTCATCGAACCACTTTGGTTATTTAGCCACTGTAATAAACCCTTCTAGGCTCAGATTTGAAATTCTTTAGTGGTGTAACGTCAGCAGCATTCAAGGGAGAGAGAGGTCCAGTCAGTTATTGCATTTCCTATGAAGAGGTGCTTTCTACTGTGAATCATAAAGGTTTGGATCTATTTTGTTCTGCACTCATTTACTACAAAAAATATTTTCTCTACCTGTGAAATCATTGGGAAGGTTAGGATTCATAATTTATGGTACTCTGGAATTTTTGAGAGCCTAATATTATTCTGATTGTTCCCATTTCCGTGATACTTGTAAAGTCTAAGAACCATTATGTATTCTAGTTGAACGTGCAATTTCTTTGCATAAAATTATTTTATTCTTAAAAATAAACAGTAATACAACAGGGACAATCATTCTCTGTGCCAAGCAAGTTCAATGTTTTCACCTACAATGAAGGCTTTGTGGCCAAGTTTGTGGATGATACGACAATTAGATGGAGGGGCAGGTAGTGTAGAGAAAGCAGGGACTCTGCAGAACGGTTTGGATAAGTTGGGAGACTGGGCAGAGAAGTGGCAAATGGAATATAGTGTAGCAAGGTGTGGAGTCATGCATTTTGGTAGCAGGAATAAAGGCGTAGGTTATTTTGTAATTGGGGAGAGAATCCAGAAATCATTTGTGCAAAGGGACTTGGGAGTGCTGGTGCAGGATTCCCAAAAAGTTAATCTGCAAATCAAATCAGTAGTAAAGAAAGCAAATGCAATGTTAGCATTTATTTCGAGAGGGCTTGTATACAAAAACAGGGAAGTAATGCTGAGGCTCTTCAAGGAGCTGATCAGGTCGTATTTTGAATATTGTGAGCAATTTGTTGGCACCATATCTGAGGAAGGATGTGTAGGCTATAGAGAGGGTCGAGAGGAGGTTTATAAGAATGATCCCAGGAATTAGTAGGTTGACATAGGATGAGCTTTTGACGGCACTGGGCCTGTACTCGCTGGAGTTTAGAAGAATGAGGGGGGACCTCATTGAAATGTACAGAATAGTGAAAGGCTTAGATAGAGTGGATGTGGAGAGGATGTTTCCACTAGTGGGAGAGTTTAGGACTAGAGGTCATAGCCTCAGAATTAAATTATGTTATTTTAGGAAGGAGATAAGGTGGAATTTCTTTAGTTAGAGCGTGGTGAATCTGTGGAATTCTTTGCCACAGAAGGCTGTGGAGGCCAAGTTAGTGGATATATTGAAGGCAGAAATAGATAAATTGTTAATTAGTACAGGTGTCAGAGGTTATGGGGAGAATGCAGCAGAATGGGGTTAGGAGGGAGAGATAGATCAGCCATGATTGAATGGTGGAGTAGACTTGAAGGGCCAAATGGCCTAATTCTGCTCCTATCTCTTATGATCTTATGATCTTATGAATGCGTCATTCATTATCACTAATGTTTCATCCCCAGGTATACCATGAGTGAAATGTTTGTAAGATGGTTACAGAAGGCCCAGCCCTTGGTGTCCTGTGGTGAGAAGGATACTCACCTGTGTTTTTTCTACATGAAGCCCTTGCAGTGGCTGCACCCGTTTTCAGTGTGTCCCTCAGCACATATACCCTTGGTACCTTGGAATGTGCTAGCCAGCAGCATTTGGTTATGGACATCTACTTACACAGGAAGGCCTACAGGCTTCAGGCAGAGCAAAGAGCATATTTTACTGTTCTTGATGACTGCTGTCGATGTTTGTCTCAGTGTCTCAGAACAACCGGTAGAACACCGAGTTCTTCGAGCAGCTGCTTATTCTTGGCAGAGGCATAATCTATGTAGGTGGATGACTCTCTCATCCACACCAGTGCCACTACAATGGTAATGGTGTAATGAAGACTCTGGCTCTGCATTAAGCAGCTGACAAGAAGGGTTCTTTCCACCACCAACAAAGAACGGTTTGTGTGTTTGTTCGAGAGGTCTGGTGACAAGGCATTCTGCTAAATGACTTTGATAGTCAGCCCAGTGAACATGCTACAAGATCTGCAGGTTATTTGATGCAGACCTTTGCCTGATGGACTTATAATCAAAAATATATTTCCCCAGAAACCTTTCTACAGGAGGAAAGTGCTGCAGCATATTTCAACAGGGTGGAACATTCCACCACATTGAAGCCAGACCCATCCATCACAACATGAGGACAGACAGAAGCTCAGCAGCTGGTACTTCTAATGCTGCTCAGATTAAAATTAAGATTTAACTTGAATCAATAACTGAGAAATTACCACGACCTTTCAAAGCAGTAATCACATTTCATGCACATGGCTTTACTGAGTTATTTTTAAGATCGTATTTGTAGTGAAGAATTGAATGATATATTCATCATTTTAATAACACCATTAGAGTTGATGTGTCATATTGGAAGAATCAATACTCCCAGTAGGGCATGTTTTAAATGACAGAAATTTCACTGGAATTACAGGCTGTCACATCTCTAAATGGCTGTAATGAGAAGTTCATTAAGGACCTGCTAGTGATTCAATCTTTTATTTTGCAATGTTTTTACATGGTAATATTTTGATCCCAAGCTGGGTGAAGGTGGTGTATTGTGCTAAACTGGGTCATTGAACTTTAGTCCACTTTATAGAAAAATTGTCAATGCCCAGAGATTTTATTTCAGCATTAATATTCACCATTCCCCCCACCTCCACTGTAACTGCAAATGTAATTTACTCTACAATGAGCACAAAAAACATGCTTCAATGCAATCAGTGCGACATTTGCTTTCTCAGATGACAAGGAAAATGAAGTCAATAACTGTTTCAGAAAGCCGGAAATATATACATCTATTGGAGCCTGAAATGCATGGCTATTGGTTGATTTTCATCTTCAGAAGCTGAATCTTGTGCAATGCATCAAACCCAATGATTTTAAGTCCATTAAATTAAAGGACTGATGCACATGCCCTTTCTGTAATGGACAGCCAGCCACACACTCTACCATCACTTCCAAGGCACAATCTACCTAATAATACCAATAATGCAGGACCCTGAATAATGGCGCAAGGGAGAAGAAAGGTAGAAAGGTAGAAAGGTAGAAAGGTAGAAAGGTAGAAAGGTAGAAAGGTAGCCTTATTGAAACAAATGGTCAACATGCCACTTCTATTGTTTTGGATTAGCCAGTAGCTTGGAAGTAGCTTTGACTTAACTGATAAGAGTAAAATGTACAATATCAGTTAGTGCACCTGTTAAACAGCTGTCGATGTTTTAAGTCAATGAAAAAGAAAATCAGGAGAAGTGTTTAATGGTGACTGAGTCAATATCATGAATTATTCACTTAAAAGTCAGTTGATTGATTGATTGATTGATTGATTGATTTGATTGATTGATTTTTACTTTATTTATCCCCTTATTCAGGGGAAATTCTGATGTCCTTGCAGCACACTAATAAAAATACAACATAGCATTAAGAAGTTTAACATTAAACATAAAAACATCCCCCCACAATGGTTCCCACTGTGGGGGAAGGCACAAAGTCCAGTCCCCATCCCCATGTCCACCCATAGTCGGGCCTATTGAGGCCTCCACAGTCGCCACTACGGAGGCTCGATGTTCCTGGCCGTTCTCGCCGGGTGATGGTACTCCGGCGTCAGGAGAACCCTCTCAGCGGCTTGGGGTGCCAGGAACGGCCGCCTTCTTACTGGAGACCGCGGCTTCCAAGCCAACAGGCCGCTCTGGACGGAGCTGCACATACTGGCGATCTCGGCGAGAGATCCCAGGCTCCGCGATGTTAAAGTCAGCGCCGCCGCCCGCAGCTGGCCGCTCCACAGACCCGCGATGTTTTTATCGGCGGTCCCCGCAGCTGGCCGCTCCACGATGTTTTTGTCGGCGGTCCCAGCATACCGGAGTTCCAGCGTGGCGACCCAGACAAGGCATCGCCCGCTCCGCGATAGCGCTCCAGCGCTGTGCCGCCGCCGAAGCCGAGGTTCTGGCCAGGTCCCCTCAGGAAACGCCGCTCCAGGCCCCGCTGGTAGGCCGCGAGGACGGGTCGAAGGCGCTGCTCGGAGTAAGGCAACCCCTCCGACCAGGTAGGGACTCGAAAAACAGTTTCCCCCTTCCCCCCCACCACCCCCCACACATAAAAAGATTAGGCCCCCTGACTGCACCCTCAACGTACTAAAAATAATAAAAAAGAAGGGGAAAAAACGGACAGCTGCAGGACAGGCAGCCGTTCAGGACAGCGCCTCCTACTTTGGTGATGTTAAAAGTTAACAGTTAAAAGTTAAAAGTAATTTATCCCTCAAACTTACTTTTTTTTACACAAATGATACATTGGATAGGATAATGGAACATAGGACAGATGTTGCTTGATCTTGATGTAGACATAGCACTACTTGAAGAAAGAGGGCTCTTTCTCCCATGCCTCAACCAACAGTATTCCCGCAGCTGCTATCATATAACCAGAGCACAGTTGTTTATGTCATTGTATTTATAAAATACAGTGCCCTCCATAATGTTTGGGAGAAAGATCCATCATTTATTTATTTTCCTCTGTATTCCCCAATTTTAGATTTGTAATAGAAAAAAAATCACATGTGGTTAAAGTGCACATTGTCAGATTTTATTAAAGGGAATTTTTATACATTTTGGTTTTACCATGTAGAAATTACCATGTAGAAATTACAGCTGTGTTTATACATAGACCCCCCCCCCCCCCCCCCCAACAAATGGTGGTACAAAAACAAAATATTTTGCTGCTGGAAATCTGAATTAAAAACAGAAAATGCTGGGAATACTTTACCGGGCAGACATCATCTGCTGGAGAGAGAAAAATAAGTTGTTACCAAAAATATTAAATCTGTTTCTTTTGCCACAGATGATACTTGACTTTCTGAGTAATTCCAGCACTCCCTGTTTCCATAAGACTGGAATAAGACTGGGTTACCCCCAATATCCAGGTGGACTTGTAAAGCAAGACTAAGTGCAAAGTACGTAGTATAAAGTACAACGTATTAATTTCAAAGTTTATTTGTAAGTTAATGATTCTGTAACCAATTTATTATGTAATGACGTTGATGGTTTAGGATTAAATCTGTAAGACATACTTCAGTAATGGTATCTTTAAATATCAGCCAAACAGTATGTGTAGTTTACATTTGGATATTATTATCCGATTAGATTTGACACAAATTTGGTTTGCTGTCACAAGGACTAATCTATTTCCACTAACTTCATGTTTCTGTGCACTCTTCCCTCTCTTTCATGTATTACATTTCCTCTTGTAAAACCACGTCTTTCAACCTTTCCATGCCAAATGTGTAGTACAATCCACCCAGCCCTGTGTGAAGGAATTCCTCTTAAATCCTTTATTTGACCTGTCCTTGGATTAAGGCATGATTAAGCCCTAGTTCTATACTTAATCAGAAGTGGAAGCCATTGTCAGAGTGATGCCCAGTGCAAATTGGAGGAACAGCACTTCATATTTCGCTTTGGTAGCTTGCACCCCAGTGGTATGAACATTGGCTTCTCTGACTTGTTTTCCCTCTCTCTCCATCCCCTCCCACTACCCAATTATCCCACCAGTCCTACTGTCTCCGACTACATTTTATCTCTGTACCTCCCACTCCCTTGACATCAGTCTGAAGAAAGTTCTTGACCTGAAACGTCACCAATTCCTTCTCTCCAGAGATGCTGCCTGTCCCGCTGAGTTACTCCAGCTATTTGTGTCTAAGCTACTAGCCCAGTAGTTTAGGAGTGTGGGAGGAAACAGGAGCACTGAGAAGAAATCCACAGGGTCACATGGAGAATGTGTAAACTACAAAGATAGCATCTGGGTCACTGGAGCTGTGAGGCAACAACTTCACTAGCTGCATTACTGTGAAAATCCACATCCTTGCAGTTTTGTATTGCCATGTATGAATAAATGAATGAATAAGTTTATTGGCCAAGTATTCACATACAAGGAATTTGCCTTGGTGCTCCACCCGCAAGTGACAACATGACATACAGTGACAATTAGGAATTACACATAAAACATTAAACATTAATAATAAAACATTATCGATCAAACAGGTGAATTACATAAAATACCAGAGCAAAAGGTGGCTACAGATTCTTGGTTATTCAGTAGAGCTACTACTCGTGGAAAAAAGCTGTTTTTATGTCTGGCTGTGGCAGCTTCCATTGTAAACCAGCAGTTCATCGCAATGCCCAGTCTTACCTGTTTTAGCACCTACTTAATTCTTCAACATGCTTTTAAATCTTTTCTGTACTTTCTCCCGTGGTTCGTTGTCCTTTAGCACCATGTTGTGGGGACAGAAACTAATAAGTAAAGGCTCTGTCTCACGGTGTTGCGGTCATTGACGGTGAAGCGCGGCTTTGCCTGTAGAGGGGACCGCACGCCAACGGCGAGAGCGCTGAGCCTATGCCACGGGAGCGCCGCACGGATGCTGCGCGGGGGCCGAGTGATTTAAATACGGCTGGTCCCACGTGCTTGCGGTAAGTTAAAAAAAAGGGCGGGCCGAATGCGATGACGTCATTTTGGATCTGCGGGCCTGTGGCGGCGGCCGTCCTGATCGCGGCACTGTAGCGGTGGCTGTGGCGGCGGCCGTGCCGCACACGTGACTCACTAGTGGCGGTTGTGGCGGCGGCTGTGCTGATCGCGGCGCTGTAGCGGTGGCTGTGGCGGTGGCCGTGCCGCCGGTCGTGCCTCACTGGCGGAGGCTGTGGCGGTGCAAGTTCGACGCACGCCGCTTGTGCCACACTGGCGGCGGCCGTGCCGCACTCGTGCCTCACTGGCGGAGGCTGTGCGGTGGGGACATATTTTTGAACAGTGTTGGTTTTATTTTAGCACCGTGCGGTGTTGGGAACAACGCCGCACGGCCCCGGAATTGTGCGTTTGACCGAGTGCGCGGTCTATGGCGGCCCAGGAGCAGTAGATTCTTCCTGTTTCGCCGCCAATGACCGCAGACTCGTGAGACAGGCCTTTAACTTTATGGCAATAGTAAGAGTTTTTATAGCTATATAAAAAGAAAAAGGGTGGCTAAGGTGAACGTTGGTCCATTGGAGGGTGAGACTGGAGAGTTGTTGGTGGGGAACATGGAAATGGCAAAGGCATTAAACGAGTATTTTGTATCAGTCTTCACCATAGAAGACACAAAAAATATTCCAACGCTGGATAAACAGGGGGCGGTAGGAATGGAGGAGCTAAATACTATTAAGATCACCAAGGAGGTGGTATTAGGGAAATTAATGAGACTGAAGGAGGATAAATCCCCTGGGCCTGATGGATTACATCCAAGGGTCTTGAGGGAGATAGCGGTGGGGATTGTGGATGCATTGGTGATAATTTTCCAAAACTCCCTGGAGGCAGGAACGGTCCCAGTGGATTGGAAAATGGCCAATGTAACACCTATATTTAAAAAAGGAAGTAAACAGAAGGCGGGTAACTATAGACCGGTTAGTCTAACATCGGTGGTGGGTAAAATGTTAGAGACAATTATTAAAGAAACACTAACGGGGCACTTGGATAAACATGACTTCATCGGACAGAACCAGCATGGTTTTGTGAAGGGGAAGTCCTGTTTAACGAATCTGCTCGAATTCTTTGAGGAAGTAACAACCCGGGTGGATAAAGGGGAACCGGTGGATGTGGTATACTTGGACTTCCAAAAGGCTTTTGACAAGGTGCCACATAAGAGACTATTGCTAAAAATAAAAAATTATGGGATTGGGGGTAATATATTAGCATGGGTAGAGGATTGGCTAACAAATAGGAAGCAGAGAGTGGGGATAAATGGTTCATACTCGGGATGGCAACCGGTAACTAGCGGGGTTCCGCAAGGGTCGGTGCTGGGACCCCAGTTGTTCACAATTTATATAAATGATTTGGAGGAGGGAACCAAGTGTAATATATCAAAATTTGCAGACGATACAAAAATGGGAGGAAAAGTAGGGGATGAGGAGGATAGGAAGAGTCTGCAAAAGGATATAGATAAGCTAGGTGAGTGGGCAACAACTTGGCAGATGAAATTTAATACTAATAAATGTGAAGTCATTCACTTTGGGAAAAAAAATGATAGGGCAAGTTATTTTCTAAATGAGGTGGAGCTGCGTTGTAATGCAACGCAAAGGGATCTAGGGGTAGTAGTACATGAATCACTAAAAGTTAGTATGCAGGTGCAGCAAGCAATCAGGAAGGCCAATGGAGTTTTGGCCTTTATTGCTAGGGGGATTGAGTATAAAAACACGGAGGTCTTGCTGCAGCTGTACACAGTATTAGTGAGACCACATTTGGAATACTGTGTACAGTTCTGGGGTCCATACTTAAGAAAGGATGTACTGGCCCTGGAGGCAGTGCAGCGAAGGTTTACAAGATTAATTCCTGCAATGAGGGGATTGACATATGAGGAAAGGTTAAGTAGGCTGGAACTCTACTCTTTGGAGTTTAGAAGAATGAGAGGCGATCTCATTGAAACATATAAGATCGTGAGGGGCCTTGATCGGGTGGATGCACCGAGGATGTTCCCAATGATCGGGGAAACTAGAACTAGGGGACATAGTTGTAGAATAAGAGGGGGCTCTTTTAAAACTGAGATGAGGAAGAACTTCTTCACCCAGAAGGTGGTTAATTTATGGAATTCACTGCCCCAGGGAGCAGTGGAAGCAGAAACATTAAATATATTTAAGTCTAAAATAGATGGTTTTTTAGCTGCCAAGGGGATAAGGGGCTACGGGGAGAGGGCAGGGATATGGACCTAGGTATGGTTAGTATAGTAAGACCTGAGTGATCTCCTGGACAAGTGTCGATCGCCTGGATTGGGGTCGGAGAGGAATTTCCCGGATTTTTTTCCCGAATTGGACCTGGGTTTTTATCCGTTTTTTTGCCTCCCCCAGGAGATCACGCGGTTCTTGGGGTGGAGAGGGGTGATAGCGATATAAAGGGGAGTGTAGTGTCTTGTGTTCTGTGTCTTGTGTCTACTGTTTGTGGGTAAGGGTGTCTGTTTAGTGTTCAGCCATGAGCGAATGGCGGTGCGGGCTCGATGGGCCTGGTGGTCTACTCTCGCACCTACTTTCTATGTTTCTATGTAACTCTGGCTTAATGGAAGCAACCTACAACGACAACCTACATTAGGCATACCATTAACCTTCCAGAAAACATCCTGAAGAATATCATGGCAGAGTCTCACAACAATGTTGTTGCTGAGTGGAAATGCACTGCTGGCTAGTTGGTGATTCACTGGAGGCCTTGTGTCAGATGTGGGATATATTCAGCATGCATATTTGCAGAGAAGAATCAGATTGAATGTTCTGATTCTACACTTTTCATTAGTCAACAAAGCCTTTGAATGATGTTCTGAGTTTCGTTTGATGGCAAACCAAATTTACTTCAATTCTAATTAGATAGCTATCCAAATGGAAGATTAAAGGCTTTGATTGGCTTTGGCTGATTATTGGGTACAGTATTACTGATACTTTATTGATTACTGATATTACTGGAGTCCGTACAGATTTAATTCTGAGCTGTCAGCATCTTTTACAAGAACAAATTTTCTATAGATTCATTAACCTCCAATGAGTATCATCTGGCCCAATAAGTTATAAGGACAAATCGTTAGGTAGAGATGTAGGTGTCAAGAGGTGTTTTGAGTTAGAGATGTAGATATTATGGTGTTAAAGTATTGCACAGTGGCACATATGGTAAAGTCACTGCCTCACAACGCCATAAACTTAAGTTCGATCCTGACCTCTGGCACCAACTGTGTGGAGTATTTACCTTCTCCCTGTGACCATATGGGTTTCCTTCGTGTGCCCTGGTTTTCTCGCACATTCCAAACACGTATGGGCTGGTTGGCTAATTGACCACAGTAAATTGTGGTGAGTGTGTAGGTGCGTGGTGGAATATGGAGAGGAAGGGTGACTGGGTGGGAAAGTGGGGAGAATATAAAAGAAGGGATTAATGTGTGGGCCGAAGGACCTGTTTCTGCATTGTCTGCCATTTTTGACTCTACAACTCTATAAGGATAGATTGGTGGAGATATCTTGACAGGGAATTTCAGAGCTTAGAGATCAGATAGCTGTGACACATCTGTTCAGTGGTGTGCTGATAGTTAGGAAAATACAAATGGCCAGAACTGGAGGAGTGCAGAGATGAGGGAATGTGTGGATATGGCACCTCTGCTGCACAATTAGTAGGAGTCCAGTGTCTGGAGAGATGTAACATCAGTGTGGAATATCTGGAGGGACGTACAACTATAATGAGATTTCTGGAGGAATTCAATACTGCAATGAGAATATAGATTCCTGCAACATACGTGATATCTGGGTGATGAATTCGATTTTGATCATAAGCCCCATTCCCCTGCCTTCTCCCCATAACCTCTGACACCCATGCTAATCAAGAAGCTATCTATCTCTGCCTTGAATTTATCCACTGACTTTGCCTCCACAGCCTTCTGTGGCAAATAATTCCACAGATTCACCACACTCTGACTAAAGAAATTTCTCCTCATCTCCTTCCTGAAAGAACGTCCTTTAATTCTGAGGCTATGACCTCTAGTTCTAGACTCTCCCACTCGTGGAAACATCCTCTCCACATCCACTCTATCCACTCAATCAGACGTGATTGACAATGTTTAAAAGCACCTTTTTACCTGTTGGAAGAGGATTAAATAAACATTAACTGACTGAGCACAAAACCAGCACATCACAACTTTCTTCCAGCTGTCCCCACGTCCGCATTGTACTTTCCTGGAAAAGTGGGGGGGGGGGGGGGTTTGTTCACATAAACAATTTTCGATTGGATATGCAGCACAGCTACAATGGCGAGACACCAGGCCCTTGGGATTTCAAGACTGTTCTTCAGCAGAAATTAATTTTAATATTATAACGAAACTTCAGTGGAATTAAAATTTCATAAAGTCTCATTTTGTTGTATAAAAAAAGTTTGTAAATTTATTGAACGATTCCTAAGAGTAACATATGCCCAGTGTTGGCAGAAAAAAACATTGTCTATGCTCGATTAAGCTACACAGCAGAGTCTAGTGCTCTCATACATCCTGCCTGCACATTCCACAACAACACTTGAGACGATTATCAATGCAAAATGGCTGATGTTCAAATCAGCTCTGCTGTTCATCATTGTAATTAGCACAAAACACTAGTTCTGGCACTGGTGCTGAATTTGAAATTGTGATTTAAATTAAGTGGTTTCATTAAGGGAAACTGTCTCAAAAATAATAATTTTACTTTGCTTTCTCTCTTGCGAGCCAATTCTGTTCACCTTGAAATGTTCTCCTGGAAAAAGATTTAAACCAGGACACAGATAATTCTTTGAATTTTTGCAGTTCAAACATTTTCTGTCTCCGGTTGTACAGATTTTTTCAATGCTGCAATGAATAATTACATCTCTGCTGACACTGGGAATGAGGTTGATATGCTGCTTGATTAAGCTGACATTAAAATATTGGGAAGAATTTCACACTTGCAACTTTGGCAGTCTACCCAGCTCAAGAGGCAATATTTTTTTTCTAAAATTAAATAATTATTTAAAGAATCAATTTGTTTCTTTAAGGTGTATTTTAATAACATCTGTTTGGTCAGTTTTCCATCTAAGCTAAACCAGCTGGAAGGTTAATTTGCCACCACTGTAAATTGTCCTTAGTGAATTGGTGAATGGTAGAATCAGGGGCAAGTTAATGGGAATGTCAAGAGAATAAAATGGAATTAGTGTAAATGACTCATTGATGGTTGCCACAGACTCAATGAGCCAAATAGCCTATGTCTGCACTTTGACCACATCTTCACAACATTTTTTAATGTTTAAAACTGGGAAGAGAAGCAATATAGATACTTAACTGATTCGGTGTGATGCTAACCCTAAATGTGTTCAAAACACCTTCAATGGACGTGACCTTATTTACTATCCACCTCTGATGATCCCCTCTGCCTCAAAGTTCAAGGCTTCTATATCAGCAACAAAAATTTACATTTAAACAAACGCTGCTCTGGCTTCCAGTGATTTGTTGCACTCATAAGTTATGGGTAAAATGTAATTAAGACAGGGTCGCAAGGGTTCAGTCATTGTTACCTCCCCAGAAGATTTCTCTTCAGCACGTATGCGTGAAATACATAATTAATTCAAGCACAGGACCTTTGTAAATTCAGAATGATTTGCAACGTAATTTTGAAATATTAATGGTATCATAAACCATTACCTTGCGTTTTTTAATATATTCGCTTAGAAAATGAAGAACTCGCTAATAAGGCCAACATTTATTGGCTATCACTAGTTTTTTCCGTGAGCAGGTGGTGATATACAATCTTGATTTGCGGAAGCCCTTGTGGTGAAGGTACTCTCCCAGTGCTGTCATTAACGGTTCGAGCTGGTGACAGTGATGGGAAGGTGATATCTTTTCCACTCAGACCGAAGTGTCACATCGAGTGCGAAGCTGTGACTGGTTGCATTTTTCAAGTACCTGCTACTTTTCCCATATATATAATAGAGATTAAACATTTCAGAACTGCTGAGGAAATACCTTTGCTGAGTGCTTGCAATGGATTTTGTAGATGGAGTCCTTCTTTATTATATAGTATGAAACACTCATATTTTTATCTGTTCTGACCACAATCCCCTGAGATACCAAGAGGAGTAATGAACTGCCTCCCTATCAGGTTTGTAGGCAGTGTGATGGGACAATTTCCATGATTTAGGACTCATGGCTGTAGTTGTACTTAGGTTCACTGACTGTTTTCCACTTGTCGAGCAGTCGGTCTGTGGCCTGTGCAGATCCTGCAGAGAGCTGTTCATACTCTCCTAGAGGGTGATTGATGTCAAGGATCTATGGGATCGGTTTTGAGGTGAGTTGTCCCTACTCTGAATGTATCACACATTTCCTTCTAACTGGACAGTGTGTGTTTGGGTCAGTTGATTAGATACTGCCTGCTGCAGAATGGGTGATGTGATTTTAAACCATCCATGGTGGCTTTGTCAAGTGTTTACTAGGGTGGAGGATGGTGCTCATGAATTATTCAGTCTCACAGAGGATGTTGGAACTTTGGCCAGTGCTAGTCAGTCATGGTGAGATATGGAACAGAGGTGAACGCTTTGGCCCAGCAGGTCTGCACCAACTACCAACCACCCATTTTTACACAAATTCTATCCAAACCTATTTAATTATTTCAATGTTCCTATCAAGTCCTGCTCAGATTCTATCATTCACCCCTACACTCGGGGCAGACAAAGCAAAATAATTCACCAACCTGCTTATGTTTGGGATGTGGGAGGAAACTGGAGTACCTGTAGGGAAATCCATGCATGGAACGTGTAAGGCCCACACGTGGAGTGGCACGGTGGCGTTGTGGTAGAGTTGCCGCCTTATAGTGCAAGAGACCCGGGTTCGATCCTGACTACAGGTGCTTGTCTGTACGGAGTTTGTACGTTCTCCCTGTGACCTGCGTGGGTTTTCTCTGAGATCTTCGGTTTCCTCCCACACTCCAAAGGTACAGGTTTGTAGGTTAATTGGCTTGGTATAAATGTAAATTGTTCCATGCGTGTGTAGGATATCGTTAGTGTGTGGGAATTGCTGGTCGGTGTGGACTCGGTGGGCCAAAGATGCCTGTTTCCGTGCTGTATCACTAAACAAAACTAAAACTAAAACTAAAACTAACAACATACAACATTGGAGGTCAGGATTGAACCCAAATGCCCGGAGCTCTACTAGCTGTGTCGCTGTCTGTAGTCAGGGATGCAAATGATAGGGCCAGCCCACTCGGACCAACTAAGTATGACTAGGGCCTCAATTCTGGAGATATTGTCCTAGAAAAGAGCCCAGATGTCTGTTCACTAATCCTTCAGGTGAAAATGAAGCATTTTGTAGATATGCCATTGTCATACCTTTTAATGCATTGAGATGCCTGGTGTGGGATCTCAGACCTGCAGGACAACAGAACACCATCATAGAATTTACAGGAAGAAGACATTGTGGCTAACCCGCTCATTCCATCTTTAACAACTCAATTGACTGAGTCTATTCTACTCTCATTAGTTCACTTCCCTACTGACTGATTATGCAGCAGCTGAAAGATAAATCACAGGTTTTGCAGATTCCCCTCCAATCATCCTGCCTTAGAAATAAATCAACCGTCTTTCACTGAGTCTGAATACTGCAACTTCCTGCCCAACAGCACTTTGGGAGCACCATCACCAGTATGATTGAAGTGGATCAAGCAGGCAGCTCATCAACACCTTCTCAAGGTGAATGAGGTCTGGTCAATAAATAAAGGCATGCTCAGCAACACTCGCCTTCTAAAATTATTAAAAGAAGAAGGTACTTGAGGTGTTCCTGCAGATTCATCTGCAGATGTAATCATGAGCCTGAATTGTGTCAACCACCTTCCTTTATGGTTGGTATGTCTCCAGCTAATGGAGTTCCTTTGATTCCTTGATTCCCATTGCTTTCAATTCTGCAAGGCCTGTTTGCCATCACATTTTCTGCTTCATCAGGAACTATTGAATCGCCTATACAGATCTAGGACAAGTTGGAATGAGCTATGGTGTGGAACAGTTCAAACTAGTCTCCTTGTCCATTGGAGCAGGAGTCTGGCTTGGTTGGTTAACACAGCCAAGACTATTGGAAGATTGTTATAGTGCACTCACAGACTAGAAGAGGACAGCAGATATGTGCCACACAGAGCCCTGCCACTCCCCCAGGGTATTGCCATGGTATTCCAAGGAACCAGATGGAGGACCATTTGGTAGATTTCTGTCAAACCCTGTGAATTCTTGGAGCATTGGATATCATAGGCATTAAACCAGTAATCTACTTTGCATGGCAGCAAGCTAACCTGGCATGGCAAAAGTCTGAAGTAATAATCTCACAACCAGCTTTTAGTCCATGGAACTGGAGACATTAACTATCTGATACCACATTGGAAAGTGCCCCAACACTTATCTCAAATAGACTTGATTAATTATGCTGAAGATGTAATGGGATGAATGGTCCAAAGTTTCTTCTGTAGGCAATCTCTGCAATTGAATGTGCATTTATAGCAAGCAGCTTTAAGATTTGAAAGACACAAAATGCTCGAGTAACTTAGCAGGTCTCTGAAGAAAAGGAATAGGTGATGTTTTGAGTTGAGACCCTTCTTCTGACTGAGATCTGAAGAAAAGGAATAAGTGATGTTTTGGGTTGAGACCTTTCTTCAGACTGACAGAGTTATACTTTTATTCCTAAATTATCTCAGTGCAGAGATATCATCTTTCACAACAATTTAGAACATTTCAGGCATGACCTATAATAATCATCAGTCTTTAAAGGTAACAATTTTCCTCGCACCTAATCAGTAAATTATTGTAAATATGCAAATGAGAGTTCGAACTTCAAGGCTGCTTCTGTAATTATCAGCTACTTGTTAAAATAATGAGAGCTTATAGCATTTGTCCTTGTGCATGCTTCAAAGCGGGTCAGTATATTGTGCGTTGTCTGCACTTGTCCAACATTGCTAATTAATATAGCCGAGGGTAGGCTTTCCATTCATCATGGAGAGACTCCTGGGTGTTTGCCGATATGCCTCGATGGGTTGACAAAGACTTTCTGTAAGAAATAAGATCGGGAATCAGGTTAGAAATGTGTATTATTATTGCAACCCTGCATATACACAAATACAACTTTTGTAACACTTATTCATACTGCAGAGTAGATAATAAAGAACCCATCAATATGGTGCATTTGGACTTTCTGAAGACCTTCAATGAGATGCCATGTAAGAGGTTATTAAATAAAACACAAGGGATTTGTAGTAACAAGGTAACAAGGTAACAATCCTAGTGGTAACCAGAGCATAAGGGATTGGTGGTAATATACTGATGAGAATTGGTTAATGGGTGGAAGATTAGGAATAAAAGGATCATTTTAAGGCGGAGAGACTGAGAATAGGCACCATATATTCACAATTTATATCAATGGTTTAGATGAGAAGAACAAATGTAATACATTCAGATTTGCTGTTATTAAACTAGATGGCAGTGTGGTTGTGAGGAGGATGTAAAGAGGGTTCGAGGGGAATATGGCCAGGCTAAGTGATTAGGCAAAGATGAGAGAGGGAATATAATTAGGAAAAAATGTCAGGTCTGCTACATTATTAGAAAAGGTAGAAAAACAGAGTATTGTTTTAAATGGCAAGGATTGAAATGTGTTGATGTTCACAGTATATCTGGGTGTTTTAGTGCACAAATCACTAACAGTAAACATGCAGATGCAGCAAGTGATGAGGAAGAAAAATTGTATATTGGCCCTTTTTGGAAAAGGGCATGAGAATGCCTTCCTTCCAAAGAATTCTATGGAGTACTGGTGAGACTCCAACCAGAAAATAGTACCGTTCTGGTCTTCCTCCCAAAGGAAGGATATACATGAGATGGAGGGAATGCAAGAATGTTTGTGAGTTTGTTCAATTCAGTTCAGTTCAGTTTAGTTTATTGTCACGTGTACCGAGGTACAGTGAAAAGCTTTTGTTGCGTGCTAACCAGCCAGCAGAAAGACAAAAACATGATTACAATCAAGCCATTTACAGTGTATAGATACATGATAAGGAATAACATTTAGTGCAGGGTAAAGCCAGCAAAGTCCGATCAAGGATACTCCGAGGGTCACCAATGAGGTAGATAGTAGTTCAGCACTACTCTCTGGTTGTGGTAGGATAATTCAGTTGCCTGATAACAGCTGGGAAGAAACTGTCCCTGAATCTGGAGGTGTGCATTTTCACACTTTGAATCCTGAAATGGTGATTACTTGTTCACTGAGGATCAATTAAGAAGACTAGGTTTATGCTATCTAGAATGTAGGGATCTCATTGAAGACTAGAAGATTCTCACATGGCTTGACGGGATAAATACAGGGCTGGAGTGTCCAGGTTGGAAGCGGTACAGTAAATCTCTCTCACTTTGAAACGCTGTTTAGCTCCATGGATGGAGTTGAGGAAGTAGTCAAAGGGACAGGTGTTCTACTTCCTATAGTTCTAGACAGAGAGGGCCAGGGGACAGAGAGGGATGAGTGGACCAAAGAATCATGAAAAGAGTGAACCCCACAGAAAGCAGAAAAGGAGTAAAAAGAGAAGATCGGTGGTAGAATAATGTTGGAACTGGAGGGAATGGTGATAAAGTGTTGGATAAAGAGGATGGTGGATTGAAACGTGACGTAACATAGATGTGAAGTCCATTTCTGTTCTGTTTGGGGAGAAGCGGTGAAACAGCCAGTCAGGAATTGGATAAAATATGTTTGATTAGTGGATAACTTGAGGTGCTAAAATCGGCTTGGAACAATGACCGTTCCAAGTAGCCAACAAAAGGATAGGGCCCGTGCAAGTGTTCATTGCTACCCCTTTGAACTATAGAAACTGAGAGGACTCGAGACAACACACTAGGTTCTTCTGCATTTCAAATTGATTGCCTAGGAGATGTCTGAGATGTTGTAGCACCACCACTGGTGATTGGAGGATGTAATTATAGTGAGGCAAATTTTATTAACGATTATCATTGTAAATGAAGATGCATGAAATTTTCTACGAGAAGAGATTTTTGAAAGAGTGGCCCAAGAGAAGTTTTTTTACTAAGGGTAAGCAGTACTATGTTATGATGTAAGATATTATAGACAAACCGTTCGGGTTAGAATATAATGCCACAGTGAGACTGCTATTCTCAATCTCTGTCGACAGATCTCCCACGTAGTTTCTCTTGTGTTACTGGGGGAGGCGATGAAACATAATGTGGTAATTTATGAAAGGTTGTGTTTTGTGGTAATTCTGAGATTTGGCAGGTACATTTTTCAAATCTCATAGCTTGCTTTTCAACTTGGCATTCTGACAGAGATTCAAAGCAAATAAAGTCTAGCCCCTCACAGTCATACAAAGATCAGATGCAATTTATATCATGATTCATTATTTTTTTTAAATATGCCAGAAAAACTTTCATGATATTGATTGAAAGTGAAGTGAAGTGAAAGAGTTTATGACATTTTCCTACCTTAGTTTTATAATGCAGAATTTTATAGAACAGCACATCACAAGAACAGGCCTTTCTTCCCACAATGTCTGTGACAAACATTATGCCTAGTTGAACTAATCTCCTCCGTCTGCACGTGATCCATGTCCATCCATTGCTTGCATATCTATGTGCCTATCTGAAAGCCTCTTAAGCGCCACTATCGTATCTGCATTCACCACCAATTCTGCAGTGCATTCTTGGTACCCACCACTATCTGTTTAAAATGAGGTGCACTGCACATCTGCTTTAAACTTTGTACCTGTGTCCTGAAGCTATTCCCTCTAGCCTTTAATACTTCTGAGTTATATTCACAGGAGAAATTTTTACAACTTAGAAATATGTGAGTCAATTGTACTCCTGCTGAGGATCAAGTATTCAAAATGCTGAGGAGGATTGCTGGCATGCCGGTATGGAATGGAATTCTTTATTGTCACATCTACGGCGTTGACATAGTTACAAAGTATGCCGGCTCCTCCTTTGTTCTCCCACTCCCCTCCCCCACAGCGGATCCCTCCCCACGCCGGGTCCTCCATTGTCCATTGTTCTTCCCTCTCCCTCCCCCATGCCGGGTCCTCCATTGCTCTCCTCCCCCCCCTCACAGTGGTCCCCCCCATGCTCTTATCGACCACCAACCGCAGGTCGAACCGCGAAGCTTCGCCGCCACCGCGAGGCCTCATATTACTATACTCGAGGTACTATATTGATGTAAGCCTTATATCTGATTTTACAGGTTCTTATTCTTTTTCATATGTCACACAAGGCGTTCTGCCAATGTACTGGAAGCTGATGGGTTACCTTCCTATATGCGAATCTTAGCTTTAATTTCATTCATTAATTCACATTAATATTCCAGTCTCTTACACTCCAATATGCGCATGCACATTCTACAGAGGGGTGAATTTATCAGATACGCTTTGTTTCTTTTTCTTCTTCTTTTAATATTCTTACTTCTAATTTTAGAAGAGGAAATGTTGGATTCTGTTCAGTTAGATTGTCTTCATAATGGGCAAAAATATTGCTGAATGCTTATTTATGATGCTTTGTTCATCGGCATATTTACTCTACACAAAACATCAGTCCATCCCCTACACACTGAGCAATGGAAAACAGACAATAAAATTGAAGAAGTCAATCACAATTAAACTTCTTGGTGTAGGTATCTACCACTCCATCACTCCATGAAACACATTACAAAAAAACTATTAAGCACCATTGTTTGTCATTTAGAGGAATGATGATCCCTTGAAGCTCTTGACTTCCAAATCACACAGCACATATCTGGACCTTGGTCACTATCAGTCTGAAACCTGTGCAAGTGATCAGCATTGTAAAGCCATGAAGTTCCCTAATGTCATTAACATGTAAACCCAATACACTTTCCAATTACCAGATAAACAGGCAGTGCTGAATCATTGTTCCAGAGACGTGTTCAAATCCCACCGTGGCAGATGGAAAACTTAAGCTCAAGTACTTAAATATATCTGGTATTTGTTAAAAAATCTTGTCTTACTATGAAGCTACTGAATTGTTTTAAAAAGCTTCATCGATGTCCTTCCAGTGAGGACATTTGCTACCCTTAGCTGGCCTAGAAGAGAGTCCTGACAACATGGTTCAATTTTAATTTCTTCATGAGTTCTGGGGCATTTAGGGACAGGCATTAACTGCCAGCATAAACCTAAAAATAATGTCTTCCCATCAGATGATGTAAAGGGCCTGTCCCACTTACGCGACCTTGGCTCGCAAATTACACGACCTTGTGGTCGTTTGAGGCGTACGGGCACCGTATGGCCGCGCGAGGCCGGTCCCACTTAGAAGCGCGGAGGGGTATGGAGTTGTGCGGGTCTGGTCCCGACATCGCGCGGGGCTCCGAAATTCTTGCAGTGCGAAATCTTCGCGCGGCAACGGCCTGTCGGCCCGCGTACGCACGCAGGCGCATTGCGGCCGTACGCAGCGTCTTGACGTCGTACGCCGCGTCTTGATGGAGTACGCAGCGTCTTGACGGCGTACGCCTAGCGCGTGGCGTTGCGTGATGACGTCACTACCCGACATCGTGCGACGCCCAAATTTAGTCAGCCTGCCTCCTGCCCAGCTGATTTGTAAGCATGACGTAAATGACGTCACACGCGAACTTAGTGCGAACTCCGCTTCCGGTTGGTCGCGCCAAACGCACGCAATCGCATGCAAGTGGGACAGGCCCTTAATTCGCCAAGGAAAAACAAATTTAGTTACCTTGGCCAAAGGCAGTAGATTTACACGTATTTGGATAGCAACATGCTACAAAATTTCATATTTTATTAACCTTAGATAAATTTAATGCAGGAAAATAACAATACAGGAAATGCAGGAAAATAGCAATACAGCTTTTAGGTACATGGACGCATGTTCTACCAAACAGGTGTCTGCTTTGCACCAGTCAGTTCATTTCAGAGAGATGAATTCTACAACATTTAAGAATTAAGAAGGGATTATATTGAAACTTGATTGGGTAAGGGAGGGGTATGAGCTGTTTAGAGCAAGGGATCTCAATCTCAGAATATATGGTAAAGTAATGAGGATTAAGACACTGGAATGAGGAAATATGTCTTCACTTCGAAGGTCGTTAATAGTGGAACGCCACAGAGGGCTGTAGAGACCAAGTGGATGAATATGCACAAAAAAAGGATTTAGATTTCTGGACACAAAAGGCATAAACATGAAGTGGGGGGTGGGGTTAAGCAAGAATATGGTATTGGGGTATATAATCACCTATGAATATACTGAATAGATATTGTATTTGAAAATTGGCTTAATGGAAGGAAACAGAGGAAGGAAGTTGCTTTTTGGACTGGAAACCTGTGACTAGTGGCATGCCTCAGGGTTTGGTGCTGGGCCCATTGCTATTTGTCATCTATATCAATAATTTGAATGAGAACGTACATGGCATGATTAGTAAGTTTACAGATGAAACAAAAGTGGGTGGTATTGTAGATAGTGAAGATGGTTTTTTTAAACTGCAGCAGGATCTTGATCGGTTGGGCAGGTGGGCTCAGGAATGGTTGATGGAATTTAACACAGAAAAATGTGAGGTATAGCAATATGGATATTGCAAAATTCCTTGCATAATGGAACTTTGCATTCGGTTTGTTAAGGAGAAAATTGGGTCAGAAACAACTGTTTTAAATTTTAAAGGGGAAAGAGTTGGATGAAATAGAATGGGTTAATAGATTAGCATAAAAAATTAGCGAGCAATGGCAGATATCTAAGAAGTTAATTCATAACACACATCAAAATTGTATTTAAGGAGGTAAGGTACAAAGGGAAAAATAAGGTAACCATGGCTTACAAAGTTACAGAGGGTGTAACCTTGGAAGGGAATAAGAGTTTCTTTAGCCTTACCCCACTACTCAAACCTCACGTCAAAAACCTTGGCGTGATATTTGACTCAGCATTGAAATTTGACAAACAATGCCGTGGTAAAAGCTAGTTTCTTTCAGCTTTGGATGATAGCTAAAATAAAACAATTCCTCCAGTTTGATGACCTCGAAAAGATCATCCACACATTTATCTCCTCCCGCCTAGATTACTGCAACTCCCTCTACACTGGTATCAGCCAATCTTCCCTGTCCCGCCTGCAACTGGTCCAAAACACCGCAGCGAGACTTCTGACAGGCACCCAAAAAAGGGACCACATCACCCGATCCTGGCCTCTCTCCACTGGTTCCCTGTGCGGTTCCGAATATATTTCAAGATCCTCCTTTATGTCTACAAAGCCTTTAATGAGCTTGCCTCCACCTACATCAAAAGTCTGCTTACCCACCACACCAACCCCATCCCTCAGATCGGCCGACTTGGGGTTACTGAACATCTAGGCATAAGCTCAGGGGCGACCGCGCCTTTGCGGTTGCAGCTCCTAGACTGTGGAACAGCATCCCTCTTCCCATCAGAACTGCCCCCTCCATCGACTCCTTTAAGTCGAGACTCATCTCTACTCCCAAGCCTTTCTTGACGTCCTCTGAGCGAGGGCTATATGTATGTAGTGATGTTTGTATTTAATCTATGAACCACTGTTGTATAACGTTAGTACCTCCACCAATGTAAAGCACTTTGGCCAACAAGAGTTGTTTTTTAAATGTGCTATATAAATAAAAGTGACTTGATTTGATTTAAAGTATGTGAAAATAAAGTGAGATTTCCAATTGACTGTTCTTCAGAGAGGCAAACAATGGGCTAAAAGTTGATGGGTTCCCTGACCCAGGCGGTTTATATCCAAGAATCCTAAAGGAAGTGACTACTGAGATGATGGATACATTGCTTGTAATCTTCCAAAATATTTAGCTTCTGAGGAAAAGATAAAATGCCAATATGGCACCTCCATTCAAGAGGTGAGGAAAGCAAAAGACAAAAAAAAGGTAGGCTAATTAGACACAGGCGAGGTGCCAGAAGACATGAGGATGGCTTATGTTGTGCCTCTATTTAAGAAGGATTGCAAGGAAAAGCTTGGGCACTACAAACCAGTGAGCCCAACTGTTAGGCTAGTTACTGGAAAGGGTTCTGAGGGTTAAGATATATATGCATTTGCATAGACAGGGGCTGATTAACATTAGTCAGCATAGTTTTGTACATGGTAGATCGTGTCTTACGAATCTGATTGAGTTTTATAAAGAAATAACTAAAAAGGTTAATGAGGGCAAAACCATAGACGTTGTCTATAAGGACTTCAGCAAGGCATTTCATCAGGTTCTACATGGTAGGCTTCTCTTGAGGGTTAGGTCGTGTGGGATGTAGGGAGAGCATACTGATTGGATAGAAAACTGGCTTCATTGAAAGAAGCAGAGGGTGATGGTAGAAGGGTTTTTTTCGGATCGGAGGCGAGTGACTGGTGGTGTGCCTCAGGGATCAGTGCTGGGCCCATTGCTGTTTGTGGTTCATATCAACAATTTGAATGAGAATGTAGAAAGCATGATTACTAAGTTAACAACATTTATACCAGGATCTTGATCAGTTAGGCAAGTGGGCTGAGGAATGGTTAATGGAGTTTAATCCAGATAAGTGTGAGGTGTTGCATTTTGTGAAGGTAAACCAAGGCAGGATCTTCACAGTGAATGCCAGGGCGCTGGGGATGGTTGTAGAGAAGAGGGATCAAGGAGTGCAGGTACATAGTTCCTTGAAAGTGGGTCACAGATGGACAGGGTGGTCGAGAAGTCATTTGGTACATTGGCCTTCATCAGTCAGGGTATTGAGCAAGAAGTTGGGATGATATGTTATAGTTGTACAATACACTAGTGGGGTCCTTATTTGGAGTATTGTATTCAGCTTTGGTCACCATGTTATAGGAAAGATGTTGTCAAGCTGGAAAGGGTGCAAGGATGTTGCCAGTCCTTGAGGGCCTGAGCTACAGGGAGAGGTTGGGCAAGCTAGGACTTTATTTCTTGGAGAGCAGGGGGCTGAGGGGTCAATAGACAATATAAACAATAGACAATAGGTGCAGGAGTAGGCCATTCGGCCCTTCGAGCCAGCACCGCCATTCAATGTGATCATGGCGGATCATCCCCAATCAGTACCCCGTTCCTGCCTTCTCCCTATATCCCCTGACTCCGCTATTTTTAAGAGCCCTATCTAGCTCTCTCTTGAAAGCATCCAGAGAACCTGCCTCCACCACCCTCTGAGGCAGAGAATTCCACAGAATCACCACTCTCTGTGAGAAAAAGTGTTTCCTCATCTCCGTTCTAAATGGCATACTCCTTATTCTTAAACTGTGGCCCCTGGTTCTGGACTCCCCCAACATCGGGAACATGTCTCCTGCTTCTAGCATGTCCAAACCCTTAACAATCTTATATGTTTCAATGAGATCCTCTCTCATCCTTCTAAACTCCAGAGTGTACAAGTCCAGCTGCTCCATTCTCTCAGCATATGACAGTCCCGCCATGCCGGGAATTAACCTTGTAATCTTATAGTCATCTTATAGAGGTGTATTATATTATGAGGGCAATAGATAGGGTGAATGCAAGAGTAGGGGAATCATGAACCAAAGGTCACCAAAGGTTTAAGGTAAGAGTGGAAAGATTTCATAGGAATCTGAGAGGTAACCTTTTCACACAAAGGGTGGTGGGTATATATATGGAACAAATTGCCAGAGGAGGTAGCTGAAGCAGGTACTATAACAACATTTAAAAGACATTTAGACACATACATGGATAGGAAAGGTGTACAGGAATATGAGCCAAACGCTAATGAGTCATTTTTGTTGGCATGGCCAAGTTGGGCTGAAGGGCCTGTTTCCATGCTGCATGCCTCTATGACTAATTGGTCAAACATCTGACACTAGAAAAATATTGGAATGAATTATTAAGGAAGTAATAGCAGCCATTTCTTGAATCATGATCTAATCACATAGAGTCAACATGGCTTTATGAAGGGAAAATCATATTTGGAAAATTTATTAGATTTTCAAGGATGTCTTGATGAGAGTGGATGGAGGGGAGTCAGTACGTGCCTTGTATTGGACTTCCAGGAGGTGCAGGGCATGGTGAATCACAAAAGACGAAGCCGCAAGATAAAACCCAATGTGTTGGAGATAATATATGAAACGGATAGAGGATTGGTGAACAAACAAGAAGCAGTGATTAAGAATAAATGGGATCCTTTTTAGGTTTGGTAACTTGTGGCCACAAGGATCTGTGTTTACTACAGTTGTTTGCAACAACTGTTAATATATTAATGACATGGAAGAAGGAAATGAATGTATATTAGAAAATTTGCTGATGACAAAAAAGTAAGTGAGAAGGCAAACTGTGTGGATACCAACAGTTTACAGATAGATTGATTGGTTAGGTGAGTGGGTAACAGGTTGGCAAATAGAGTATCAGGTGGAAAAGTGTATAATTTTGGGAAGAAAATAGAGTATTATTGAACTGATGGAAAATTGCAGAATGCCACGGCACAATGGGATTTGGGGGCACTGAGCATGCAATACAAGTTGATAATACAAGTGCAGCAGGAAGTAGGAAACGCATATGGAACACTGACCCTAATTTCAAGGAGGTTGGATAATTAAAAAAAGTATTATTGCAACTCTATGAGGCACGAGCAAAATCATATACCAAACCATTTTTACCATCTGCTGTGTCATCGATATCAACATTAATCATTGAGAAAAATATGAAATAAATAGGAAGAGCCAACGTACAACTGTAAAGGAGGCCTTTCAAAAAAAAAAGAACTGCATCCTAAATTTATAGAAGTATTGAGAGTTCAAACATTGTGTTTGTATTCAGACCACATGTAAAATGATTGCTGATATAGTGTTGATTGCCTTTGGTTATAAATCAATGTTTTAATGTATTGTCTTTCTGCTGACTGGGTGGCAACAACAAAAGCTTTTCACTGAACCTCGGTACACATGACAATAAACCAAACTAAACTAAAAAAAAGAATATAATTTTCACCTGTTCAACTGGCGAGGTGTGAGATTCAAACTTATACAAGTCAGACTACCAGAATATTTTTCTAACAATAATTTATTTTCACAATTTCCTTTTTATATGTTTTTAATATGGAGCCTGAAAAAGTGTTCTAAAATTTGTTATTACATTTTTATCAGTAGCAAATCAGACATGTATAATATCCCTTTATATCTCAACCTGTCTCAGGTCAGCACAGTGGCACAGCAGTGTCTCTAAAATTTGAGGTGAACTTGCTTGATTAGGTAAAAGAGTGTGTGATCTTGTTAGCTAGCCATACCAACCAGGCAAGGGTAAATTAGTCACCGGATAGTTGCATAACCCTGGAGGTTGCACACTGGATGAACAAGCATGAACTAACATAAATCTGCAAAGTGGCTGATTGCTCTACAGAATTTAATTGCTGCCTAACCAATTTCTTCTTATGACATATGCATCGAGTAAGTAGCATAACACTTGTTCTCTTCTATTTGCATCTTTTTTTTTTGCAGCATTGTTTATCATAGCCAGATGGGCAGTGCCCTGCAAGAACAGGTAGCTCATTACAAATTCCTCAGAGCATCACAGCATCTCATTGGAATGCCTCTTGCATCATGACCTCTGTCAAAATTTGAGTCTTGAACAGAAAAATGACCTGAACAGTTGCTATTTTCTCCTTCATGATTGCTGCAGTGTCAGTTCTGAGCTGCGAGGTTTCACGACGCACAGCACACAGCAACAAGACACAGCACACATCTATAACTGATAGAGCCTGGTCCGGAAATATAATGCAAACAAACCTGAAATAAAAGATTATGTAATATAGAATGAATGGACAGAGGTGTGGAAATCAAGTGCCGTATGTAGTGGCTAGAAATTTGAATACATAGCACTATTGCCTGACAAATCAAATTTTTTCAGCAAGGCAAAGTGAGTTAAACCATTAATGATTTACATTATGAGACAGGGAAATTCAAGTAAGCACTTTCAAAGTGTGATTCATCCATGCATATCTGCCACAGTATCCACATCACAAACTGATCAAATGATACCATTCTGCTTTGGAGCAAAGATGGGGATAAATTAAATCAATATTATTCAGAGTGCATTTGTCACTGATTTGCTCTGCAACAACTGGATTTGAATAACATTCCTATAGACAAGGACCCCACAAAGCCCTATTACCCTTCTCTAACCCTCCACTTCAGCACAATTCTCCCACTTCAATACTCACCACTACATCCTCCATCTTAACCGTACCCTACTAACCCAACTCCGACCTCCTGGCTCCAAGCCCCAAATCTCCAGTCGGCTCCAGGCCCCAATCATTTGATTGGCCGTAACTCTCAACTATCTTCATGGCTAGCTCCCTGAGTGGTACCCAGCCCCGGCCCCTCACCACCATCACCCCTTGAAGGATCCAAGCCTTCAACCTCAACCCCTGGGAACCCCACAATCATCCCATGCTTTTGATTCCCAGCCTCCAAAACCACCAATTGTTCTTCACCATGACTTCCTACAATTGGCCCATGTATTCTGATTTCCAATCATTCAAAACAGAAAAAACACAAATTGCCATTCTCTCAAATTCCTGATTTATGCCCAAAACCACTTTAACTCTCAAATGTCCTTGAAGGCATTCTTTAAACATTTCCTCCTTAGCCAACTTAATATCTCATGTTTTGATCTGAAAATCCTAATGATTCCATGATCCACCAGAGGGTATTTTGATGGTTAAACTTCTAAATAAATGTTACAAGCTGACAAATCCATATTACAAAATTTTAAATACATCAGCGTTATACCTGTTCCCAGTCCACTCTAAATAATGATGGAAGGTTTCAACCTAAAATGTCAATAATTCCTTACCCCCTCAACGGATGCTGTTCGACCCATTCAGTTTAGTTTATTAGTTCAGAGATACAGCGTGGAAACCAATCCTTCGGCCCACCGAGTCTGTGCCGAGCAGCGATCCCAGTACACTAACATTATTTTGCACACTACGGACAATTTACAATTTTTACCGAAGCCAATTAACCTACAAACCTGTACAACTTTGGAGTGTGGGAGGAAACCGGAGCACAGAAGGCAAAGAGTGGCAAGAAAGCATTTTTTTCTAGTTGGCTGCCAGTGACTAACAGAGTTCCACAGGGTTCGTTGCTGGGGCCGCTACTCTTCACGTTGTATATTAATGATTTGGATGAATAGATTGAAGGCATTGTGGCCAAGTTTGCAGATGATACAAAAATAGGTGGAGGGGCAAGTAGTGTAGAGAAAACAGGGACTCTACAAAAGGACTTGGACAGGTTGGGAGAGTGGGCAGAGAAGTGGCAGATGGAATACAGTGTAACAAAGTGTGGAGTCATGCATTTTGGTAGTTTTGTTTAGAGATACAGCGCGGAAAAAGGCCCTGCGGCCCATCAAGACCGCACCGACCAGTGATCCTCACACATTAAAACTATCCTACACACATATGGGATAATGTACACATACACCAAGCCAATTAACCTACATACTTGTACGTCTTTGGAGTGTGGGAGGAAACCGAAGATCTCGGAGAAAACTCACGCGGTCACAGGGAGAATGTACAAACTCCTTACAGACAGTACCCATAGTCGGGATCGAACCCGGGTCTCCGACGTTGCAAGCACTGTAAGGCAGCAACTCTAACATTGTGCACACCGTGGCTGTGGTAGTAGGAATAAAGTCGTAGACTATTTTCTAAATGGGGAGAGAATCGAGAAATTGGAGGTGCAAAGGGACTTGTGAATGTTAGTGCAGGATTGACCAAAAGTTAATTTGCAAGCCAAATCGGTAGTAATGGGCCTGTACCACATAGGCGATTTTTTAGGCAACTACATGCGATTAATTTCGCCGGTGGTCGCCGGGAGTAGTCTCCTCAGTCGCGCAAAAAGTCGTAGCGTCTTTCTGGTCGCCGCCATATTTTCAACATGTTGAAAATTTTTTGCCGACAGTGTGTTTGACGCCAATGAGCGTAGCTTGACTTCTCCTGACGTAGGTGCTGTCGTAGGTTGTCACCAGGATGAAGTAGGTTGTCGCCGGTTTTTCGGCGACCTGCTACGCCGGCAGTTGCTTAAAAAAATCACCAAGTGGGACAGGCCCATAAGGAAGGTAAACACAATTATTTCAAGAGGCCTAGAATACAAAAACAGGGATGTAATGTTGAGGGTCTTTAAGGCACTGATCAGGCCGCATTTGGAGTATTGTGAGCAATTTTGGGCATCATATCTGAGGAAGGATGGGCTGGCTCTCGAGAGAATCCAGTGAAGTTTTACAAGAATGATCCCAGGAATGAGTGGGTTAACATATGATAAGCATTTGACGGCACTGGGCCTGTATTCGCTGGAGTTTAGATGGATGAGGGGAGACCTCATTGAAACTTACCTAATAGTGAAAGGCTTGGATAGAGTGGATGTGGAGAGGATGTTTCCAATAGTGGGAGAATCTAGGACTAGAGGTCACAGCCTCAGAATTAAAGGACATTCTTTTAGGAAGGAGATGAGGAGGAATTTCTTTATTCAGAGGGTGGTGCATCTGTGGAATTCTTTGCCACATAAGGCTGTGGAGGCCAAGTCAATGGATATTTTTGAGGCAGAGATAGATAGATACTTGATTAGTATGGGTGTCTGGACTTTGTGCCTTCCCTCACAGTGGGAACCATTGTAGGGGGATGTTTTTATGTTTGGTGTTAAATTCTTCTTTAATGTTGTGTCTTATTTTTATTGGTGTGCTGTAAATGGCTACTCAAATTTCACTACACCAATTGGTGTACGTGACAATAAATGTCCTTTGTCCTTTGTTTGTCTTTTATAGACAATAGACAATGTCCTTTGTGTCAGGGGTAATGGGGAGAAGGCAGGAGAATGGCGTTAGGAGGGAGAGATAGATCAGCCATAATTGAATGGCAGAGTAGACTTGATGGACCAAATGGCCTAATTCAGTTCCTAACACTAATGACCTTATGACCACCCAGAGAAAACCCATGCGGTCACGGGGAGAACGTACAAACTCTGTAAAGGCAACACCCGTAGTCAGGATGAAACCAGGATCTCTTGCGCTGTAAAGCAGCAACTCTACTGCTCACCACTGTGCCCCCAGCAGATTGTTTGTTTCTCAATATTCAATGATCTACTAACTCTTCTGCTTCCTGTTTAAATAAATTTGCACATAAAATGGAACTTCAAGGTTTCCGTCACAATCATAGGAGGCTTGCTAAATAAAATCATCCTCAGAATATTGTATTCAGTTTATAATTGAGCTCCAAAAATGACAGGTTGACAACAGAACTTTTTTTTAAGCCAGCAAACACATTTAAAACTAATACTTTCTAAACAATCACAAAACATCTTGACTTCTATGACTTCATAGGTTCATAAGCAAATAGGTACATGGTGATTTACAATTTGACAAATTCCTGTTTGAAAGTGGTGATTGACCGTCTGACTTTCAATAGTGTTTGTTTTGAACATCCGTACCAGATAGCCAGTTGCATTAATAGTATATGTTCAAGAACTTACATTGAGCTAGTTTGACTGTTGTGACAATATCCATATAATTTATGCATATGAGCTGTACTCATTCTCGCACATGCTCAGATTATGTAAATTAGTCAGTGACCTTTAACTTGGAAATAAATCGTTCCTGCTTTTGCTCCCAACACGAGAGTGTGTGGAGCCATCTTTCTCCATCTAATATGTGCTAGTTTTACCTACATCGTAAGTAGACATATCAAAAGACCTGTACAATGCAAGACAGGTAATTTAGCCCAATTGACCTGTTGCTGATTATGTTCCACTGAAACCTATTCCACCACATCATCTGACCCAGTCAGCATTATTCCCCACTTCATTTCACCATATGTACCCATCCAGTTAGCCTTTAAAAAGATCAATGCCGATCAACTATATTTAATTTTTTGAAAAAAGGAAAATAATGGATATCTCTATTTCATTATGAGTTTAGCTATCTGCTCAACACATAACACAAACAACTGCAAACTGCAGTTACTCTGCAGAAACACATGTCACCTGAATGTGACTGGTTACAAAGTGGCAAGTTCCAATCTTTGGGCAAAGAACTCCATCTTGAACTTTTTGTTTAATTTTAGATATGACTACCATATAAATAGTGACACCTGTCTTACATTAACGGAGAGGGCGTTATGGGCCATTCTCCAATTGAAAGGTGATGGAGGACAAAATAAGTTGTTGAAAAGCTACTCATTAATAACTCTTTTGTGTTCTTTAATTCCATGGTTTTCTTGTTTTACATGAGTAATTTTGGCCTTGTAGTTGCCTATGGTCTTTGATTCACTAATGTCTTAAATAGAGCTTAAATAATGTCGTTAGATAAAGAGTTAGATAGAGCTCTTAAAGATAGCAGAGTCAACGGGTATGGGGAGAAGGTGGGGACGGGGTACTGATTGTGGATGATCAGCCATGATCACAGTGAATGGCGGTGCTGGCTCAAAGGACCGAATGGCCTGCTCCTGCACCTATTGTCTATTGTCTATTGTCTATAAATCATGGAGTCGTACAGCACAGAAACAGTCCCGTGGGTTTACTAAATCCACATTGCCCACCAACCACCCATCGAATTTAACTTAATCTCAGTTCATTCTCCCCTCATCCCCATCAACTCCATCCAGGTTTTCCCATTCACCACATGCTGGAACAATTTAGAGGCCAATTACCCCACCAAAACACACATATTTGGAATGTGGGAGGAAACTGGAGCACCTGGAGGAAACACATGCAGTCACAAGGAGATAGACCCAAAATGCCGGAATAAATCAGCGGGACAGACAGCATCTCTGGATGGAAGGAATGGGTGAAGTTTTGGGTCGAGATCATTCTTCAGGCACAAGGAGAATGTGTAAACTCCACACAGAGAGCACTCAAGGTTAGAATCAAAACTGGGACTGAAACGACCTCTATTCACGGCACCAGTGTGCTTTAAACATCAAACTTCAGTTGATTCTGTAGATTTATTTTCCCCAGCTCTCTTTATTTGTACTAAATCTTTGTGCTGTTTTGTGTTTATGGGTGACTCAATGACTTGCATTAATATAAGTGCTTTGAAATTGTAAAAATATCTTCAGCCACTGTTGCCTACTTCTGGAGGTTGGGAGGTGCAATATTCTCCCCACATAATTTCTACACTTTATTCACTGGAGGCTCGACTATAAACTACACCTACTTTACTTTTCTTTAATAAGATTTCTTTGATCAGTCTCCAAATGTGCAGTTCTACTGCTGCTAAGCAGTGATTTGTATTTCCTGTTGGTTGACAAGAAATAAAGCCTTTTGTCGCGTTGATTGCACAGCGCATGTTTTGTAATGGCATTATGTTGCTTTCATGGCATAATCCGCAGCTTCAATGTCTATGCAACATTGAGACTAAACATCATTTATAATATATTGAATACTTTTTAAAAAATGAAGCATTTGGGCTCTCAATACATTTATTCCCTTGCAGACTGACTGTGAACATACAAAGCATAAGCCTTTCCAAAACACGTCACACAACAAGTGAGTAATTAGTACCCCCACTACTTCCAGCTGATAGTTAGATTGAAATTTCTCCACAGGCACAGCTCTCACTGGAAGCAGTCCACATTTCACCAGAATGCACATTTCTGACACCTGATGGAAACAGCATATGTTATTAGAGTCTCATGGGATTCTCTTTGTATTCAATGCCTAGCATAGAATTTAAACACCATTCAAGCTGCCCAACTCAATTCTGAGAATAGTAAAATTCCATCAGGTTGAACTATGTCTTGCTTTGCCACTTCCCAATCCATTTATAATTCATGCTGCCAAAGAATACTGTGGGTGGCACAATAGTGCAGCTAGTGCCTCACACCTCCAACAACCTGGCTCAAATCTGAGTTTTGGTGCTGTATGTGAAGAGCTTGTATGTTCTCCGGGAGCACTGTTTTTCTTCCACATCCCAAAGATATGTGGGCTAGTAAGTTAGTTGGATAATGTACATTGCCCATAGGATGTAGGTTAGACGTAGAATGTGGGAAGAATAGAATGTGATTAGTGTAAGGACAACATAAATGGTGGCTCAGTGTTTGGCATGGACTTGGTGAGCTGAGGGGTGTATTGGGCGAATGACTCCATCAATAAATTTCTCACTTACCAGACTACCCCTATACTAGGTTCAGGTTAAATGTTTTACCTGACTTCTTAATACCAATATCCTTTACTTTTAGGCTTTGCTCCTTTTTTAATATACTTTTCTTTAAGGAATATTTGGGCAAAAGTTGCCATTTCAATGTCTTCCAAATTCTTCATCTTCAGCACATTCCTTGAGCCTTTGCTAAGTGTTCTTTATCAGATGCCAGTTTCATGAGTATGGATCCTGCGAGACGTGAGCACATTGAAGCAAAACTCTACAGTGTTCAAAATGTTGTTTTGCATTTGTTGTCCTCTTTCTATTCTTCCAACCGTTTATTGTTAGAATATGTACCTTATGAGTTGCTATATAAATTGTCGTGCTGAACATACAATGTTCACCTTCAATTTTCTTCATTGGTTTTCAATGAGGATGAGTGTCCAACAAGGATGTTCCATTTTTAAAAACAATTAGTATCCAAACTCATTATGCTGCCAACTTAGGAAACTGTAGGAAAATAGCGCAAAGATACACTTTGATCTTCCAAGGTTAACAAATTCTGGATCACATGCCAATTTTCACATTTTCCTTCAATATTGATTATGGATTGTGCAATTTTAGAATATTTCATAGACTAATAACATTTGTCATACATTGTCGACCATTTGACTTCACCCTATTGGTGTTGTGTATAAATTTCTATACACTTTCATACATTTCAGCGTTATTAAAAGATTGGGATGCCCGCCGATATGTTCTGCCTGTACTGATTTATAAAGAAACCAAAAAGCAGATGGAGCTCATTTAAACATATTCCAGCAACACTCAATTCATTTCAAAGAGTAGGCAGAAAACATGTTTTACATGGATCGGGTCCATGTAAAATTGTACACAAGTTCTAATCTTTCTTAGACGGAACTTGGAGTGTCATGTACACTTCTGATTTCCATATTACATAAAAGAATAGAGATACTGGAGTCAGGCAAATTTCCCACAATTGTCACCATATTGTCAGGAGAACACAAAATGGGAGAGGCTCTTGCTCTCAGCCTACAAATAGTCATTGATAAAACTGATGAATAATTCAAGATAAACATTTTCCTCCAGAATATAGCAAGTGGGGTGGTTGAGGTGAATAGCATAGATGCCATTAACGTCAAGCTAATTAAGAATATAAACCTAAAACATGAGAGGAGTACTTAATAACCCCTTCAAGCCTACTCCACCATCCAGTACAATGATAACCTCAACCATCCTGCTCTCTCCCCATACCCCTTGACTTTTTTGTATTTCAAATCCTTATCACTAAAGGAGAAAGGAACAGACAGAGGTCCTGATAGAATGAAAATAGACTGGAGGAAGCTAGTGTGGAGCATGAATACATAGAGTTGACAAATGGGATGTATCATTCAGGAAATTCAATTGTACATTTGGTGCAGTAAATTACACTTGTACTTCTGGAGCATCGGGAGGGAAGTTAGTCCATGTGTGTGCTGGGAATGACCATTGTGGACAGATCCAGCATAACCACATTTTCATTATGCTAGAACCCCGCTACAGTAAGTAACAATATACAGCAACTATATTGTGTATAAGGAGACCCTTTGGCCCATTGAGTCCATGTCAGTTCTCAGAACAATCCTGTTAATCTCCTTCATTCATATTTTACTCAGTAACTTATATATTCCTTAATTCCTTTTGTTCAACTGTCCCGAGACTAGGGATACATCTTTAGAATGTGAGAGAATTAGAGCCTCCAGAGAAACCTACTTGACCACAGGGAAAATGTGTAAACTTCATTGAGATGGTACCTAAAATCAGGAACAAACCTGGGATGCTGGAACTGTCAAGCAACAGCTCTACTAGATATACCACTATGCTGTCCATAACCTGCAGACTGTTGAATTAACCATCCATCCATCAACTAGCCTTCCCCACCCCACATCAACCAGATACACTGATCCCACACACCAATCGCAATCACCAACTTTCTAACACATTGGATTCCCAGATCCTTAAGGTCCCTTATACCACTCTGATGACCTGGTAATCTCCACCCACCCACTTCCACCATTTCCACCTCAACCTCTCTTATCTCTAATCCTCTGGTTGCCTTTCTCCCCACTAATCATAATCTTTTGATTGCTGGTATGATTGAGAAACAACATGGAAACAGGCCCTTTGACCCACCTTTACATCCAATCCCTGTCCAGGAGGGCAATTTACAGAGACCAATCAACGTACAAACCCACACTTCTTTGGGATGAGGGAGGAAACTGAAGCATCCAAAGGAAACCCACATGGACACAGCGAGAACGTACAAACTTCACGTGGACAGCACCCAAGAACAGAATTGAACCTGGGTCTCTGGTGCTGTGAGGTAACAGCTCTACCAACTGTGTATGGGGTTACATCCTTGGTGTAACCCCATCTTTCCCCAAATTTCCCAATCCCCAGTCCTCATGTCTTTTGGCCTATTGCCAGCCCCCTGATCTCAGTAGCAATTCTGATTCATGCCTGTTTCTCACCTCTGGTTCCCAGCACAAAAATCTGCCCCAATTGGGGCATTTCTCCGAACTGATCCAATAGGATTCAATGAAGGGAAAATTCCAAAGTTCATTCAGGCTGTTGACCTGGAGTGCAACTGATGTTCAAGCACTCAGTGTTTAAGAAAGAACTGCAGATGCTGGAAAAATCGAAGGTAGAGAAAAATGCTGGAGGAACTCAGCAGGTGAGGCAGCATTTATGGAGAGGAGAAATATGCAATGTTTTGGGTCGAGGCCCTTCTTCAGACTGATGTCGGGGGGGGTAGGGGTGGAGAAAAAAAAAGGAATTGGCAGAGACAGTAGGCTTGTGGGAGAGCTAGGAAGGGAGAGGGGAAGGAGGGAGAAAGCAAGGACTTCTCTAATTTCAGATAGTCCTTGCTTTCTCCCTCCTTCCTCTCCCCCTTCCCAGCTCTCCCACAAGCCTACTGTCTCCGCCTCTTCCTTTCTTTTTCTCCCCCCACCCCGACATCAGTCTGAAGAAGGGTCTCGACCTGAAACCTTGCCTATTTCTTCTCTCCATGGATGCCACTTCAAGCACTCAGTGGTCTTCGCTATCCCCAAAACAATCTTATGAAACCCCTCTATCGACAAGCAACAAATGTAGGCCATTATGCTGTAACTAATTCTTGATTCCCACTTACAAAAAAAATTACTGAAAATGACCAACGATTTTCCAGATTATCCCAACCTTGAATTATGCTTTACGTACTGCGTACAGTTTTGGTCTCCTAATCTGAGGAAAGACATTCTTGCCATAGAGGGAGTACAGAGAAGGTTCACCAGACTGATTCCTGGGATGGCAGGACTTTCATATGAGGAAAGACTGGATAGACTCGGCTTGTACACGTTGGAATTCAGAAGACTGAGGGGGGATCTTATAGAAACTTACAAAATTCTTAAGGGGTTGGACAGGCTAGATGCAGGAAGATAATTCCCGGTGTTGGGGAAGTCCAGAACTTGGGGTCACAGTTTAAGGATAAGAGGGAAGACTTTTAGGACCGAGATGAGGAAATCATTTTTTACACAGAGAGTGGTGAATCTGTGGAATTCTCTGCCACAGAAGGTAGTTGAGGCCAGTTCATTGGCTATATTTAAGAGAGAGTTAGATGTGGCCCTTGTGGCTAAAGGGATCAGGGGGTATGGAGAGAAGGCAGGGATGGGATACTGAGTTGGATGATCAGCCATGATCATATCAAATATCGAATGGCCTACTCCTGCACCTATTTTCTATGTTTCTATGTTTCTATGCTTGTTTAAATTAGGATTTAATCAAGACATTCATTATCTATACGTTTACATGAAGTGGGCAGTAGTTTTCTGTACAAAGTGGAAGATTTATTTATTTTTATGCTTAATCATTCAGAATATTTGCAAAAGTCCAAACATTCTTTTGGTGTTTGGTGATATGCCAGTGTGCATACCTGGTTTGGTGCATAGAGTGTGCAAGGAATAATGTTCTACATAATCCATGAATTGGTTGAAGTATCAGCAGTTGAAAGTGGGTCAGATATTTCTGCTTCAGAAACATAATAGAGACCACATGAGAAACTGATTGTGTGAAAGACTATTCATAGCTGCAGCCCTATCTATAGCATTGTGCAACTACTTTTAAGCTCCTTTAGGCATTTTGCTACTTTTTACTTTGTCGTTGCCTGGGGATATGGGAAGCAACAAAAAGCTGCATCAACATTTCTTCAGGCTGTATTGTCTTTGGGCCATTCTGCAGAAATTCAAAGAGCACTTTAATACCAGAATTTGTAGTGCAGATATCCATTCTTCTTGTCTCCGCTCGTTGAATTTATTGTGTACTTCCTCAAATATTTAACCTTTTATTATATGAGATAAATCCAAAATATACACAAATACTCAGCAGGCCAGACAGAATCTGTGGAGGAAGAATCAGGGTTAATGTTACAGGGCAATGATTACCTTCCTTTTCACGTGGAATAAATCTAACACTTACTGAGGCAGGAGATATTGCTGTCAATGCAAGTTTTTATAAAATCTTGATTAAAGACCGGACAAGAAACAGAAAATGATGAAATAAATGCGGAAATAGAGACAAATAGAAATGCTACTGCAGTGTTCAGTCTCTTCATGGCAGGACTTTTGGGAAGAGAAGCAGTGGTGAATTAATCGTTTCTAAAAGCAAAACACTGTGGATACTGGAAATCTGAAGTATGTCATAAAATGCTGGAAATGCTCAGCAGGTCATGCAGCATCTGTGTAAAAGAAACAGAGTTAATGTTTCAGGTTGAGAACGATTTCTTTTTCAAACAAACTATTCAAAATATTTCTGTAAATTATTTTGAATGTTGCTCAGACCATTTATTTTGGTGTATATCCAATGCCTGCACAACACTTTTGTAAAAAAAAACATAATGTTCGTGAACTCTTATTCTTTAGTGAGGATTTTAAATTAATCCGTTAGTTACTGACTTGTTAATCAGTGGATGTACTTTTCCCAGTTTACCAAAATGAAACTAGTAATAACTTTAGCAAATTTTATCATGCATCTTAATAACCTTCTCTATCCTGTTCAAGAAGGAACTGCAGATGCTGGAAAATCGAAGGTAGACAAAAATGCTGGAGAAACTCAGTGGGTGGGGCAGCATCTATGGAGCGAAGGAAATAGGCAACATTTCGGGCCGAAACTCTTCTTCAGACTGAAGTCTGAAGAAGGGTTTCGCAGTCTTCGCAGTCTGAAGAAGGGTTTCGGCCCAAAATGTTGCCTATTTCCTTTACTCCGTAGATGCTGCCGCACCCGCTGAGTTTCTCCAGCATTTTTGTCTACCTTCTCTATCCTGTTTTCCCACCCTTAATTTTTTTTCACGCAGTTTAGTTTATTGTCACATGTATCGAGATACAGTGAAAAGCTTTTGTTGTGTGCTATACAGTCGGCGGAAAGACAATACATCATTACAATCGAGCTATTTACAGTGTACAGATACATGATAAGGGAATAAAGTTTTCATAAGGAAATAACGTTTAGTGCCAGGTAAAGCCAGTAAAGTTTGATCAAATATAGTCTGAGGATCACCAATGAGGTAGATAGTAGTTCAAGCCTGCTCTCTAGTTGGCTTAGGATGATTCAGTTGCCTGATAACAGCTGGGAAGAAACTGTTGCTCAATCTGTAAGTGTGAATTTTCAGTGCAGGAAAATATTCTGCTGTCCACAATTGTGACATGTTTTCCCTGAAATATCCTAAAAGGTAGAGTGGGAGAAAATTCGTTAATCTGTATTCTTAGCAAGTGCACATGGATGAGGCGATAAATGATGAGATGTTAGACTTTATCCATAAAGCCTAAGGGTCATTTTAAAAATGTTTATGCAGGATCCCTAAGAAGATTTATGCTTCTACTATTTAGAATCACACACCTCAGATGTTCACAAACTAGCCACCACAATTTGAATGTTGAGGTCTATTGTTCACTCATTCGGTGAATAGAGCATCGACAAATGTTATTTGTGTATAACAGAATAATCCTTGAAAAGCGAGTTGTTATATGTTTCTCAGGTGAATGTAGTGTCAGCAGGAAGGTATTCACCACTAAAATATTAATTCATGAAAATATTATTTTTACTTAACTGAAATTTGCACATTTTTTTGTTAATTTTTGTTCAAGCTGGTCAAAATAAGCTTAATGTCTGATAAATTATGAATTATCTGTCTAGTGTTCCCTGCGGAAATGTTAAAATAAAAGCTCTGAATGCTTTTAGGCATTCATGCTTTTAACTTATCCCTTGAGCAGAGTGAGATTTCATATATTAGAGATGTTCATTTTAAATATAAAAGGTATTTCTGATGATTCTGCTGGTCACAGATGAAAAGGTCTAGACATTTCCAATGGGATGGAGTAGTGGTAAATGCTTCGTAATTGTCATATTTAATATCAGTTGTGTGATAGGGGATTGATTACTATTCATAGCTCCATAGTTAAACAATGTTGAATCAGGCCTTTCGGCCCAACTTGTTCATGCTGACCAAGATGCCTATCTAAGCTAATCAAATTTGCTTGTGTTTAGCCTATATCCCTCTAAAAATGTCCAATCCATGCCATTGTTCAAATGTCCTTTATTTATACCTGCCTCGCCCACCTCCTCTGGTAGCTCTTTCCACATATCTATCAACCTCTGTGAAAAAGTTGCCCCTCAGATCCCCTTTAAATCTTTCCCCAAGCTTATCATGCTGCCTACCAGTAATTGGAGGCCAATTCACTGGATGTATTCATGGAGGCCAATTCACTGGATGTATTCAAGAGAGAGTTAGATATAGCTCTTACGGCTAACGGTATCAAGGGATATGGAGAAAAAGCAGGAACAGGGTACCGATTCTGGATGATCAGCCATGATCATATTGAATGGCAGTGCTGGCTCGAAGGGCCGAATGGCCTACTCCTGCACCTACTTTCTATGATTCTATGTTTCTATGTTACCTGTGTTGCCATTTTCTGGGAATTATGTATTTTTACCATGATAACAATTCCCAGGGCCCTGCTATTCATTATGCCTGTTTAATTTCACACTTGCCTAAGTTAAATTCCATCAGCCTTTCCCTTGCCCATTATCCCAGTTGTCCATTATACCACCAATATTTGTGTCATTTGCAGATTTACTAATTATGCCACTTACATTTTCTAAATCAATAATGTATATGATGAACAACAAAGAACCCAGGATGGTGTATGCAGCACTCTACAGTTTACAAGTCTCCAATCTGAAATGTAAGCCTCCACTACCACCCTCTACCTCCTATCACCCAATGCAATTTTGTATCCAATCTACTATCTTACCCTGGTTCCCCTGTATTCTAACCATCCAGACCTGCCTACCACAAGTTCAAAAGCCTTGCTAAAGTTCATGTAGACAACATCCACTGCACTGCCCTCGACATTCCTCTTGGTCACCTCCTCAGAAAACTCACTTAAATTTGTGAAGCATGACCTCCCATGAACAAAGCCATGCTGACTATCTCCAATCAGCCCATGCATTTCCCAATAAAAATATATACTGTCCTCCAGGATCCCTTCCATTCAATTTCAGATGTGAGGCTCACCAGCCTGTCGTACTCTGACTTATCCTTGCTGCACCTTCTTAAATAAAGGCGCAATATTAGCCGTCCTCCGGGATCTCACCATGCCTAATGTAAATATAAAAATCTATTCGGTTAATATATTTTCAAGCTTAGTTCTGCAACTTAATATTCTATGGACAATTGATGTCATCCTTCTCTGCCTTCTGCTTGCAGATGAGGGTGATGATGCCCTTCCCCATGGAGTCTGACATGTTGCCAGCTGGAAGTGTTGCATTCACACTTACGGCAAGTCCAGGACAATCCAATCCTACAGAGCCAAGTACAACTCAGCTGGCAAGCCATCGCTTCTGGGAGTTTTATTTGAGCCAACAAGGGAGCCAGTCAACCAGGGTTAGTAGTTAGTCTAGACTCTCCAACTTGTTGTCCTCCAACACTTCAGTTATAGAGGACAGGAAATTCTTGGAGGCTGTGTTGCCTGTAGCATTTCTGTTATACAGGCCACACACAAAGATCGGTATATCTTCAACATGTCCTTCTGCGAGGATATTACCAAGCCATCCTCTTCTTTATGGTTTGGATCATAGAGCTCCCTCTGTGAACCTTTTGAAAGAAGAAGGGTGAGCATGTCTCATCATGCTCCACGGAGCGGGCTCTGTACCTGAAGATGATCTTGGAGGATTCTGAGGCCTAGAGTGTGGCTTGCCGACTCTTCATTTCTCAGAGCTCCTCCCTCCCATTTACCTTCCTTGATTGCAGAAGAAGGAGTTGCTGCAAGCCTGTCTGGAGTTGCCGCAATTCTCCCTTTGCCAGTCTGGCCTTCTGAACACCTTTGAGGACGTGTGTGACTGTTGACTGATGTGGAGAACATTCCTTCTCTGTTGCATTCCAGCGTGATTCTGTAGGACTAGTGTCTGACTAGTTGCCTGTCCTCATTTATGACAGGGTGATGACTGAATTTCTATTGATTATGTAATATCCAGGGATCTAATAAATAACAAGAGACCAGAATTTGTGATTTTGTGGGGATACATTTTTACTTGAAGTTGGAAGATGCCAGTAACGTAATACAGAAGACACAACTACATTTTTTTTAAATTTAAATTATATTTAACTACAATTTAAATAGAAAACTGAGACTTTCTATTAATGCCCCACATTATTTTCAGATCCCTCCAAGCCTCATCCCTTCCTATCTTTGTAACAGCTCAGCTGTACATCACTCCAAGAAATCGGTACTTCTCAAGTGCTGGTGTCTTGAAAAGCTGAAAGTTAGCTGGTTCACCAATGGCAACTATTGAGACCTGACCTCTGAACCTTTCACTCAATCTCTCTGCTTTTCTGTATTTCTTTCCACCTTTGAGAATTATCTAAAATGTATTTCCTTGACTGAGCTTATGATCATCAGGCCTAAGCTCCCATTAGCAAGCTCAGCATCAGTTTTGTGTTTGGTCATGTTCCATATTATGTTTGTATGCTATTAAAGCCAGTATATAAGTGTATTGCATCAGTTATTCTTGTCTTTATGGGTTACACATTCACCCTAGATATCTGAGCCCAAATTCATGACAGGGGAGCATTGATTGGAAAATTGGTCGCAGGTATCTTATTTTCACACTGTGATTAAATCTTTCATGGGAATTGAGGGTAATGTCACAAATTGCATGGACGGTTCTTAACAGCCAATTCTCTGATCAATATCACTTCTTGTAAATTACTGTTGTATTTGATCTGAGCTGAGCTGCTGACTGTATATTAAGACTGCCTTTATCTGACTGCTCCTGCCTCAATTAATTCATGTCTTTGTTATCTACAGATGAGACTCCTGTCTGATCTCCCCTCTTCCATCATACACACTCATAAACTCATCCAGCCTCTGACCTTGTATTCTTCAAATACCATGGACCCTTCACTCTTGTGCTCGCTGATCGCAAAATACTGGCCTTCATTTTAAAGTATTTTTCCTTGATTTTTAAATCTTACTCCTCTCCATCTCTGTAAAACTCTCCAGCTCCTTCAATAAAACCAAGCACTTCCTAATTTACTACCTCTGACCTCTGCCACTGAGGTCCTCTGCTCTGGACTGATCACCCCCTCAATCTTGTGAAATTTACTGAATACAAATCCTGATTCAGGGTCTCAATCCAAATCAGTGAACATTCACAGATGTTGCTTCAGTTCTTCCAATAGTTCATTATTTGCTCCAGATTCCACCACCTGCCGTCTCTTGTGTCTTTTTGTTTCTATGGAGTACAATGCCAGCCCACTTGGGTAAACCTGCCACTCTAGAACCAATCTGGTCAATCTTCATTGCTATATAATAAAGTCATAGTTGTACTGCACAGAAATGAGCCCTTCAGCCCACTGAGTCGATGTGACCACCAAGTACCATCTGTACTAAACACGGTGTTATTGCTGCCCTTGAGTGTGTTTCAATAGTCTTGTTGAATTTACTTTGTAAATTGACAATCTTTTCTGGGAGATGCTTTCAGACAGTTTTTTCTTGCACACACCATTCGTGAATATTGGGCTTGCCAATTAACACCTCATTTTCTCACAGATTATTCCTGCGATTGGCTTGTGTCAAACCACAATAGGCAACAACATCATGAAATGGACCAAGTTTTCACTGTGATTTATTAGTCATCAAGTTATAAATCTGTCATATATTAACTCAGGGACCATGAGTCAGAGTACAGGAGGGAGAAGGATGATCTGATTGAATGGTCAGAACAACAATCGTGCTTTCAGCATTAGCAAGACCAAGGAGCTGATTGTTGACCTCAGGACGAGAATGCCAAAGTTCCATGAACTTGCATATATTGACAGGACAGCGGTGTGGAGAGTTAACAGCTTCATGTTCCTGGGAGAACATATCTCTGAAGATCTGTCATGGGTGCAGCATACTGATGCAATCACAAAGAAAGCTGATCAGCACCGCTACTTCCTTACAAAATAGAGGATATTTGGCCTGTCGCAGGTTACTCTAAAGCTTCCACATGTATACGGTACTAAGATGAGGTTGGAGTTGTAATTATCAGGAAGTAAGGATACCTTCATTAGTAATCTGGTGCTGAGTAACTAGAGGGAGGAAGTGGAACTCAAAGCAGGCAGTAGAAGAAGCACAAGCAGCTCTGAGACATACGGACATTGTTGGTAGGGTGCAGCAAGGGAGAGTCTTAGGGCTCAGCACAGGAAAACCAGTGTGGAGTAAGGCAGGTTCAACAGAGAGGAGGAATTGGTTGTAAAGCAGGTATGTCGTCAGGAGGAAGCAGTGAGATATGTAAGGGCAGTAACTCAGGTTAAGCAGGGACAGTGGATGAACTGGGAAAATGTAGAAAAGAGGAGGTTTGGCTGGAAGGACCTGTGGTGCATGGAAACTGGTCATGTAAGTTTCCTTATAAGGGCTGTTTACAGTATGATGTGCTGCCATCACAGCAGAACCGCAAACAATGAGTAGGTGGGGACCCGCGTGTTCCGAGGTGGCAATGTTGAGGCATATTTTATCAGCATGTAAGACTAGTCTTTCTCAGGGTCGATATACTTGGCAGCATAACCAGGTACTGAAGTGTATAGCTGCAGCAATTGAGAGGAGGAGAGTACAGGTGAATTCAGTAGGCATCAGGACTGGGAGCGATTTATTTTGTCTGTGAGGGAGAGAAAGGTAAAGGAGGGGATTAGTGTAGATGGTGCTTGATGGTTGGAACAGAATCAGTGAGCCAAACGCCCTGTTTCTGTACTGTATGAATATATGAATCTATGTTTAGGATGCATGCAAGTGAAGCAATTAAAGAACCAGTTTACAATTGAACAGGTTGAAACCTTGATGAAAGTTTTAATTGATAGTAATACCAAAGATGATCCTGCCTAATATGGGAAATGTAAGACATTATCCAACCTGAGTTAGTCTCCCCGGTAGGAGATGAATAAATGAGAATATTAATAATTCTAAATATTCAAGCTGTTAAATATCCCCAGTTAAAACATAATTTCAAACATTTTCTATTCCTGTTACAAACTCACTCGTGTTCTGTAGCTGGTTCGAATCTTGCACAAGGCACTTGCCTAATTGTAATGTATGCCATTATCCCAGATGAGAATCCAGATGTTAATCATTGTGTGTTATGGTTATGCACATCACTAGATGGCAGACTAATATGAATTCAATGGAAAATTATCCCAGAAATCTCTTTACCGATAGTTCTAGAATTGTTGTAAGTCACTTATTATCTTTTCTTCTACAAAGTTATCTGTCGATCTTCTTGGTAACTAAAACTTGAAGCAGTGGAGCTAACAACTTATTAAATTTTCTACAATAACAAGATTAAATCTAAGCAATGAAGTGCCTTTCAACGCCTTCATTATTTTTTCTTGAATACAACAGATTTTTCTCAGGGACCCAGCTTGGCCTTACTATGAACTGAATGAAGATTAAGTTGACACATAATTTTCCAGGGCATGACCAAACCATTTCATAAACTGCACCACTGCTCTAAGTAATTACCTCTTAACTTAACTAAAATTGAAAAGGTCACAATTAAAAATAATGATTCAAATGTATTTTTTATTACTTCCCTTTTTATAAAAAAAAGTTTATTGTATGTGAAAATGTGAAGAAAAACTCAGATTGCACGTGTGGAGGAAGATGGTGTCTGGTAGTTTGTACATTTCAGAAAGTTGAATTGAATGGAATTGAATACTTTATTGTCACAAAGTTACAAAGTACCCGCGCGCCAGGTTCCCCTTTGTTCTCCTCCCCTCCCCCTCCTCACGGCACTTCCCCCCCAGGCCGGATCCTCCATTGTCCATTGTTCTTCCCCCTCCCTCACGGCACACCCCCCCCCCTCCCCCACGCCGGATCCTCCATTGTCTAAAGTGTATAAAACTGAAGATACAAGAGAAAAGGGTGGTTGATTTTCATGACATTTTATTTAAAGGTTGATAGAAACAGAAAATATTCCCATTATTGGACAGTACCACTGCAAATGGGTCAGTTACTTTGAAGTGAAACAATACCAGTTACTATTGGTAAGAAATCAAATACAATGCATGATCCCCACTCCAGTTCTGAGTCATGTCATGCAAATTGATCTGATTAGGATACCAAAACAAATTCAATGATTCAATAAAAAAGGATGCTGGTTTATACCAAAGATAGACACAAAATGCTGCAGTAACTCAGCGGGTCAGGCAGCATCTCTGGAGAAAATGGATAGGTGAAGTTTCAGGTCGGGACTCTTCTTCAGACTGATTGTAGTAAGGAGAGTGGGGAACATGAAGCGACAAATCGGGGCTGGTAACAGGTGCCCTTAGGCAAGGACGTTCCCTGATAGGCTGATTGTTGGTTAGAGACAGGTATGAATGTGCCCTTAGATGGGGATACTTAGTTGCAAACTGTGGAGCAGGTTATCAGCCTTTTAGTGGAGGAAGAGAGGCTTGGGGGGAGAGGGGGAGAGAAGCGTTTGTAGAAGTTACCTAAAATTGGAGAATTCAATGTTCATACCTTTGGGTTGTAAGCTACTCAAGCAAAATATGTGGTGCTGTTCCTCCGATTTGCATGTAGCCTTATTCTGGCAATGGAGGAGGCCCAGGAGAGAAAGGTCAGTATGGGAATGGGAAGGGGTGGTAAAGAGGTTAGCAACTGGGAAATCCAGCAGGCCTTGGCAGACCGAGCTTAAGTGTTCACAAAAAGGTCGGCGAGTCTACATTTAGCCTCGCCAATGTACGCGAGCTCACATTGGGATGCAGTAGTCGAGGTTAGAGGAGGTGCATGTGAACCTCTGTCTCACCTGGAAGGACTGCTGGGGTCATTGGATGAGTGCGAGGAAAGAGGTATAAGGACAAGTGTAGTATCTTCTATGGTTGCAGGAGAAAGTATCTGCAGGGCAAGGGGTGGGTTGGGTGGGAAGAGATGAATAGACCAAGGAGTTGAGGAGGGAGCAATCTCTGCAGAAGGTGGAAATGTGTGGATATGGGAGATTGGATTAGTGGTGGGATCATGTTGTAGGTGACAGAAATGTTGGAGGATGATGTGCTGGATGCGAAGGCTGGTGGGGTAAAGGTGAGGACCAGGGAACTGTCCTTATTGCACTTTGGGGAGAGGGAGCAAGAGCAGAACGCAGGACGCAGAAGAGATGCAGGTGTGAGATCCATCCATGATAGCCAGGGAAAACCATGCTCATTAATGGACGTGGACATCTCGGATGTTCTTGTATGGACAGCCTCAAATTGGGAGCAGATGCGGCAGAGATGTAGGAATTGAGAGCAGGGGATAGCCTCTTTGCAGGAAGTTTTGGAGGAAGTGTAGTTAAGATAACTGTGGGTGTGAGAGGTTTGTAGTAGATGTCAGTTGATAGTCTGTCCCCTGTGATGGAGTCAGAGAGATTAAGAAAGGGAGAGAGGTGTCAGAGGTTGTCCCGGTAAATTTGAGGGAAGGGTGGAAGTTAATGGTGAAATTAATAAAGTCCATGAGTTCTGCACTGGTGCAGGAGGCAGCCCTGATGCAGCTGTTGGTGTAGCAAATAAAAAGTTAGGGGATAGTGCCAGTGTGTGCCTGGAACAAGAGTTGTTTGACTCGATGCAACCAACAAAAAGGCAGGCATAGCTGGGGCCCACGCAAGTGTCCCTAGTTACCTTTTTAACTTGGAGAAAGTGAAAGAAGCTGAAGGATAATTTGTTATGGGTGAGGACAAGTTCCGATAGATGGAGAAGAGTGTTAGTAGATGGAAAATGATTTGGTCTTGGTTCAAGGAAGAAATAGGGAGCTTTAAGACCTTCCTGGTGGGGGATGGAGATGTAGAGGAACTGGACATCCATAGTAAAGATGAATAACTGGCAGCCGAAAGATAAGGTTGGAGGCTGTGGAGGGCAGATTGCCAGAAGTGATGAAATCAGAGACAGTCTGGCAGATCAATTGATACTCTGTACCCTGTGATAGAGATGGAGAGATTAAGATATGAGAGAGAGAGATACCAGAGATAGTCCAAATTAATTTGAGGGTAGTGTAGAAGTTATAATAAAGTTGATGAAATTAATTAATTCTGCACAGGCGCAGGAGGCAGCCTTGATGCAGTTGTCGATGTAGAAGAGAAAGAGTTGAGGAATGGTGCGAGTTAAGTTTGGAACAAGGACCTATTTGACGTTAACCAAACGAATGCTGGAATAGCTAGGGCCCATGCAAGTGCTCATAGCTACATCGTTGACTTGAAGAAAGTGAGATGGGTCAAAAGGAAGTGCGAGTCTTCTTCTTCTTCTTGCGAATGAAACATAAACCAAAGGAATAGTTAGATCTCAAGCCGGGTGTTGAGCAGCCAGGATGAGTGAGAGTGAGGATATTCTACTGGGCAGAGGAGAATGTTAGTTGAGGTTTGGGTCACTGTTCAAGGGTGAAGTTGAAGCAATGGGGGCTAGGAATTGAAAGTTAATGAAGATTTGAAGAGCATGTGAGGTCTTGGATATAGGTCAGGAAGGAGTGGATGAGTGGAGGTCAAGATAAAATTGAAGCATTTGAAGATGACGGATTTGGAGAACATAAAGGTGAATGATGTTACGGAAGTAGGGTGAGTGTACATGGTAATAATATGGATATATGGGCAGAACGTAACTCTCACAGCTGACTCCACATCAGAAACAGTACATTTCAAGAAGATGTGCTAAAAATGAATTCACCATTCAATTTGAACATGACTGATCAGTTCCTTATATCTCCCCATCCAACTTTATTTGTTGAAATCCTCACCCAAAATAAATCTCAGCAGCTCCATTGGGATTCCAGATGCCCACCATTCTTTGTGTGCTGCAGTTCTCCCTGATATCACACCCAAAGTGGCCAAAATTTTGACCGTGATTCAATAATCAGATTTACACTTCCTACTATTTTCTTTTCTTGCAAAATGAGAAAATGAATTGCCAGTAGGTAGACAAAAATGCTGGTGAAACTTAGCGGGTGAGGCAGCATCTATGGAGCGAAGGAATAGGCGACGTTTCGGGTCGAGACTCTTCTTCAGAATTGCCAGATTTGTTGCTGATAGTGAAACAGCCAGGTGTACAAATTGCCCCCATTCGCCCTCAGATTTAAATTAATTATTTATTCTATTTATATTCCAAATATGCCCGTAGAATGTACAGTGTGTGACTTTTCTAGTGAGGGGCTACTCAAATTTACTGATCCACACTAAAATCCCAACTTTTCCAAGGTGTTTGTTGTAGTATGTGCCAGAATTAGCTCAAGCCTTTTGTAGGAATGGTGTACCTGGCTGTTGGCTAGGTTTTGTTGTCATACAGACATTCACTAACAAGAAGCAGAAAAGTGAAATTTATCTACCTGTAACTGCTATAAAAAGGAGATAAAAAGCTTTGGCAGAGGGATATATTGTATTCTTAAACAGACATTATCTGCACAAGAAATTATCATTTATGATAAATTATTTACAAAGTAAATCACAGAGGTTTATCGTGCAGTGGTTTGGAAAGCGCAATCTTTCTGTCGACGAGACTGGGATTGGATTCTGATTAAAGTGATTTCCACATTGCTAATCCCATGAGAGGCAATCCTTTCAGGGAGCCTTTCACCAATTCAATCTGCCATCTGCTTATTTACGTAGCCGCTTAATGAAAGGTATGGGTTCATGATTTACTGAGAATGACTATCGTAAACCACTCCCCTCGTGAGTAAATCAGTCCAGTAGTGGTTTTACAGAAAAGGTGCACAACTGGTTTGAGATGTAAGGATGTCCCTTCATCTGCCTCGGTCCACAGTGTAAGGAAGCCTGGGTTCCAGCAAACAGACACATTGCAAAATCTTTATAAATATGAGGACCTATTCTTGCATTAAATTCTTCCCTACTTTGCACCTCCCTGTATATGTATTGTCCTCTGGCCCCATGACCAACCGGAAACTCCATATCCCCGCAATTCTGACCTCCAGTGCATTCCCCATTTCCCTTGGGCTACCATTGGCTGCTTTGCTATTGTGGTCCGAGCCATAATCTTTAGAATTCTTATCATAAATCTCTGTGCCTCTCTTATGAAATGCTCCTTAATTCCAAACACTTTGACATGTTTTAATCATATGTCATCAGTTGAGTTGTTAAGCACCAGCCGGGGCCTCGCGGGTTGAATGGAGGAATATCACCTCGCGGGTCGGTGGAGCGGCTGACGGAGCCCGCGGCTGGGGCCCGGGTCAGCACCACGGAGGCATGAAGTGAGGTGGCGGCAGTGGTGATGCTTCGCGACGATGGGGCATCGGCGGTGGTGAAGCCTCGCTGGTCGACCGGTCGATGAGAGCATGGAGGACCACCGTGAGGGGGGGAGGGGAAGAACAATGGAGGACCCAGTGTGGGGGGACTGCCGTGAGGGAGGTGGGGGGAGAAATATAGACAATAGCGGGGAGGGGGGAGTAACAAAGAACAATGGAGATCCAGTGTTGGGGAACCAATGTGGTGGGTGGGTGGGGGGGGGGGCGGTGCAGGGAGAACAAAAGGAGGTGCCGGTGTGCTTTGTAACTGTCAGCGCCACTATTTGTATACATTGGGTATACAAGCAAAGATGTTTACTGTGCCTAGTCACATGTGACAATAAAGTATTGCATTCCATTCCATTCCAAGTTGTTCAGTCTGAGATTTGGCCTGATGAAGCTTTGGTGAAGTGCCTTGTGGTCAGTAATTAGTGTGTTAGAGCTGTTAGTTTAGTGCAAATTGTGGTTTACTATTTACATACATCAGAGTTGGTCTCTCGTGAATTTATGTTTGTAAGCAAATCCATTCTGACCTTGGAGATTATAATTCAGTGTAAATCAAGGAATGGAAAATCCCTACTTAATGCCCACTGAATCCCCAATTTTGTAAGCATTAACCATTACAGCATAATTTCACTAAATCTGTGCAGAGACTGGATTCTGGAACAAATGTTAAATTGCTAGAAAACTCAGCAGGGCGAGCAGCATCATTGGAGTCAAAGAATGGATAACGTTTTGGGTTGAAACCCTGCATCAGGACTGAGATTGTAGAGGGATAAGATCCGGTGTATAGAAGTGAGAGGGGAAGAGACAGATGCTGTAGGTGATTGGTGGAACCACATGTGGTGGGGGGAGGTGCTGATGGAGCCAGGAGGTACAGGGTGGGGGGGGGGTAGGGGGGGATAGGGGGGAGGGAGGACTGATGTATCAGAGACTGATAGGTACAGGTGGAAACGTAGTAATAAAATGGGCAAATGGAACAAGGTGGTGGAGATTGATGTAAGTGGCAGAGGGGGGAGGGATGGAAAAGGTAAACAAAGGGAGAGGGTCCCTGGATGGTCTGGTGGGAGTGGGAAAATAAACAAGAGGATTCGGTTACCTGAATTGGGAATCTTCTGTGTTCATGCAATTGGGTTGTCGCTACCCATGTGGATTAGAACGCTTCTTTATGACCTTATACTTCAGTTCCAGTTTGTTGGTTGGATGAATTATTTAGTCTTTTGGTTAGCTGTGGCTCTTTGGAGCTTTGCTTTCATGCAATGTTTTTTTACTCATTGCAGCAATATTTCTCTTCCCTGTGGTATATTTCTTGCAGTGCATTAAATGAACCATGTGATGTAATGGCACCGAGAACAAAGCATCAGTCCATCGCAGGTCAGAGGTTGAATCAAGTGAATTTACCTGGTGCGGTTGAAATAGTTACAGCATGCATTTGTGCTCTTGGCATTGCAAGGGTAAAGAATATCAACAGGCATTTCCACTGATTGCTTTTGAGAGCCGAATGTGTGGGAATGGTGTGGGAGGGATTACTTTCCTATCAGTGATCTGTAGCCAGCAGATACTCCCAACATCTGCTTGGCAAACTGTTATATTGATGGCAGACCAAAGTAAATCTGACAAGCATGAAAGTGAGCTTCTGTACAAATCGGCATTTTGAAGAACACAAATAAACACTAGAAAATGAAGTGCCATTGTGAAGTAGTGTAATGGTTCAATTGAAAGTGCAATATGGTGTCCAAGTATAATTCTGCCCGTCTGCACCCATTCCTTCAGTTTACAGTAAATGGTGGAAACTCTCAGCGTCAGACAGCATCTGTGGAAAGAGAAACTGAGTTAATATTTCACGTGTTAGTCAAAATTGGAAAAATGTCACTTTTAGTAAGAATTGTGTGAAAGGAACGTATAGGACCTTAGAGAGATAGATAGATAGTACCTTGCTATCAATTCCTTCCCCTCCCTCTCTGCAACTTAAAACAAACTTGTTTTCTCACTTCCCCAGTTATGATGAAGTGTTTTCAATCTGAAATGTCAGCTCTGCTTCTCTTTCCACAGATGCTCCCTGACCTGCTGAGTGTTTCCAGTATTCAATAAAAGATTTTTAGCGTCTGCTGTTTAAAAAAAAAAATCATTCGGAATGCAATGCCTTGTGATCATGTGACTTAGGGACTTTGTATTTCAGATCCGTATGCATGTGGATTATAGTGTGTAAATTCATTAGCATCTTCATGGTTGCAAGAAGATTAAGTGAACTAAAATAGATGTTTATCTTGATGAGGGAAATGACCTGTAATCTCCTGAGGATTTTGTGTGAATTCCAACAGATCCCCATTTTTGGTTCCACGGCAATTTGAAGGTTCCTGCTTGGTATTGTTGGTGATTCTGGTAGATTACTCCAATTAGCCTAAACAGAAATCTAAATTCATGATTGTTCAACCCATTTGTCAAAGGCAGGTGAATTGTGAGATAACTTGCCATTTATATGAGTCAAATAATGTCAGATGTTTTGATAGGTATCCCAGCTTTTTGTTCAAGATTCTAAAATTTTGATCCTCTTTTCCTGCTGTATTATGTAAACATTTTGCAAAACCCCAATCTATAAACCTTCATGATACCATCATTGCACACATTGATCATCACTGCAACTCAAATTTTAGCTTGTCTCAAAGGTCATGACTTTTGACCCCCCTTTTGCCTAATGGTTTACCTCTTCCTTCCTTAGATCAGTGCCATTTTTTGTTAATTAATTATTTTAAAATACGTGAGGAAATTTTATTACGTAAAGTTGCTATGTAAGTGTATATTTGTTGTTATTGGCTAACCCAGAAATCCAATACTGCTTACATTTGAAACCTGTTAGATTATACCCTGTGTCAAAGAGTCTATGATACTTTTTGTAAACCGTTTGAATGCTTCCATTACTTTCCAACTTGTTACTCATTTTTGTAAAACCCCAATAAATGTTCTGAGTGAGTGGAGCTAATTTTCAGAACTAATGGGGTGCTGTACCCTCCTTGAGCCTCAGCATCTAGGTGAGGCTTGCACTTGTGCACACTTGGAGGAGACTTCCCAGCCATTATTAAAGATTTCACTGAAGTATAATACAGGAGAGGATGGGCCCTACTCTCAATATCTACAAGGCAAAAGTTATTTTCCAATCTGCGTGTTGAACTACATTGGCATCCAACAAGAAAGATTCATGACCATTTGTCATATTTTAGGGAGGCATACGCTGAAGATAAAATTCACCACCGCCTTCAATAATCCCTGCCCTCTGACATGCCTCAGAGACCTGAACAGCAGGCACCAATCCACAAAATCCTCCAAATGTGAGACAATGTCAGAACCCTTTCCTAGACAGCGACCTCAGTGTTGCGCTAGATAGACACAAAGTGCTGGAGTAGCTCAACGAGTCAGGCAGCATCTCTGGAGAAAAAGGATGGATGACATTTTGGGTTGGGACTCTTCTTCAGACTGGTAATGTATTGCCCTGGTTGCTTTCAGTCAGCCACTGTGGAGAGCCCATGTCCGTTGCTTGGCCAACATCAGACTCCCAAAACAGAAGCTCTGTTTAGACCTTGGCAAGGGGAGACTTTACTAGGAGAACGGGAATAGATTCAAGAATGTGCTCAATACCTCCTTGAAGAAATGTAGCATTTTCACTGACTCCAAGGATTCTCTGGCCCATGACTTCCCAAAAAGAATAAGAAGTCATGCATCAGGAGTGGCAAAAGGAGCAGGCCATCTCATCAACTACCCACCCACTCGCCCGGTCAACCACCCCCTGCCCCATCTGAATAAGAGCCTATAGTTCACACATTAGTTTCATGGGCCACCTCAGAACCCACAAACTGGAGCTAAAGCAAGTTCTCCTAAATCATGGGGACTGCCCAAAAAAGATAAAGTATCAAATATAAGTAACTCCTGACCTTTTGCTTATTTTCATCTACAACAAAGCACAAGTTTCCAATAATTTCTATTGAGTAGCCAATACAACAAAGTGAGGAGCGTATCCGCCCTCGCTGCTCGTGGATGATGGATTGAACAAAGCAATTACACAACATCTGCAACTTGTCTTTCTGTCGCAAAGCAAGGATGACCGAAAGCATGTGCATTAAGTTGATAGAAAGCTCAAAATCTTTGGTCTTTCTTTGCTTACAGAAAATATCAGATAGTTGTAAGGCTTTTCTGTGCAGAAGGGACAGATGAGAGATGGAGTCAGTGGAGTGAAGAATGGAGGATGATTATAGGGTCATTCTACGATTAATGTACGTGTTTTTTTCCCATCATGGTCCTGAGTATGTTTGTTCTGGTGAAATGAATGGAGTTACAGTGGACTAGATTTCCTAGGCTTCATTTTCAACTTACAACCTAAGGAGCATCTGAGCCCAGGTAATCTCTCATGTTTAATGAGAACAGGGCAACTACAGAACTCATGACAGATTTGTGTGATTTAGAATAACAGCTTGGTCAGCGTTGTCCTACCCACCGTTCCTTGGCTATTATCTGAAAACCTACCGTTGTTGATTCCTCATCCCTCACTCTCTTCCCAAACTCCTGATGGAGATCAACAGTTAGCTTCTCCACTGAACCTTGCATGGTGCAAGCATCATTAGTGCCTGACTGGTCTTCACATGTACACATGATGTAACATTAGGAGGTTATAAGGTACACACAAAGCAGAGGGTGATACACATAACAGGGGGAAGGAGGGGGTTAGATAACATTTTAGAGTTTTCTTTGCAACAGGATGCTTTCTTATCAGTCACATGCTCACAGGAGCATTATAGGCACGGGCAAAGGAAGGAAAAGTAAAGAATTCTAAAATACTATGTGAGGTCTCAATTAGGAAGTGAACATGCTGTGTATGACTGTCATCTCTTTCATATTTGTTCTTATTCAGCTTGTTTATCATGAAAAACAGCATCTTTCTGTTTTACCAAACGCCCATTGTTCTCAAAGTCCAGACAAGATTATAGTGACTCCAGAATCCAAACTAATCTATAACTAGTCTTTTTGTAATGGTGTCTGAGATCCAAATGCCAAGGAGTTGAGGGAGGAATAAAAATAAAATCATCAGAAGGCAAAAGTAAAAGTTAAAATGTTGCCAGCTGCATTGTGTTGTAACAAGCTCCCCTCCCCTCCACTTTACCAGTTCAAGAGCCAGATTGTTCCAGAGACGCTGTTCATCACCAGGGCCAACACAGCCAGAAGCCTCGACATTTGGTATTCCGGGTATTCCGGGTGAAATGATACAGCTGCTGCTGCCTGCATCACTGATAGCAGAGGCTGCCAACTGGTACAAAGGCCAGGAGATCCAATGTCAGAGGACGAGAGATGGCGAGTCAGATTCCCACTATTAAACAGCAGGAGTTGTGGCTGCCACTAGCTGGCCCTCAGAGCAATCCCATTCCCCCACCAATTTTCTCTGTGACTTATTCCCCACACATGCCCAATTCCACAAACTACACAAAGGACAACGGAGAGGCCGGTTAACCTACTATCCAGCAGTCTTTGGGATATTGCTGGAAGCCAGAGCACCCGGAGGAAACGTACACAGTGACAGGAAGAATGTGCAAACTTGGCACGCATCAGGGTTTAGGATTGTATCTGGATTACTGGAGCTGTGAGGCAGTCATTTTCCTAGCTGCTTGTTCACCATTGAAGGTTTTAGATTCTGTATAATGCTGCATTGTATAGTAAATTCAACAGTGCAGGAGTACACTGTGGCAATAATACTTATTGGCATCAGAACAATAGTTCGACATTCATTGTCAGTCTGGAGCTAACCATCCACTTGACTTTATGTTTAAGTCTAATTAAGTTTGATTTTAGCTTAGTATTACCATCTAGCAAAATGACTCTGGACAATCAATTCCATTTGAGTTGACACAGAGATATTGTAATATGAGCCTGGATTTTGCTTCATTGTGATCCATTAAGAGGGATGAATCTGTTGATATATCACACTCCATTCATTCATTGATGTTATTTGGCTCTCTCACACTATATTTTTAACCTATATGCCATCTTATAATAGCCAGCCTGATACATTTTGCATTAGCACACTTGTATGTGAATAGGTAGCGAGGTAAAGTCTGTAATGCTTTGTCTTTTTTTGTGAATCAGCATCGGCAGTTCCTTGTGTCTAGAAGAGTATTGGTATTGGATCATTTCTATCATATGTACCAAGATTGTCTGCGTGCTATCAAGTCAAATCATACTATGCATATGTACAATCAAGCCATTCACAAGTACAGTAAATGTACTCAAGAGAGAGTTAGATATAGCTCTTAGGGCTAACGGAGTTGCTGCCTTACACCGAATGCCGCGACGGAGAGCCGGGTTCGATCCTGACTACGGGTGCTGTCTGTAGGGAGTTTGTACGTTCTCCCCGTGACCTGCGTGGGTTTTCTCCGAGATCTTCGGTTTCCTCCCACACTCCAAAAACGGACAGGTTTGTAGGTTAATTGGCTTGGTAAATGTAAAAATTGTCCCTAGTGGGTGTAGGATAGTGTAAATGTGCGGGGATCGCTGGTCGGTGTGGACCCGGTGGGCCGAAGGGCCTGTTTCCGTGCTGTATCTCTAAACTAATCTAAATTAAATGAGTGCAAATAATAACGTGCAAGGGCTGTAATGAGATATGTAGGGAGATCCGGACTACACTGTTAGCTAATGAGAGGTTTGATCAGTAGTTTGATAATAGCGGGAAGACGCTCTTCCTCAATATGGTTACACATGCTTTCAAGATTTTGTATCTTCTGCCTGAGAGGGAGAAGAGGGAATGGCCAGGGTGAAAGTGGTCCTTGATGATGTAGGCTGCTTTCCTGAGTTAGTGTGAAGTGTAGACAGTCAATGGGGGGGAGGATGGTCAGTGTGATGGACTGGACTGAACCCACAGCTCTGCAATTTCCTGTGGTGCATAACAGAGCAGTTGCCAAACGAAGTTGTGATGCATCCCAGTAGGGTGCTTACTAAGGTAGAAAGTAGTTTGTTGTTGGAGATATGCCAAACCTCCTTAGCTGATATTCTTGTCCTTTCCAATGGTAGAATTACTGTTTTGGGGTTCCTGTCAGTAAATGTGTTGTATTATTCTTAAAAATTTTATGATATTACAATGCCTTCCATGAGAGATGTTAAGCTCTATCTATTAATATCCGACAGTTCCTTGATTTGACAATAACAGCAGAAATTTTGTTTGCCTTCCTATTGTATCCCTAGCCTATTTACTTTAGCAGAGATCACACCTCAGCCCTTTTTACAGAGCAAAATTGCTCTACTATTTATTTATGATTTAGTCATGCAGAAAGCAACAGGTATTTTGTAAAATAATATCAACTACAATGCACATATGTCAAATCTTTAGGAATCTGAATGAAAGTAGCGGTAGAATTGTTGCCTTACAGCGCCAGAGACCTGGGTTCGATCCTGACTTTGGGTGCTGTCTGTATGGAGTTTGTACTTTCTCTCCTGTGACACACTGATCTGTTCTGTATTATTTATGCCTGCAATATTCTGTTCTGCTGAAGCAAAGCAAGAATTTCATTGTCCTATCTCGGACACATGACAATAACTCTCTTGAATCTTGAATCTCTTGAATCTTGACCTGCGTGGGTTTTCTCCAGGAAGCTTCGGTTTCCTCCCTCACTACAAAAATGTACAGATTTGTAGGTTAATTGGCTTGGTATTAATGTAAATTGTCCCTAGTGTGTAGGATAGGGTTAGTATGTGGGTATAGCTGGTCAGCATAGACTTGGTGGGCCGAAGGGCCTATTTCCACACAGTATCTCCAAACTAAACTAAACTAAACTTTAAAAAGCCAGTTTCCCTTTGTGCTGTGCCTTACCAAGCCTTGTTAAAATCTGATCATAGGTCTGTTTAAGTAATTTTCTCCTTAAATCCAAGGAAGGCTAGTGTTAAGCATACACCTTTTTTGTACCTTTTGACACCTTTTTGATAAGGTGAGTGCATTCTCCAAAATATATGCCACACGGTACAATTGTAGCCAATTCTATGGCAAGATATCTGGAGTCATCGAGTCATTCAAGAGTCAAGAGTATTTAATTGTCATGTGTATCGACAATGGAATAACAAAATTCTTACTTGCAGCAGCATAACAGGCCTGTAGACACAACACAGAGATAACATATAATAAACAAAGAAACAAAAAAAATTAATAACCCCAATACAGGTGCAAACAACCCTGAAGTCCTTAGTGTATCCAAAAACAGTCCATAGTTCATAGTTCACTTGGTGTTTTGTAGTTTTCGAGAACCTGATTGTTGGGAAGGATCTATTCCTGAACCCGTGCCCGTGGTTTTTAGACCCCTATACCTTGTTCCCTACAGTAGGAGTAAAATATGGGCATGGCCAAGGTGGTGTGGGTTTTTCATAATGCCGGCTGCCTTTCTGATTCAGCACCTCCTATAGATCCCTTCAATGGAAGGGAGGTCAGTACCGACGATAGACCGGACTGTCTCCGCCACTTTTTGAAATCTTCTTTGTTCCTGGCGATTCTAGTTGCCTGTATAGGTTGTGATGTAACCAGTCATTATGCTCTCTATGTAGAAGTTCACATAAACATGAATGTAAACAGTCCTTTGCACCCTGAATCAACGGTGACCATTAACACCCATACTAATCCTACAATAAACCTATTTTTAAAATTCTCCCCTCATTGTCATCAACTCCCCCACGTCCTACCCCTAGATTCTACCATGCATCTACACACAAGAGGCAGTCTACAGTGGTCAATTAAAGTACCAAATCACATGTCTTTGGCATGTGGAAGGAGAATGGAGCCACCCGAAGGAAACCCACACATGATCACAGTGAGAATGTTCAAACCCCACACAGACGGCATTTAAAGACAAGATTGAATCCAAGTCTCCGGCACTGTGAGGCAGCGGATCATCTAGTGCCTACTTAGAGAGCTGTATGAGTACAATAAATATTATGACCACACCACTTAACGGGAACTGTGAATATTGTGAATATGCAACACCTATCATCTACAGGATGAAGTACAACACTTGCCAAGGCTTCTCTGACAGCAGGCTGGTCTACTCATGTTGCTGGTCCTGTGCATTGCTAGAAACAGTTGTCATTGGCACATTCCACATTCTACCCTAGCTGCAATGCACTTTCTAGGTCTGTGTAAGCTCTCCAGTCCAAGTACTTCAGAACCAAGCAGTACTCAAAGTACAAATATATGCAGATTACGTGTATCAATCCATTGAAGTGATATTATTGTATAGTTAATGTGATTTTTATGTTATTTGTCTTTAATGCAATGTTTTATATGCATAATAGATGTAGGTAGGATTTTGAACAAGTGATGTTGCTAAGATGCACGAGTCAACATCAAATGCTAAGTGCAGTAATGACCTGTGATAATGAAATAGATTCCTTCAACATTTCTTCACAATTAGTTTATGGTGAAGGAGGTTCTGCAGAATACTAATTAAAATGGCTGACTAAAACTTTAGCTCATTTGAAGCTAAAATTAGCTGGACTGGATGCACAGAATTAACCATGTAAATCAGGAAATCTAATCACACGAAGATCAGTGTTCTGTAACTTTTCACTAATGAGATAATAACCAAGAAATTAGGATGTCTTGCTACGACCTGCTTTTCTGTACAACACCTGAAACCTGTTTATTTCCACAACAGAATGAGCAATTCCAGAAATTCCACTGCCATTTGTTTTTGGGTTTCATATTGATCTGATTTCCATGTCAGTCACAAATGGGATGAGGTCACTTTCCTTTTGAAATGTTACTCAGGAAACAAGCTCACATCAGCTGAGGTATGCCTGTCATTGGATGCACCCAGTGCAGCCGAGGTATCTCGAGGTCTCCTACAGCAGATTCCAGTCCAGCACACGGAATCCATCCAGCTGGGTCCTCCTTAATTCAAGTTCAAGTTCAAGTGAGTTTATTGTCATGTGTCCCTGATAGGACAATGAAATTCTTGCTTTGCTTCAGCACAACAGAACATAGTAGGCATTGACTACAAGGCATTCTATAAATATATATACACACATGAATCAATATACTGATAAAATGCAAATAACAGTTAGTTGGCTAATAAAGTTCAGTGTTTTGTCCGAGCCAGGTTTAATAGCCTGATGGCTGTGGGGAAGTAGCTATTCCTGAACCTGGTCGTTGTAGTCTTCAGGCTCCTGTACCGTCTACCTGAAGGTAGTAGGGAGATGAGTGTGTGGCCTGGATGGTGTGGGTCCTTGATGATACTGCCAGCCTTTTTGAGGCAGCGACTGTGATAGATCCCCTCGATGGAAGGGAGGTCAGAGCCGATGACGGACTGGGCAGTGTTTACTACTTTTTGTAGTCTTTTCCTCTCCAGGGCGCTAAAGTTAAAATTTAGTTTTAACTTGCTGGTTCTCTTTAGCTCCTCTTTCCCTTGTCAATTTCCTCCTCTCCCTTCATGCCCTATGACCTTCTGTTGTCAAACTCAGCCCCCCTCCAGCACGGCTCTAATCTCGGGCAATAATCTTCATGCAGCTCCCAAAACTGATCCTCTCTGCCCTTACCCCACCTGCACCAACTCCTCAACCTGTACATCATAGCTGGAAAAATGCAGGGAATGGCTGATTTTCCCTTTTCCAATTCCCTGTATAGAATCTCCACCAGCTTTCCAATCCTTTAATGGAAAGTTGAGGCTCGGGGTGTGTGTCCTAGATCCTGTGGTGTTAGGTGGTGGAAAGTAAGACTTGGGATCTGTAGTGTACATATGAAAATTGTGCCTGCTAAAATGCCTTCACATAGTTAGGTTTTGGCATATTATTGTATTATTCTGATACCCTTTTCTTGTCAGTAATTCATTTATGCGAAATGAATGAATTGTACCTAGATTTTGTAGAACAGTGTTAGTGTGCGGGAATCGCTGGTTGGCGCAGACCCGGTGGGCCAAAGAGCTTGGTTTCATGCTGTATCTCTAAACTAAACTAAACTGAACTAAACTCAACTAAACTCAACTAAACTAAACTCAACTAAACTAAACACAATAATATAGTGGAAGAGCAGCCAATGGGTATTCAAACAGAAAGAATCGGATAACCAGATGGAGTTGCAGGAAGATTGGTTGCAACCAGTATGTTTTCATACTCAAGAACTGTCTTGGTAAAGTGATGAGAAGTTAGTACTCAGAGGGATTGAAATGTCTTCACCCAAACCTATCTTGTAATCTCAGATAACCCATAAAATATTTAACAAGAAAGGTTGCATAGACTAATTCCTTAACCCAATAGCAATCTGTTCCCAGATCCCCAGAGTCACAACTTGCCAGCACTGACATCGTTGTGTTTACCATCAACGCCTGTTTTGCATCCAAGTGTGGTGTCTAAATTGAGAAATAAATACCATTCTGCTGCATGAGCTTGCCAGCAAGTCTTGCTTTACGCCAGGTTTTACCTCGGGCTATAGTACATTAGCCTGCAATTACTGTAGAGTTTAAAGTAATATTGCGATTTGATTTGTTGATCTTACAACAAAATGTAATTTCAAAACTAAATTCTCTCTACCATTATAATATTTATTCAAATTATTTTATTAAGTTATGTTATTTTCAAAACTACTTTGCATTGTGTTGCACATTTTATATAAATGCCCAATCTTTATAATATTGCAAAAATAAAACAGAAGTAAAATACCATGGAAATCAAAATTTGAAGTAGGACAATAATACTGGAAATACTCAACATGTCAAGCTGCATCTGCAGAGAGAAACAGAGCTAATGTTTCACTCTCACCTTGGTAATGCTGGATTATGCAGAAGGACTTCGGAAATGGCTGTGTTGCCATTGGTCACATGGGTTTGTCAGTTTTCTAACCATTTCAGTTTATATTATTGTCTGAAAAATAACCTCAACCCAATATGCCATCAGTCCATTTCCTTCCATTATAGACAATAGACAATAGGTGCACGAGTAGGCCATTCGGCCCTTCGAGCCAGCACCGCCATTCAATGTGATCATAGCTGATCATCCCCAATCAGTACCCCGTTCCTGCCTTCTCCCCATATCCCCTGACTCCGCTATTTTTAAGAGCTCTATCTAGCTCTCTCTTTAAAGCATCCAGAGAACCCGCCTCCACCGCCCTCTGAGGCAGAGAATTCCACAGACTCACCACTCTCTGTGAGAAAAAGTGTTTCCTCGTCTCCGTTCTAAATGGCTTACGCAAGTCAAGTGGGTTTATTGTCATGTGTCATAGGACAATGAAATTCTTGCTTTGCTTCAGCACAACAGAACATAGAAGGCATTAACTACAAAACAGATCAGTGTGTCCATATATCATTATATAAATATATACACACATGAATAAATAAACTGATAAAGTGCAAATAACAGATAATGGGCTATTAATGTTCATAGTTTTGTCCGAGCCAAGTTTAATAGCCTGATGGCTGTGGGGAAGTAGCTATTCCTGAACCTGGTCGTTGCAGTCTTCAGGCTCCTGTACCTTCTACCTGAAGGTAGCAGGGAGATGAGTGTGTGGCCAGGATGGTGTGGGTCCTTGATGATACTGCCAGCCTTTTTGAGGCAGCGACTGCGATAGATCCCCTCGATGGAAGGGAGGTCAGAGCCGATGATGGACTGGGCAGTGTTTACTACTCTTTGTAGTCTTTTCCTCTCCAGGGCGCTCAAGTTGCCGAACCAAGCCATGATGCAACCTGTCAGCATGCTCTCTACTGTGCACCTGTAGAAGTTAGAGAGAGTCCTCCTTGACAAACCGACTCTCCGTAATCTTCTCAGGAAGTAGAGGCGCTGATGTGCTTTCTTAATAGTAGCATCAGTGTTCTCGGACCAGGAAAGATCTTCAGAGATGTGCACACCCAGGAATTTAAAGCTCTTGACCCTTTCAACCATCGACCCATTGATATAGACGGGACTGTGGGTTCCCATCCTACTCCTTCCAAAGTCCACAATCAGTTCCTTGGTTTTGCTGGTGTTGAGGGCCAGGTTATCCTTATTCTTAAACTGTGGCCCCTGGTTCCATTGATGCTGCCTGCCCTGCTGAGTCCCTCTTTGTTTTTTGCTCAAGAGATCCAGCATCTGCAGTCTTTACTATGGGCCTCTGAGGTACAGTTTATACACATTACAAAGGTGGTAGCATAGAGTGCAGAGCTGGGCAAGTTGATTGGGAAAATGGAATTTAATTCATATAGGTGTGAGGTGTTTCATTTTGGGAAGTTATGTCAGGGCAGGAACTTCAAGGATCAGTAGGATCCTGGAGAGTGTTGTAGAGCAGAGGGTTCAAGGAGTACAAGAGCATAATTCCCTGAATTTTCTTCTTGCGTATGGCGTGCACAGCCTAAAGTTGTAGGACAACTTGTTCTATTTGATCTTATTTGATTGTGATTCCCTGACTGTGGCATCACAAGTAGATAAGGTGGTAAAAAAGGCCTCTGTCATGTTGGCCTTCATCAGTCAGGGAATTAAGTCTAGAAGTTATGATCCAGAGTCTAGATGCTATGTAACAGTTGGTGGCACAATGGTGCAGCAGTAGAGTTGCTGCCTTACAGCACTAGTGACCCAGGATTGATCCAGTATGGGTGCTGTCTGTATGGAGTTTATACAATCTCCCTGTGACTGCGTGGGTTTTCTCAGGGTGTTCCAGTTTCCTCCCCACATTCCAAAGACGTGCTGGCTGGTAGGTTAATTGGTTTATGTAAATCGTCCGCAGTGTGTAGGATGGAATTCGTGTATGGGTGATTGGTGGTCGGCATGGGCCGAAGGGCTCGTTTCCATGCTGTATCTCTAAACTAAACTAAACTAAGGTTGTACAAGTTGGTGAGGCTGCACTGGAGCATTGTGTTCAGTTTTGCTCACCCTCCAAAGGAAAGAAGCAATCAGGCTGGAAAGAGTTCTAGAAAAGACATGAGGATGTTGCCAGGACTCAAGGGACTGAGCTGTAGGGGGAAGTTGGACAGGTTAAATCTTTATTATTTGAAATGGATGAAGCAGATGGGTGATCTTATTGAAATCTTGATAGGTTGAATGCCTGTAGCTTTTTCCCTGGTTTGGGGAGTCACGAGCATAGGTTTGTGGTGAGAGGGGAAAGATTTAATAGGAACCAGAAAGGTGACAAAAGAGGGTGATGGGTATATGGCTGCCAGAGGAAGTAGATGATGCAGATCAAACTATAACAATTTTGAAAGTCATTTGGACAGGTATTTGGATAGAAAATGTTTTGGGGCTATATGGGCCAAACGCGGGCAGCTTGATCAATTAGATGGGGCAGCTTGGTCGCCATGGGCGAGTTGGGCCAAAGTACCTGTTTCCGTGCTGTATGACTCAATGCCTCTCTGACTCTACCCCAGTATTACTCAACTAAGAGCTTATTCTGTCGTAAATGGAATAGAAAATAGAATAAACAGAACAAAATTATTCTGATTCTGTGGAACAAGGGCCCAACTTTCATTTGTATTATTGCCAAATATCAGTTCAGAGGGATCATACCAACGTGAAAATGAATTTGCAACAACAGTGTCAGTATCAACACAAAATTCTGCCACATACTATTGTTGCCCAGGCAGTTGTGAATTTGTGGAATTCTCTGCCACAGAAGGCAGTAGAGGCCAATTCACTGGATGGATTTAAAAGAGTTAGATAGAGCTCTAGGGGCTAGCGGAATCAAGGGATATGGGGAGAAAGCAGGCACTAGTTGCTGATTGTGGATAATCAGCCATGATCACAATGAATGGCGGTGCAGGCTCGACGGTTCAAATGGCCTCCTCCTGCACCTATTTTCTATGTTTCTATGCCCAGGGAAAGAGATACCGAATATTCCTTTTCAGAACTCTGTGCCACACTGAGAAGATGTTCTTCACATGCCCGATGGCTTTATTTTGGGCTGCACTTTGATTCATTTTTTCAATCACATAAGATCTGACTGATTCAATATCATCAGTAGTTTCAAAGTTGCACAATATTAGGTTCTGTTCCATACGGATTATACAGCATACAGGGTTTATCTGTATTATCTACCCAGTAAACCAATGGATGCTTCTGTTACCTTTTTCATACTTGACAAACAGTTGTTATTCACTTATCCAGATCTTGTGATGAATTACTCTTCATGTAAAATGCCCAGAAGCCTGAATTTTATTAGTTTGCTTCTGCAGCTCTTCATTTCACAGCTTTATCAATCAGGAGCAAACACTGGTGCATCTGTTCTCAGTTAGGATGCAGCAAGATATTATGAATTTAGATTTTTGTTTAAATTCAATCAAAAGGCCTCAGCACTTAGGGTTTACAGTGCCAGAAACCTGACCATGACCATGACCATGACCATGGGTGCTGCCTGTACAGAGTTTGTACGTTCTTCCCGTAACCTGCATGGGTTTTCTCCGGGAGCTCTTTTTTTTCTCCAAAGGCGTAAAGGTTTGTAGGTTAATTGGTTTGGTAAAATTATAAAATTGTCCCTAGTGTGTGTAGGATAATGTTAATGTGCGGAGATCGCTGGTCGGCGCGGATGCAGTGGGCTGAAGGATCTGTTTCCATGCTGTATTTCTGAAGGCCCAATGGGAATATTTATTACTTATGTGAATAAAAAACACCCAATCTTCCAAGGCCTTACAGTGTCCTTCAAAACTGGTTTACCTGAACTCTAGATTATAGCAGCAGATTTAATGTAAATAGAGATTAATTTTACTTCGGAGTCACGACAGTGATTCCGTGAAGAAGACCCGTCAGGGCGCATGCGCGTCATTACGTCTGACGCATTGGCGCACGGACCAGCGGGAGGACAGAGCTCCTCCTGTGGTAAGTAGTTTTTAAGTAATTTTAAACTCCAGCTAAGTGGGAAAACTTAGCTGGAGTAAGAAGTTGTTTTGCTGTGGTGCCGTGCTTTGTTTTTTACAGGGCACCATGGTTGAAGATGACCAGGGAGAGGCGAGCCGCTGGTAAGCAAAGGAGAGCCGCGGGAGTGCGGTCTGTGAGCGGCTGCCTCGTACCCTTGCACAGTCGCCGACCAGGAGCGGGGCGACTGCAGACTTAGTGCTACAAAGCACCAAAGCCAACGCCAGTCAGGCGTAAGGTCAACGGAAAAGTCTGGGAGGCCCTCGGACTCAACTGAGTCGGGCCGCGACGAGTCCTGTACGGGGCTGGATACCGTTTTTTAAACAGTTATCCCAAATGGAGCACCTCATACAGAGGTTGCTCCAGCAACGCACACTCCGGGGGGAGGAGTCGTGTGGGCGGCAGGCTGCAGAAGAGGCCACTCCGGCAGCACTTGGTAGAGGGCTGCTTGATAGCACCCTCATGGATGAGGTGAGTGCAGAGGGTCAGCTAAGTTCTGACCCCGACTCTGACGGTGACTTGGAGCCTAGCGAAGATGGCCGTTGTCAGAGGTCCCATCTCTGGCAGCACGATTCGCTGTCCCGTCAGAGTCTGGAGAGCCACTGGGAGATGAGCTGGCCTCCACGATATAGAGGTTGCTTGATAGCACCCTCATTGAAAAGGCGCTTGCAGAGGGTCAGCTGAGTTCTGACCCAGACTCTGACGGTGAGTTTGAGCCTAGCGAAGACGGCCGTTGTCAGAGGTCTTATCTCTGGCAGCACGATTTACTGTCCCGTCAGAGTCTGGTACCGCCAAGAAACAGGAGACCCGGGGAACTGCGTGTTGCTGAAGGTGCCAGCAATGAATCGGGTGATATGGAGCCAGATGGGCGTGGGCAGGAGTGCCCAGGAGATGAAGCTGCAGAGAATCCTGAAACTACTTGGCTCAGGAATCACGGCGTTCGCTAGAACGGTGGATGGAGGGCATCTGTCGGAGACGCAGCAAGAGGTACTAGGGTTACTTTGTAGCGCCCATTTTGAGATAAATTGTCTCAGGGAAAGTGCCATTCGACCCACCATTAATCCCAAGGTTGCAGCACTCTGCCAGCCCAGCAACATACAGTTGGCCAACCTACTCTTCGGAGAGGACCTAGGCAAGCGTGTCAAGGAGATGGATGACTAGGCAAAGATGGTGGGCTTGATCAAGCCACCGGCGGTCGGCAAGTTTCCAAAAAAGAAAGTACCCCTACAAACGAGGGACAGATTGGTCTGGACCAGGAACAAGTCGGCCGGCAATGCAGATGCGCAGGTGGCATTCTGCAGCGGGAACACGGTCAAACGTCGGCTTTCCAGCCAGGAGCCGGGGACAACGTGATCCACCAGGTACCAAGGAGGTAGGTGGGCCTGGTTCTCAGGTGCACATATCAAATGTGACACAACTAAAATCTGGGGGTACATTACATCTGTTCCGGGATGAATGGAAGCAAATTACCTCAGCTCTGTTTATACTGAGTGTTATTCAAGGGTTTCGAATGGAGTTCAATCCAAATTGTGCTTTGCACATTCAGCATGTTCCTGGGAGAACTGTTCAGTTTTCATTAACAGAACAGATGGAGGTTCAGACTGCGCTTGGAAGCTTATGTGATAAAGGTGTAATTGGAAAGTCGGTTCACCAACCCATCAATTTGTGTCTAATATTTTCCCAGGCCAAAAAAGGATGGGGGATGCAGTATAGACATTGTAAGATGGAATTGTCACTGCCAAGCAATTGGGTCAAGAGAATGCTATATGGCGACTATAGAGCTTAAAGATGCGGATTACTCAATGTCTGTTCATTTGCAGGATAGAGGATATTTGAAATTCACCTGGATGGATCAACTATGGCACAAAATTGTTAAAACCTATAATAGGCATGCTGAGAGGCCAGGGTCAGGTGCTCATGGCTTATCTCGATGATATCTTGATTGCAGGGGTATCCAAGAGAACAGCTGAAGTAACCGGTGGTAGTTGTTAAATCAAATTTTCAAAGATTGGGCATTATTCATCCTGAGAAATCCAAATTAACACCTGACAATTTGGGTCACAATTGATTCAATTAAGTGACTCTGCCCAGGGAAAAAGGGTAGAGCTAATTGACAGCTGTATCAAGCTGATGGAGGCACTAAGGATACATTCGGGTCATTATAATAGACCCATGCAGTTATCAGCAGAGGCGGTTTCTGATTTGCAATGGTGGATTCACCATGTGTCCAGGAGTTCTAGCAAGGTAGTGCTTGACCGGCCTTCCATGATTTTGCAGATGAATGTCAGTGCACTCGAGTGGGGTGTCACGGATACGAGTTTCAGCTGTGGAGGCAGATGGACTGAGCAAAAGGCATCGCTTCTGCAGACATGGGGAATTAACTATTAAGAGCTTTTTATGGATAAGGCTTATTGCTCTAACAAAGGTAACCTGCATGTTCAGTTTCAGATTGACAATACTACGGCAGTGGCATATATATTAATCACAACGGTGGAATCAAGTCGGTATCTTGTGACAGATTGGCTAATCAAATATGGTTTTCAGCTATTTATCTACCAGGTAGATTCAACATAGTAGCAGACGCCAGGTCATGAAAGTTCCATGACAACACAGATTGGATGTTGAACCAGGAGGTGTTCAATAATATAGTACTTGTATATGAATGCCAGATATCGATTTGTTTTGCATCGAGGTTTAACCACCAGCTGCCTAAATATGTTTCATGGGAACCAGACCAGGGGGCAGTTGTAATTGATGCTTTCTTGCTACATTGGGGTGGTATGTTTTAATATATTTTCCCACCATTCTGCCTCATAGGTCGGAGTGCAAATAATCAAGCAGGATGCTGCTTCGGGGGTGCTTGTAATACCTAATTGCCCGACTCAAGCATGGTTCCCTTTGATGTTACAGTTAGCGATCCAACCTCCGTTGGTGGTTCCCAAGCATAGGAATTTACTGGAGCATCTGCTAACACGGGAAAGTCATCCGTTATGTGATCGTATTGACGTTAATTTGCAGGTTTTAAGAAGGCCATACCTGGGGCGAGGACTGTCTGGGCGAACGGTGGACATGCTCACTGCAGCCTGGAGAAAGAGTACTCAAAAGCGGTATATTACTTATGTAAAAAAATGGGAGCAATATTGTGTACAAAATAATATTGACTATAATACTGCAGGTATTCTGGATATTTTAGAGTTCCTGTCGACACTCTACGATGATGAGGGGCTCAGTTATAGCACCATGAATACAGCTTTAAGTGCTTTGTCCTCGTATGGTTTTGATGGGGTCAGAAAAAGATCCTATTGGGTTTTCATCATTTCATAGCTCGATTGATTAAAGGAATTTTAACTCTAAACCTCCTAACCCAGGTATATGGCAATCTGGGATGTAAGTGTGGTCCTCAAGATGCTTTGACAGTGGGTTCCTGTCACGTCTCTGAATTGACAAAACTCACCATGAAGGAGGTCATGCTCATGGCATTGGTTCAGCATAGCGAGTGCAGATTTTGCAAAAGCTTCAGCTAGACAGGATGGAAGTGGCTGAAGAGAATGTTATGTTATATATTTACGACCTGCTCAAACAGAGCAGGCCAGGTGTCACAGGTTTTAAAATTGTGTTTTCAGCATAACCTACTGTTCCATGTTTATGTGTAAGGACACATTTATTACATTATATTGAAGCTACAAGGACCTCAAGAAATGTGGAAACAGGATTGTTTATCAGTTACAAGAAACCACACAAGAGAGTGTCAGAGCAGACTATCTCAAGGTGGTTAAAGCAAGTGTTGATTCAGGCAGGTGTTAACACTGACGTGTATACATCTTATTCCACTAGTGCAGCAGCAAGGTTGGCGGCCAGGGCGATGGATGTTCCCATCGATCATATTCTTACAGGCGCCAGGTGGTCAAATGAATTGTTTTTTCACAAATTTTACCATTGGCCGATTGCCGATGAGGGGCTGTTTGCAAATTCAGTATTAAGTTCTGTTTAGTTTCCCCTGGGATAGAGGGGTTACTGTTTGTTTTGATTATTCAAATCAATTGTTCAAATTTCATGTTAAACGCATTATTGATTGTTTCTCATCCGAAGTCAATCAATGCAGTGAGAAGCCGGGATTTGAATCTGCGGCATAAAATCACAGAGCTTTGAACTCTTCACGGAAGCACTGTCGTGACTCCGAAGTAAAATAGTAAGATTAAACGAGAACTTACCAGTTTGAAGTTTGATCTTTATTTTATGAGGATTTACGTTGGTGATTACGTGCCCACCACGCCCAACCCTCTCTCTCATAAAGGTCATATGGTAGTTCTCATGTTGCTGATCTTACTATGTTACTTCAAATATTCTGTTATCTGTGATTTTATACCGCTGCTTTGAAGATTGATGCGCATGTGCCCTGACGGGTCTTCTTCACGTAATCACCAATGTAACTCCTCATAAAATAAAGATCAAACTTCAAACTGGTAAGTTCTCGTTTAATCTTACTATTCTAATTGAGTGAATAGAGCATGACGATTTACTTTTGTCACCAGCAAATGCCATTAAAGAAGTAAAGCCTAGATTCATAACATTTCTATCATAGTCTCGGGACTTTTCATAACACTTCAAGCCAAAAGTCATTTTAAAATGAATCAGTGTGGCAATGTAGGGAATACAACAGAAAGACTCCTCAAAAGCCAAAGTGTTGATTTAAGGTAAAGATAAAGCATAGAGTGGAAGACACTACTGTTTTGATCCAAATAAGACCGCAGGAATGTTAATCCGTTTTGTCCCAGAGGCACTATTGTGCTTCCAACAGTCTCTATGTGGGAGATGAACCTACAACCCATTGAGTGTACACCAAGTGTAAACACTAAACCTAATGCTAATGACTTTCACATCAGGACTAATTGTAATCCAGTTGACAACTGTGTTTCATCAGAGGTTTGTCTACCAATACATTCAATTAAAATCTATATCGCAAGGTACAGACCAAGGTGTCTAAAAGAGCAACTGCATGGATTGACATTCAAAGTGATCCCTTTTCCCAGAACCTGCCTTGGAAAGTAGACATTTGCAATCCTTGAACCTGCCAGAGAACTTTCGACCACTAATACCTAAATCAACTTACAGTGACACCCGGACTACCTAGGCACAGAATAAAGATATTGGCTATTCCGAAGTAACCAATTAGCATGGGGTGGCCTGCTCATCAGCAGCTTGTAAATTTGACAAATATGTCTCAAAGCGTCACCAGTACCCATGTACTTTTTTGTGTAGGTGTGTAGTGCCCTAGGTTTACTAATTCAATTATGAATATTCTATCACTTCACTGGTCAAATATAAATGTTAAACCAATGCTTTCAAACACGTGCATATTTCTATACTCTTAGAAACCAAATAAGCCCGATAAATTAGCAAATCACCAACCTCATGTTTTTTGCTACAATGCATGAGGAAGCCATTTGAACCATCTAGTCTATGTCCACTAAAAGGCACACCGTTCAGTCCCTTACCCTCGCTTATTTCTATATAACCTATTCTCTTTCATCTGCTCATCAACTCCCATGACCTTCCTGTCATCCACCTACACTAGGGGCTCATGACAGTGGCCAAATAACCAACAAGAATGTCTTGGAGGATATAGGAGATAACGGAACACATGGATTCAGAATCCAACACTGGATTCAGAACTGGCTTATTCATTGAAGACATGAGAGATTGTGATGGAATAAATAAATTCTGACTGGTTGTCTATAACCAGTGGAGTTCCGCAGAGATCAGTGCTGGGACCACTGCTGTTGTGATCGATATAAATGACTTGGAGGTAAATCTAGATGGGTTGGTGAGTAAGTTTGCGGATGACACCAAAAATGGAGGAATTGCAGACAATGAGGAAGTCTATCAGAAGATGCTCTGGATATAGATCAGCTGCAGAAATGGGTGGGGAAATGGCAGATGGAGTTTAATCCGGTCAAGTGTGAGATGTTGCACTTTGGGAGGTTGAATTTTAGTTTAGTTTACGTATACAGCATGGAAACAGGCCCTTTGTCCTACTGAATCCACACCGATCATCGATCACCTTTACACTAGTCTGTGTTATCCCACTTTCACATCCTACACCCTAGGGGCAATTTACAGAAGCCAATTAGCCTACAAACCCACATGATTTTAGAATGTAGGAGCAACCAGAGCACTTGGAGATAACCCACATGGTCACAGGGACAACATGCAAACTACACACAGACAGCATCCGTAGTCAGGATCAAACCTGAGTGTGTGGCACAGCTCTACCACTGCCCAATTGTGCCACCATAATGTAAGGGGAGAATGTACAGTTAATTCTAAAACCCTTAACAACAAGGTGTACAGAGGTGATCTTGGAGTCCAAGTTCATAGCTCACAGAAGGTGGCAGCACAAGTAGATAGGATGGCAAAGAAGGTGTCTGGTATGTTTGCCTTCATTGCTAGGGGCATTGAGTATAAGAGTTAGGATGTCATGATGCAGCTCTATAAGACATCGGGTAGGCTGCATTTGGAGTATTGCGTTCAGTTCTGATTGCCCCATTACAGGAAGGATGTGGAGGCTTTGGAGAAAGTGCAGAGATTTAACAGAATGCTGTCTGATTAGAGGGTTTCAGCTACAGGAGAAGTTGGATAGACATGGATTGTTTTCTCTGGAACAGCAGATATTGAGGGAAATCTTGATGAAAATATATTAAAGATGAGAGGCATAGATAGGGTAGACAGTCCATCACTAAAGAGCATAGCAAAAAGGTGAGAGGGGAAAGGTTTAATGGAAATGCGCAGGGCAATTTGTTAACACATAGAGTGGTGAGGGCCTGGAACACATTGCCAGGGGTGGTTATAGATACGATAATGGTGTTTTAGAGGCTTTTAGTTAGGCATGTGGAAGAGCAGGGAAAAGAGGGATATTGATCATGTACAGGCAGATGAGATCAGTTTAACTTGGCATCATGTTCGGCACATACATGGAAACATAGAAACATAGAAAATAGGCACAAGAGTAGGCCATTCGGCCCTTTGGGCCAGCACCGCCTTTCAATATGATCATGTCTGATCATCCAAAATCAGTACCCCGTTCCGGCTTTTTCCCCATATCTCTTGATTCCCTCAGCCCTAAGAGCTGCATCCCCTTAGCCCTACATCGTGGGCTAAAAGGTCTATTCCTATGCTGTATGGTTCTATGTTCTATGTTTATGGAAGAAACCCACACCATAGCAGTAGAATGTGCATACTCCACACAGACCTCATCTTAAGCTGTGTTCAAACCAGGTGGCTGGAGCAAAATGGCAGCACCTTTAACTGTTGTGCGGTGCCATAGTTCCAATATTTGTGAAATTCAAATGAAATAAACAGGCACGTAAAAGTATGAAATCATCTACAATTTGGTTTCCTGTACTCTGATGTATTACGAGAGCTTCCAGGACTGATGCATAAATGTAATCTGCACGTACTCGGCTTGGATTTAAGTAATAAATACAAAACAAAATAGAATAAACATTATTGCGCGGAGACTTAAGGTTAATCTGCTTTGAATCCTCTTGTATCATTGCAGTTGTGCCTGTGAATTTCCAGTGGCTGCTTCAGGTAGGGCACAGTGCATCCCTCAGACCGCAGGTTGGGAAAGCATGACACTACAATGAGAATAATCTCATGGAAACCTTTCATAGAAACATGGAAAATAGGTGCAGGTGTAGGCCATTCGGCCCTTTGAGGCAGCACCGCCATTCAATATGATCATGGCAGATCATCCAAAATCAGTACCCCATTCTTGCTTTTTCCCCATATCCCTTGATTCCTTTAGCCCTAAGAGCTAAATCTAACTCTCTTGAAAATTGCCATTTCAGAATAAATGTTGCTGTGAGCTTTTCCTCAGAGGGCAGCAGGGGCAGATCAGCACCTCTTTTGCTCAGACTAGTCTGTCAATTTTCTGAAAGACTTGGAACTTATACAGACTCTGTCCATCACCTCAACGTATCGGAAGGCTTTACAGCCAAAGTACTTTGGGGCTGTGGATTCTGCTGCACTGATATAATTATTGTACTCGGAAGTCCAACAAACAGTCAAATAAGATTAGCCAAGATACCAGTGCTTAGATGGCCAGACACCAGCGAGAACTTATCTATTCATCTTCAAACAACCTTTGAAAGAATATGTGCCAAAATTCCAAAGGACACCTCCAATTATATAATATTCACTCAAACTGCAGTAGAGTGTTTATCCAGAGTGTATGCTTAAGCCTCTGGGGTGGGATTTGAACCAACAACTCTCTGAATTAGGGACAAGAATCCTATCACTGAGCTAGGGACTGAAAATGGAAAGGTTTGCAAGAAATCCCCTAATCCCACTGCTTTCTACTTCATTACCACACAACCACTGCTCACCACCTATTTAATATATGCCACTCCCACCTCACACAATCTATACCTCACTCTCACGTTAAATTTTCCTGGTCTGCTGACATATTAATGCACAAACCAGCATTCTCCAAAGAGTGCTGCATCATTGCACTGTTAGGCATGCCACTTATCAATGTAGCAGATTCTGATGCTCTGAAATCCAATTTGCGACTATACCGCCTCTAATTAAATCAGTCGTAATAGAAGCATACTGCTCATCTCTTTTCGATGCCAAATGAGAGTTTATGTAGCAAAGGTAGGTCCAGTCTTTGGCTAATTCCAACAGATTTCTTTTCATTTTTAACGGGTTTGGTAAATTTCCTGAGAAGCGACTTGGGTCCATTGCTGTAAAAACAATAGAAGATGAAGCACGAGCAAGTCTGAGGAAATTTTCAGTCTACGTTTTGTTGCTGCTAGAATTTGAGCCCGACAGCCAGTTTCTGCATTAGCCTGCCGACTGACTATTGTTATTCAGTGCACGCTCCTGTCTCTCTGGATTGAGACTAATTTCCATAACCTAGATAGCTTGAGATCACAGCCAGACATGAAGAGGCACGAAAACCCTCATCACCTTGCTGTTTATTGTTTTATTTTAATCATTCTGGCAACTGAAGGAATTTATTAGGTTACAGAATGTAAATTAGACATGTGCAGAGTCCCACAAATGTCAGAGCCATTGGGGCTACCTTATGATTCAAGGAGCAGTTGGGAAAAAAACTATTGTTTTTGCAGGAATTGTTTCTAAATGTTGCTTCTGCTACATAATAAGCCTGTGCTCTTTTTTTCCTACTTACTTCACTCCTTGACAAATTAATCTGAATCCTTCTTTGCATGCTCTTAACCTGTAATTAATAATTCTAAAAAAAGACTAGGTATGAGACCATGAAGTGTGCATTCTGTCTGTTTTAATAGCTTTGATTTTCTGCATTAATTAGTGAGGCTGAATAATAAACAAAAAAAACATCCAAATCTGGTGTTAAACATAACAGACGTTAAGTAGACGTTTCTGTTTTGGCACCATTAAGATTTTTTCTATGAATTAGACCAATTGGATGTATAGAATTCAATATTTTCTTCATTAGAATGTGCCTCTCAATATATGTCAATTCAGCATGGAAACAGGTATTTCGGCCCATCAACCACCATTCACACTAATCCTAATTAATCCTACTTTTAATTCCTCCCTCATTTTCGCCAACTGCCCGCCCATCCCAGATTCCACCACACTCCTTCTCACCAGCGTCAATTTACAGTGGTCATTTAATGTGTAGCGCCCGACATCAGGATCAAAACTGGAGGTCTGTAGCCATGATGTAGCAGCTCTACTGGCTCCACGAATGTGCTGCCCATGTAGATATTATAACCTGGTATGGAATTATCACTTTTGCATTAATGCAGTGCCTAGACTTCCTCTTGCTTTAAAATCACTGAAAAATGCCATTGAACCATTTAAGAGCTTCATTGGTGCATGAGTATATATATATATTTTTTTATGGCAAAACTTTTAATTTTGATTACTACAGCCATTTGCCCACGAAATTAGTGCTAATTGAAAATCCTTCCCAAACAACATGAAATCAACTACCTCGCAATTTCACTTGGCGAATGGCTGGTTTTATGGACAGGATTTCATTACATTGAATTAAATCTCAACCATGACAGAGATTCTTGAAATGTGGGTGTAATTAGCTTTGAGCACATCTCAACTTCATTTTAAACTTCCTCAAATTTTGCCATAAAGTTCAACTAATCCTGTAAAGCTTGTGTAGGAGACTCAGCATTAAGCCAACACAAATTTATAGAAGTTTACAGTTACAAATATTTTGGGTTTAGGTTTGTTATTTTCAGGTGTACTAAAGTATAGTGAAAAGCTTTGTTTTGCATGCTATCCAAAGACATCAGTTATTATTATACAATCAGGACAAAATCAAGTAGCATAGGTCGAACAAAGGGAAGGACACAGATGCAGATTATCATTCTCAGCATTGCAGTGCACCAATTCCAGAGACAAAGTTCAATATCTGCAATAAGATGGAGGAGAATCAGACAGTACCCTTGCTCATGGAATGACTGTTCAGAACCCTGATAACAAAGGGAAATAATCTGTTCCTGCGTCTACTGGTGCACACTTTCAAGTTCCTGTATCTTCTGCCCAATGGGAGCAGGGGGAAGACAAAATAACTGGGATGGGAGAGGTTGTTAATTATGTAGTCTGCTTTTGCTGAGGGATCGTGTAGATAAAGTCAGTAGTGGGGAGTCTAGTCTGAGTGATAAACCAGGCTTCATCCGTAACTCTGCAATTTCTTGCAATCTTGGCCAGGGTTGTCCCAAAACAAATGATAAAACTTGACAGTATACTCTCTATGGCATATCAGTAGAAGTTCATAAGAGTCACTGGAGATGGGGCGGCATGGTGGCGCAGCGGTAGAGTTGCTGCCTTACAGCACTTGCAGTGCCAGAGACCTGGGTTTGATTCTGACTACAGGTGCTGTCTGTACGGAGTTTGTACATTCTCCCGTGACCGCGTGGGTTTTCTCTGAGATCTTCAGTTTCCTCCCACACTGGAAAGATGTACAGGTATAGGATAATTCGCTTGGTGTATGTGTAAATTGTCCCTCATGAGTGTAGGATGGTGTTAATGTGCGTGGATCGCTGGTCTGCATGAACTCTGTGGGCCGAAGAGCCTGTTTCAGCGCTGTATTTCTAAACTAAACTAAACTAAACATGGTGCATTCCCTTTGTTTCCCGAGGAAGAAGAGGCATTAATGTGCCTTCTGGGCTGTCGCTTCAATGTGGTTGGTCCATGACAGATCGATATTACCCAGAGGAACTTGAAACTCATTACCATTTCCACTTCAACACCAATGATGTTGATTGGGGCATGTACACCACCTTGCTTCCAAAAGTCAATAACTAGCTCCTTTGTCTTGTTGACAAATATGTAAAAGAGGTTGTTGTCCTGACAACATATTATTAAGTTCTCTATCGGCTTTCTGTACTCATACTCATCATTGTTCATGATCTAGCCCACTACTGTGGTGTCATCTATACAATTGTAGATTGTCAGAGCCAAATTTAGCGCACGGTCATGAGTGTATCGGCAATATGGTAGGGGACTGAGAAGCCACCGTTATCAAGCACCAATATTGAGAATTATCGTGGAAGATGTCTTCTCACATATCCTCCCTGATTGTAGTCAGAAAGCCAGGGATCCAGTGGCAGAGAGTGGAGCTGACTCATACATCCAGGGGTTTCAAGATGGGTTTGGATGGGATTATGGTGTTGAAGCAGAGCTATAGTCGAGCTAAAATGAGAATAGCTGTAAAGGACACAATTTCACTTTATTGAAAAGGTAGTGAGATCAGGAAGAAAGACCAATCAATGCATCAATACAGCAGATTGAAACCTGGGATCGTTGAAGAAACAATTATGTTCTAGAATGAGTGAACAACTGCAAACTCTGACTGAATGAACTGGGATGACTGAATACTTTCCACATTAGGAAGCATCCTGTGATCATGCTCTATTCAGGAGAATCGACTTATCATTGTACTTGACACAGATTAAGTGAAAGGATCCTTGATTAAAAAGTAACAGCTGTCAGTAATTCTGGTGGACTCCATTTAAATGAAGTGCAAGACCTATATTTTCTCATTCACTTCGAATGAGCTTTACTCCATATTTGGTTGCCTCTTGTTTTTAAAACACTGAGCATTCCATTTATTTAGAATGGATCTGACATTGGCTAAACATGAATCTCAGTCCCAGTGTCGAGAATGGGCTTTTTTGATAAGTTTGCACCGGTGGAACAGAACTCCATCCCTCTGGAAATTTATAGAGGGAATTATTGAAGAAAATCGTTGATGTCCATATTCAAATTCCCAACATGTATTTCCGGCTTGGGAATATGCTGGAAGAATGAAATAAAAGAAGATGAAATCAGGTTTGCTTGGGCCACAAGCACTAGCACAGATTGGCAGAATGGAATAATACCTTGCTCCTTTACCTTTTTTTAAAAATTCAATGTGAACTTCACATTCAGAGCAAATTTATAAAATCAACTCTTATAGCACAATTCATGCATGACTGTGCGATCAATTCAATGCCATACATGATTGATTAAGCAGTAACTGAAGTCCAAACATCTCAATGTGCCTTTGCTTTGATGACTCCGACTTAGAAAGTCTCAAATTGACAAACTGGAGAATATAAATCCAATATGAGGTAATTATTAAAAATCGGCATTACAAACAGTCTGCATTAATTTGGAACTTGGTTTGTAATACCATATCTGAAAGAAAATAAATGATTTTTGAATAGAACTGCATATTTTGTTGGAGACACTGGAGACTGGTGTTGCTGAAATCTTCAACAAAATATAAACTGCTGGAGGAACTCAGTGGATCAGGCAGCATCTGTGGAGTGGAGTGTACTTGAAGAAGTGTCCTGACTCAAAATGTCATCTGTCCATTTTCTTTCACAGATGCTGTCTGACCTAATGAGTTTCTCCAGCAACTTGATTTTTGGACTAATGTACTGTTTCCACCTTTGAACATTTGCATAGTTGGGCGACTTTTAATCTCATTGAGAGCCTCTACATGCTTTACGTGAGATAGAAAACTCTTCTAAAAAAAAATCTATGTTTGATGTAACAGCTTGTTTTAGTTATTAGTACTTTTGTATTTGCATGGAACTTAGAACAGTAAACAGTACAGCACGTGAATAGGCCATTTGGCCAACTATGTCCATGCTGAACGTGATGCCAAGTTAAACCAATCTCCTCTGCCTGTAAGTGATCCATTTCTGCATATCCATGTGCCTATCTAAAAGACTTAAATGTCAAGATGTTATAGATTGAACTTGAACACACAGTACTCAATATTTAATCAAGGCCACGGAATGTGAAAGACCACGGGATGTGAAAGACCACACAATATTTGAAAGAGTAGAGAAGTTCCCATGGTGTCCATCCCAATATTTATTCCTCAACCAATATCTCAAAAACAAATTGTCTTGTCATCATCAAGTTTCTACTTTTGGGATAATTGCTGTGTATACGTAGGCTGCTAATTTCCTTACATTACATTGGTGACAACAATTGAAATAAATTAAATTAGCTGTAAAGCACAAACGATTATGGCAAATCCCTCAATATCCTCCTTACAGCGACTGCATTAAGGTAGATTGCTCCAACACTCCAATTTAGCAAACGATTCAAAATATAAATATATTAGATTTGCTGAAAATCTAAAATAAAACATAGAATGGTAGGAATATTGAGCAAATCTAGTAGTATCGGAGAGAGAGTATCAACATAGGTTAATGACCTTCATAGAGTCCTGTTTATTCTATTTTGCCACAGTCAGTAAGTTTTACAGTGTACATCGTTTTCTGTCACAGGAAGACAGGGAAGTGAAGAAGGCTTTTGGCATACTAGCCCTCATCGATAAAGGCATTTAGTATAGAGGTTTGGATGTTATGATGCAGTTGTACAAGATATTGCTGAGGCCACATTTGGGGTATTGTGTTCAGTTTTTGTTCTCATTTTGCAACATGAAAGATGCCTTAAAGGCAAAAAGAGTATAGAAAAGACTTACAAGGATGTTGTCAGGGACTGGGTGCCTGAGTTATAGATTGGGCAGGCTAGGATTTACTCCTTGGAGTGCAGGACATTGAACAGTGTTGTTATAGAGGTGTATAAAATCATGAGGGATACAGATAGGGTGAATGCACACAGTCTTTTTCCCTCGGTTGGAATGAGAGTGCATTAGTTTACTATGAGAGGTGAAAGATATAGTAGGAGCCTGCAGTGTATTTTTGCAAATAAAATGGTGCCTGAGCGCATATAACAGTTTGTATGGCACTATTGGCCGCTGTACTTCAATGCATTTAAAAAAGGTTTTTATAGGTGCTGGTACGCCAAATTGGTGCACACTGTCATACAAAAACCCCCCACAGGGAACCTGAAAGATAACATTTTCATACAGGTGTGGTACATAAATGGAGTGAATTGCCAGAGTAAACGTTAGGGGCAGGTACAATAACAATATTCAAAATGACATTATACAGGGACATGTATAAGAAAATTTTGGAAGGATATGCATCAAATGCAGGTAAATGATTATCTTAGATAGGCACTTGGTCAGCATGGATGAGTTGGGCCAAAGGGCCTGTTTGATTCTATGACTATTGGATCAGGGGCACCATATGCAGTTTGATGGTTTGAACTGTGGATTTATAATACAGAATGAACTCTAACTCATGATTTGAAAGATAGCATATTGAAGGATAGGACAATGTGATTATTCATTTAACTTTATATTGGAACTGTAGCTGATTTATACTGTTTTACTAATTAGTATCACAGTGGGAACTACGAACAAACTCAGCACATTCATTATCTCTTAGCAAATTTAGAAGCTGCACACTTAAAATTGTGTCTGAACCAGCAATAATTTGGTAATTCTGAAAAAAATGCAGATCCGGATCAATAATATCTAGAAAATACGTCATTAAAGATAATAAATGATAATTACATCAATATATGGCACTAATGAGAATTGCTATTTTTTCCAAAATTAACTCTAGCAAGCGTGCCGCTTATTACATATAACCATCACCTTCTCTGTGAAAATCTTGCACCTCAGATCTCCTTTAAATTGCTTGCCTCTTGACTGAAACCTGAGTCTTCTAGTTTGGTAGACCAAAATGCTGGAGAAACTCAGCGGGTGAGGCAGCGTCTATGGGGCGAAGAAATAGGTGACGTTTCGGGTCGAGACCCTTCTTCAGACTGATGTTGGGGTGGGGGGGCGGGGGGCAGGAAGAAGAAAGGAAGAGGCGGTGACAGTAGGCTGTGGGAGAGCTGGGAAGGCAGTGGAAGGAGGGAGAAAGCAAGGACTACCTGAAATTCGAGGTCAATGTTCATACTGCTGGGGTGTAAACAACCCAAGAAAAATATGAGGTGCTGCTCCTCCAATTTGCGGTGGGACTCACTCTGGCCATGGAGGAGGCCCAAGACAGAAAGTTCGGATTCGGAAGGGGAGGGGGGGTTGAAGTGCTGAGCCACTGGGAGATCAGGTTGGTTAATGCGAACTGAGCGGAGGTGTTGGGGGAAGCAATCGCCAAGCCTGCGCTTGGTCTTACCGATGTAGAGCTAGTTTGGGATTACTCTACCTTGGGAAGAATATTCTGACTATCTCCTCTTTGTACGCCTCCCATAATCTTATATACTGTATTTCTATGTTACCCTTCAACCTCTCACTCTGCACAGAAGCCAGCCTATTCAATCTCCCCCTCTAACTACAAACCACTATTCTCAGCAACATCCTCAAGAATCTCTTTTTCACTCTCTCTCTCTAATGCTACTGTATCCTTCCTAGTTTGGAGACCACAACTGTCCACAATCACAGCCTTCATTAATATGTCTGCTGCAACATGACATTCCGCCTTTTATGCACACAACACTAAGTGGGACCCATTGGGTCCCTGTCACACGGGAGGCCTGGTCCCCCAATGCAACCCATTCCCCAACACAATATTCCACCACTCACCCGTTCCTCCAACGCAACTCGTTCCCCCAACACAAAATTCCACCACTCACCCATAGCCCCCAACTGTGAAGGCGTGGCTCATTTCCCCTCATTACCCAGTACTCCCTCCCCTCCTCTTCACCCTCCCTCTTCTTTCCCCTCTCCTCCCCAATCCCTCCCTCACCTCTCCTTCCTCTCCTTTCCCCTACCCTCAGTCACTCCCTCCCTCCATAACTCATCTCCCCTCCCTACACCCTCCTATCCCTCTATCCCCCACCTCCCCACTCCTCACCTCCCCCTATCCCCCCCACTATTGCTCCTCACCTCCCCCACTGCCCTCCTCTCCCTCTATCCCCACTCCCTACCATCCCCACTCCCTACCTCCCCCACTCACCCCTCCTCTCACTCTATTCCCCTTCCTCCCCACGCTCCCTCCTCACCTCCCCCACTTTCCTCCCTCTTCCTCCCTACCCGTCCTCTCCCTCAATCCCCCCACTCTCCTTCCTCACCTCCCCAGGACGGCGATGAAGTTGCAGAGGCAGGGGTTGTCGGGGTGGGGGGGAGGTGGGGGAGTGTCCTGGAGCCGGGGGAGGGCTTGAGGCAGGGGCTGTCGAGAAGGGCGTGAGTGTCCTGAAGTCATGGGAGGGCTTGAAATTCTGGAAAGGCCCCAACTGCGCAGGCGCAGCTGCAGCTGAGGACCTGTCGGGTGCCCTTTGCGACGCCAGAAATAACGCTCACGGGAACACTTCCCCAACTGCGAATACGCGGGTGATTTTAGTTTTTTTTTAAAAACCCTTAATAACTTTTAAAATATACCATCGATCTGAACAAAACTTGTTTCATTTACAGCACAGGACAATGATGAGGCAAAAAATCATAGCGCTATAATGTTCCGGTTTTGCACAAATAGAGAAACAACGCTTACCTGCAGATAAAAATATGAGAGTTTTAGTTATATATACTAGACCAAGGGCAGACCCGTTGGGTCTGCTCCCCCAATGCAGCCGTCCCCTACCTGTAGCCTACACGGGAGGTGTGGGGGGCAGAGAGGGAGCGGGAGGGGGCAGAGAGGGAGCGGGAGGTGGCAGAGAGGGAGCTGGGTGGGGGCAGAGAGGGAAGGGGTTTGAGTGGTGGGGGGGGCACGCCATCACAGGGAAGGGCTTGTTCCCGAATGCAATACTCCCTGGCTCGCGGCTCCCGGCTGCAGGCACCTGATCATGGTCAGGGAGGGTGACGTCACTTGCAGCGCGAGCAAGAAGACAGCGGGTTTTTTTGTCAAAGTCTTTTCAGATTCTTGAACATTTTCATTAATAACTGGAGAAATAAAGCATTCATTTTTCAGACTCCAGGGGGAAAATCTCTAGCGCAATATGTAAAAATGTTACCGTTAGCGCATCATTTTTTCACACACACACACACACACAGACACAGACACAGACACAGACACAGACACACACAGACACACACAGACACACAGACACACAGACACACAGACACACAGACACACAGACACACAGACACACAGACACACAGACACACAGACACACAGACACACAACATTTTGATAGTTATATGGATATAGAATAGGTATATAGATGTCAGTCTGTGACAGAAAACATGACAAATGCCCATTCATCATCCAATGCACATTATTGTCATTTTCAGGGAATTCTGAACTGGCACCCCAAGGTCTATCAGCACATCAACGCATCTAAGTTCCCTGCTATTTAATATATGTATCCTGCTAGTATTTGATTTCTCAAGACGTATTACAGTTTTTGTCAATCGCTTTGACACTAGTTTCAGAACCTTGATGTCATTTTTCACAACTCTAGATACAAAACTCAAAACGGTCACCACTTGTATCACAGGCTGTCCAACGTTCAAAACATTGCATTGTGTATTCATATCTTTAAAGAAAGCTTGCACTCACAGAATCATTGGTTCAAACAACTCATTTATCATGAAATACCATAGGGACATTTCTTTAGATCACCCACACACAACATACACATAGTTTCACTATTTAGTTGTTCGTACAACCATTATATATTGTGGTACAAAATATGTGATACATGTTTCATCCTGTGCTACACGTAATGTCACTGTAAAAGGATTAGTAGAGAGAATACCACAGACAGTGGAATCATTGAACAAAGCTGAAATTTATTGATGAATACAAACTAAATGACAACATAGGTTGAATGAAAGCAACAATTACTGTAACAAAACAAAAAAAAAGTCCTGCAAAACAAACTGCCGTGTTCCTCATCTGGCTACTGTACAGTAAGAAAAAAAAGCTATACAAAGGATCAACAATCACTCGTCATCCCCATCAACCCTGTCTTGTGGATTGGGCCACAGGTTCTCATCCACATCCGCATAGATGTTTTTTTTGCCAAACATCTTGGAAAGTACCTTTGCGCATGGCGAATCCAGGCCTGACACTGGTCTGCTGTAATGTCATCGCAGGCATTGTCCATGGCCTGAAGAAGGGTCACTTGTTGATGCGGATGCCGATCATACACTTTCCACCTCTATGTGGAGAAAAATTCCTCAATGGGGTTAAGGAAAGGAGAGTATGGGGGCAAGTACACAGTGAGGAACTGTGGATGGGCCTGAAACCATGCCTGCACCAGATGAGCGTGGTGGAACCTGACGTTGTCCCACACAATGACATAAATTACACCAACAGCTCTACAGACTAGAGTTAGGTCATCAAGAAATGCAACAAGGAGCTCTGCATTGTATGCGCCAATCAGAGATCTACGCCCTACCACACCATCTTCTGATATCGCCGCACACATACTGATGTTGGCCCCGTGCAATTAAATTTCGCCCTCTCCTCCTTGTCTTGGCCAGGTTGAAGCCTGCCTCATCCACAAAAACAAATTTGTGATGATTGTCATCCGCATCTAGGGCCATCACCCTCTATGTACAAAAAGACATGTTGGAAAGAGAATTACTGTACAGTATTGATTACAGTACAATGATGGGGAATTTTTCACAAACAGGCATCATGAAACTGAACATACCTGAACATACTCAATCCTCAGTTGCTTCACTCTGTCTGCATTTCTTTCAAAAGGCACACGGTACAACTGTTTGAGGGACACCTGGTGCCTTTTCAGAACACGTGCAATGGTCGGCAAACTTATGGCTTCCACATTCCTGAAGAGATCTTCATCGTCCAGGATGTTCTGTCTGATTTCTCTAAGCCGAATGTCATTTCTGGCCCGGACCATGTTCCTGTTCCTCAGTGAGGAATCTGCCTCTGCCTCCACTATTGGGTCTAGTCTTAATTCTGTAGGGAATATGACAGGAAGAACATGTCATCATACTGTAGAACACATTTTCATAGTCACATTACCTACTCTGTGCTGCACATTGGCATGCAGTGTACAATCATTTGACAATTACAGTAAGAGTAGCCTACAGTACTGTAATGTTTACTGTAGTGCATGCTGAAGACTTACCGGTTCTCATTGCGGAAAGTTCTAATGATTGAGGCCACGGTTGATCTTCTAAGGTTTGGTTGTATCATTCTCGCTGCCTCAATCATTGTCATGCCATGATTGATGACATGATCTACAACCATTGCTCTAATCTCATTGGAGACTCTTTGCCGTTGCTGTCTTGGTCCTTGTCCTCGACCCCGTTCCCCCACACCTCTCAAACGGGGCCCATGGCCACCTCTCAAAAGGGGTGCTTGTCCCCTGCCATTCCTTTGACCACATCTTCCTCCTCTTCCTCCTCTTCCTTCTCCTACTTGACCTCTATGGTGCCCACCTGCCTGCTCCATGTTGTATCACTACAGATGTTGTTGTGGATGCCACTTACACCCATACCACAAGGTCAGATCAATCATCAGTAACGAATTGGTGTCACAGGTGGTGTAAATCATTGTCGTCATCCTGAAACTTTCATGATCTGAACATGCTCATCCTCAGTTTCCATAAGACTATGCTTTAAGAGTAATGCAACAGTTACTTGTCATTTTGAGCAGTTGTATCAATTGATAGTTAGATTATTGTAATGAAATGAATAGACAGTCATCTCAAATGTAATGTGTGAATTGCATTTTGAAATGGTTATACTTTGATGTTAAGTTGTGTCATTTTGAACAGGTGATTATAGTTCAATGGACAAATGATCTTTGGTTTATGTGAATTGTATCCAAGAAATTGGAAAAAGTGTTAGAGTTTTGAAAAAAGTGCATTTTGATCATTGGTTGTGAGTTTTGTATCTAGAGTTGTGAAAAATGACATCAAGGTTCTGAAACTAGTGTCAAAGCGATTGACAAAAACTGTATATGCCAGTTGTCTGGGTTAAATTCCATCTGCCATTCCATCATGTCATCAGCAAACTTACTTATCAGACCACCTGCATTCGCATTCAAGTCATTTATATGTATGACAAACATCAAAAATCCTAACACCCAAATATTAGCAATGTTACAAAATTTTGAGATTTTAAAAATAAAGTCTGTAATTTATCCCATCAGATAAAGCATAAAAATAAGTTTAATTTGACTCCTAATTCACTTTCATATCTTCAGTATTAAAAAAGTTATGGCCATTTTCATACTCGGAAATTATCATCTTGTTCCCTATTGCTTTTCCATTGACTTAACACAAAAGCTGTGATCGAGGACAGTCAAAAGCCCATAACTTTCTTAAAAATTAAGAGAACTGAAAGAAATGTTCAGTTATTATGGATTGAAGCATTCTGAAACAAATATGAAACAATCTTACTTAGATGACATGAAATTAAAGCATATAATTAGTTAGTTACCTAATTGTAGCTAATTACAAAATTCAATTACTAGATCTAAACATCTATCAATTTCTTAAGAATAGATTAACAATTTTAAATAGCCTAAGTGTCCAAATAACATTCACACACGAATTCACAATATAACATAATTTTTAAATCTCATTGTCATGGATTTACAGGCCAAATGGAAGGAATTTAATGTTTAATACCTGTAAATGAATTAGCATTTAAATCATCTTGCGAGTGGGGTTTTCTGGAACGCGATCATTTGGAACGTTGATTTGCGGTGAATTTAACCTCGTATCGGCATGAAAAATTCTGCCGTTAGTTCGGAGAAAAGAATCACCGTTTCGCTTTTAAAATTGTGAATTAAAGGCCTCTTAAGAAGCACTTTTATACATAAAATAAACTGCTTTCGTAAAGCAGCTTATTTTTATACATAAAATAAACTGCTTTCGTTTTTCCTGTCCCGTGCGTGAAATCCGTCCCCGTTGTCGGCGTTGACGGCTTTAGGAGCTGCTTTTAAAATATCTCCAGCGCTGAACTTGTCGATCGAATAAAAATAAAAAATACACAAAACGCCCGTCGGAACGATTTTTCAGCAAATATAATTCAGGACAAGGTAGGAGAAACCCGCGTTTTAACCCCTTCCCCCCTCAAAGGCGCCAAAATTGCGCACACGGCCAGTGGCAGAATTGCAGCGCCACTGAAGGTAAGTATTGTAACATACCTACCAATATTAAATAATGCATTGAATGAATGTTTATTGGCCAAGTAAGAACACATACAAGGAATTTGCCTTGGTGCTCCGCTCGCAAGTAACAACACAACATACAGTAAACAATTAAGAATAAAACATAAACCATAAAAACATTAAGAATAAAACATTATAAAACATGTGAATGAAATAGAATACCAGAGCAAAAGGAGGCTACAGATTTTTGGTTATTGACTAGAGCTACTGCACGTGGAAAAAAGCTGTTTTTATGTCTGGCTGTGGCGGCTTTGACAGTCTGGAGTCGCCTTCCAGAGAGAAGGCTCCAACGAGTTTGTGGCCAGGGTGAGAGGGGTCAGAGATGATCTTACCCACTCTCTTCCTGGCCCTTGCAGTGTACAGTTCGTCAATGGGGGGAAGGTTGAGGTCAACAACCTTCTCAGCTGATCGAACGATTCGTTGCAGCGTCTGGATGTCGTGCTTGGTGGCTGAGCCAAACTAGACCTTGATGGAGAAGTTGAGGACAGACTCTACGATGGCGGTATAGAATTGGACCATCATTGCCTGTGGCAGATTGTGTTTCCTCAGCTGCTGCAGGAAGTACATCCTCTGTTGGTCCTTTTTGACTGTGGCATGTATTGTAGCCCCCCATTTAAGGTCCTTGGAGATGATGGCTCCAAGGAACTTAAAAGACTCCACAGATGTGACTGTGGTGTTGTTGATGATGATTGGGGGGAGGGGAGGGGGAGCTGTCCTAAAGTCTACTATTAATTCCACTGTCTTAAGAGCATTGAGCTCTAGGTTGTTGCTACGGCTCCAGGACGCCAGCTGTGTCACTTTCTGTCTGTAAGCAGATTCCTCCCCATCCTGGATCAGTCCAATCAGGGTTGTGTCATCCGCAAGGAGGTGCAGTCGTTGGTGTAGAGAGAGTAAAGGAGAGGGGAGAGTATGCAACCTTGCGATGCTCCTATGCTGAGGGTTTGCGGGTCCGAGATGTGCTTACCCAGTCTCACATGCTGCTTCCTGTCTGTCAGGAAGTTGGTGATCCACCGACAGAGGGGTTCAGGCACAGTCAACTGGGAGTGTTTGGAGTGTAGTAGCTCTGGCACAATGGTGTTGAATGCCACAAACAAAATCCTTGCATAGGTCCCCTAGGTGCTGGAGGGTGAAGTGCAGGCTTAGGTTGACCGTGTCATCCACTGATCTATTGGCAAACTGCAGAGGGTCCAGCAGGGTTTTTGTGATATTTATCAGCTGGGCCAGCACAATGTCTTTACAATTGGCAACTTTTCAATACACATTTTTGAAAGTGTTTAAACTTCTCTAATAAAAGTGCAGAGGAATACATTGAAAGTGCATTTGGCAGTCACACTTGAATTTAGTTATTATACTCAATTTGTCCATTAAGATATATGGTGTGAGACTAAACCCTCCATCCCAATGTGGTGTCCAGTTTCATGATCGGATTGTGAAGTAGAAAAAAATGTTTTTGGTGCATCAAAAGGGTTATGAAGTCAGTCACACAGGACAGAAACAGGCCCTTCGGCCCACCAAGTTTGTGCCCACCATTCTCTCTACTAATTGCAGATACCTAGAAATTATTGTTATGAAGGTTCAGTTTCCAGTGTAGTTGCTGGGAAGTGGCTTGACTTATTTTTCCATTGCCATTTCATAGAGAAATACAGCACTGAAAGAGGCCCTTCAGCCCAACTTGCCCATGCCAACCAAGATGCCCCATCTTCACTGCAACCTGCGTTTGGCCCATATCCCTCTAAATGTTTCTTATATACTATAATCAAGAATGCACATTGCTTCTGCTACTTCCCTCAGTTCCCTAGCTCAGCAGACCAAAGATTTCCCTCAAGCCCTGGCCTGAATTCACATGATTACTGGTTCAGTCCTCTCTTTCACTATGTCCTAATAATTTCACAATGAATAGATCTGATCAAATCATTGCAGTGTTTGGCATACTTAGTCAAGAATAATAAGCTAAAATACATTGTCGAACAATGGATGCTCAAGGCAATCACTCTCAAATTACTGGCTCAGTGATTCCCTTTGGGATCACATGTCCTAGCCAACAATTGGCATATCAGGGAACCACCCTGCTTGTGGTAATCTGTTGCCAGCCCTTGATTTGTCCTGGTCTTTTCTTGCTTCCAGTTCCACCCCTCCACCCCTCACAATCACTCTGAAGAAGGGAGCCGACCCGATCCATCCATTTTCTCCAGAGAAGCTGCTTGACCTATTGGATTACTCCAGCAAGTGAGGATACCTAGTGATGATCGTACAGCATATAAATACATTTACAAAGATTTGGACAATGAAACAGTCCTTGTCCACATGCAGAAGGATGTGAACAACATGAAAACTTGTGCTGAAAAATGGGAGCTAACTTTTGCGCCTTGCAACGAATATCATCAATAAAGGGATGTCAAACCACCTCCCCTTGAAATTCAATGACAGAACCATTGCCATATTCCTAGCAACATCATTATGGCTGTGGGGTGGGAGGGCACTAGACAAATAAATATTCCAGTTGCAAGTACTGAGGTGAAAATGTACACCAAGTGTGACATCTGTCTCCAGAAGACCATTCAGTGTTTACATCTCACCGGATAAGTTGCACCTTCAATTTAATTACTATCCCTGACAAAGCAGCACATGTGGTGAGAGTCACAGACTCATAGAATCATGTAGCACAAAAGCAGACCTTTCAGCCCATCTTGTCCATACTGATCATTAATTACTCATCTAAATTCACCCCAGTTTACAGCTCTTCACCCAGGGCTTTCTGTGCTTTGCTGATTTCACTACTCATCCAGTAACGTCTTAATTGATTTGAAAGTTCCTGTCTTCAACTCACTCAGGCAGTTTATTCAAGATTCTATTTACCCTCTGGATGAAAATATTTCTTCCTCAACTGCCCTCTCAACTTCCTACTCTTTATGTTAATCTAATGCCCACAGTTTGAGATACCTCTCCATTGGAGAAAAGTATCTTACAGTTTGCCCTAACGATGTTCATACCTTTCTAAGGGGTGAACCTCAATCAGATCCCCTCTTAGCCTCCACTGCTGAAGGGAAAACAAACCTAGCTCAACAAAGTCTAGTCTCTCTGTAACTGTAATGCTGCATCCCAGGCAATATCCTAGTGAATCTCCTCTGCATCCTCTATAGTGCAAAAGTATCTTTCATTTAGTGTGGCAACTAGAAATGTGCAGTGCTCTAGCTGTGGCCTAAGCCAATGTTTTATAGAGTTATACTACGGCCCCTCTGCTCCTAGATTCTGTTCTTCCGGTTAATGAAAGCTAATATTCTGTATGCCATCTTCACTGCATTATTTACATGAGCTGCCACGTTTGAATATGTTTGGACTTGTACACCTAGGACCTTCTGTTCCTCCGTTGCACCTTATCCAACAGTGCACACTGTACTATCTACAAATGCAATCATAGCCATCTTCTTGGGCCTCTTCAAAATCAATTTATAATTCCACAACCTCCATTAGCTTGAAGAACAAAGTTCGAAGAGGTCCTGGAAAACCACCATTTACAAATTACTCTCCAAGTCGCCTCTAATCTTGTCTTGAGCATATGGTAGCCATTCTTCACAATAGCTGGCTCAAATCGTGGACTCACTCCCATGCAATGCTGATGTTACCCCAACCTCTGCATGAATTTATTTGTGATGGTAGCTCACCACTACTTTCCCAAGCACAATTGGATATGATCAGTGCAGGCGGCGGCGGCCTGACTTCGGAGGCTCGGCCGCGGGCCCAGTGGACGACATCGTCGGGAGCTCGCAGGTCACAGGTTGGTGACCTGTTTTTCCGGTGCTCCCGCAACAACAGCTTCGTCCGCTGGAATGGAGGGCGGCAGCTTCGGCAACTTCGACCGCCCCGGGCCGCGGAATTTGAACCGGCCCATTATTTCACGGAGCTCGGATTCAGCCGCGGGACTGACTTACCATCACCCGGCGGGGTCACAACATCGGAGGCCTGGATCGCCTCAGCGCAGAGGGAGAACAAGGAGGGAAGGGACAAAGACTTTAAGACTTTTGCCTTCCATCACAGTGAGGAGGTGCCTGGTGAACTCACTGTGGTGGATGTTAAATGTGTGTTTATTGTGTGTTTTTGTTATTTTTATTATATGTATGACTGCAAGGCACGAAATTTCGTTCAGACCGAAAGGTCTGAATGACAATAAAGGATACTTTGACTTTTGACTTTGAGGTTGGGTTTCCAAGAATGATTTGTAAAGGTCAGGTCAGAATTTCAAGATTCAACATGCAAGTTGTAAAACTGAAATTGAATCAATTTGTGAACTTGCTGGATGTTTCCAAAGAAACAGATTCATAATTAATATTTATAGGAAAGTGAACACCTCCAATCATTTCGCTACCAGGCAATCTCGGTTTTGCACCTTATGATTGAGTTCTGAAAGGGATTAGGCAACTAATCAATGGGAGAAATACGTTTTGAAAACATTCCACACACTTCCTGGTACAATTAGTATAGCCAGTGAATACCACCGCTTATTAATGCTGATGTTCCTAGAAATGATTAAACAAAGCTGCTATCCATTTATTACATGTAAACACAGGCTCAGTTACAAAATGTCACAAATGTTCAAGGTGGTTTATAACAAAAATCTCCTTATTCATTTTTGGTGAATCATGAAAAATAACCTTCCAAGACTTCTGAACAAGCCAATATTTCACAAAACCTAGTGTTATTTCTACTCACAAACACAGCTTCTGATTGCATTTGTAGAAAACTATATATGTGTTACCATGGAAAAAAGATAATCTACATGATCACGGCAAGAGATCCTGTACTGGCATAGGTTCTAATATATATGTCTTCACTGAGAGATTTAAACAGCAGAATCAATGTTCTGCTGAAATTAGTAGTGTTTCAATCTCTCCACTAAAGCTGATTCTAATAATATTTTGCTTTGGATGTTTATTATGATTCATCAATGTTAGCAAATCTTGCAAAGAATTTGCAAACAGCTATTGAAACCTTTAATAGAGGTTTATCTAGTTTATTCTTTCAACCCCTTGAAGAAAGCAATCTTTGATGCAGCATCGCATTGATTAATTGGATAATACTGGCCATGTTCCCAGTGCTTTATCCATGTCTTCACTATCTCTTAAATTAATTGAAAAGTCTAGTAAGACAGAAAATGTATAAACTATAATTGATGAAGATTGGAAATAAAAGTAGAAAGAAGTGGCAAATGCCTGAGAACCTATTACCATCTAGAAACACGGTATCAACATTTGATATTTTGAGAGGATTGGGGGAGGAGATGAAATGTAACATTACATCGTAGATCGCTTAGAGACTGGGTCATTGGGCAAATGAACTCAAACAGAGACAAATGTGAGTTGATAGACTTTGAAGGGAAAAAAAAGAACATAATCAATATCTTGAAAAATAAACAACTGATTGACTAAATAGATCCAGGGATGCAAATGGACAAATCATTGAAAGGTCAGTGCATCAGTGCAGGTCAGTAACACAACTGAAAATGATATCAGTGCTCTGTGGTATCGGGTTCAAAATAGTGGAAACAGTGCTAAGCTGAACTGTATTTGGTTCGGCTATGAGCATATGGTAGACGTAGAAATCTCCATGCTTCGAAAAGGAGAGAGAAGCAATGGGTAATGCACAAAAAATATACAAGGATGGTGCCAGGTTCGGGAAATTGTAAAAATAAGGAATAATTGGGACTTTTCTTCTCTACTGTTTGCAAATAAATTCAATGATCTGAATTTGCAAATAAACTCAATGAACCTGATAGTTTCCTTCTAAATTCTATCCTTCAATAAGTAAGGGAGAATATCACTGCTCTACTTCAAAATAATGCTTTAGGATCATTTATGCCATTAGACAGGGTGGATGGGAGATCTGATTAGTATCTAAATTGAAAGAATGCCACCTCTGGAGGTGCAATATTGCTCCAGTACTCGACAGGCAGCTTAGATCTAGAAACACAGAGGCAAGGCTGTCATGACTGAATTGCAACTGACACATGCCCTGAAGTGTTTTTCAGCTAATTATTTATTAGATAAGGTGACACGACAGTGAAATAAATAACTTAGAATGAAAGGTTTTAAAGGAGCATGGAAATGGCTGTCAAGCAGCCTGGAAATCCAGCACTTACATCATTATCAGTTGATACTAAACGAACAAGCAGCTTACTGAAATAGAGGCATGTGTTTTGGTATGAGAAGGTAACAGTGAACAAGGGTCAATCTTGCTAAGGCTCCAATGCCTGAAGTATGCCAACCAGGTCATAAACAAGAGATGATGAATCGAGCATCAGAGAACAAAAGGGGAAATTAAGGTTCCGCCATGTTTGCAAGTGCTAAAGAGACATTTTAGAATTGACTTTCTGCTGTGACCCTCTCTTAAAAACAAAATAGCATGAATGCCTGGTGGAGAATAGATCCCAGAGGTGCAGCTGAGTGCATTGCTCCTGTTTAGCCGATGAATTTCATCTCTACTTGATACAGGTTTATTTTTGTCATGTTTACTGAGATACAGTGAAAAACATTGCTTTGCATGCTACCACAGGCAAGTTGTACCATACATGAGTACATCACGTACTACAAAAGAGAAAACAAACAGAGTGCAGAATGAAGCATTACAGCTGCAAAGCGCAGATAAAAAAGAAGTGCAGGGCCACAAAGAGGTAGATTGGAAGATTGGAAGATCGGCAATTCATTCCTAGTGTACAGTATGGGAGGTATTTTCAAGAGTCTGATAGCAGCAGGAAAGTAACTACTCTTCAATCTGGTGGTCTGAGCATTCAAGCATGTGTCTTCTTCCTGACGTGGGAGCAGAAGAGATTAGTATACAAACTTAAAGCACACGGTATTGGGGGTTCAGTATTGATGTGGATAGAGAACTGGCTGGCAAACAGGAAGCAAAGAGTAGGAGTAAACGGGTCCTTTTCAGAATGGCAAGCAGTGACTAGTGGGGTACTGCAAGGCTCAGTGCTGGGACCCCAGCTATTTACAATATATATTAATGATTTGAACGAGGGAATTGAATGCAACATCTCCAAGTTTGCGGATGACACGAAGCTGGGGGGCAGTGTTAGCTGTGAGGAGGATGCTAGGAGGCTGCAAGGTGACTTGGATAGGCTGGGTGAGTGGGCAAATGCATGGCAGATGCAGTATAATGTGGATAAATGTGAGGTTATCCACTTTGGTGGCAAAAACAGGAAAGTAGACTATTATCTAAATGGTGGCCGATTAGGAAAAGGGGAGATGCAACGAGACCTGGGTGTCATGGTACACCAGTCATTGAAAGTAGGCATGCAGGTGCAGCAGGCAGTGAAGAAAGCGAATGGTATGTTAGCATTCATAGCAAAAGGATTTGAGTATAGGAGCAGGGAGGTTCTACTGCAGTTGTACAGGGTCTTGGTGAGACCACACCTGGAGTATTGCGTACAGTTTTGGTCTCCAAATCTGAGGAAAGACATTCTTGCCATAGAGGGAGTACAGAGAAGGTTCACCAGATTGATTCCTGGGATGTCAGGACTTTCATTTGAAGAAAGACTGGATAGACTCGGCTTGTACTCGCTAGAATTTAGAAGATTGACGGGGGATCTTATAGAAACTTACAAAATTCTTAAGGGGTTGGACAGGCTAGATGCAGGAAGATTGTTCCCAATGTTGGGGAAGTCCAGGACAAGGGGGCACAGTTTAAGGATTAAGGGGAAATCCTTTAAGACCGAGATGAGAAAAACATTTTTCACACAGAGAGTGGTGAATTTCTGGAACTCTCTGCCACAGAAGGTAGTTGAGGCCAGTTCATTGGCTATATTTAAGAGGGAGTTAGATGTGGCCCTTGTGGCTAAAGGGATCAGGGGGTATGGAGAGAAGGCAGGTACATGATACTGAGTTGGATGATCAGCCATGATCATATTGAATGGCGGTGCAGGCTCGAAGGGCCGAATGGCCTACTCCTGCACCTATTTTCTATGTTTCTAAAGAGAATGACCAGGGTATGAGTGGGCCCTTTATTATATTGGTTGAAACATAGAAGCATAGAAACATAGAAAACAGGTGCAGGAGGAGGCCATTCAGCCCTTCGAGCCAGCACCACGAGCCAGCACCACCATTCAATATGATCATGGCTGATCATTCAAAATTAGTACCCCATTCCTGCTTTCTCTCCTTTTCCTAAGCCATTCATGTTGGTGAAATTGATGGAGAATTGGGGAGACAGGTTTGTCTGATGGACTAGGCTGTGTTCACGATGCTCAGCAATTTGTTGCAGTCTTGGGCAGAGCAGTTGCCAAACCAAGCTGTGATGCAGCCCAATAAGGCTCTCTGTGGGTGCATCTGTGGAAATTGGTAAGAGACACTGGAGACATGCCAGATTTCTGTAGCCTTTTCTTTCATTTGGTTTAGTTTATTGTCATGTGTACTGAGGTTCAGTGGAAAGCTTTTGTTGTGTGATAACTAGTCAGCGGAATGACAATACATGATTACAATCGAGCCATCAGAAGAAGAGGTATTTGTAAGCTTTCTTTGGCATTGTGCCAAAGTGGTTGGACCAGGACAAATTGTTGGAGATATTTACATCTGGGAACCTGAAGCTCTCAGCTGTCTCCATTTCAGCAGCATTGATACAGAATGAGGCATGTAATCCATTCTGCTTCCTGAAGTTGATAATCAGCTCCTTAGTTTTGCTAACATTGAGAAAGAGGTTTTTGTCGTGACACCATGTCACTGACATATCCTTCCTGTACTGCACCTCTTCAATGTTTAAAATCCAGGACACTACACTGGCATCATTTGCAAACTTGTAAATGGAGTCAGAACAGCATTTAACTACAGAGTTGAGTGTGAATAGGGAGAATGGTAAAGGCCTGAGAATGCAGCATTGTGAGGCACCAGTGCTCAGAATCATTGTGGTGGATGTTTTTGTCACCTCTCCTTTTGACTGTGCTCTATGGGCCAGGATCTAGTTGCAGAGAGGGATGCTAAGTCCTAGGTTAATGGGTCTGGAAATGTATTTGGTTGGAATTATGGTGTTGAAGATGCTGGATGTTTACAACAACAGACCAGTAGAACTTTAAAGTACCTCTTACCCTGAAACTCAGCGCATCTGAATTGTTCTATTTTATTTTATTGGATAATTTTTAATTGGTCATTGGAAAACTGACATTGACCATGAAAACTATTCCATTTTAAGGAAGCTCAATCCTTGCAAATGCTTTTCAAATAATAAAAAATTAGGTGATCCTAATATCTTGGCCTTGCTTCACTAACGAACAGCATATGTTGATTTACAGCATTACATTTTATCAGGCAACAACTGATGAAATATTCATGCTTAAAGCAGTTTGTCATTGATAATTAATGAGTGGAAGATAAATCTATTCAACAGTTGATGTCTTTACTAAAACAGAGTTATAATGTGTCGTAAGAACATTTAATTTTATACTGAGAAGCGTTTTAGCTTTTTCTTTGATATTTCATCCTTGGCAACAACAATGTTAGTCTTTTCAAATGAGAAATTTGGCGATCAAATGTAAGCCAAAAGCCTTGGAGAGATAAACAGAGATTGTGGGTGAACCCTAATCCTCTGTCATGCCATCAACTGTAGCTGTGGTAAGTGAACTGAAAATAAGGATTCCTGCTTGCTGCTTATTCAGTCCTGGGTTCCTGGCCATTATGGATTGATTGGAAATACAGATTCCTTTCTGTTGAGAATCACAATTCCCACTCAATCTGGACAGGTGAGAATACTAGGTTTCACAAATGCATGCTAGAGTAATAGCAGGCCCTTCGACTTAATCTGTCCATGCTGACCAACTTTTATAGTCCCATTTGCCTGTGTTTGGCACATATCCCTCTAAACCTTTCTTATCCATGTACCTGCCTAAATGTATTTTAAACATGACCATTGTACCCACTTCTACAGCTTCCTCCAGCAGCTTGTACAATATTTGCACCACACTCTGTGTGATGAAATTGGCCCTCGGGTCTTGTTTACATATTTCCACTCTCACCTTAAACCTATGCCAAGTTCTGGACCACTCTTCCATGGGAAAAATAAAACTGTAACCATTCACCTTATCTATTCCCCTTTATAAAATCATCCCGTAGCTTCCTGTGCTCGAGGGGGGGAAATCCTAGCCTTATAACTTCTTAAAATTCCTTAAAACTCAAACTCACACATTCTGGCAACATCATGGAGAATGTTTTCAGCATCCTTTCCAGTTTAATGACATCCTTCCTATAGCAGGACAACCAAAACTGCAGACAATACTCCAAATGTGGTCTCACCAATTTCTTGTACAGCTGTAGCATGACATCTCCACTCCTATACTCAATGCCCTTACCGATGAAGACAAGAGTGCTAAATGCCTTCTTCACCACCATGTCTACCTGTCTAACTGTGTTGCCACTATCAGGGAACTGTTTACCTATACCCATAGGTTTCTCTGTTCCACAACACTCTCCATGATCTTACTATTTAGTTGTTTGACTTGCCAAAATGCACCATCTCACACTTGTCAGAGTTAAATTCCATCCACCATTCCTCGACCCACTATTCTAGTTCATCCAGATCCTTTTGTAAACTAGGATAACCCTCCTCATTTTCTACTATATCACTAATTTTGGTATATTGGTTAAACATTATCATCCATTTTCTTAAAATGTGGATGACAAACAATTTAACAATTTAAGGTGAGAGGGAAAAGATTAATAGGAACCCGAGCAACATTTTGAGACTGAATGTGGTGGGTATATGGAACTAGGTGCCTGAGGCAGGTACGATAACAACATTAAAAAAAACATTTTGACAGGAACATGGATTGGAAAGGTTTAGAGGGATATGGGCTAAACGTGGACTGGTGGGACCAACATAGATGGGGCATCTTGGTCAGCAGGGCAAGTTGGGCCAAAGGGCCTGTTTCCATGATGTATGATTCTATGACTATGACAGCAATGATCCCTGCAGCAGACTGCTGGTGAATACCTCCAATCAGAAAAACAATTCCCTCTATTGCCACCCTCTGACTTCTCCCACCAAATTATTTTTTAATCTAGTTACCTAGCTTCTACAAAAAATGCTATCAAATTTGTGAGACATGATTTCCCACCAAGTAATGCTCACGTTCCCTAATTAATCATTGCCTATCCAATTGCTCACATTCCTAAGAATACCCTCCAGTAACGTACCCTCCGCTGATGGCAGGCTCATTGGATTATAAATCCCTTGATTGTCCTTGCAACTCATTTTAAATAAATGTACAATATTACTCACTGTTTTCCAGTACCTCACGCATGGCTAAAGATGATGCAAGTACTGTACCTCTGCCAGGACACCAGTCATTTCTTCCCTAGCATCACACAACATCCAAGGATACATTTGGTCAGACCGTGGGAATTATGCACCTTAATATTTTTTAACACTGCTAGTATTCCTCTTTTGTAATACAGATTTGGTTGAACACTTCACTAATCATTTCCCTGAATTATTTTGCGACCATGACCTTCTCCTCAGTACAGATAGGCACTCATATAACACTTGGCCCATCTTGTGGCTTCTTTTCTTTTTTTCATTCCAACATATGCATTTATTCTAATATTTATTTCAATATATCGTGCATCCCAGGTCACGTTTATAAATATGGTTAAAAATGAGCTGATCTTCCTCAGATAAACTCAAAATTACAATTACATGCGGAGGGAATGTAAATTCTGAGCTGCAAAAAGAGGGATAGGAAAGACTCAGTATGTGTCCCATCATTGAAATGAAAGTGTACTCAGAAAGTCGCTCAATAAATCACAAAGCATGTTTAAAAGAAATTGAAGAAAAAAAAGAACAATTTCGAAATTCAGTAAAAATCAATATATGATCAGTTAAGGTCATTTAGATTCACAGGTCTTTACAGCACTTGTTCCAGTCAACTTTCAGTAAGAATTCAACATGATTGTAAGTGGATTTTGAAGGCTTCCTTATTCTTGTTCCCCTGAGCTACATGTGGATGAATGGATATGTTAACCTGACTGAAGAAAAAAGATTACAGAGCTTTTTAATTGGCTTATGGGCCTGTCCCACTTAGGCGATTTTTCAGGCGACTGCCGGCGACTGTCAAGGAATGAACAGGAAGGTTGGCGCTGTAATTAAGACGGTGAAAGCACAGTGCACGGGAAGGGTCACATAAGTCCTTTAAAAGAGGGGAAGGGGGGGAGAGGAGGGGGGAGAAGGGGGGAGAAGGAGTGGAGACAACGTTTAAGAAGCCAGAGATACACAGCTGTGAAGCTCGGCGGACAATAACATTACCTGTCGGTTATCCTTGGTTCTGAAAACAACTGCTTAAGTTTTGTTTCCCAATGAGCCAATGATATTCACCGGTCAGCACCGGCTACAACCTACGAGAACCTTTGACCTACTGGCAACCCAGTAGGACCTACTAGTGACCCGCCTACGGCACGAGAAATCTCGCTACTCTCCATGGCGGCTTCATTCTGGTCGAGACTAATTTTTCAAAGTTGAAATATTCACGTCGACCGTAATGAGGCGGCGACCAGTTCCCAGAATGCGGGAACTCCTCACGACCATGAAGGCGACTCCCCGGCAACTACCCCCGAACATGTGGCGACCATGTGGCAATCGCATAGTCTCCTGCAGTCACCTAAAAAGTCGCCTAAGTGGTACAGGCCCATTAATATCTTACATTTGCTGGTATATTAACTCAGTTCGGTTTTCATGCAGTTTCAAAGGTTCAAAGGTCTTTTATTGTCACATGTACCAATTAAGGTACAGTGATATGCGAATTACCATACAACCATAGGGGAAAAATAGCAACATGACACACAACTACATAAAGATTAACATAAACATCCACCACAGTGGATTCCCCACATTCCTCACTGTGATGGAAGGCAAAAAAGTCCAATATTCTACTTCTTTATTCTCCCGCGGTCGGGGCAGTCAAACCATCCGTCGGGGTGATCGAAGCTCCCGCAGCCGGCGGTCGAAGCCCCCGCGTCGGGGCGATCGAAACTCCCGCATTGGGGTGATCGAAACTCCCACATTAGGGTGATCGAAACTCCCGCATTGGGGCGGTCAAAACTTCTGACCAATGACGGTTGGAGCTGCGAGGTCGTCCCATGGCAAAGTGATCGCGGGTTCTGAGATGGTAAGTCCGCAGGCGACCGCAGTGGAGCCCTCAAAATCGGTCTCCAGCAAAGGCCGGCAACTACTCAATGTTAGGCTGCAATATGGACTGAGATACGATACGCAGGGCCGGATTTAGATGAAGAGAGGCCCTAAGCTATTTCACTTGTGAGGCCCCCCCTCCTATCAATCGCCCAGCCCCACGACTAGAGGACCATTACTACCCGACAGTGACAGTGTGACACTTTTAGATCCTACTGTATGTTGTCATTAAACAGTTGGTTTTAAAATACATATTGGATTCACCGCGGAGCGGGCGATGCCTTACCTGGATCGCCGTTTGAAGCTCTGGAGTGTTGGGCCTGCTGCTTCAACATCATGGAGCTGTGGTTTGCAGAGCTCCCAGCCTCGGGCCGCGCTGATTTAATATCGCGGAGCCCTGGGAACCCTTTGCCGAGGGCCGCCAGCGTGAATCTCCGCCCAGCTCAGCCTGTGGACTTCGGGAACCGCGGTCTCCAGTAGGAATTGGCCGATTCGGAAGTCCAAGCCGCTGAGAATGTTCTCCCATTCCGACGTCGGATGGTGACCCCCAAATTTCATTGCACCAATGGCCATGAGCAGGGGTCCACGAGGAGGGGGTCCGTTGGACACGGGAAAAGGGATCATCAATGGGGGTGAGGACTCCTTCCCATGGAAGAATGGTGTGAGACGGAGGCGACGGAAGAAGAGCTCCAAATCACGGCGGGCGCAGAACTCATTGAGGTGGGGACGGAGGGGGACAAAGGTGAGACCTCTGCTGAGGACTGACCTTTCGGTATCAGAGAAGGGGAGGTCAGGGGGGATGATGAACACACAGCAGGGATGGGGGTTGGGGCCGGAGGAAGGCAGGTGAGTGGACTGAGACCAAGGCGATGTCTGGTGCAGGGGTGGTGGGTGGTCAGAGGGTATGGGGGTATGAGGACTGTAGTGTGAGTGGGGAAGAGCTGGGGTCACATGGTTTGAGGGGAATGGGAAAGATGCAGTGGAACAGCCACTGAGATTACCAGGGTTGGGGGACTAGCATTATGACCCAACACAGTCAAACCCGGGGGAGTGGGAGTCTGCAGCGTGGAAACTTCAGGCCCGGTGCTGAGTCCAGGCTGCAGGTAAGGCTACGGCTGCTGGCTGCTGGAGGGTGGTGGAGTGGCCAGGGTCAGCGGGCAAAGAGTTGGAGGTCCCGGTGGGCGGATGGTCGGTGGGGCAGCGAGGTTTGATGGGTCCGGTGAGGCAGCGAGGTGAGTAGGCCCCCCTAGATCTCGAGGCCCTAAGCTTAAGCTTGTCTAGCTTATACGTAAATCCGGCCCTGACGATATGGCAGCCATTGCTGGTGCCACCCCGGTGGTTTGATATACCATATTGTTTTTCTGATACTTGGCCACTATCCTGGCCTTCTTCTTCTTGCGTATGGCGTGCACAGCCTAAAGTTGTAGGACAACTATTTGATCTTATTTGTGTTATTTGCTATCTGAAGGTCCAGAACTCACTTGATTGAAAAGACAAGCCCCAACTAGCAGCTTCAGAAGGATTTTAGCAAAAATGTCACAAAGACTTTCACCATGTGGGGTAAGAGAAATAGCTGCAAAGCTTTAAGGGAAAAAGAAATATCAATCGGCTGAAGAAAAATTCAGAACATAATTTCTATCTCCAGATGATAAATTTTCATAAACTTTCTGTTTGCAATAAACAATTAAAAAATAATTAATGATTCTTTTCTTGGCATAATTGGCACATACATGTTGAATTTGTCAATAACACACACAGCTGCAAAGATTTGAATCTTAGTATATGCCCAAGTTTGATGTTATTAGTCATGATTGGACATAGGATGCTTGGTGGCTCCATTGTCTCTGGCCCACCTTCTGTTGGCAAAGGATTTGGTTGTGTATAAACTGAAAACCATTAAGGCTAGAACGTGGTGCCATCCATCGTGATATGATGACTTGACCAAGTAACCGACCAGGTCACTGCCATGAGGCAGCATACATGTTTGTAACAATTTTCCTAGCAATGCAAGTGAGAGTAAAGAGGAAAATATCATTTTATTAATAGATTTGATACATTATATTACAAAGATTGAAATGCTTAATGTTGCAGAAGCAATAAAAATGCAGCAGCATGAACATTTATGCTGCTCTTTAGCAATCACTAAGTAATTAATATGCTCTCTAGATTTTTCCCTCTGCTATCACTAATAAATGACACATGAAACTGGACTGATTTGATTTCAGCACCCCACAATGTATCTTTTTCTATAGGCTGTCATCATTTCTTTTAATCCTGTTAAATTATCCAACCAAAAGATGAGTTCCTTTTTCTGCAATTTTGCACCCAACGCGAGCTAGGTGCTAAAAATAAATTGCCAATTTACATATTCCACTCAGAATATAGCACTGTTTGGGGAAAAAAACAATAAATCTTCAGCACTGAGATAATCTGAATTGCTTTTACATACACCATGCAAATATCTCATTGAAGTCATTTGGCACAGCCATGCAAAAGATATTTTGGAGCGAAGATATTTACAGCCTGCGCATTTACCAAACACAGTATCAGGAGCCATGGGATTTTTTTTCTTTCCTTTGAAATGCAGATTTAATTTGTTTTATCTCCGCGGGATTGATCAGTATCCTGTTGGCTTCTGACCAAATACCAATGTATTGAGGTTGTCATAGAGAACTGTCTGAAGCTCTTAAATTATGAAACATCATTTGCATATTTCATGGATGATCATCCTGGATTATGACGAATAAAAAAATAATTGGCCTAATTCTTTTCCAAATTGCAAAGAATCTGGCACACCTGTTTTAGCCTTATGGTTTTATCCAGCTCACAGCTAACTAACTTGAGGGCATAGCTAAAAGGAAAACAAAACATGGTGAACACCGGAAATCCAAAATAAAAGCAGAAAGTGCTGGAAATGCTTAGGAAATCAGTTGGCCTCTGTGGAGAAAGCAACAAAGTTAAAAGTTTGAACTGTTTGCCTTTGAGCACAAATGGACTGTTACGATAGGTTCTAAGATGGGTGACACAGTGGTGCAGGAAGTAGAGCTGTTGCTTCACACCACCAGAAACCTAGTGTATAACATCCCTACTCCTGTACTCAATGCCCTAACTGATGGAGGCCAGTGTGCCAAACACCTTCTTCACCACTCTGTTCAATAGTTCAGTGGTTCAGAGGTACTTTATTGTCATGTGTGCACTGCAACAGTGAAATTCTTTTTGCATAGATCACACATGCACGAGTCTCCATATTTTGGCACCATGCACAAAGAAAAGTCCAAAGTCCGGACCACTAGCTTGATGTACTGCAGCGGATCCTTATTCAGAGGCTGCCGCAGGGCCTCCTCTGTCGTCCTTGACCGACTCGACCCACAAACCAACATTCCTCTCCTCACCCGATCGCCTTTGTGTCTTAGAGATGCCTCCTGCAGCTGACCTTGAAGGCATGGAGGCAATACTCCGGTTCCTCTCCTACCAGCCTACTCTTAGTCTGTCGTCACCAACAGCTCCCTCCTTCTCGACTCTCTGGTCTTTGGGGCCAAGCTCGGCAGCTTCCAATCTTCCTCCCCTCTAAACATATCCTATCCATGTACTTGTCTAATGTTTCTTAAATGTTGTGATAGTACCTGTCTCAACTACCTCCTCCGGCAGCTCGTTCCATATATATATACCACCCTTTGTGAAAGAAACGCTGCCCCTCAGGTTCCTGTTAAATCTTTCCCTCCTCTCCTTAAACCTATGTCCTCTGGTGTACCTTTGACACCATTTTAAGAGAGGGATGTATTTACATTGCTAGGTTTCTCTGTTCTACCACATTCCCTGGGGCCCTACCTTTCACAGTGAAAGTCCTATCCCGGTTTGACTTCCCTAAATGCAACACCTCACACTTCTCTGAAATGAGCATCATTTGATGTTCAGTGGGACCATTGTGATCCCAGTGTCATTTTTGACATCCACCTTCAATGTTCATGTGACCTCCTCTTTTATGTCATCTACAATGTTGCTAATCATGCTTTGTGCAATCACATCAAAATCCTTAAAAATTGGTGATAAACAATGGCACAACACTAATCCTTGTGACACACCACTAGTCACAGGCCTCCAGGCTGACTAACAACCTTCCACCATCATTCTATGCTTTCTAACATCAAGCCTATCCAAACTAATCTGCCAAACTATCCTACCATGTGGGACCTTGACAAAGGCCTTGCTAAAGTCCATATAAACACAGTGTCTACCTTCATCAATCATTTTGGTTATCTCTTCACTGTACCTCGGTACATGTGACAATAATAAACTAAACTAAACTCAACTAATTATGGTAATTCATCCCAAAATGCTTCCTGACTGACACTTCACTTGCCCTACCTTATCTCCCAAGAGAAGATCATGTCCTACAGTCCCATCAAAGTGATCATCCCCATCTTGTTTCTAATTTCTACTCATTTAGCCTCAAGAATATCCTCTCTGAGCACTGTTGTTAAGTCCTCCCTCATCAAAAAGCAATCCCCCCTCCTCTCTAACCAGTATCTATCACACCAGCAGCATCTGTAACCTAGATCATTGAGCTGTCAGCCCTGTCTTCCTTTCAGCCATGTTTCGCATTTGATAAGGTCCCACATAGGAGATTAGTGGGCAAAATTAGGGCACATGATATTGGGGGTAGAGTGCTGACATGGATAGAAAATTGGTTGGCAGACAGGAAACAAAGAGTAGGGATTAACGGGTCCCTTTCAGAATGGCAGGCAGTGACTAGTGGGGTACCGCAAGGCTCGGTGCTGGGACCGCAGCTATTTACAATATACATCAATGATTTGGATGAAGGGATTCAAAGTAACATTGGCAAATTTGCAGATGTCACAAAGCTGGGTGGTAGTGTGAACTGTGAGGAGGATGCTATGAGAATGCAGGGTGACCTGGACAGGTTGGGGGAGTGGGCAGATGCATGGCAGATGAAGTTTAATGTGGATAAATGTGAGGTTATCCATTTTGGTAGCAAAATCAGAAAGGCAGATTACTATCTAAATGGCGTCAAGTTGGGAAAAGGGGAAGTACAACGGGATCTGGGGGTCTTTGTTCATCAGTCTATGAAAGTAAGCATGCAGGTACAGCAGGCAGTGAAGAAAGCGAATGGCATGTTGGCCTTTATAACAAGAGGAGTCGAGTATAGGAGCAAAGAGGTCCTTCTGCACTTGTACAGAGCCCTAGTGAGACCACGCCTGGAGTATTGTGTACAGTTTAGGTCCCCTAATTTGAGGAAGGACATTCTTGCTATTGAGGGAGTGCAGCGTAGGTTTACAAGGTTAATTCCCGGGATGGTGGGACTGTCATATGCTGAGAGAATGGAGCGGCTGGGCTTGTACACTCTGGAGTTTAGAAGGATGAGAGGATATCTTATTGAAACATATAAGATTGTTAAGGGTTTGGACACGCTAGAGGCAGGAAACATGTTCCCGATGTTGGGGGAGTCCAGAACCAGGGGCCACAGTTTAAGAATAAGGGGTAAGCCATTTAGAATGGAGATAAGGAAACACTTTTTCTCACAGAGAGTTGTGAGTCTGTGGAATTCTCTGCCTCAGAGGGTGGTGGAGGCCGGTTCCCTAGATACTTTCAAGAGAGAGCTAGATAGGGCTCTTAAAGATAGGGCTCTCAGGGGATATGGGTAGAAGGCAGGAACGGGGTACTGATTGGGGATGATCAGCCATGATCACATTGAATGGCGGTGCTGGCTCGAAGGGCCGAATGGCCTACTCCTGCACCTATTGTCTATTGTCTATTGTCTATTCTGTTATGACTATGATATTTCCGTCTCCAGAGTCAATCCACGCACTAAGTTCATCTGCTTTACTTACTAATCCTCTTGCATTGGAAATAAATGCAGTTTAAACCACTAGTTTTCCTTTCTCTTCAGATTCTGAGATGCAGGTCCAGGGTATTTGTTTGGTTTGAGTTCACTTACTTTCTCTTCAGTGATATCAATTACTTTAGATACCTGACGGTCATTAATTCTCTGGTTCATTGATATTTTCAACTACATTGTGTTTTCTCCAGTGACAACTGATACAGAATACATTTGTAATGTTTCTGTGTACCCTATTAATTTTTTTTCTTGCCATTGTTTCTCCGAGACCCTATTTATTTTTGCTACCAACTTCCTTTTTGCGCAGCTATAAATAAAGCTTACAATTCTGTTTTAGATTTGATTTGGGTGAATATTTGAGTTGATTCTATTGCTGTTCTTTTTCAGTGAAAATGGGAATTAAAAATGTGGAATCACTTGGCAGCCCATGCAGCTCCAGTGGGAAAAGAAACAGAATTAATCTTTCAGGTCAAGTCCCTTCATTAGAACTCAGTTGCCTGGTCACCTGTTTTGTTTCCTGAAACACTTCCAGTATTTCAGCTCACTGCTCTTTTGGCAATATTTAAAGCTTCTAATTCAATAACAACCTGCACTTATTAATTAACGACAGATGGATCACATTTCTCCTGGACTTTTTATTTCTCGCTGGACTGCATCCTGCATGCAAATTATAGTATATGTCTTTAAATTTCCCTGTTTATCATCTGCTTGCAAACCATTTAATCCAACGTGTATTTCAATCTATTTTTGTTTATAAAGAGTGAAGAGGATAGACCAAGAAACTTCAGGCGAAACAACCCAACATTGATGGTAGGCAAGTTGTGAGGGGAAAAAAAATCCAAGGAAATGCATACATCAGCATTCAAAATCAAGAGCATTCAGTTTAACAACTATTATGATCCAGACGGATGCCATTTAGCCCTTTGGACCCATTCCATCACCCAGCAGAGCAATCCCATCAGTCCTAGTCCCATTCTTATTTAAATCCATCTCTGCAACATATTATCTCCCACGTGCAGCATCAACTCTCACCCTCTTTCCTACATTCGCAGAAGTTATCGTAGCCAGTTAATGTACCAGCATGTTTATAGGATAAGGGAAAAAAACAGAGCATGAAGCTCGACCCATGCAGTCACATAGAGAACATGAAAACTCCATATAGACAATTCCCAAGATCAGGATAGAACCAGGGACACTGGAGATGTGAGGAAGGTGCTCTAACTGCTGTACCACTATGTTGTCCCATTACCTCCATGGTAGAGAAGGCTTGATTCAGGATGGCACATACCTGCTGTTAATTCTCAATTTGTTGAAGGTAATGTTACCTACCCGGACGTTATTTTTTTAATAGTTTCAATTGCTTTTCTGTTGCCTGTGAGACAGGCAGGTGTGCTGTAACATGGATTTTAGAATTAGCCCGTACCTTGCTCAGGCTGCTATTCCCATTAGTGCTGCACTTAAATTCAGTGTGTTGCATTCAGTAACAGATTCTGCAGATAGTACTGACAATCAAGGCTTATACTTTAGGTTCAGTTTTATTATTGCCACATGTACTGAGGTACAGTGAAAACCTTTGTTTTGCATGCTATCCAAACAAATATAGATACAAGCACTTCAAACTCATGTACAATAGATAGAGCAAAGGGAAGATACAAAGTGCAGAATATTGTTTTTAACATTGTAGTGCATCAGTTTAGTTTTGTTTAGAGATACAGCATGGAAACAGGCACTTTGGCCCACTGAGACCGCAGCCACAAGTGGTCCCTGCACATTAACATTATCCTGCACACACTAGGGACAAGTTACACTTATACCAAGCCAATTAACCTACAAACCTGTACGTCTTTAGAGTGTGGGAGGAAGCCGAATAGCTCAGAGAAAACCCGCGTGGACACAGGGAGAACGTAAAACTCCGTACAGACAGCATCCGTGGTCAGGATTGAACCCGGGTCTCTGGCGCTGCAGGTGCTGTAAGGCAGCAACTCTACTGCAGTGCCACCGTGCCACCCATAGTTCCATTGACAAAGTCTAATGTCTCCATTGCGGTTGAGGTGAATCGGATAGTCTCCCAGCTTATGGAAGGACTGCTCAGAGGCCTAATAATGCAGGGGAAGAAGCTGTTCCTGATCTGGCGGTACACACCTTTAAGCTTCTGAACCTTCTGCCAGACAGGAGCAGAGAGAAGAAAGAATGACCTGATGGAACGTCTTTGATTATGTTTGATGCTTTTCTGAGGCAACTTGAAAAGTAGATGGAGTCAATGGTGGAAGTCTGGTCTGTGTGATGGACAGTGCAACATCTACAACTCTCTGCAATTTCTTGCAGTCTTGGGCAGAGGTGTTCCCAAAGCAAGCTGTAATCCAACCTGACAGCATGGTTCTATGGTTCAACTGTAGAAGTTGGTAGCAGCCATTGGAGACAGGCCAAATTTATTCTGTCACCTCAGGAAATAGAGATGTTGGTGTGTCTTCTTGGCTGTTGCATTAGTGTGGTTGGTCGACGACAAATAATTGGTAACATTAACGCCTTAATTCTGTTTCTCTCTCCACGGATGCTACTTGACCTGCTGTATATTTTCAGTATTTTATGACTTTGTAAAGAATTTCTGGACATTTATTCGTACACAGTTAAAGAAAAGTATTGTGGTGTTATTGGCTTGGAGGTCAAATTTACAATTAAAGTGAAATACTTATTTTGTTCATGACTTTGCTTGAAATACTTATCTCTGTTGCCTGATGATTTTCCTGATCTGATATTTATTTGTTGAATGCATTGTGGTTGACCCGCACAAATGAAAGCACAGAAACATCGATGTTAGGATGGAAAGTGCAAGTGAAGGTAGTAGACCGTGGAATTAAAAGAGAATGCTGCTGAAATGAACAGTATAAATGGATTCAGGGTAGAGTTATATAGTAGATTGCCTGCTCAAACTGTTATATTTTAATTAACAAAATAAGTTGAGCATGAGTTTTGTTGTTCAGGAAAAGTATTCATTTTCTTCAAGCCTGCTGTGTGCACATGACTGCAAATACAGCTCTTACAGAGATCAACCAAGTGAAATCCAGGTTAGTCGGGAAGTGGTGTTGGGTAAATTGAATGGATTAAAGGCCGATAAATCACCAGGGCCAGATAGGCTGCATCCCAGAGTACTTAAGGAAGTAGCTCCAGAAATAGTGGATGCATTAGTGATAATTTTTCAAAATTCTTTAGATTCTGGAGTAGTTCCTGAGGATTGGAGGGTAGCAAACGTAACCCCACTTTTTAAGAAGGGAGGGAGAGAGAAAACGGGGAATTACAGACCAGTTAGTCTAACATCGGTAGTGGGGAAACTGCTAGAGTCAGTTATTAAAGATGGGATAGCAGCACATTTGGAAAGGGGTGAAATCATTGGACAAAGTCTGCATGGATTTACGAAAGGTAAATCGTGTCTGACGAATCTTATAGAATTTTTCGAGGATGTAACTAGTAGAGTGGATAGGGGAGAACCAGTGGATGTGTTGTATCTGGACTTTCAGAAGGCTTTCGACAAGGTACCACATAAGAGATTAGGATACAAACTTAAATCACACAGTATTGGGGGTTCAGTATTGATGTGGATAGAGAACTGGCTGGCAAACAGGAAGCAAAGAGTAGGAGTAAACGGGTCCTTTTCACAATGGCAGGCAGTGACTAGTGGGGTACCGCAAGGCTCAATGCTGGGACCCCAGCTATTTACAATTTATATTAATGATCTGGACGAGGGAATTGAAAGCAACATCTCCAAGTTTGCGGATGACACTAAGCTGGGGGGCAGTGTTAGCTGTGAGGAGGATGCTAGGAGACTGCAAGGTGACTTGGATAGGCTGGGTGAGTGGGCAAATGTTTGGCAGATGCAGTATAATGTGGATAAATGTGAGGTTATCCACTTTGGTGGCAAAAACGGGAAGGCAGACTATTATCTAAATGGTGGCCGATTAGGAAATGGGGAGGTGCAGCGAGACCTGGGTGTCATGGTACACCAGTCATTGAAAGTAGGCATGCAGGTGCAGCAGGCAGTGAAGAAAGCGAATGGTATGTTGGCCTTCATAGCAAGAGGATTTGAGTATAGGAGCAGTGAGGTTCTACTGCAGTTGTACAGGGTCTTGGTGAGACCACACCTGGAGTATTGCGTACAGTTTTGGTCTCCAAATCTGAGGAAGGACATTATAGCCATAGAGGGAGTGCAGAGAAGGTTCACCAGATTGATTCCTGGGATGTCAGGACTTTCATATGATGAAAGACTGGATAGACTTGGCTTATACTCGCTGGAATTTAGGAGATTGAGAGGGGATCTTATAGAAACGTACAAAATTCTTATGGGGTTGGACAGGCTAGATGCAGGAAGATTGTTCCCGATGTTGGGGAAGTCCAGGACAAGGGGTCACAACTTAAGGATAAGGGGGAAATCCTTTAAGACCGAGATGAGGAAAAACTTTTTCACACAGAGAGTGGTGAATCTCTGGAACTCTCTGCCACAGAGGGTAGTTGAGGCCAGTTCATTGGCTATATTTAAGAGGGAGTTAGATGTGGCCCTTGTGGCTAAAGGGATCAGGGGGTATGGAGAGAAGGCAGGTACGGGATACTGAGTTGGATGATCAGCCATGATCATATTGAATGGTGGTGCAGGCTCGAAGGGCCGAATGGCCTATTCCTGCACCTATTTTCTATGTATCTATCTATGTATCTATGTGTCTACCAAGGACTTAAATAATAATCCAAGATAAGCCCCCAAAAGCTCCTTGATACCTGCTGGATTGAAGGAAAACAACTTTCAACTAAACACAATTATTTTGATTACATACATCATTACATTTCTCTTTCCTACCCCCATCAACGACTCCCACCCTGTCCCAACCTATTACAACGTCTTTTCAAACGCGCTGGAGATCTCCTCTTTCAGTTGGTGCACCCAACCATCACTTGAGACAGTTCAACATTGTTTACTGTTGACTGTCTAATATGTACAAAACTCACAGGCAATGATCCCAGATAACCATCATCAGCACTTAGCCCTGTCTTCTTCAGTAACAGGATCGGAAGATGACTGAAAGCAGTTGTGTTTCCGTTATATCCCAGCTTTGAATAGAAGAATTATAAACTACTTGAGGTATTGGCACAGACTTCATTCCATGTAAAAGAGAAATCAGTGGTTTGAGAGTAGCTGGTCCTTAAATGTACTCATGAAAATGCCATACTCCAACTATGAAGACTAAACCTTTATCTTGCTGAGAGTACATTTTCTCTGCTTCCATTAATGTTCTCGGCATAATTCAATTGTTTTTTCAGAGCCATCTTCATTGTGATAGGACAACACAGCACTGACATTGCATGAGGATGCATTATATAAGAATAATTTTCCATCTTATGAGTACTGGACGGGAAGCTCAATAGACTGTGGCAACTCTATGGAATGCACATTCACCATTTCTTGATCATCCCCACTTCATACCCTTTCACAGCAGTGGAGCCACGAGCATGCTAAATATGGCAATTTATAATAATAGTTCAAAAATCTACGACAGGCCTTCAGTTTGATTACACCAGTTGGGCAGAAGCACTGGGTACTGTTCTTTACCCCCCATGGAATTCAAAGGGTTGTACTTCATTTACTAAGGAAGTACAATTACTTTTCATTAAACTTAGGCCTGCCTTTTCCTGTTTCTCAACAATTCTTCCAGATTCCACAAATGTATCACCTATCACAACTCTCCCAACCAGGATCATCCAGGTACACAAATGACCTTGGGAACCCTCCACAGCAACCACTCCATCATTCTCTAACATATAACAAATACAGAGGAATCTCTGAATGGTTGTCGGTTCCCTGGAGGGATAGGTTTAGGTTTATGATTGTCACATCTACCAAGGTACAGTGAAAAGCTTTGTTCTGCATGCTATCCAAACAGATCAGATATACCATAAATACAGATACAACCAGTTCAAACTCAGGTACAATAGATAGGACAAAGGGGAAGATACAGAGTGCAGACTATAGTTTCCAGCATTGGAGCACATCAGTTCCTTAGACATAGTCCAATGTCATCAATGGGGTGGAGGTAATAATTTATGCTTTGTGTATCGACAGTCAAAATCTTCTTACTCTGCTCCTCTTACACTATCTGTTGATGTGCTTGACTTAAATTCAATTCAGTGAATTGCTGCCCTTCAGACAAAACTGCAACTACGTAAGTCTTCTATTCTAGAAATATGATATTCTTTTAGATAAAGATTTAATTTACAGTCAACTTGGAACCTTCACACATCCTGAATGAATCATCATGTTTTAACTCTGACACAATGAACAACTTAACAGGTTCAATTATTTCCGCTTGGAGATGCCTGTCATTTTCTGCTTCCAATTGGTTTATTTTGAGTAGGTCACTGACTTTGCCTTGAAGAACCATAGTGGAATGTTAGGGTCACCGTGAACTTTGACCTGGATACCCTTCAAACCTTTCATATCTCTCTAGCACCTCCTGTAATTTTCCAGTCTCACCCACCTTAGCATGATGAATATTTGCACACTTCAGGGAATTTCTTTCAGTCGCCTCTTCAACAGGTTTGTTCCAGAGTCTGCAACCACTAACAGTGGTAAAGTTTTAACATTTCATACATATTTCACTATCATGTCACAAACTCCAACATTCAGATTTACCCATACATTTATAAATTCAGATATTGTGATTTTTGAATATTCAGTCTCATTCCTCAGAAAAACACCATTGTAACGCCGATGAATGATTCATTTTCATAACAGCACCACTTTGGTACCACCATTTAATACCTGAACTGACATTCAGATGGTACGATTTCCCTCCAGCAATGACACCCTTTGTTTATGTTTTTTGACTCGGTGCTCAGTTTGCTTTGAAATAGTGTGTTTTGCCGCTTGTACACCATGAAACTATTGATCTCACTTGCAAGCCCTGCATGATTTATCTAATCGGTTCTTCTGCTTGGGTAATACTCAGTCTGTTCTCAAAGGTCAGATGCGCCTCTGATAATAACTCTTACTGTAACCATTCATTGTTGATTCCACACCTTAATATGTCCCTTAACATTTGAGAGATTGTGTTGCTGTTATCACAGTAGTGATAACTTCCTCAATTTGAATACATATTCAACCACCATTTCAATTTCGAACATGGAACATAGAATATAGAAGAGTACAGAACAGCAATAGAACCCTCAGCCTACAATGTTGGTGCTAAACATAATGCCAAGTTAAATTATTCTCCACTACCTGTACGTGACCCATATTCCTCCATTCCCTACATTTCCATGTGCTGTTAAATACCACTACTGAAAGCCTATTAAATACCACTACTGTCTCTGCCTCCACCACTACACATGGTAATGCATTCAAAGCACCCACCACTCTGTGCACAAGAACTTGCCCCACACATTTCCTTTAAACTTGTCTCTCTCACCTCACTAAGCTCCCTGGTATACATTTCCACCCTGGGAAAAAGGTTCTGATTGTCCATCGCATCCACGCCTCTCATAATTTTACATGCCTCTATTAGGTCTTCCCTCAGCATCCAACACCCCAAAGAAAGAAAATCCAAATTTGTTCAATGTCTACTAATAGCTCTAATCCAGACAGCATTCTGGATTAGAGTAAATGAATAAATCTGAATAAATCTCTTCTACACTCTCTCCAAAGCCTCCACATCCTTCCGGTAATGGGGTGACCAGAACAGTGCCCAATACTCCTAATCCTGACCAAAATCCTACAAAGCTGCAGATACAAGGAACTGCAGATGCTGGTTTACAAAGTGCTGGACTCCAGCCACTTCAATGCCATATTCAATGCCACGAGTTATGAAGGAAAGCATATACCTTCTTTACTATTCTGTCTACATGTGTTGCCACTTTCAAGGTGCTGTGCACTTGAACCCCAAAATGTATCTGTACATCAATGCTGTTAACGGTCTTGCTATTAATGATATGCTTTCTCCTTACATTCAACCTCCTTCCCCTTACATGTGACCTCCATTTTCTTGCATGTGAATCAAACAACCCTTTCAAAATATTTCTTGCCTTGGGGTTAAAGTAGTTCTTCAACCAATCAAACTATTTTATTTTTTCTTATTACAAGGTTTGTCTGGGCTTAGCAAGTTTCACAATAAACTATACACATGGGCTTCCACCACGTTGATTGAGATAGACTCGTTAATTTTTATCATCAATGCTGTTTGTAACAATGATATGCAACAGTGTCAAATAAAGTAGCTTTTCTTTGCTCCAACCTATCTTCAGGAACAATTTTCCTTGGCACCAAAAGTTAAGTCTTAACCAGGCACGTGCCGTGAGTAATTACTCAGGGTAGGCAGTCAGTTAGCTTTAAAAAAAAAAATGAAACCGCGCATGCGCAGATTGTTCTCTCCGTAAAAATAAAAAATAAAAATAAAGACAGTAACAATTCAATTTGCCCAAGGCTTCCAAGTCTCCTTTATTCTGAATTACTGAATGGATGGGGGGTGAAGGGTGATGGCAGGTGGAGAGATGGTGGGAAAAACGGCACAGGGAAAAGTTGAATCAGTTGTCATCTAATTGAATGACAATACTTGTTCAAGGGACCAATTGGGGGGAGAGTTCCTTTCCGTGTGGAGAGTCTGTGCCAGGGGTGAAGTTGCGGGGAGGGCAGGAGTGTTGAGAAGGAGGGGGTCGGGGATAATGCCAGTAACTCACTCACTCACCGCTGCTGCGGCGCTCCGGGCATGGAGCCACCGCATTGTAGCCGGGAATAGAAGCAGATCGGGTGGCTGTGAGCGGCCGCCGGGAGCCGACAGCAGAACAGGCCGCCACTTCAGCGCCTTCTGCCGGCCCGCTCACCTCTGGCAGTGCTCTCCGCCTGAACACCTCTCACCCGACTTCGCTCATGTCAGCCGTTTCCCGGAAATCCTTAAAATCCCACAGCTGAGTAACCTCAATCACACTGTCGGAATTTAAGTACATGAGTGGGGCCAGCGAGCAGGAGAGAGGTTTTTAGACGGAGAACTGCCAGAGGTGAGCGGGGGCCGGCAAAAGGCGCTGAGGTGGCGGCCGGTTCCATTGTCCGGCCTTGCGTCCGCTCACAGCCACCCGAGCTACTTCTCCCCCCCCCCCCCCCCCGCCTCAATGCGGTGGCTCTGTGCAAGGAGCGTCGCAAGTGGCATGATCCCGATCCCCTCCTTCACAACATTCGTGCCCCCGGGCCAGACTCCCCAAACGCTGTGAAAGGAGCTCTCCCCCCACCCCCACACCCTGGGAAATATGGTATTTAAAAACATAAACACAAAATGTACTTACCACATTATCGGTACACAAACTCCATTCTTCTCTCTTTGTTTCCTAAGATACACTTAAAATAATGACAATCCATATTTGAAAACCCCGCCAAGAAACCAGCGCTGTGCATGCGCAGTGCTGCAAAGGCAGAATTTCAGCTGCCTTCAGCCCCGCTTGAAATTGATGGCTTGAAGCTGCACTTGAAACTTGGCATTATGTTTAGCACCAACATTGTAGGCTGAGTGTTCTGTTGCTGTTCTGTTCAAGGGTTACAAGTGCTGCGGATTGAAGGCACGGAGAATTATGCCTACCTAAGAGATCGATCTTTATTATTTATATTTAGTTATTACCATTTTATAATTTTAGTCAGGGTAGGCAGTGCCGACCTTGCCTACCCTGACGGCACGTACCTGGTCTTAACATACTGAAAAAAATGGAACTTTATCCTTTAAGATGTTTATTTATTTCCATCAAACCTTCAGAGTGCAGGTGTCTGTTCACACACCTCTTGAGATGTCAACCAATATGGCTTCTTCCAAAGACCTAAACCATGCTAAACCAGCTACACCATGACCCTTGCTGACCTGGAGAACAGCTGTCAACCATACACATTCATATATATTCATACACCATACAACCATACACATTCATATATATATATGTAAATTATATACATTACTACACCCCTTCCATCCTACTCACTCAAATGTTAGGATATCAGATAATTTGAAAAACACATTTAATAAATGCCTTACAATTTGCTGCATGTATTGGAAAGGGATTACCCTGCAGAGAAGATTTTATATAAAATGCTCGAGTAAGTCAGCGGGACAGGGTCTCGATCTGAAACGTCAACCATTCCTTCTCTCCAGAGGTGCTGCCTGTCCCGCTGAGTTACTCCAGCATTTTGTGTCTATTTTCAGTTTAAACCAGCATCTGCAGTTCCTTCCTACATGGGAAGATTTTATGTGAATCCTCATGATGTTGAACTAAATGCAATGGGACACCATCAGGAATATCAGCACACTTGTCTTATGACCAATACATTATATTTCCATCTTTGCTTTCATGAGCAGAAATTCAATGATGAGTATCCACATATCAGCAGATTATTGACTTGCTGCCTCCTCCCTGGCTTTACCTTTGATTGAAGTGTCAAAATGCCCATCTTGGTTTCAGGTTAATAAACACAAAGGATGGTGGGTGTATGGAACAAGCTGCAAGAGGAGGTAGTCGAGGCAGGGACTATCCCAACGTTTAAGAAATGTTTAAGAAACAGTTAAGACAGGTACATGGATAGGACAGGTTTGGAGGGATATGGACCAAACGCAGGCAGATGAGACTAGTGTAGATGGGACACTATGTAACAAGATGGTATATTGGCCGGTGTAGGCAGGTTAAGCCAAAGGTCCTGGTTCCACACTGTATCAATGACTCTATCTGCTGGTTGACCATAAACGTCAAGGTCTAAAAACAGCCCAAGAGGTTACATGCAGTCACTTCTTTGCATCTACAATTGCAAAGGATATTTTCCCAAGGAACACTGCTGAGTGTTATGAGCTTTTTTCAGGACCCCCAACTACTTCCATATGCAAGGAAAGTACTCTGAACATGAAGAATTTATTCCTATTGTTGTCTCTAGCATGGAAGTTCATCTGTATCCTCGGGGGTGAGGTATACGTCAGGCTCCAACCAGTAAACCAATTTGTTACCAATTCTCTAGCAGAGAGCAGCATTATCGAGACACCTTTTGTGTTCATATCCTGTACGGAGCTCTCCATTATCCCAATATTCAACATTTTGCTTTAATCTCCTTTCCTTCTCTTCAAGAGTCCTTCATCAATACATGTGGTCAAATACTTGTCGAAGGAGGGGGCTTTAATGGAGAATTGAGATATAGCGATGCAAAGTGGTTTGAAGAGAGAAATCTAGTGCTTCAGGCTATGATGATAGTATTTGTGAGAAGACAGTGATATGTAAATAAGTAACAGCTAAAAAGGTTAAAGTTTCCCTTTTAAGGATTCTGACTTGTCTCGAAAACACTGCAGTCATCTTTAAATTTAAAACCTACATGTTCTAACTTTGTCATTTCAAATATGATGCGATGTCAGTTCCATAAAGTAGATTTACTTTACCTAGACAATTTCAATAAAGACAGTGGAATATCTAATAATCTGTTTTCATTAATCTCAGCGATGATGCTCACATTCATTACACTTCAGACATTTTAAATCTCCGAAAGTAGTGACCACAGATCGCATGAGCAGGTGAGCTACAGCAGGCTAGCTGCAGGAGCCAACTCGAACTGGGTTCAGGCACAGAAAGTGCAGTCACACAATGCACCCACCGCAACCAGTGCATGCTGTACATTTGACCCTTACTGTAAGCACAACAACCTTTTACTCTCATGTGGTGTCTCAGACCACCAGCTCACCCCTTTGCAATGTAAGTCTTGGTTGAAATACATGGCTATTTGGCAAAGTAGAATAATACTTTATTGTTAAATGCATTAGACATTCCGAGTTAGATAACAATTTGCTGCTTCTAAAAAGTACATTATGACAAATTAGGGCCTATCCCATGAAAAAAACATATCCTATGGTCTCCCAGATATGAACTACGTGAAAGTGAGAGTAGGGTGGAGATTGGCAGTGACATTTTTCCAATGCCATGTCCCCAATGATTCTTAGTTACTTCAGAATTTTGGATTAATCTGTCTGACAGAGCTTACGGAGCAAAGTTAGTGAAGGGGGGGCGTGAGAGGTGAATGGTATTTAAGTTATTGCTAATGCCATGGTACGAACATGCTCTGAAGGACTTGATCCCATCGTTAAAGAAACAGTTTGACAGGTACATGGATAGGACAGGCTTGGAGGGATATGGACCAAGAGCAGGCAAGTGGGACTTGTGTAGCTTGGACATGTTGGCCGGTGTGGGCAAGTTGGGCCGAAGGGCCTGTTTCCACACTGTATAACTCTATGACTCTATAAGGAATCCACTGACAATGATCAGGATGTTCAAAATAGGAGGGAATACCATTAACCAGACAGTCATGGTGAAGTGCTGGAAAAACAATTAATAAATTAATTAATTTACAGCAACAAAGTGCTGGAGAAACAGTGACGCAGTCAAAGACACAGGAGACCGTAGATACTGGAATATTGAGCAAAATACAAACTGCTGATGGAACTCAGTGAGACAGGCAACATCAATGGAGGGAAATGGGCAGACGATGTTTCGGATCGGGACATTTCTTCCAACCCAACTTAAAACATCGTCTTCCTATTTACCTCCACAGATGCTGCCTGTCTCACTGAGTTCCATCAGCAGTTTGTATTTGCTCAAGATTCCAGTATCTGTGGTCTCCTGTGTCTTTGAATAAATTTACAAGTCTGATGCAGGGAACAATGCTTGTCTGAAGTAAATGCATTCCAATGCCCTTATGATCGGTTGCAATAAGAGTGGATATAATACATTCAAGGGTTTGTGTCGGGACAACATTTCACTCAGCCCACCTGCCGCTGAAACTTTCAGATCCCTCCATTTACAAACTCTCCAACACCTTAAAATGCTCCAACGTCCGGTCATCCTTTGGCATCCATTTAATATCTCACAGAGGTGCAGCTAATACAGCTGCTGACTCGCAGCTCCTGCAACCTGGATTCAGTGCTGATCTTCAGTGCTGTCTATGTCCTGCCTATCAGCACAGGTTGTGTATAATCAGAGTTATCATGGTTGACATATGGATTTGGTAGATTTCTCAGAGACTGTTCTGATAGTCCATTTGGAATGTTTTGAGATGTGGTTTCTACATGATCACAGAGGATACAGGGATGGTGGTTACTGCTGCTCATTAGACCATGAGCTTGATGCTGGGTTTGAGGTTTTCATTAAACTCAATTTTCCTCAGTCAGTCATAGGAGAACCATGGTCAATCCTACCAATGACATTTACCCTCACTTAGATGTGACTGTCAGGATATGGGACGAAATCAAGAGCCTCACTGTGTATATCATAGAAACATAGAAAAATAGAAAATAGGTGCAGTAGTAGGCCATTCAGCCCTTCGAGCCAGCACCTCCATTCAATATGAACATGGCTGATCATCCAAAATCAGTACCCCATTCCTGCTTTCTCCCCATATCCCTTGATTATGTTAGCCCTAAGAGCTATATCTATCTCTCTTGAACATATCGATAATCAGCAGTTAACATTGAGAACACAGTGGGGTTAATTACTGACATTTTAATTAAAGCCCTGTCCTACGGTACGAGTTCATTCCAAGAACTCTCCCGAGTTTAAAAAAAAATCAAATTCATGGTAAGCACGGAGAATGAATGTAGCGGGTACGTCGGAGCTCGGGGACGTCTCTTAGCGCTAACGGCAGGTACTCGGGAAGACTTGCTAATGGCAGGTAACCAGGGGAAGACTCGTGAAGATTTTTCAAAATGATGAAAAATGTCCACGAGAGCCCCGAGTACCGATGAGTGGCCATTACCGTAAATCTCCGAGCGAATCAGGGCAAACTCGGGAGAACTCTTGGAATGAACTCGTACCGTGGGACAGGGGTTTTAGCTTGCAGATATTTCAGTGGAATTTTTGCACAATTCTAGAACTATCATCAGGCAGTGTAACTATACCGCAAATGACAATTGCTGCATCAGTCTAAACATTTGCAAAACTTGCAACCCATGCTGGTGGTCTTCTCCCTTCAATATTATGACTTATTTTTTCATCTCACTCTTGACTGCCCACTCAGACTGGGTCTGCAGTTGCATTACCATATAAGCTGTGATTTAAACTCTCATCTAAATTGTTGCCTGCAGCACCTAATTCTAACAATGGGACATCAAATGCTGCCAAAACCTTCACTCATGCTACACTTGTCTGAAGACTAAGTTTCTTATAAACCTTCCCATCTCCACTTGCACAAATCCATTCCAAGTTACCCAGCTACATCCGGCCCAGCTTCCCCCCCATCTCCACCTGGGTGTCCACATCGACACAGCAGTTGCACAAAATGTATTCAGTGTGCTTTTTCCCCGTTTGCTAGATTCCCGTGCAAATTTAATTCCTGATAACTTCACCAGATAATCTAATCCCTAAATCCATTGTAAACAGTTGCCAGGTTGACGTAAACACTTGTTATTACCTTTGAATGACCTCAATTCTCCCTTCAGTCGTTATTAAAGGGACTCTACCCACTGATGAAGTCAGTGCCTTTGCTAGAATTTACACCCTTGTGTATTTCCCTTGTCAGAATTCCTACTCATGTGCCAAAGGACTGGAGTTCATATCCATCACAATTTTTCTTCTTTTATCTGTCTTTAGCACCCCAGACTGTATTAACAATGACTTGAATTGTTTTGAGTTGTGCAAAATCAAGAGATTCAGGACTTACACCACCATTTTCTTTCTACATTATGCCACAAAGTATCGCTCTTAGAAGCCTTCAATACCACATCACCAATCAGCTTCACTCTCTTCGCCCTCGTCACTTTTCCAGCCAGGATTGTGGCCCATTCCATGATTAGCAGAAATCCTATGAGACTGCAGTGGGAATGTTGGTGAGCCAGAGGTCGGAATTGCTGTTTAGAAGATTACATTGATCTTTTGAAAAGTTATTTAATTGTAATCTTTAACCTAAACTGCAGCACAAGTTGGCCCAGAGGAGTACTCGAGCATCCATGATACAACAAATCATTAAAGATATAATAAGCTGGCAGCTTAAGAAAGAATCAATAGTTGGCAATGGTGGTTTAGACTCAATTTGAGACAGAAAATGACTGCAATAACCTTGATGGAACAATAAACTGAGGAAGGCCGTGGAAACATGAAAAGGATATAGTTGCCAGAAATATGGATGACGAAGGCAACCTGAATATGATTGGCAAAACAACTAAAAGTAGCATGAGAATATTTTATTTAAACAGTGAGTGGTTGCAGTCTAGAGTACACTGCAGTGTTGGAGGTCGATTCAATTGTAATGTTCAAATGAGATCCGGGTAAGTGTCTGAAAGGGAAGAATGTGCAGAGCGGGTGACTGAGAGTAGCTGGTGCAGACATGACAGGCGAGTGACCTCCTAAAGACCTGTAACTATTCTGTGATAGACACAAAATGCTGGTCCACAATGTCCTCCTTCATTTAAAAAAATGGAAATATCCCTAATGATTGACATTTATCTTGCTGGGGGAGCAGTGGACGTGGAATTAATCAGGCTTTTCAAAAGTGAGAGGAAATAATGTGCTGGGTCTTGGAGAAAGAGCAGTAAAAGGACTAGGCAACAGAAATGGTGGTCCAAAGACTAACAGGGTCATTGCACTCAGAACCTGCATGGTCTCGAATCGGACCAGAAGCACTTAAGTTATGTAAACATTTCATAAAATGTGTGGACTATAAGCAAAAATCAGCTGGTGTTTTTACTTTCTTTTCAATACCAGTTTTTCTTCAGTTATAACAATACAGGTTTCACACTGACTTCCAATACTGCCTATGGAGTTTATACTTTCTTCCTGTGTCTTTGTAGGTTTCCGTTTGGTGCTTCCCACACTCCAAGAAATAAAGATTGCTAGGTTAGTTGACCATTGTAAGTTGCCCCTACTGCATAGGTGAGTGGTGGAATTGGGGTGGAGTTGATGGGAATGTAGGGAGAATATATCATGAAAAATTAGTGAGGAACAATTTTGCTTTGAGAGCCAGCACAGACACAAAGGTCCACAATGTCCTCCTTCTTTTAAAAAAAAAATGGAAATATCCTTAAAAAACCTTTGTGTCTGTGCTGGCTCTCAAAGCATAATTGTTCCTCACTAATTTGTCATGATATATTCTCCCTACATTCCCATCAACTCCACCCCAATTCCACCACTCACCTATGCAGTAGGGGCAACTTACAATGGTCAACTAACCTAGCAATCTTTATTTCTTGGAGTGTGGGAAGCACCAAACGGAAACCTACAAAGACACAGGAAGAAAGTATAAACTCCATAGGCAGTATTGGAAGTCAGCGTGAAACCTGCATTGTTGGAGCAGTGAGGCAGCAAATCTAACAGTTGTGCCATCACTCCTATTTCTGCAAAATAGATAACAATCAGCATGGGAGCACCTCAAGGCTGCGTGCTCAGCACCCCGCTGTACTCACTCTATACTCATGACTGCGTAGCCGGACATAGTGCAAACTCCATCATCAAGTTCACCGACGACACCATTGTTGTGGGACGTATCACTGATCGGGACGAGTCAGAGTACAGAAGTGAGATCGACCGATTGACCAAATGGTGCCAGCACAATAACCTGGCTCTCAACACCAGCAAAACCAAGGAACTGATTGTGGACTTTGGAAGGGGTAGGATGGGGACCCACAGTCCCGTTTATATCAACGGGTTGATGGTGGAAAGGGTCAAGAACTTCAAATTCCTGGAGTGCATATTTCCGAAGATCTCTCCTGGTCCCAGAACACTGATGCAATCACAAAGAAAGCACATCAGCGCCTCTACTTCCTGAGAAGATTATGGAGAGTCGGTTTGTCAAGAAGGACTCTCTCGAACTTCTACAGGTGCACAGTAGAGAGCATGCTGACCAGTTGCATCATGGCTTGGTATGGCAACCTGAGCATCCAGGAGCGGAAAAGGCTGCAAAAAGTTGTAAACACTGCCCAGTCCATCATCGGCTATGACTTCCCTATCATCGAGGGGATCTATAGCAGTCTCTGTCTCAAAAGGGCTGCCAACATCATCAAGGACCCACACCATCCTGGCCACACACTCATCTCTCCGTTGCCATCAGGTAGAAGGTACAGGAGCCTGAAATCTGCAACATCTAGATTCAGGAACAGCTTCTTCCCCACAGCCATCAAACTATTAAACACAACTTCAAACAAACTCTGAAGTATAACAGCCTAGTGCACTTCATCTGTTTATTTCTGTGTGTATATATATATATATTCTATGGTATAAGGACACACTGATCTGATCTGTATTGATGCCTACAATATGCTGTTGTGCTGCAGCAAGCAAGAATTTCATTGTCCTATCTGGGACATAGAAACATAAAAACATAGAAAACAGGTGCAGGAGGAGGCCATTCGGACCTTCGAGCCAGCACTGCCATTCTTTGTGATCATGGCCAATCGTCCCAAATCAATAACCCGTGCCTGCCTTCTCCCCATATCCCTTGATTCCACCAGCCCCTAGAGCTCCATCTAACTCTCTGGACACATGACAATAAACTCTCTTGACTTGACTTGACTTGACTTGCCTTATTATCCAATATCTGTGCCCCTCAGTCCTTGAACCATTCTGGACCAGAGGAGCTGAACCAGATAGCCCAGTAATGACACCAGACCATTGAATGGAAGGAAGCACCATGTGCTTGATGGGGTATCAAAGCAACCTGTTGTGTAATGCTACTCTTGGCCATTTAAGATGCATGGTGAAGTGCTGGAAAACTTGGACCTCATATCTCAGGAGCCACTTCATGCCAAAGGCAGGCATCGATATTGAAATTCACATTACATTTAATGCATAGCCTTTGGTTAATTGAGAAAAAAAGGTGTTTGAAAAGTAAAGATCTCAAATTTGGCACAAAACTCATGGTATGCTGGGTAGTGGTGATCACATATGATTTTCAGAGTTGGATTATTTATGGCAGGCATCTTACAGCACTTGAAATACACCACTAATGCTATTACCACAAATTTTCAAATTCAGGAGAAGGATAAATTAACCAAAATCAGTGTCCTTATCCAGGCAATATCCCTGGCATTGAGACCCTAGTTACACTCACAGCTACATTATGTTGACCATGTCATTCACATGCCTGACACCAGATCCACAAATTAGATTCTTTATTCTTAGTTCTGATATAGGCAGACATACATGCTCAAAACCTCCTTAAGAAATGCAATGTCCACTCTGGCACTTGGAACTTTCTGGCCAATGTCCACTCAATGTGGAGAAGGAGTATTTGGATAGTATTGAGAACCTTGGAGTCATGCATAGAAGCCAGCATAAGCAGTGGAAGGGATGTGCCCTACCTCAGCCACCTCCTGCACTGTCTGTGGAAGAGTCTGCAATTTCCACATCAGCTAAATCACTCACAACACACAATACTAGAGCTGAAGTAAGTCATCCATACATAAGAAGAGTTGCCTCAGAAAATAAAATCTGTATGCAGTTTGCTTTTAGAGCTCTGATAGTCTGAATCTCCTGCTGATGAAGCAATTTGTTCTTAGATTCCTTCAATCCCCAGCTGATTTTCCTTAAGCCCAAAGCTCATTTGCCCTGACCCATGTGTAAGTTGACTTGTGACCCAAGTTTCCTGATCATTTCCTGTCTCATTGATAACCATTATGGTACTAAACAGTTTTGTGAAGACTCTTTTGAGATAAATATAAAATTAACTCAAATTTCAAGTCATTCTATCGTCTTTTAGAACCGTGGATGTTAATAGTGATTATTTTTCTGATTTGCTGGCAACGGTTTGGAGACAATAGCATCTTAGAAATGTTGACAGAGAAAGGCAAAGCTGCATTGATGTAAGAAAATTGATGCACTGATAACAAATGATTCTGTGCCTCTATGTTGCTGTGGTTCAGATTGCAGCATCCTGATGGTCACATGGATGGGAGTTCTGTCATATATCTTCTAACAAGTAGCTTTACAATACAAAACAAGGAATGATCAAGAGCTATACCATAGACAAGATTACAGCAACTTCCCTTGTGCTATGTGTGCATGTTGATGGGAAGGTGAAAGAAAATAGGTGCAGGGAAATAATAGAGGCTTGGGTGAGATGGGTCAGTAAGCTGAACGGCATCCTTTGATGCTATAACAAATGACAAAACCAAATTTTATCTGAAGAATGAACAAATCAATAACACATTAACTGGATGCAGATCTTGGCAATCCGTGGATATTAGTGAGTTGTGCCTGGATATAAGACCAAATAGAATCCTTTGCTCCAGAGCGGATTCACAGATCATACCTTCCACAGGAACAATTATTCATTGGTTGCCTACATATTGAGCTCTTCTTATTTCCTCCTGTCAAAGCAATTGGTGTTCAATTATTTAAGTCAATTGCGTTGCCATGGTATCATATAAGTAAATGACAAAATCTATTAACTGGACTCCTGGGTCATGTATAAACTCATTGCTTTTGATATTAGTTTCAGGAGAAGTGAAAGCATTGTCTATACTTTACTTAGGTGCTAGCACTCCACGCAAAGATCATTTAGCAATGATTCTTACCAATGGATGTTGGCGTAAGCAAGCGACAGCATATTATGCAAGTCCGGTGTTCTAGTTAGACAGGAACTGTTCAAGATTGTTGACATCTAATTTAATAGAAAGACTTGCTAATGGAATGAATAGAATGTCCTCACCAAAAATTATTAATAAGAGTGAATAGAGACTAAAACTAGACAATCTGTATTTAATTGCTCTGAATCAGATATCAGTGCCTTCTAAAGGTGTGAATTCCATTTGTTAATATTTAAGTGAAAGTTTTGATTGCTTCAACACAGTCCAATCTCATTCAGGTTCACTTAAGAAGAAAGCAGAACAAATAAAATTAGATGACAAAAAGAGCTCAAAGACCTCCATCTCCCTGGTTTAGAATAGCATTTCCAGTTGTTTGCATCCAATATGCATTACTTAAAGAGGTGGAAGAGTAATTTTCAAGGAGAATCTGGGAAACATTTAGATAAATATTTACAGCAGAGTGGGATCACTTGGTTAGTTTTATCAAAAAGCTGTCGCAAGCAAAATGGACCATACTGCTTCTTCCTGTGTTGACTAATTGTATGTCAAATGTTCTCAAATCAGAAACAGCTCTAATCAACATAGGGAGGTTTTTCGTCTGCATAAAATATTTGCAAACATTTTCCTCAGGTGATGCTATTTGATATTTTATTACCTTTTCAATCTGATGATTTTCTTTACATGATTCTGAATGATATTTGGAACAGTTGATGCGTTATAGTGCACAGTATATAAACAAGCTGAATCTTCCACTTAGTGGCTGCATCCTTCCTGATTTCAGCTCATGCACCTTTACCATCGTGGAGGAAAGCAATTTACTTTGGCAATCTGTCACTATGGCAACACTCTATTTAGAGTCATGTAAACACAAAATCTAACTCCAGTAATGGACCACGTCTGGGTCTTTGTGCCCACACTAATGATGAAAGAGTTTGTACATTGGCAGCTAAGCTAGAACTGGCTGATGGAGCTTAGTCATCACAACAGTCATATCACTGCTGCATTGTACTTGTGTTCGGAAGGGGATCGTGGATACATAGATTGGGCATTAAGGAAGTATTGATGTTCTTTATATGGCAAAGGATCATGATATTTATAGCATCCCTATCCATTTCCAATAGGAAGCACAGTTCTTTCTCAAGGCCAGCATCCAAGCTGGATCATGGTCATTCGGGAGTTACCATCAGTCATGGCTCAATGACAACATGCTCCACTGACTTATAGAGTTACACCATGGAAACAGGTCCTTCGACCCACCATCCAAACTGACCATCAACCACCCATTTTACACGATACTAACGTTCATGCCATTGTTTATTCTCCTCATATCTCATCAGTTTTCCCCAGATTCTACTGCTCACTTACACACCATGGACAATTTACAGCAGCTATTTAATGAACCAATCCACATATCTTTCAGATGTGAGAGGACATCAAAGCACCTGGAAGAAACTCACATAGTCTAAGGGAGAACATGCAAACTCCACACAGATGGCACTTGAGGTCAGAATTTAACCCAGGTCCCAGGTGCTGTGAACGGTCCCTGTGCCACCCTAGAGATGACCCCACCATGGTTATTCTTCAACCAATACCGAAAGCAGTGGGCCCAGGAATTCTCCTGCGTGGCAAAGTGTCATTATAGTGGCCCTCTAAGCGGGGCCTGTAACAGCTTTTTGTGAGAAAGAGAAACTCCATCGCTCACAGGGTTTATCACTGGCGAGCAGGTTAAGCCTTGACTATGTGAGGGCATGCGGCCTGCCAGATCTATCATTGCTCGTATCAAGCTAAGTAGCCCAAAGACCTGTGCTGAGGGGGAAGGTGCAGATTGGAGAGAGGGTGAGGACAGGGTTTTAGGGTGTAAATTGAACCACACTGAGGTGAGTTTTGACCCTGGTGCAGAGGCTGTATAGAAGCATCAGACGCTGGGGTATCAACTGACAAAACATCAGGGATGCACAACATTTTAAATTTGAACTTGGACTTGGATCTTGAAGCTTTAAGTATTGAATGAAGCATTGTTTAAATGCAGACATGGTTTTCTGTCCCCTCCATCATCCTTCCAGGCCATGAGTTCCAGACCAATGCTCTCGATGAGAAAGAATGTCCTCCTCTCCCTTCTAATCCTTCCACTAATTACATTAAATCTCATCCCCTTGTTCTCGGCCACACAAATGAGCAGAATGGGTTCTTCCTATTTGTGCAGCTATAAACCTCTCTTAATGTTTTATACCTCAGTTAAATATCTCCTCAGACTCCTCTGTTCCAAAGAAAGCAACAGCAGGTAGACACAAAATGCTGGAGTAACTCAACGGGTCAGGCAGCATCTCTGGAGAGATGGAATGGGTGACGTTTCAGGTCTAGACCCTTCTTCAGACTGATGTCAGGGGAGGGGGCGGAACAGAGGTAGAATGTAGTCGGAGACAGTAAGACTAGCGGGAGAACTGGGAAGGGGAGGGGATGGAGAGAGAGGGAAATCAAGGGCTATTTGAAGTTAACAATGTCCATGTTCATACCGCTGGGGTGTAAGCTACCCAAGCGAAATATGAGGTGCTGTTCCTCCAATTTGCGCTGTGCCTCATTCTGACAATGGAGGAGGCCCAGCGCAGAATGGTCAGATTAGGAATGGGAGGGGGAGTTAAAGTGCTGAGCAACCAGGAGATCAGGTAGGTTAAGGTGGACTGAGTGGAGGTGTTCAGCGAAACGATCGCCGAGCCTGCGCATGGTCTCGCCGATGTACAGAAATTGACACCTGGAACAACGGATAAAGTAGATGAGGTTTGAGGAGGTGCAAGTGAACCTCTGCCTCACCTGAAAAAAACCACCCCCCTCGACTCCGTGGATGGAGTCGAGGGGGGAGGTAAAGGGACAGGTGTTGCACCTCCTGCGGTTGCAGGGAAAAGTACCTGGGGAGAGGGTGGTTTAGGTTGAAAGATAAAGCAACAGCAACCTTTGCAACCTTCTCTGCAGCTAATGTCTTGCTTTAAGGAAATTTCCATATTGCTTTGGCTCATTGGCTTTAATGAAACATGCCAACAGCAAGCTTGAAAATCAACTTTGTTGTCTAGAAAATATGTTATCATTTTAGATACAAGGAAAATAATATGAAAAAAAGAAGTAATGAGGTGCAAGCAAGCTTTGTGTCTTCAATAACAATTGGGCAAATGTGTTAATGTGCAGTTTCCTTTCTGCTGTTTAACACAGATGTTAAGTACTTAAGGTAATAAAGGGTTTACTTCTGTCACTGTAACACTGGACAGAAATTCCATCCAGATGTACTGAAACAATGTTGTGTAATGTCACACTACTAATTTGAACAACTAGTAATCTATAATTTCCAAGCATGCACAGATCCATGTTCTCTTCCCCAATGTACACAAGGAGTAATTTAATAGACTAATATTGTCAGTCTAAGGCAGCTTCTAACAGGCTGAGAAAAAAAAGATCTTGACGATTAGTTAATTATGTTTACAGAATAAATGAAGGTTACTGTGGGATTTTATTTTTGTCTGATCAATGCTTCTTTTTGTGCTGTGAATGGATTGAAGTGTTTACCCCCTGGTAAATTGAAGACCTCGTTATCAGGAATCTGTTTCTCCCTTCATCGCACCCCCAAATCTGCCTTTGTGCTGGGTAGAAATGAATGCTCCTCAAAACAGGTCAATGGATTGGCACAGTAAAGCAAATTGCCGCAGAATTCAAAGCGCAGATGGTTGCAGTTACTGAATCAGCTGTCAGTTACCGAATCAATCTCTACTCTCAGGTGGAATTATACCCATTGGAATTTGCCACAAATACTCGATAAAACATTTCAAAGTTTTATACGAGTTCTGGGCTCGCTATCTTCAGGCAGACCCAAGGCCTTGGGGAAGGACACAGACATTTACAATTTACTAGATTGATACCAGTGTAGCCCAACCATCAACATTCATTCACTGTGTTTCATTCGAAGCTGCAGGTAGTGTAGAGGAAATAAACATGTTTGGCAACATTTGCTAGAGAAAGATTGACCATGAAAAGCCTGGCAACATCAAAATCTGAACAGCATTTCAATTCCCACATTTGATTTTTCACTAAGATTGTTGTTTCTGGCCTTGGCAGTGTTGCCATCACGATTCTTCCTGCACCCCATTGCAATCAAACTCTATCCTTATTTTTGTAATTTTAATAAGCAATAACTCCAGGCAAGTTTCACACCTCTGCACAGTTAGTCCAGAGTTGAACTGCCTTTCATCTACATAGATATTCAAGGGGGTGTAGTACCCAACTGCTCAGCACCTCAACTACTGAATCAAATGCTGTTTAAATGCAGACAAGGTTTTTGCTCCCAATCATCCTTTCAGGCAATGTGTTCTATAACCACCGGTGTTCTGGGTGAGAAAGTATTTCCTCCATTCCCCTCTCATTCTTTCATCAATTACTTTCAATCACAGCCCACTGAGCAGAATAGATTCTTCCTGTTTGTGCAAATATAAACCTCTCATAATATTTTATACCGCGATTAAATCTCCCTTCAGCCTCCTCTGTTCCAAAGAAAGCAATAGTAGCCTCTGCAATCTTTCCTCGCAGTTAATGTCTTACTTTATTGTGATTTCCACATTGCTGTGGCTCAATGGCTTCAATAAAACACATCAGCAGCAAGCTTTAAAACCAACACCACTGTCTAGAAAAGCGATTTATATTTAGCTGTATTTAATTGTAGGTGCTCTGGTTTCCACCCACATCCTGAAAATGTTGGGGTTTGGTTGGTTAATTGCCCATTGCAAATTGCCCCTATTGTGTAGATGAGCGTTAGAATCTGGAGGAATGGGAACTAGTTGATGGGAATGTAGGAAAATAAAATAGGTTAAGATAGGATGAGTATAAAATAATCAACATACTGTAGAAACATAGAAAATAGGTGCAGGAGTGGGCCATTCGACCCCTTCAAGACAGCACCGCCATTCAATATGATCATGGCTGATCATCCAAAATCAGTACCCTGTTCCTGCTTTCTCCCCATATCCCTTGATTCCATTAGCCCTAAAGGGCCTGTCCCACTGTACGAGGTAATTCAAGATTTTTCCCGAGTTTCCCCTGATTCGAACTCGGAGAATTACGGTAATAGCCGCTTTTAGGTACTTGGGGCTCTCGTGGACATTTTTCAACATGTTGAAAAATCTTCACGAGCTTACCGCGTTTCCCGAGTACCTGCCGTTAGCGTTACGAGCCGCTAAGAGATGTCCCGAGCTCCGACGTACCCGCTACATACATTTTTTTAAACTCGGGAGAGCTCTTGAATTACCTCGTACAGTGGGACAGGCCCTTAAGAGCTATATCTAACTCTCTCTTGAATACATCCATTGAAGCCTTCACTGCCTTCTGTGGCAGAGAATTCCACAGATTCACAATTCTTGGGGTGAACATTTTTCCTCATCTCAGTCCTACAGTAAATGGCCTACCCTTTATTCTTAAACTGTGACCCCTGCTTCTGGACTCCCCCAACATCGGGAACATTTTTTCCTGCATCTGGCCTGTCCAATCCCATAGAATGTTATGTTTTTATAAGATTTCCTCTCATCCTTCTAAATTCCAGTGAATATCAGCCCAGCTGATCTGTTCTTTCACTATATGTCAGTTCTGCCATCCCAGGAACAAGCCTGGTGAACCTACGCTGCACTCCCTCAATAGCAATAATGTCCTTCCTCAAATTAAGGGACCAAAATTGCACCCAATACTCCAGGTGTGGTTTCACCAGGGCCCCTGTACAACTGCAGTAGGACCTCCTTGCTCCAATGCTCAAATCCTCTCACTATGAAGGCCAACATGCCATTTGCTTTTTTCACTGCCTGCTGTACCTGCCAGGGGCAGAAATCCTGGGGGGGGGGGGCAGGGGGGACACGTCCCCCCCCCCCCTGTTTTGAGAGGCGGGGGACGATCGCCCCCCCCCCCCATTTTTTGTAGTCCGGATTTTAAAACCCGGTGAAATCTCCGCTTTCCGCGAGTCAGTGGGGGTGGGACTGCTGATCGAGGGCACCGATTGGACGAGAGAGACATCGGTCAACAGGCAGTGGGGGCAGTGCGGGTGGGACATGATGATTCAGTGCGAATCATGGAGGAGGGAGGAGTCGGTCAGAGGCGGAAGTGGTGGGGTGGGACTGAGGATAGAGCGCGGTGATTGGAGGAGGGAGATGTGCCCAGGTCATAGGGTCACAAGCGAACAACACTCTCGGCAGCCCTGGACACAGACCTGCGCCTCTTACACAGCCAGGATCGATCCCGGCTCTCCATCGCTGCAATCGCTGCCGAACTGCCACTGGACCATCCCCGTCCCCACCCGAGTGCCCCACGCCCGGGGATGGCCAGAGACGTCGGGAGTCAGACGGGAGGCCCAAAGCCAGCGCAGAGAAGCAGTGGTAAATCTAGCTCAACTCTGCCTGTCCCGCCAGGTTAACCTACAGCCCTGCCTGGACTTACGGGAAATATGGTCCAGGCTTACAGCCAGCGCGGAGAAGCAGCACTAGCTCCACGGCTCCGGACTGGTATTCCATCAGTCCAGGCAGGGCTGTAGGTTAACCCGGCGAGACAGGCAGAGTTGAGCTGGATTTAGCGCTGGATTGAGCTGAAATTACCATTCACAGGGCCCAAGGCTGAAGCCTCCGAAGCCTCGCGTGTGTGTGTGAGTGTGCGCATGTGCGCGCGGCCGGCAAGGAATTGTGTCCACCCTGTCCCCCGGTCCTCCCCCATATTTTGATAGTGATTTCCATGCCTGGTACCTGCATACATACTTTCAGTGACTGATGTACAAGGACACCCAGGTCTCATTGCACCTTCCTTTTTCCTAATCTGACACCATTCAGATAATAATCTGCGTTCTTGTTCTTGCTAACAAATTGGATAACCTCACATATATCCACATTATACTGCATCTGCCATGCATCTGCCCACTCACCCAACCTATCCAAGTCACCCTGCAGCTTCATAGCATCCTCCTCGCAGCTCACACTGCCACCCAGCTTTGTGTCATTGACAAACTTGGAGATGTTACATTTAATTCCTCGGTCTATATCTTTAATATATATTGAAAATAACTGGGGCCCCAGCTCTAAGCATTGCGGCTTATTCACTGCCTGACATTCTGAAAAGGACCCGTTAATTCCTACACTTTGCTTCCTGTCTGCCAAACAGTTCTCTATCCATGTCAATACCCTACCCCTAATACTGTGTGCTCTAATTTTGAGCACTATTCTCTTGTGTGGGACTTTGTCAAAGGCTTTTTGAAAGTCCAGATACACCACATCCACATACTCTCCCCAATCCATTCTACTTGTTACATCCTCAAAAAATTCCATAAGATTAGTCAAGCATGATTTCCCCTTCATAGATCTATGCTGACTTTGACAGATCCAGTCACAGCTTTCCAAATGCGCTGCTATTACATCTTTAATAATCAACTCAAGCATCTCCCCCACTACCGATGTAAGGCTAATTCCCTGTTTACTCTCTCCCTCCTATCTTAAAAAGTGGGGTTACATTAGCTACCCTCCAGTCTACAGGAACTGATCCAGAGTCTATAGAAGATTGGAAAATGATCATCAATGCATTCACGATTTCTAGGCCCATCTCTTTGAGTATTATGGGATGCAGACCATCAGGTCCTCGGCATTTATCTACATTCAGTCCCAACAGTTTAACTAACACCATTTCCTGACTATCGTTGATTTCCTTCAGTTAGACAATAGACAATAGGTGCAGGAATAGGCCATTCGGCCCTTTGAGCCAGCACCGCCATTCAATGTGATCATGGCTGATCATCCCCAATCAGTACCCTGTTCCTGCCTTCTCCCCATATCCCCTGACTCCGCTATCCTTAAGTGCCTCTCTCTTGAAAGTATCCAGAGAACCAGCCTCCACCACCCTCTCAGGTAGAGAATTTCACAGACTCACAACTCTCTGTGTGAAAAAGTGTTTCCTCGTCTACGTTCTAAATGGCTTATCTCTTATTCTTAAACTGTGGCCCCTTGTTCTGGACTCCCCCAACATCGGGAACATGTTTCATGCCTCTAGCATGTCTAAACCCTTAAGAATCGTATATGTTTCTATAAGATCCCCTTAAGTACACAATAAGTACTTCCTCCCTCCTGTTAGAACCTTGGTCCCCTAGTATTTCTGGGAGATTGTTTGTGTCTTCATTAGTGAAGACAGAACCAAAGTACTTCTTTAACTGGTCTACCATTTCCTTGTTTCCCATTATAAATTCACCTGTTTCTGACTGTAAGGGGCCTACATGTGTCTTCACTAATCTTTTCCTCTTCACATATCTATAGATGTGATATAGATATCTATATCTATATCAATATAGACTTGGTAGTTGAGGGGCTTTTTTCAGTGCTGTTTCTCTAATATTTTATACCAGCGGCACAGTGACGCAGCTGGGAGAGACCGGGTTCAATCCTGACCTTGGGTGCTTTTTATGTTGAGTTTGTACATTCTCCCTGTGACCACACGGGCTTCCTCCAGGTGCTCCAGTTCCCTCCTACATTTCAAAGACACGTGGGTTTGTAGGTGAATTGGCTGCTGTAAATTGCCCTAATGTGTAGGGAATGGATGAGCAAGTGAGATAACATAGAACGAGAGTGAATGGGTGATCAATGGTCGACAATGGACTCTGTGGGCCAGATGACCTGTTTCCATGCTGTAAATTTCAATCAATCAATCAAAACTTCATACAATACAGAATACAGGCCATTTGTCCTCATTGAACCATGCTGGCAATGATGCATCTTCTGCCTTTCCTTGTCCAATCCATCATAATAACCATCTATTGTTCTCCCACATACATGTCCAACCTCCTCTTAAGGGCAGCTACACCATTCACTTCCTCATATTGATTATTCTGCTGACCACACATTTTGCAAGCCAAGCATGGCTCCCTATTTCTGTATCTTACATTTAAAACCCTCATCATCTACAGATCCTTCCATAGCTTCATATCACCCTCCTCAGTTGTATAGTCTCTTCTCCGCTGAGATCAACTCTGCTCAGTTCTGAATTACTTTCCGACCCCCTTAATGCAATATTGGTGGCTACTTTCCACCATCACCAATTTGTACTTTGAAGTTCTCTCCCTAAAGCATTCTGTTTTTTCACTCACCTAATCAAGGTTTTCAAATTCTTTCCTCCCGACCAAGCTTCCAATCATCTCAACAAACCCCTTCCTGATACTTAGCATCATTCCCCCATTTACATCCGTCCATTGTTAATATCCATAATTAATTTTTAATCCAGTGGTGCTGCATGAATGCACTTTGTTGTTGGAGGCCAGTAAATCTTCAGTCAATGGCAGGAAAGTTGTTGGAGAATATTCTAAGGGACAGGATGTATGGAAAACCAGGGACTAATTAGGAAGGGTCAGCAACATGTCTGACAAATCTTGCTGAGGAGAAAACTAAGAAAATTGCTGAAGGCAGAGCAGTAGACTTAATTTACATGGACAATGGTGGCCTTTTCACAATGTCGTACCTGGTAGGCTGGTCTAGAAAATTAATGCGCAAGGGATTTAGTTTAGTTTAGTTTAGAGATCCAGTGTGGAAACAGGCCCTACGGCCCACCGAGTTCTTGCCGACCAGCGATCCCCTGTACACTAGGGACAATATACAATTTTTACCAAAACCAATTAACCTACGAACCTGTACATGTTTGGAGTGTGAGAGGAAACCGGAGCACCCGGGGGAAGCGTACAAACTCTGTACAGATAGCACCCGTCGTCAGGATCGAACCCAGGACCATGGCACTATAAGACAGCAATTCTACCGCTGCACCATGCGAATTGAGGTATGTTGGCAAACATTGGCTGAATGATTGGACCTAGGAGTACTAGTACACAGTTGCCCGAAAGTGACGGATAGACAGGGTGGTGAAGAAGACATTTGGCAAACAGACCATTGTTAGGTAGAGCTTTGTGTGCAAGGATCGGTACATTATATTTCAGTTTGGGGCCTTATTCAGACTGATATTGGCCTGAAGAAGGGTCCCGTCCCAAATATCGCTTGTCCTTTTCCACCTGCAGATGGTGCTTGACCCACTGATTTCCTCTGGCTAGTTGCGACTGGCACAAGATTCCAACATCTGCAGACTCTTGTGTCTGCAGTCTCTTATATTGTGTCTTTCATGTGCATTCTAGGATAATCTTAATCACTTTAGAGCCAATGAATTCCTCTTTGATGCATAATATGACTGTTTATAATCTATTTGTGTCTGGGTCAATTTTGTTTGCTTATGCTCGTCAGATTTATTAGTGTTGGAGCTGCAGCGTGAACCTAAAATGTTGATACTGCAATTATGACAGCATTACCTCCATGATAAAGCTCCCTCTGGTGGTGCAGAGATTACTGTAAAAACATGGAATGATGAAACCTCCCAGCAGGTCAGATGGCATCTGTGGAAAACAAAACAGTTAATGTTTTTGGACTGAATGCAGTATTTCCAACCTGTTTTGATTTAAGTTTCTTTATAATTACCATTCAGTGCAGATATTACTACATGCTATTGCTTAAAAAAGTGGACTGGTCTACAACTAATCTGTGCAAGAAATATGGGGAGTGGAGGGGAATGAGGGAATGTGTGTGTGGGAAGCTGGTTTCAGATATCTTTTATATGGAAACTCCTATCCCCTGGAATAATCTAAGTTGTATTTGTTCCTAGATGGTCTCAATGACGTGCACATCGAGCCTGGGAAGGAAGTCCCTCAAAAAGGCCATTTCCACAGCAGTTCTACCACTGCTGGGCCAGCAAAGGCCACACAGATTGCAGATCATTGCAGAGTTGGTGGGAGGCTTACTGTGGAAGGAGGTCTGGAATGGGGAACTTCATCGAATGGGGGGAATCAGGTAGTGAGGTATGTCACAATTGACAAGGAAGTTTGGTCTTGCTGTTGGCATTGGGAAATGAGGATCTCAATTGTTGTAATATTGTCAGATTGTTGGATGTTGACTGATGGAGGGGGCAAATATGTTGGGTGCTTGAGTTTGGGGATCCAAGCCTCTGACCAGGTCAGCTGAAAACCTTCAGCTTTCCTCATTTGAGATATCTCCCATGGACTGCAAACTACACATGAACAAAATGTGTTCCATGCTGTCTAACTACAATCTGCAAGTTCAACATTTGCAGTTAGATCAAATTTAGCAGAACTGTGCACTGCTGTTGTTAATGAAATCGCTTTGCTCGATGGACAAAAAAATTACTCTCCTCAAAAGAATTGGTGTGGCAAGTTCAAGCGCATGTGAAAGGAGAACGGCGGCTTATTATAAAGGGCCTGTCCCACGGGCATGCGACTCCATGCGGCAAGCGCGACCTAACCGGAAGCGGGGCCATGCGAGGGCCGCGCGTAGGTCGCGGGGCCGGTCCCACTTCGATCGCCGGAGCCATATGGAGTTGTGCTGAGCTGGTCCCGACATCACGCGGGGCTCCGAAAAACTGACACTGTTAAAAAATTCCGCGCGGCAATGGCCTGCCGGCCCGCAGCCGCATCAAGGCCGTGCGCGCCGCCTCGAGGCCGTGCGCACCGCCTCGACGGCGTACGCACCGTCTTGATGTCACTCGACCTCCGCGCGGCCCCCGCTTCCGGTTAGGTCGCGCTTGCCGCATGGAGTCGCATGCCCGTGGGACAGGCTCTTTACACTCTCAGGGCCTCCTACATCTTTATTTTTTTCTTTTTCAAAAAATGTATTCAATTATTAAAAAAATAATATTACACTACAATAAAACAAACCAGAACCCACCACCATAATACAATACAAACAAATATCCCTAATAAACTATTATGCAGTTATCGTACACTCCTTGTCAAGGATGCATTCAACACCCTGCGGAGCCCAGCGGTCCTGGAACTCCCCCAGGGTGCCCGTGGACAGGGCGTATTCCCTTTCTAACCCCATCCGGGCACGGACGTAACCCTGGAAAAAGGGCAGGCAGCCGGCTCGGGTACAGCCCTCCACCGCCTGGCGCCCTGACTCGCGGATGGCCAGCTTGGCCAGGCCCAGGAGCAACCCAACCAGGGCTTCCTACATCTTGGCAAGGATGACTTGATTTGTTCAGTTATCACCCTGTGCATTGTACCTGCTTCAGCCGAGGCAGTCACAACTCATCACAGCATAGGATGTGCAGAAATAAATAAACGTCAACATCACCTTGGGACATAATGTTCACATTTTGTTCTGAATTTCTGCAGTCAGTGAATGATTCTTATTGCAGGCATCTCCGACAGCCTAAAGTTTTCAAAATAGCAAACCCAATTTTTTTATTTGCTAGGGTTTTATCTCTTGTCGATATCAACATTTCACATGGGGGATAAGATTCAGATTAAGGACATTTCCCAGGATTTAGCAGTTGATTACTTCCCTGTATTACCACGTTAATCCTGGTATTACTGCATTTGCCTAGTGCAAAGTGAGTTTAGTGATGAGCAGCAATGAATAATGGGCGAGTGCTGTTTTTTCTACAATCCACAAGGAATTTGATATTACCTCTAGATCTAGGATCCAGCAGAACTTTTTGTGAGTCAAATGTAGAAACAAGGAACTATAGTTGCTTATTTATAAAAAAAAGACACAAAGTGCTGGAGTAACTCAGTGGGCCAGGCAGTATCTTTGGAGAAGAGATGTGATGTTATGGGCCCTTCTTCAGACTGATTGTAGTTGGGGGTGGTTGGGGGGGCAAGGGGGGGTTGGGAAGGGAGACCAGTAGTACAACATAACATGATCAGATTTCAGTGGAGGTTTCATATAACGTGCAATAACTTCCAGGAAGGAAACTATTAGATAACTATTATTAAACAGAGTAAAATTACCAGACTTTCCTAGGGAACGTGATCAAAAGGACTGTCTGTTCAACCCATTCTGTGGTTGACTGGATCCTCCACCAGCCATCTCAAAGCTATTCTCACTTGATGAATGAGATCATGTCCAATGTGCGGTTACTGATTATACACCCCACTAAAATGCTTTGACAGCTCACTATGTCACATCCGGAATCAACTGACAGATAGTTTAATTATTTGTCAATGGTCCATCCCACATTGTAAAGGAGAACACCAGCTTCCACGTGGTTTAGGAGATTAATTGGCAGAGGAAATTACCCCTTGTGTAGGTGAGTGGTAGAATCTGGGAGCTGCTAAGAAAGTTGGGAAAGGTGAAGCGTTTCAGTGTAGGATTAGGTTAAATGGCCAGCAAAGACTTGAGGAACCTTGCAAGTCAGGCAGTGTCTGCAAAGGGAATGGACAGATGATATATCGGGTCAGGACACTTCTTCAAGCTTTACATTTAATTCCTCCTCTTCTGTCCATATCTGACACCATTTTCTCTCCATTTCACCTCTAACCTTTGTTACTCATTCCACCCATCTGCCTATCAAACCTACCCCCCTCACCTGTATCAACTTATCATTTGCCAGGCTTTGCCCCAACCCCACCTCCCTTTTCCAGCTTTTTACCCCTACTCTAGAGAGTACCCCTACCACAGTTACAAATTAACCTAACTCTACAACTTGGAAAGTGAGAGGAAATCGATGTGGTCACAGGAAAAATATACAAACATCACAGAAAGAGCACTAGAGATCAGGATTGAACCCAGGTCCCTGGAGCACTAACTGCTGGTAAAGTGACGAACAGCACCATAATTCTGGCTACGTTTAACCATCATGATGGTTGCTTAAATTTAACGCTGTCTGCACAGCAGTGAGTTGGTGCAGACAAAAGGTGTAAGTGGCAACCGCAGATGACTACACATTTTGTCTGCTCCACTGCGGTACTGAAGAAGGGTCTCAACCCAAATAGTCACCTTTTCGCCACAGATGCTGCCTGATCCACTCAGTGACACCAGCTTTTTGTGTATATCTTCAGTGAGTTGGAGCAGATTGGTAGTCACTCCTGCTTCCAGCGTTATCCAATTTAGCTTCCAGTGTGTATCTACTTGTCCCTATTGCCTGAGAATTATTGTCCAGGATATTGATTCAAAGGAGATTGATCAAAATGGTCATGAACCTGACAAGTTCTCTCTTCACACATGCTTCCTGACCCACTGTATGATTCTAGAATTATTTGATTTTATTGGAGAGTTTCACGTTTTTCTTTTCCTTTTTCTTGTTGCATTGTTCTCTACGAATTACTTATCTCTCTCCAGGAGGTGAAGTTAATCAGGAAGAGGAGACAATGGTTTCGTACTTGAAGAGCAAAATCCTTCAGGTTCTGGAAATACTGAGCAGGCCAGACAAGGTTTTTGAGCTGAAACATTATCTCTGATGGAGTGACTCAGCGGGACAGGCAGCATCTCTGGAGAGAAGGAATGGGGGACATTTTGGGTCGAGACCCTCAAGAAGGATCTCGACCCAAAACATCACCCACTCCTTCTCGCCAGAGATGCTGCCTGACCCACTGAGTCACTCCAGCATTTTGTGTCTATCTTTGGTCTAAACCAGCACCTGCAGTTCCTTTCTACACATTATGTCTGGTTCTTCCTCCACAGCATCTGTGGAGACAGTCGCTCCAGTATATTCTGTTCTTATTCCAGGAAAAGCATACATTACAAAGAGAAGTTACAAAGAAACATTGCCTAACTATCGGGTATTCTGCTGCAAATACCGCAACATTTCAGTCCTCTCAATGACGTTTGTTTTAAGTTAACATTGAGGTGTGAATTTTATCACTCAACTCCCACACAAAACCTTGCTGTGTGCGATCTTGCAATCTTAGACTAGAAATATGTTTGCTGGTGGAAAGATGACCCCAATACCCATTTAATGTAAGAAGTCTGGGGAATAAAGGCATGGATAAACAGTGGAATATGCCAGGGTGCCCATGACTGAAATCCCTTTACTTGTGTCCAGGACTAGCAGTTGCATCTTTCAAGTTGTAGGGTCTTAAGACAGGAAGTAGGAGGATGGGTAGCAATATTGGTTAAGAATACAATTAAGCAGGGTCATATACCGGAAAGAACATCAAATGAGTCTCCCAGTTGCCAAACACTCTAACTCCCCTTCCCATTCCCACACTGACCTTTCAGTCCTGTGCCTCCCCCTTTGTGAGAGTGTGGCAATGTACCTCATATTTCGCTTGGGCAGGTTACAACCCAGAAGTATGAATATTGTGTAGGAAGGAACTGCAGATGCCGGTTTATACCGAAGATAGACACAAAATACTGGAGTAACTCTGTTGGACAGGCAGCATCTCTGGAGAGAAGGGATATTGAATATTGATTTCTCTTCCTTCAAATAACCCTTGCATCCCCTCATTCTCTGTCCCTCCCCGATCCTAGTCATTGTACTAGGACACTGTCGTTCTGGTGAGTTTTATTGTCTGCATAATTCGTTTTCACCTGGCCCACAGCTAACAATGGCCCGTTTCATTTATCATTGCTACTTTTTTGCATATCTTTCATTCATTTGTTTTATATCTCTCTATATCACCATCCTAATCTCTCATTTCCGTTTTCCCTGACTCTCAGTCTGAAGAAGAGTCTCGACCCGAAGCATCGCCTATTCCTTTTCTCCTGAGATGCTGTCTGAACCGCTGAGTTACTCCAGCTTTTTGTGTCTATCCGGTTTAAACCAGCTTCTGCAGTTTCTTCCTACACATCAAATGAGTCCGACGGAGATTGAACTGATGAGTGATAATAGGGCCTTCGCATTGATGGGAGTGGTCTTTAAACAGCCTGCAGCCAGAAGGAAATATAGCAGCAAATCTGTAGGGAAATTTGTGAGCTGTGGAAAAATGACAAAGCAGTCATAGTTGTGCACTTTGACTAACTGGGACAATGTGAAATCCACTGACAGGGAAGGCAGGAAGTGCCAAATTTCCTTACCTTAAATAATGATGAAAAATAATTATCTAGGTGCTCCAGTTTCTTCTCACATCCCAAAGATATGTGGGTCTATAGGTTAATTTATAGTAATTTGTAGGTCCCTGTAAAGTTGCCCCAAATGTGGAGGGAGTGGATGGGAAAGTGGGATTACATAGAACAAGTGTGAACAGTGAGTCAAAGGGCCTGTTTCCAAGCTATATCTATAAACTAAACTAAACTATACAACGTTGGATGAAAAAATCTTCTTCAGATCGCCTCTAAACCTATTATCCCTTACTTTAAATATGTGTTGTCTGGCTTTAGACATCTCTACTTTGGGAAAGGTTTCTTGCTGCCTATTATATCTATGCATCCCGCAACATTGTTCACCTCAATCAAGTTCCCTTCAGCCTCTTCTGCTCCAAGGAAAACACAACCAGCTTATCAAATCTCTTCCCATGACTAAAGTTCTCCATCCGATGCATTATCCTGGTGAATCTCCTCTCTCCAGTGTAGTCAACATGTTGGCACCATCAGGAGAGCTCTCAAAGTAATTCTCCCTTATTCTAATGTCTGAATACCCCTTCTCGCTCTCTGATGCCTAAAATGAGAGCTGGGTCAAACTTTAGGCCAGGTGCCTTCTTAACAATCCTATATCTTATGATTCATCTCATATCATTGCAGCCCAAATGATTGTCACTGAATCTCCTTTATCCCTCAAACAATGAGGGCGGTTTTCCTAATTTTCCCACATTATAGGGAAGGCGCTATTTAACCTTTTTAACACTGACAGAGCCTATGCCTTAGTCTCAGTGTTCCTTCATCTCAGGGCTTCTTCCAAAGCTGACAAAACAGAGACGGATATTACTCTATCATTATTAACTCACTACTCACTGAAACAAGAAGCCAGACAGATGACAGTAGAGTAATATTCGGACCATGACATCGGAGGAAGGTTCATGAAAGACATCTTCACCCTTCCTCCTGAATGAATGAAGGCCTTACCTTTAACAGTATTAACATCCCTAAAGATTTGATCCTCCTCTTTAGTAACAGATTCCAAAACAGTGGCTCAAATAATGGTCCCTCAATTTTAAATTTTGGTTTCAAATCTATCGTAAAGCAGTTGAGACCATACATTATATAATTTCCAATGCAATATTTCTCTTACCATAGCTCTGATTATGATGTCCCATGTTTTATATGCTCTTTTCCATTAATTATGCTATTTTCCATTAATTTTCTCATCTTCCATTCTGCTTATGCACTCTTCCTCCCTATTTGTCCCGTGCACATTCTCTATCTCCTGTGCTTTCACAGCTATTTCTCACCTTCCCCACTGTTTTTTTCTCTCTTTTCCACAGCTAACTTTCCAGCATAGAGCCACTTCATCTCCTCTTTATTTTCTCTTTAACTACCTCTCAACACTTCACAATAATGTAGAAGCGATATCAGACCATCTCTGCCCAAATTTAAACCATATTAACTACATCTCATTTCCATTCCAGGAGTCCTTAAATCCTGCTGTGAAGTAAGTGAGAGATCAGTTTAACATTGTTCATTTATATTCGTAATCACAGTCAGCATAATAATATATGTAGGCAGTTGAATTTGCATTCCACCAATGCTGCTGTCTTTCTAATGTCAGCCTTGTCTCCGAACTGAATTCATTGTGTAGGAATTCTGTCAGCATATTTATTATGAAGAATATTGCCAATGTGAATAGAAGGCAGGCTCAAGAGGAATGTTAATTGTGAAACTCTATATTAATGGCACAAAATTATTAGGAGGCTGATGATGGACTAATTCTGTTGCCCAAAGCTAAATAAAATCCTCATTAAGTGGGTAAAAGATAAAAGGACAAACATAGAGCTGCCTGAACAATCTAAGCATGTTCCTTCAGAAAGGAAGTTTTCAAATGATAATCCCATACAATTATAAATAATTGGCTCCTGAAAATGCTCAATTAATAGTGTGTGGGCGAGTGGTAGAATATGGAAACAATTGATGAGAATGTGGCGAGAATAAAATGAGATTAATGTAGTATTAGTAGAGAATTGTACTCGATGGTCAGCATGGATGGTGAGCTGAATGGCCTGTTTCTATGCAGTATAACTCAATAATTCTGTTATATAGCACAGAAGCTGGCCCTTCATCCCATCAAGACCATGCTGACCTTTCAGACACCCATCTATGATGATTCTTCTGGTTAATGGAGTTTTATACAGATAAGTGCATTTTGGAAAGTCAAACTAAGGCACGACCTTCACAGTGAATGGCAGGCCTGTGGGGAGTGTTGTAGAGCAGAGGGATCTTGGAGTGCAGGTACATAGTTCCTTGAAAGTTACATCAAGGGTAAATAGGGTAGTCAAGGAGATCTTCAAAATATTGACCTTCATCAATCAATGTATTGAGTATAAAAGTTGGGATAGACACAAAAAGCTGAAGTAACTCAGCGGGTCAGACAGTATCTCTGGAGAAAAGGAATAGGTGACGTTTCGGGTTGAGACCCTTCTTCAGACTGAGAGTCAGGGGAAAGGGAAACGAGAGATATAGACGGTGATATAGAGAGATATAGAACAAATGAATGAAATATATGCAAAAAGCAACGATGATAAAGGAAATGAGCCATTGTTAGCTGAAAACGAGTTATACAGACAATGAAACTCACCAGGACCACAATGAAACTAGTACAATGACTAGGGTGGTAGAGGGATGGAGAGATAGGGGATGTAAAGGTTACTTGAAGTTAGAGAAATCGATATTCATACCGTTGGGTTGTAAGTTGGCCAAGTCTCATATTGTGTTTAGATTGGCATCTTGATTTGCATGGGCGAGTTGGGCTGAAGGGCCTGTTTCAATGCTCTATGACTGACTCTAATCCACAACCTATTTTGCTATTTGAAAAATATCTTTCAAACCTATTTTTTTGGAAAAATTAAGAAATCTATTTGCTGTTCCCTTCCTCTAGTTTACATTAGTTTTATACATAATTGCAGTATTGATTTCCGTTCTTCCTGCAAGCCACAAAACGAATGTAGAGAAAATAAGACAAGAATTGTGTTTGTGCATATTGTATTCCTAACCATTATATTATAATGGAAAAATACATAGCTACATTTAGTTTAGAGATACACCATGGAAACAGGCACTCAGCCCACTGAGTCCACTCCAACCATCGATCACCCATTCACAATAGTTTTATGTCATTCCACTCTTTCATCAACTCCTTGCACATTAGGGGCAATTTACAGAGGTCATTAACCTACAATTCTGCATGTCTTTGGAATGTGGGAGGAACCACAGCACCCAGGGGAAACCCACGCAGGCACAGGGAGAACGTACAAACTCCACACAGACAGCGCCCAAGGTCAGGATCAAACACATGTTTCTGGCTACTGTGCGGCAGCAGCTTGGCCAATGTGCCACCACTGTGTAAAGCAGCATCCCCAGGTGATGTTAGAAACATAGAAACAGAAAAATAGGCGCACGCTGGCCCTATCCCCGAACTGCATCTCCGTTACATTGATGACTGCATCAGTGCTACCTCCTGCAGCCATGCAGAACTCATGGACTTCATCAGTTCACCACCAATTTTCATCCTGCACTCAAATTTACTTGGACCATCTCCGACACCTCCATAGAAACATAGAAAATAGGTGCAGGAAGGAGGAGGCGATTCGGTCCTTTGAGCCAATATCACCATTCAATATGATCATGGCTGATCATCCAAAATGAGTACCCCGATCCGGCTTTTTCCCCATATCCCTTGATTCACTTAGGCCTAAGAGCTAAATCTAAATCTCTCTTGAAAACACCCAGTGAATTGGCCTCCACAGCCTTCAATGGCAGAGAATTCCACAGATTCACAACTCTCTGGGTGAAAAAGTTTTCCCTCATCTCAGTCCTAAATGGCCTACCCCTTATTCTTAAACTGTGACCCCTGATTCTGGACTCCCCCAACATCGGGAACATTATTCCTGCATCTAGACTGCCCAATCATTTAAGGATTTGTATATGTTTTTATAAGATCGCCTCTCATCCTTCTAAATTCCAGTTGTTGGCAGATGTTGATGTTGGCTTGGGTAAGCTGGTGAAGAAAATTACTATTTCCACCAGCATCACAGGGATCAACGTCAAATTCATTTCAGAAGCTGATCACATTCAATAGAGCACCATTAGGTTGCCTGCTGAAAGGCCATATTCTGTATCGCTTGTTTGAAATGAGATACGAATATGATAGCATCTGTGGGAGTGTTCCAGAAACAGTTCCAAAAAGTAACCCCAGCAGTTTCCTCATTAATAGTGCTATTTTTTGTATTTTTGGCATGATGAACTTAGAATTAATCCTGGGAGAACAGTACAATTGACTAATAATTTGTGTTGAAGTGTCTGATAATGTAGGTCAGCAGTTTCTGGAGAGATGATGAAACCGGAGAGTTATAGAATGGTAACAGTACAGATGGAGGATATTAAATCCTGTGAGAAAAGAAATGCAATTTTTCTATCCTTTCATCTTTCATCTAGACTTTGTTCTTTCAAGTGCTGAGTCAATTCAAAGCTATTATTGAATCTATTGCCAACCCATATCATCTAAGTCTCTTTAGATGTGTGACAAACAATTTTCCCCACCTTCTTGTTCTTTTGTTAGATGTCCTATATATGGGTCAAAGAATTAAAGAATGATAGAGGTATACAGCATGGAAACAGGTCACTCGCCCCGACCCATCCATGCTGTTCACCTTGCACCATTTAAGCTAGACTCATTTGCATGCATTTGGCCCATATCCTTCTAAGTTTTGGGCACCATATCTGAGGAAGGATGTAGCTCTGGAGAAGGTCTAGAGGAGGTTTACAAGAATGGTCCCAGGAATGAGTAGGTTAACCTATGATGGGCGTTTGTCGGCACTGGGCCTGTACTCACCGGAGTTTAGAAGAATGAGGGGGGACCTCATTGAAACATACAGAATATTGAAAGGCTTGGATGGATGTGGAGAGGATGTTTCCACTAGTAGGAGAGTTTAGGACTAGAGGTCATAGCCTCAAAGTTATAAGACGTTCTTTAAGGAAGGAGATGAGGAGAAATTTCTTTAGTCAGAGTGTGGTGAATCTGGAGAATTCTTTGCCACAGAAGGCTGTGGAGGCCGTCAGTAGATATTTTTAAGGCACTGTAGATAGATTCTTGATTAGTACAGGTGTCAGAGGTTATGGAGAGAAGGCAGGAGAATGGGGTTAGGAGGGAGAGATAGATCAGCCATGATTGAATGGCGGAGTAGACTTGATGTGCCGAATGGCCTAATTCCACTCCGATTCCTTATGACCTTATGACATTAAACCTTTTCTAACCGTGTACCTGTCCATGTGTCTTTTACATGATGTAAAATGCCTGGTTCAAATACCTCCACTGACAACTTGTTCCATTTACCAACCAATCTTGCCCCTCTCACCCTAAATCTATGTTCACTGGTTCTTGATTCCCCTACCCTGGTTAAAAGAATTTGTCCATTCACCCTATCTATTCCCCTCATCATTTTATACACTTCTATAGATCATCTCTCATCCTCCTGTGCTCCAATGAATAAAGTCCTAGTCTGTCCAACCTTTTCCTATAGTTCAGACCCTTGTCCTGGAAACATCATCGTAATTTTTCTCTGCACCTTCCAGCTTCCTAAAGCAAAGACCAAAACTGAACACAATACTCCAAAAGAAGACTCACCAATGTCTTGTCCAACTTTAACATAATGGCTCAAGTTCTATACTCAATACCCTGCCATATGATGACTAATGTACCACAAGGACTTAATGTACCTTATTACCCGTGATGCTTCTTTCAGGGAACGATGTACCTATGCTAGATCCCGCTGCTCTACAACACTCTCCAGTTCACTGTGAGGATCCTGCCCTCTTTTGACTTCCCAAAATGCAACACCTTGCACTTATCTGCATTAAACTCCACTAGCTATTCCTCGTCCTACCTGCACAATTGGTCAAGATCTTGCTGTATTATTTGACAATCATCTTCGATACCACCTACTTTAGTATCATCTGCAAACTTACTAATCAAGCCTTATACATTCTCTTCCAAATAGTTGATATAAACCACAAACAGCAATGGGTCCAACATCGATCCCTGAGGCATATGACACGTCAAATGCATGCTGTCCAAAACACAAATTTCCAACACCACCCTCTGCTTCCTTCCATGAACACAATTCTGTTTCCAGTTACAATTCTATCTCTCCCTGGATACCATACAATATAACCTTTCAGAGCAGCCTAACATGTGGAACTTTTCAATGGTTTGCGGAAGTCTATGTGGACAATGTCTATGGCCTTGCCTTTGTCAAAGGTTTGGTTTACTTTTTCAAACAGCACAATCAAATTCATAAGGCATGACCTACCACACAAAACAATGCCTAATCATTCTCTATTCAAATCCATCTCATTCCTCATGGCGGCACAGTGGTGCAGTGGTAGAGTTGCTGCCTTACAGTGCTTTCAGCGCCAGAAAACGTGATTCGATCCCGACTATGGGTGCTGTCGGTACGGAGTTTGTACGTTCTCCCTGTGACCACGTGGGTTTTCTCCAAGATCTTCGGTTTCCCCCCACACTCCAAAGTCATACAGGTTTGTAGGTTCATTGGCATAGTATATTTAAAAAATGTAAATTTGTGCATCAGACACGTGCATCAGACACACAAATATACATCAAACTGATTAAATTACCTTTAGTATTGCATTGCATTGCATTTAGTATTTATATTGCATTGCCTCCTCACTCTTCCTACCAGAATGCATCACCTTGCACAAATTTATATTAAATTTTATATATCACATGTATTGCATGTCCATCAATTTTCCATCACCCTGATTAAGTCATGAATGACCTAAAAAGCTAAAGTCAATCGTTCGCTGTGTGATGAAGACTTTTCCCTACTGTTTTGAGCTGTTAGTTTGAAAAATTAAAAATAGCAGCTACATTCCACCAATTCTCCAGTTAGATATTCCTTTTATATACATTTTTTCCAGTTGACGGAACAAATTTATCAATGAAATTAATCCCTAAATGATGTTAATGGGAAAAAGAAAGAGGACATAATTGGTCATTTTTTGATTAGCAGGATGTAATGAATGGTATGCCACAGGGATTGATGCTAGAACCTTAACTTTTATCATTAGAATGATTTGGACGAAGGCACTGCGTGAGTGATTTCTAAATCTGATGATGCTGATGCAAAGATATGCCAGAAAGTAACGTAGTGAGGACATCAAGATGCTACGTAAAGGGAGGTTGGTAACTTGTGGATGGGCTAATATCTGGCAAATAACATGTAATGTGGGAAAATGTGAATAGTCTAATAAAGCAAGAAAAATAAAAGTTAAAGCATGTCATTATCTGAGCAGCCTAGTACAGAGAGGTCAGTTGGAGGCTGGGATAGAGAATATGAATAACAAGTGGTCGGAAGCCCTGAGTCATCCTTGTGGATGGAACAGAGGTGGCTTTCAATACAGTCACCCAGTGTGCATTTTGTTTCTCAATTGTAGAAGAGGCCATATTCTGAGTACTGAATGCAGTGCCATTAATAGGAATGAATCAATTGCTGCGTTCCCTGGAATGTCTGCCTAAAGGGCCCGTCTCACTTGCGCGTCATTTGCGCGCCATTTACGCGACATCCTAAAAATTGGTTGGCGCGTGGTGAGGCGTGGTGTTGTATGTAGTGACGCGCGGTAACGCACGGTGCCCCAGGATTTTGCAGTGCTCATAATCCTTGTGCGCCACCTGCGTGATGTATCCCTTGCGCACGCTGACGTACTGATGGCGTACGCTGATGTACTGACGGCGTACGTGTAGCACGTGGTGACGCATGGTTACGCACGGTGATGCATGAACAATGCCTATGCTAATTGATTATGCATCAACGTCCATAACCATGCGGCGCTGCGCGCTACCCATATGCCGTCGGCACGCCATTTGCGCGTCACTACCCCCCTCCCCTCACATCCCCTTCTCCCCCTCTCCCTCCATTCTCCCATTCTCCACACCCCCCCCCCCCCTCCACTTTCCCCGTGGCCAACAGTTTAGTTCCCATGAGGAGCAGGCAGAAGCTAGGGCTAGGGCTAGGGCTAGGGCTAGGGCTAGGGCTAGGGCTAGGGTTTGGGTTTCTTCCTGCACTCCATAGGCGCACAGATTTGTATAAATTGTCCCTCGCGTGTGTGGGGGCATCGCTGGTTGCAGGCTGGGTCCACAAATGGGGGGGCATCGGGGAAAGTGTTGGGGGGGGTTGGAGAATGGGAGAAGGGAGGGAGAGGGTGAGAAGGGGTTGTGAGGGGAGGGGGTAGTGGATAAGGGGGCGAAGAGTGGAGCAGGGAGAAGGGAGGAAGAGGGGGGAAGGGAAGAATGGGGGGGGAGGAGAGATGAGTAGAGGGGAGTGGAGAAGGAGGGATGGGGGCAGGAGGTGCAAGAAGGGAGAGGGGAGTTCAGTCTGCACTCACTGAATCCATCCCTGGTGATCGGATCTGGAAGCGGACCAATACATCTATAAATAAAATGGAATGACTGACTCAGACATCTTTTCATTTGCACAATTGATTTTATTGTATTAAATTTAATATAGTAAAGTTTAAAATCCATGCATTGAAGGAAGAATATTTTACAGCCTCAACCCCAATTGGGCGTTACCCGCATGACAGCATACGTCAGCGTGTATGTCGTGCAACTTGACGGTTTTACGGGCGTCAGTCACTGACGCTTCGCAGTCGCCCAAGTGGGACAGGCCCTTAAGCCCCTGCATGGTGGGATGGTAAAGGAAACAAGGCAGCTGTTTCATCTCCTGCTGCTACCAAGGTGGGACCTTCACAGTGAATGGTAGGCCCTGGGGAGTATTGTAGAGAAGAGGGAACTAGTCTGACCGGTACATAGCTCCATAAAAGTAGTGTTATAGGTAAATAGGATGGTAAAGACAGCTTTTGGTACATTGGCCTTCATCAGTACAGAGGTTGGAACATTATGTTAACATTTTACAAGAAATTGGTGAGGCCGCATTTGGAGTACTGTGTTCGGTTTTGTTCGCCCTCCTATAGGAAGGATGTCATTAGGTTGGAAAGAGCACAGAGGAGATTTATAAGGATGTTGCCAGGACTCGAGGATATGCGTTGTCGGGAAATCTTGGGCAGGATAGGACTTACTTCCTTTGGAGCGTAGGAGGCCAAGGTGATCTTATAGATGTGTATAAAATCATGATGGGAATAGAAAGGGTGAAAGCTGAGAGTCTTTTACCCAGGGTAGGGGAATAAAGAACCATAGGGGGGTAGGGTGAGAGGGACAAGATTTACTAGGAATCTGAGCAACTTTTTCACTCAGAGTATGGTGGGTATATGGAACAAGCAGCCAGAGGAGGTGTTTGAGGCAGTGCTGTAACAGGATTTAAAAGACAGTTGAATAGGTACACAGATAGGAAAGGTTTAGAGATATGGGGAAAATGTAGGCAAATGTGTGTAGCCTAGATGGGGCATCTTCGTCAGTATGGCCAGTTGGGCTGATGGGCCTATTTGAATGATGTGTGACTGCAGAGAAAAGGAGAGTATTTGGTGGTGATGGAAGCGTGAAATTATTTAAATAATCTTAACTGGAGGGCTCCTTATTTAAAAATGGATGTTAATGTGTTGGAAGCAATTCACAGAAGATTTACTAAACCAATACTTGGAATGAAGGGGAGGAGGAAATGGTTGTCTAATGAGCAAATGTTGGAAAGCTAGGCTTATATCCACTGGAGTTTAGAAGAGAGAGGGAGACAACTGAAACATATCAAATCCCGAGAGCTCATGATGGGGGAGATGCGAGCCAATGTTTCTCATGTCAATATTTAGAACTAGGAGACAAGGTTTAAAAATACGTTTTCTTCAAATGGCAGTGGAAGAATCTTTTAATATTTTTAACGAAATGCTAGATAAATGGTTCAAAATGAAGCAGTGAATAATTACAAGAAGTGGACAGGAATGCTAACCTAATATTACAATCAGCTCAGCCATCATTTTATTGAATAGTGGTGCAGGTCCAAGAGTAGCCCCTAATTCATATGTTCAATGTGTATATGTTGGCCAAAATATCTTGGCCAGGACCTTAAATTTGCATCCCCCAGGCCCATTCTGGTCAACTTAAAGGAGTAGCTCTTCTTTATTTAACTTAAGTAAATTGTTTATAATATTGATCACATTTCAAATCTATTGTTACCTTCCATTATTCTGAAGAGAACAATGACAAATTTTCCAACATGGCACTGCCACTAAAATCCTTTTTCACTGGAACCTCTTCCCTAAAGAGTGGTGACTGGAACTAATAGTAATACTTTAGGTGTGAGCAAATCGAAATTTTATAAATGTCCAACTTGCATTCTGTGTCTTTGCACTCAATGTCTCTATTTATGAAGCCCATGGTCCTGCCAGCATTGCCATCTACTCTCTCAATACACTCTATTGCCTTCAAAGATCGATACATGTGAACCCCAAAGTCCCTCTGTTTGGCCCATTTCTCAGAAATATGTAATTATACATATTGCATCAGCCAAAGTGTGTCACCTCACACATCTCTGTATTAAATTCAATACAACACGTGGCTGCCACTCTGCTGGCCTGTCAGTGGCATGTGCAGTTGATTGGTATCATCCTCATTGTTTTCCAACCTTGCTATCAAATGTCTGGCAAAATATTTACAGTATCCCTGCACTGATCCGTGGCGAGCCAACTACTAGTCTGCAAAACCATTAGGCTTGGCGATCGCTTCGCCGAACACCTCCGCTCGGTTCGCAATAACCAACCAGATCTCCCGGTGGCTCAGCACTTCAACTCCCCCTCCCATTCCGAATCCAAGCTTTCTGTCCTGGGCCTCCTCCATGGCCAGGGTGAGGACCACCGTAAATTGGAGGAGCAGCACCTCATATTTCGTTTGGGCAGTTTGCACCCCAGCGGTATGAACATTGACTTCATTAATTTCAGGTAGTCTTACATTCTCCTCCCCTTCTCAGCTCTCCCTCAGCCCTCTGGCTCCACCTCTTCCTTTCTTCCTCCCCCCTCACATCAGTCTGAAGAAGGGTTTCGACCTGAAACGTTGCCTATTTCCTTCGCTCCACAGATGCTTCCTCACCCGCTGAGTTTCTCCAGCATTTTTGTCTACCTCAGCCTACAATATTTTGTTGTTTAGATTTAGTTTAGTTAGAGATACAGCGCAGAAACAGGCTCTTTGGCCCACCGGGTCGCTGCCAACTGGCGATCCCCGCACACTAACACTATCCGACACACACAGGAGACAATTTACAGTATAGTTATACCAAGCCAATTAACCTAAAAAACTGTACTTCTTTGGAGTGTGGGAGGAAACCAGAGATTCCGGAGAAAACCCACGGGGAGGTCACGGGGAGAACTTATAAACTCCGTACAGACAAACACCCATAGTCAGGATCGAACCCGGGTCTATTCTCAGTTCTATTAGTGGTCATCCATCTTCGTGTGATTGAAGCCGTGTAAATGTGGACGCCAAGAATCCAATACAACAAGACTCTTACTTATTCTATTAAGCACTCTATTTATATTAAGCAAGATTACTTTGAAAGTACCCTTGGGAATCCCTATAATAAATATTGGATTACTCTTGTGGTAACAGAGTATACACTGTTTCAAGGTATAGAGGGAAACAAGCCACCGCACATCTGAAAAATTGATGAGTTGTAATCCCATTGAAACATTAAAACTTGACACAGATCATTAGGAAATTCTTGCTGTGCTATTGCTTTACCCAAGGTACAACATAAGGGGAGAATATGTCAAAACCAATATTCGGGTGGTTGTTTTGCCTCCTTCCAGAGAACATTGCTAACTAAAGGTTTCAAACACTGTGTGCACACTTTTTAATCCCCAAATGGCACTCAATCATACTTGTCCGTGTTCCTGCATTTGGTTCACTTTGCTAAGTAAACATAATCTTTGACAGAGCCTTGCACCTAAATGTAGCACTGGAATATTAGAAACAAGCAACATTTTCTGCTTGTTGCACCTAAAAGGTGGTTTGAAGATGTATGATGCCTGATACTCTTTAAATCCTTCAATCTGAACCCAGCTGGGTATGAGGCCGAATAGTCTTCTTCTTCTTCTTGCGTATGGCGTGTTCTGTTTGATCTTCTGTTTGTGCACGCCAGGTTGATTGCATTCGTCAAAACAGGGTGGACCGCGTGAAGGCCGACTAGTCATATCAGTGTTCAGATGTACAAATTAGCATCTGCCAAGATTGTCACTGGGTGGCGCTGTCAGCGATGGCAGCCTCGCCAATTGTCTGTCGGTCTTTTCGCCTTTTTTGTTATTTTTAGTGTGTTTTAAAAAGTATGTGTTAATGTTCTCTGGTTTGTTTTATGTGCGGGGTGGGGAGGGGGTCGGGGGAAACTTTTTTCTCAATCTCTTGCCTTGCTGGAGATGCAGTTGTTTTCCGGATCGTGTCTCCAGTCGCTCTGCGGCCTAACATCATAGAGCTGGAAGCTTTGCTCGAGACTGACTTTGAGCCCCAGCGCGGGGCCGTGGACTTACCATCAGAGCCTGCGATCCCTTGCCTGGGATCGACGCTCCAACCGCGGCCTGCGGATTTCAACATCGAGGAGCTTGCAGTCTCGGGTAGAGGTTGATGTCGGGAAGCTCCAAGGTCGCAAGAAGTTCAACCAGCCCCGACCCGGGGTCCGATCGCCCAGCAGGGGAGAGCTGAGATCCCCCCGATGCGGGAGCTTGATCGCCCCAATGCGGAGGGCCCGATCGCCGGCTTCGGGAGCCAAGATCGTCCTGACAACAGAAGGCTCGAGGACCCCGACCATGGGAGTACAAAGGGAAGAGATTGAACTGATTTTCCGCCTACCATCACAGTGAGGAATGTGGAGGAGTCACTGTGGTGGATGTTTATGTTAAAATGGACAATAGACAATAGACAATAGGTGCAGGAGTAGGCCATTCGGCCCTTTGAGCCAGCACCGCCATTCAATGTGATCATGGCTGATCATCCCCAATCAGTATCCCGTTCCTGCCTTCTCCCCATATCCCCTGACTCCGCTATTTTTAAGCCCTATCTAGCTCTCTCTTGAAAGCATCCAGAGAACCTGCCTCCACCACCCTCTAGGCAGAGAATTCCACAGACTCACCACTCTCTGTGAGAAAAAGTTTCCTTGTCTCCGTTCTAAATGGCTTACTCCTTATTCTTAAACTGTGGCCCCTGGTTCTGGACTCCCCCAACATCGGGAACATGTTTCCTGCCTCTAGCGTGTCCAAACCCTTAACAATCTTAAATGTCTCAATGAGATTCCCTCTCATCCTTCTAAACTCCAGAGTGTACAAGCCCAGCTGCTGCATTCTTTCAGCATATTACAGTCCTGCCATCCCGAGAATTAACCTTGTAAACCTACGCTGCACTCCCTCAATAGCAAGAATGTCCTTCCTCAAATTAGGGGACCAAATCTGCACACAATACTCCAGGTTTGGTCTCACTAGGGCTCTGTACAACTGCAGAAGGACCTCTTTGCTCCTATATTCGATTCCTCTTGTTATAAAAGACAACATGCCATTCGCTTTCTTCACTGCCTGCTGTACCTGCATGCTTACTTTCATAGACTGATGAACAAGGACCCCCAGATCCCGTTGTACTTTCCCTTTTCCCAACTTGACACCATTTAGATAGTAATCTGCCTTCCTGTTTTTGCTACCAAAGTGGATAACCTCACATTTATCCGCATTAAACTTCATCTGCCATGCATCTGCCCACTCCCCCAACCTGTCCAAGTCACCTTGCATTCTCATAGCATCCTCCTCACAGTTCACACTGCCACCCAGCTTTGTGTCATCTGCAAATTTGCTAATGTTACTTTGAATCACTTCATTCAAATCATTGATGTATATTGTAAATAGCTGCGGTCCCAGCACCGAGCCTTGCAGTACCCCACTAGTCACTGCCTGCCATTCTGAAAGGGACCCGTTAATCCCTACTCTTTGTTTCCTGTCTGCCAACCACTTCTCTGTCCATGTCAGCACTCTACCCCCAATACCATGTGCCATAATTTTGCCCACTAATCTCCTATGTTGGACCTTATCAGATGCATTTTTTTTATTTTGTGTGCTTTGTTGCTTTTTTTTGGTATGTCTGTATGGCAATTCAAATTCCTCGTATGTTGGCTAATAAAGTATGATTATGATTGTGGTATAATCTTGATCCCAATCAGAATTGTGCTTACTCCATCTTAGATATTTTTAACTTCACATGTTATTGTTCAGCACCTGCTATTTGTCCTCTGTTCTTGTTCTGAGCTTGCGTGAGTTTAGTTTAGATTAGTTTAGTTCAGTTTAGTCCAGTTTAGTCCAGTGTTGTCCAGTTTAGGTATACAGCATGGAAACAGGCCCTGTGGCCCACCCATCGGCGCCTACCAGCAATCCCCGTACACAAGCACTATCCTACTCACTAGGGACAATTTACCAAAGCCAATTAACCTACGAACGGGAACGTCTTTGGAATGTGGGAGGTAAACAGAGCACCCGGAGAAAAGTCGGGCAGTCAGGGTGGCGCAGCGATGGAGTTGCTGTCTTACAGCGAATGCAGCGACGGAGACCCGGGTTCGATCCCGATTACGGGTGCTGTCTGTACGGAATTTGTATGTTCTCCCCGTGACCTGCGTGGGTTTCCTCCGAGGTCTTCGGTTTCCACATTCCAAAGACTTACAGATTTGTAGGTTAATTGGCTTGGTAAATGTAAAAATTGTCCCTCGTGGGTGTTGGATAGTGTTAATGTGCGGGGATCGCTGGTCGGCGCAGACCCGTGGGCCGAAGGGCTTGTTTCCATGCTGTATCTCTAAAACTAAAAACTAAAACTAAAAATCTAAAACTAAAAAACCCACGCCATCATGGGGAGAATGTTCAAACTCCGTTCAGCACTATAATCAGGATCGAATCAGGGTATCTGGTGCTGTAAGGCTGCAACTCCACCGCTGTCCTCCTGAGTTCTCCTTCATCAAGATGATTTGGAATGGAATCTCTTTTGCTATAAATATTCTTCAATGGCATCATAAATGAATCTCACAAACAATACAGGATAATTGATCCCCCTTCCACATGAGTAATTATCATTTATAGCTTAAAATTCCCAAAGGCAACCATATTGGCAAAATGCTGTGGATCAATAGCTTATAGAACAGCCCTCTACTTTAACAGAAATGAAGTGCTTAAAAGACTACTTAAAAGTCTGATTATATTGGTCCCATGCCATCTGAAGTTATCTTGCCAAAGTTTCACAAATGTGAACCGGCGGTCGATTAGCAGAGAAATGTAATATCTTGTAAAACTAACAATGATCTATGTCTCCTGATTTGGAATGGCAAATAAAACAAAAGCAGCTGATAAATCCTTAACCCATTATTTTAATGGTCTATGGTCATTGGTTTTCTTATTGTCGCATATGCAAAGTGCTAACACACTTAGTGCTAACAGTGAAATTATTTCCTTACAAACAGGCCAGTTGAGTAATTCCATACCTAAGCACATCCCCGAATAGCAAGTGTACAGAAATAGTTTACTGAGCCCATCTGCCATTGGTGCCATGTTTTGGCACCATTCGCAAAGTCCAGTCCACGTTCTTGTTCTTATGAGCGATGCCCGTCCCAGACAAGTCCCAGGCTGCTGCAGACCCATCGCCCCAGCCCATCACCTTCCCTTGGACGTGTGGGTTGACCTGCGAATTGATGTCCTCTCCTCGCCTGTCCATACATTAATGCATTATTGATTACGCTTTTTTATCACCAGAAGAATTGCTGGCATTTTAACAAGTTGGTAACGCTGTCTGCAAAACATTCCATTGTCAGCATGTCCTTGTCAGCCAGAGATCATGCCCAACTAGTTTGATTGAATTTTCTGAAGTGTTAAACCAAATGTATTATTACCGATAATCTACATTGACCAGTAAATCCTTTAAAAAGGTCCCACATGAAAAACTGATCAATCTGAGGAAGAGTCCTGATCTGAAATGTGGCCTGTCCACAGTGGCAGCCTGACTCACGGAGTTCCTCCAGCACTTTGTGCTTTGCAGATGCAGCTACTTGATTCACAGATGGCTGGTATGCAGACATAGCAAAGAATTAGGAAAAGTAACAGATATTATCATTCATTGGTAGGGGATTGAATACATACTAGGGAAATTATGATTAAGTTACATAGGATACGATGAGACCACATCTGAAGCACTATGTCCAACCTTGATTTCCTTGTGTCAATTCATTGAAGGATGTCAGAAATGTTGATGAAACTGTTACCTGAAATGGGTATCAACATGTTTATGAAACTGTTAACTGAACTGTTACCTGAAGTACTTCTGAGGAGAGGTTGGTTAGAATGGGGTTGTAGCCAATGCAGTTTATAAAAGTGAGTGGCAACAATTAAAGTATATATGAATCTGAGGGTCTTGACAAAGTGGATGTGGAGAGAATATTTCCTCCTGTGGAGGGAATCTAGATCAGAGGGTCACTGTTTATAAACATGGTGTCACCCATTAGAGACCAAGGTGAATTTATTTTTCTCTCTCAGACAATTGCGAATCTTTGAAATGTTCTTTCTCAAAGCCTGATGGAGGGTGTCCAAATATTCTTGAAGTAGAGATGTACGATTTCTTGATACATAAGGGGGTAAAAGGTCATTAGTTGAATCAAAATCAGATTAAGAATAAAATTAGAACTCCCAGTGAGCATCAATCTCGCCACAAAAATCAGACAATGTTGATTGAGGAATAGGCTTTGGCAGGATTCTCTAGATTTCATCTGTCAATGAAGAATATTACCAAAAATTGGACAGATTACACCTAAATTTGCCTTCCCATTTCAACTGTGCATTGCCTTTTTATACGATTTGCTCTTGCGAAACATCACAATAGTGTTCCATTCCTGGACTAACTTTGTGACAAGGAGTTGGAAGTGGAACCAAGATAATTGTTAGTGCACCAATCCCTTCGAAAGCATTGCCTGCAGGTATTAGCTGTGAATGTCTAATGCTTATTTGCATTTCTAGCACACAGCCCCAGTTATGCTCTCAAATGAACAGGGGATTCTGGTTCATCAAAAAACAGTTTTTCATTTTAAGATTGAAAATAAGACCTGGGAACTAGAATCCACATAAATGCTTCACTTTTTTCCAATTTATCACAAAAACCTGTGACTCTGCAACAAAGTTCCTATTTGCTTCAATAGTAGAATCCATTTGCTCAGAAACAATAATAACATTGAATGATGACAGCCTTGAGCACTTTCCCTCCAAACTGGTTCTGAATGTTTGTTTTATCAAAATGTTGCACCTCACAAAGCAAGACTTTTCTCTCAAAACTCGTGGGATTAAAGATGTTTCCTTATTTATCAGGGATTAGAAAGATTTAAGGTAGACAAAAATGCTGGAGAAACTCAGCGGGTGAGGCAACATTTTGGAACCCTTCTTCAGACTGAAGAAGGGTCTCGACCCGAAACGTTGCCTATTTCCCTCGCTCCATAGATGCTGCCTCACCCGCTGAGTTTCTCCAGCATTATTGTCTACCTTCGATTTTCCAGCATCTGCAGTTCCTTCTTAAACATTAGAAAGATTTAAACTTCTTAACTGTATAAATCGAGAGGGGTTTTAAAAAATAATAATTTCTCTCTATTCTCAAATCAGCCATTTATGGAGAGCAATGCAGAAAGATCTTTGCTTCTGTTATCTCTCTTTTATCAAATAATATCTATTTAAAGTCCAGCACCCTAGAGTCATGAATAATTCATGAATAAACATTATGCTGAGGATTTTCTGCCCTCACACCGATTGAAAATGACCTGCTGCCTCAAATACAATGCTCAGAGAATCTCATGTTTACAGCAGATAAATAGGTTTGCTACGCACTGATTCTTTAAGCAGATGGGACTAGCATGGAATAGTTGAACTGAAGAGCTTGTTTCAGTGCTATATATTTCTCTGACTCTCGATGATTATTATGAGATGTAGTTGCGTATGGCTTGATTGTAATGTATAGTATGATTTGACAGGTGAGACGCAAACAATGTTTTTACCGTATCTCGGTATGGTACCCGGAAGTGGCGTCGAAGAATGAGAAGCCGAAGCGAAGAAGTGGAAGCCAAATAACCGAATGGAAATAATGCCGAAAAGCCAAATAACCAAAAACGTACAACGTCGAAAAGCCAAATAACCGAAAGGGCGCAACGCCAAAAAGCCAAATAACCGAAAGGGCGGGACGCCTAAAAGCCAAATAACCGAAAGGATGTAACGCCAAAAAGCCAAATAACCGAACGGACGCAACGCCGAAAAGCCAAATAACCGAAAGGGTGGGACGCCTAAAAGCCAACTAACCGATCGGACGCAATGCCGAAAAGCCAAATAACGGCCATGATGTCGCCAGGGGGCAGGACTTGTCAGTGATTGGTCCAGACCCCCACGTCAATCACATCAATGGCTTGGGGAGATGGGAGGGTGGAGGTCATTTTCCAACACAAGACCGCTTGGGGCTGGAGGGTGACTGGGCACTCTGAACCCAAGCACCAAGGTGTAAGCGGCCGAAGGAGCGCATCCCCCGGGACAGCCCCCACTCTAAACCCGGGGTCAGCGCTGTCCAGCCATGGCTGCCCTCTGCCTCGTCTCCCCGTGCGGCCACACTGTGACGGGCTGTGGGTCGGCAGCGCGCACTCACACACACAGGGCAGGGTGGAGCGGGGTTGTGGCTCTGACCAGCGGACACATGGGGACGAAAACCCGGCAACGTCCCCGTCAGCTGCAGCAGAGTTGGGGACAGTCTGGTCCCTCCGCCCACCCAGAGTCACTGACCGCTATGAACCACCACCGGCACCCGACCCCCACACCAGGGTGATTCACCCCCCGACCCGCGGACCCCGACCCACACACGGGGAGATTCACCCCGACCCACACACGGGGTGATTCACCTCCCCCCCCCCCCGTGCGGTCGCGGGGACAGATGGCCCGGTGCACTGGCAGCCATAGTAAGTGCTTCCCTGACATTCACCGCTTGTACTCCAGAAGGCGTTGCGTGGCAACAGTACGGGTCACGGGTCATGACCACATCTGCCGTGCAACCTCCCCCTGTATGAATATTGTATATGAATATGCGGGTTGTGAAGAATTTGGAAGAATTCTGCTTACTGGGAATAAAGACCCGAGGCAGTGCAGCGCGTACACTTCCCGTCTCTCGGGCGTGCACGCTGACACTAACTCACGCCGATTCACACTTACTCATACACGCAGGAGTGATTGTATTTTATGCAAGGGCAACGCATAATGCTGAAGGATCTCGACATGAAACGTCACCCATTCCTTCTCTCCAGAGTTAAATAAAAAACACAGTGCTTCAGAAACTCAGCGGGCTAGGCAGCATCTGTGGAGGGAATGGATTAGGAGTTGTTTCGGGCCAGGCTTCTTCTTCAATAGGAAGGGACTGCAGCTGCAGTTGTCTTTGCAAAACGCCAAAATGATTCCGGGAATGCCAAGAGAGAGAGACAGTTAATAAGCTGCCAGTGCCCGGGCCATCTGTCCCCGTGGCCAGGGGGGGTGAATCACCCGGTGTGGGTGTCGGGGGCTGAATCTCCCCGTGTGTGGGTCGGGTTGGCGGGGGGGGGGGGTGGGGTGGGGTGTGAATCACCCCGTGTGTGGGTCGGGTTCCGGGGGTCGGGTGCCGGTGGCGGTGCATCGCGGTCAGTGACTCTGGGTGGGCGGAGGGACCAGACTGTTCCCAACTCTGCTGCAGTTGACAGGGACGTTGCCGGGTTTTCGTCCCCGTGTGTCCGCGGCCCCAAGCCGCGGCCCCACACCATCCGGCTCCGTGTGTGTGTTCGCTGCCGACCCTCAGCCCGTCACAGTGCGGCCGCACGGGGGAGACGAGGCGGAGGGCGGCCGTGGCCGGACAGCGCTGACCCTGGGGGGAGAGTGGCGGCTGTCCCGAGGGATGCGCTCCTTCGGCCACTTACACCTTAGTGCTCAGGTTCAGAGTGCCCAGTCACCCTCCAGCCCCGGGCGGTCTTGTGTGGGGAAAATGATCCCCACCCTCCCGTCTCCCCCAGCCAGTGATGTGATGGAGGCGGGGGTCTGGACCAATCGCTGACAAGTTCCGCCCCCTGGCGACATCATGTCCGTTATTTGGCTGTTCGTCGTTACGTCTATTCGGTTATTTGGCTTTTCAGCGACGTGCACTTTCGGTTATTTGGCTTTTCGGCGACGTGCCCTTTCGGTTATTTGGCTTTTAGGAATCCCGCCCTTTCGGTTATTTGGCTTTTCGACGTTGCATCCGTTCGGTTAGTTGGCTTTTCGGCGTCGCGTCCGTTCAGTTAGTTGGCTTTTCGGCCTCGTACGCTTTCGGTTATTTGGCTTTTTGGCATCGTTTCCATTCGGTTATTTGGCTTCCACTTCTTCCCTTCTTCTCGTCCTTCGAAGCCACATCCGCACACGTCTCAGTATATTGAAAACAACAAAAACCAATGCCAATACAACACAAGTTCCTTGCAGTCCTCCAAAGCAATGACCCAGTAGAGGAGTAAAAGCTCTGTACATTTTCCTTGCATTCTTCCAATTTTCCTTGCCCATTTTGCTCTTTTCTTCTCTCACGCAGTCCCTTGGGACTGAGTACTACTTGCTTCTACTCTGGCTGGGTGGGTTCCGGGTTGACTAATGGGACCAATGTAGGTCCTACATCCTTTTCCATGGATGGTTAAGAGATGATTGAGAGGCAGGGTAGTCTGCGAGATGGTGCTCTCCTTCTGATGTAGGGCTTCGGTATCCGCCCGATGTATGACTGATGTGAGCTTCTCAATACCATCCCAAATGCTCCTTTGAGCGATTATGTGCCAGAGATTTCCAGGATTCAATGAAGATGTTGCAATTCTTCAAGGGAGTTAGAGATTATCCTTGAAACTTTTCCATTGTCTGTCTGGCAATTGTCTCCGATGACATATCTCTGAATGGAGTGTCTGTTCAGGAGTATGGTATCGAGGTTTACCACAGTCTGACTACTGTAGTCACAATTAGATCTCCAAAGTTTCTGGTATATTTGCCCCTCACTAGACATGGGCCATGAGATTTGTAACTGCAGCAGTTCACTGCTGACTTTTAGGACAAGGGCCTTGTTAGATTTCCAACGTTATGACCACTCAACATCTTATTTGTCGGGAATGGCCACAAGGTTGGCCTGAATAGGTTACTGTGGAGTGAAGTCAAGATCATCCGTGTCAAAGACAGACTCATAGTTGAAGAGGTCTAGGGGCCTCTTCCATGATGTATTCAAGAGAGAGTGATGTATTCAAGAGAGAGTTAGATATAGCTCTTAGGGCTAACGGAATCAAGGGATATGGGGAGAAAGCAGGAACGGGGTACTGATTTTTGATGATCAGCCATGATTAAATTGAATGGCGGTGCTGGCTCGAAGGGCTGAATGCCCTACTTCTGCACCTATTTTCTACGTTTCTATGTTTCCAGCAGAGTGTCTAACTGACCCTGATAAGTTCATCCTGTTCCAGTCTCTCAATGAGGTTGGCCTTAGGTACTTGGAAAATTGATGACTTTTAACAGTGCTGAAGAATCCATGCGGATTATTCTGTTAACGGGTTACTGAGCCTTTTGCACTCTCTGCATCCATCATCTGTTCTTTGGGTCCTGTTTGTTTCCTGCTTGATTTCTGCCTTCTGGCACCTGTAGAACTGTTTCTCAGCCCTTGAGGGACGGTGGAGTTTTCAAACTTATATTTATGATTAATTAGCTCCGATCTCCCGGTTATTCTCATCAGACCAGTCCTGGTTCTTCTTAGCACAGAGGCCAATAATCTCTTCACAAGCACCAGCTATGGCTGGTGGTTGCTGGTTCCATGCCAGCCCATAAGCTGTGGACACTCTACTTCATGTGAGAAGCGCCAGTTTTGTGGGGACCCTGACAGCTTTGACATTCATGGGCAAAAAACATTACTTCTGTTCATGCCGATGTTATGGGCCAGGTTGATGGAGATTATTGAGAGAATTAGGCAGTTGTCCAACCTGTGGTCTTTGGTGCCTGTCATGACATGAGTGAAGGGAGTAATTTTAGTGTTCCTTGCTAGGAAAATGATATAATCTAGTAGATGCCTGTAGTGGACCAAAATTTTGCCATGACATTTTGTGCTTGTCACTTCAATGAAACAGCATGTCATTATGACAAGACAATGCACCATTGATTTTGTCAAGAAAAGGACCTAACAAGATTTAGCTTTCTCTATGGCTGCCTTGCTAATGTGTAGAGTCCCTTCTTACACTGGCATTGAAGTTATTCAAGAAAATCAGTTTGCCTCCCTTTGCAGTGGAAACCAGGATTTTTTCCTTTTTTGGAAATGAAATCTTCTTTGTCTATATTTCAAGCTTCCACGGTTGGGGTATATGAACTGATCTCTGTAGCATGCTGTTTGCTCCCTATCTTCAGGCATTGACCGTCAGGGTTTAATTGTTGGCACCCCTCCCTCTGTTATTAAATATACTCAAGATATTTTGCGCAAATTTTACGATACTCCAGCCCCCAGTTTGGTGCTGAGGGAGTGCTGCACTGTCGCAGGCATTATCTTTTTGATCTATTGTCTTTCCACTCCCACTCTAGTGAAAAGTCTAGGACTAGAGGTCATAGCCTCAGAATTAATGGACGTTCTTTTAGGAAGGAGACAAGGAAGAATTTATTTTATCAGAGCCTGGTGAATCTGTGGAATTCTTTGCCACAGAAGGCTGTGGAGACCAAGTCAGTGGATATATTTAAGGCAGAGATAGATTCTTGATTTGTATGGGTGTCAGAGGTTATGGGGAGAAGGCAGGAGAATGGGGTTAGGAGGGAGAGATAGATCAGCCTTGATTGAATGGCGGAGTTGACTGGATGAAGGCCGAATGGCCTAATTGTGCTCCTCTCACTTATGAACTTATGAACAACCAATGTAAAAGCACCAATGGCATGGTGTCAGTCAGGCAGAGCCACAGACATCTCTGCAGTGTCCTGCTCGGTATTTACCCTCAATTAAAGCCTCAAACCAGATGATCTGCTCATTTACACATTACTGTTTAGGAAATCTTTCATTGGCCAATTAGATTGACATGTTCCCATGATGACAACAATGACAATGAAGTATGGAAGTCCAAGTGTTTCACCGAGCCAACCTTTGCAAAAACACGGGCAGATAGCAGCTCAGCTGTTAGAGCTGCTACCTTAATGCGGATGACACTGTGGCGCAGCGGTAGAGTTGCTGCCATACAGCGCCAGAGACCCGGGTTCAATCCTGACCACGGGTTCTATCTGTATGGAGTTTGTATGTTCTCCCTGTGACCTGTGTGGGTTTTCTCTGGGTGCTCCGGTTTCCTCCCACATCCCAAAGACATAAAGGTTTGTAGGCTAATTGGCTTGGTTAAATTGTAACCGCAAATATTATACCTTTTTCAAACAATTCCGATATACTTGTCAAAAAACTTTTTTAAAAAGTTAGATTCCATTGTCAGTGACTTTATCTGGGATTATAAGACTCATAGGATAAGCAAAAAACATCTGTGAAAATCAAAAATAAATGGAGGTTTGGTTTTACCAAACTTTTTGTTTTATATTTGGGCAGTTAACATTAAAAATATGAATTTTTGGTTGGAAGAAATAGATCAACAACCAGATTGGTTAAAAATGGAAAAAGGAAGATTGCTCACCTTTTGAAATCGGCTCGATACTATTTGCTACTTCTAAATTAAATTAAAAAATTTATAGGGAAAATCCTATAATATATAGTACTATGCAAATTTGGAAACAATTAAAAAAGACATTAAAACTAGATAATTTATCACTTTTTCTTCCAATTGCGAATAACCCTTTGTTTAAGCCCTCATGGTTGGACAAAGGTTTCACACAATGGAAAAACTATGGAATTAAAAAGATGGGACAACTTTATAAGGAAGACACTTTTCTTTCATTTCAGGAGTTGCAACAGACTTATGGACTTCAAGTAAATGATTTTTTCAGATATCTTCAACTTAGAGATTACGTAAAAGCAAATACTCGAAATTTTAGAATTAGAAATTCAGAAATTTTTGACGACTGTTGGAATAAATATCCTAATACAGAAAAACTAATATCTTATATATATAATATTTTATTAGACAGTGATATTCCATTGACGGACTTACACAGACAAACTTGGGAAAAATAACTAAATCAAATAATAACGAAAGATACTTGGGAAGAAAGTTTACAACACATACATCAATGTTCATTAAATGCCAGACATTCTCTAATACAATTCAAAGTAATACATAGATTACATTATTCTAAAACAAAATTAAATAAAATCTTCCCACATATCTCACCAATATGTGATAAATGTCAACATTTAGAAACTAACTTATCTCATATGTTTGCAAATTGCATAAAAATTAAAAATTTCTGGGTAAATATTTTCACAATAATATCTAAAGTGACTAGCATTCAATTGGACCCGGATCCAAAATTAATAATACTTGGAACATTAGAACTAAATCAAACATTTACATCAACTCAAAGAAACTTTATTTATAGTATAATAACTGGGAAAAAATTAATTCTAAAATTTTGGAAAGGCCCTATAACCCCCACAATCAAAATGTGGATTATAGAAATGACGGAGACCTTACACTTGGAAATAATTAGACTTGTCCTATTGGACAAACAGGAACTATTCGTCGGAACATGGTCTCCCTTTATTGACTATTTAAAGGGTCAGAATGGTTCAGCACGAGAACCTGACTAACACCCGTGCCAAGGAATAGATGAAATGTTATACTCTGAAATGTACGAATATATCTCGAATGAAGTTTTTATCGTAGTAAATTATTCCATTCTTCTTTATTATCTTTTTTTTTTGTTTTTGTTTTTTTGTTTTTGTTTCTTCTCTTTTTTCTCTTTCTTTCCTTTTTTCATCTATCTTTTTAGTTCTATTTAGTTTTAAAAAATAAATAAAAAAAAGTATTGGAGACATTGTAATAATAATGGACGATATTAGTAATTTAAAAATGTAAGACTGGTATCGATTTTAATATGATATGTATTTACCTCAAATAAAAAATTTCAACAAAAAAAAACACAAAAAAAAATATTGTAAATTGTCCCTAGTGTGTATATGATAGTGTCAGTGTGCGGGGATTGCTGGTCGGCGCAGACACCGAAAGGCCTGTTTCCGTACTGTATCTCTAAACTAAACTAAACTAAACTAAAATCAGAGATCCTGGGCAATAATATTGCCATGATATTGCCATGAATGCTAATTCACAATTAACATTCATGGCAACCGCTGATGACTTTTTTCAGTGAGCTGTTGTGAATGATCCCCTAATCTTCCATTGTCTGGTGGCACCTAAGCCTAATATAGCAACTTATTTGCTTAAAGTCTGCATACTTTTTAAGAATGTATGCGCCTCTCTCCAATGAAAATACTTTCTCTTACTACTCTGTCATTCCTGCTGCTCTCCTGCTGTTTGAATGAGTCTGAAGAAGAGTCTGGACCCACATGGCACCTACACATTTCCTCCAGAGATGCTGCCTGACCTGCTGAGTTACACCATCACTTTGTGGGGTTTTTTTTAACCCAGCATCTGCAGTTCCTTGTGTCACTACAGCAACATACTGTTGGCACAGCTGAGACCAGAGAACTCAGCGGAATGCAGGATATCCGGTTCTTGTTGCTGGATCATCAGTCTGAAGAAGGGTCTCCACCTGAAATGTCACACATCATCTATCAATGTCCTCCAGAGATACTGCCTGACCTGTTGACTTACTCCAGCACTTTGTGTTGTTCTCTGTTGCTCAATAATTATTTTTTCATGCGGTGGTGCTCGCAAGTTATATTTCAGTTTTGAAGACAGATTAAGGCATCTGGTGTAGCTGTTATTACTGACCTCATTACTGACTTTACAGAATCTGTACCTGGAATAGATGGTTCATGCAAGGTATGCATTGATGGTTCTGTACCAGATATCTTGCTGGGCAAAGAAGACATTACCATCTTTTATATCAAGTGAAACACAACCCAGGCATGTGAGAGCTGTGTAACAATGATTACTGGAGGCATTTGATGAATATTGATGGTGACTTGTATTAAAAGGTTTGTGCATTAATCTGTAATCCCATTTACAGAGCTGTCGCTGAATAATGACAGATTTTCACCCACGAACAAACAGACATTTTAACTAAAAACTTAGAGTTCTGCTTCTCTTTGCAAACTGAATAAAGCTCTTTACTTCCAATGTTTAATTATACCCAATAATTTTGCGATAAAATTATTTATTTTATTAAATAATAGTGAATAGCAATCTACCACAAAGAGCACAGAGAAGAAATCACTTCTCAACATATTCCTCCCCTGGCAAACATTTATAACCCAGAATTAATGTTACCTACATCAAAAGGCATGAGCTAGAAAATCTCCCACAATCTGCAGTGAGGGAGCACAGTGTGTTGGGGGAGTACAGCAATGCAACTGCTTGCAGAAGAGGAACATCATTTACAGTTTCATACCTTTTCCGATTCAACTGTAATTACAGAGATGTTATTTCTCCCTCACTTGGCCATCAATTAATATGTGTTGCATGCTCTTTACAACATTGAGAAATTAACTTAGATTTCATTACAGCACACCTGCCTCTGTGTCACTAGTTTGGTGGCAAACCAGCCCTTATCCAAAGGTGCATGGCACTGACAAAATTGGCATTTTTCAGAGGAGATGTTAAATCAGAATCCATCTGCTGCAACAGGGGATTAAAAATGTTTTCACTGTTCAAGAAATACCCACGTACTCACACCACCTAAAATAAGCATCCTGATCATTCCTTGCGTTGCTGTTTGTGGGGTTGCATTGAGCAGGAATTAATGGCCATATTTCATGGACCACTTCAAAATACGCACTTAATTGGATTAACATTTGATTATAAAAATCAGATATCCATAGAGCACACATGAATATTGATGGTGACTTGTATTAAAAGGTTTGTGCATTAATCTGTAATCCCATTTACAGAGCTGTCGCTGAATAATGGCTCAGATTTTCACCCACGAACAAACACAGACATTTTAACTAAAAACTTAGAGTTCTGCTTCTCTTTGCAAATCAGACAACACCATAATTGAAGTAACATATTAAGATGATCAACATGAGAACTACCATTATGACCTTTTTTCTATGAGAGAGGGTTGGGCGTGGCGGGCACGTAATCACCAACGTAACTCCTCATAAAATAAAGATCAAACTTCAAACTGGTAAGTTCTCGTTTAATCTTACTATTTTACTTCGGAGTCACGTGAGTGACTACGTGAAGATTTTAAAGCTCTGTGATTTTTATGCCGCAGATCAAAATCCCGGCTTCTCACTGCATCGATTGACTGAGTATCATCAATAATGCTGTAAACATGACATTGCATATCATGCAAAAGCAAAACAGTTTTATTTTTGGTCATAAAACAACCAATAAACCCTCTTAATGTAGGGCAACAAACGAAACAGAATGAAACAGTATTGAAAACAGACTTTAAACAATAGCAACAGCACTCAATATTGAGTTAGCAAACAGCCCTCCATCGGCAATCGGCCGATGGTAGTATTGCTGAAACACAAGTTCATTTTTCCAACCTGCGGCTTTTAATATATGGTCGATGGGAACGTCCATCGCCCTGGCCGCGGATGTTGCTACTGCGCTAGTGGAATGAGATGTAAACACATAAATGTTAATTCCTGCCTGAACCAACTCTTGCTTTAACCACCTTGAGATAGTCTGAACTGCCACTCTTTTATGTTGGCTTTTTGTAACTGACAAATAATCCTGTTTCTTCTTGTCTTAAAGCCCTTGTGGCTTCAATGTAATGTAACAAATGTGTCCTTACACATAAACATGGAGCTGTAGGATATGCTGAGAACACAATTTTAAAACCTGTCACACCTGGCCTGCTTTGTTTGAGCAGGTCAGAAATATAAAACAGAACATTCTCTGTATTCACTTCCATTCTCTCGAACTGAAGTTTTTTGGAAAGTCTGCACTCTCTGTACTGACACCAATGCCATTAGCATAGCCAATTTCATGGTTAATTTTAACAAAGTTATAGCCGTGACAGGGACCCAATGACGAAGTATGTTACGAACAACGCTTACCTCGCAGATTACCATATACCTAGGCTTAGGCGGTTTGGAATTAGATTCCTTTCATCAACCTAGATATGAGAGGGTGAGAACCTATACTTTGTGTCCGTGTACCTATTACAAGATATGCGGACAAAGCACTTCTAGCTGTATTGATAGCAGTATAGCTAAGACCTTCATCATAATAAAGTGTAGATAAACTCTAACACATTTTCAATAACTACAGTATCATATTGAATATTCTTTTGAACACAATATTGTTCCTTTTTTTTTTTTTTTTTTCATAAGTCATATACTGTTTTTGAGTACTCTTTCTCCAGACTGCAGCGAGTATATACACCGTTGGCCTAGAAAGTCCTCGACCAATGTAAGGCATTCTTGAAATCTGCAAACTAACAGATCCATACCGTCACATAACGGATGAACTTAATGCGTTACTGGATGCTCCAGCAAATTCCTACTGTTTGGAATCAGCAAAAAGAGGTTGGATCGCTATCTGTAACATCAAAGGGAACCATGGTTGAATCAGGCAATTTGGTATCACCAAAACCCCTGAAGCGGCATCCTGCTTGATTTTCTCAAACACCGACCTACGAGGCAGAATGGTGGGAAAATGTACACAAACATATCATCCCAATTTAGTGAAAAAGCATCAATTGCCACTGCCCCTGGATCTGGTGCCTATGAAACATATTTTGGCCTTCCATATAGAAGTACTATGTTCTTGAACACATCCTGGTTCCACATCCACTCTGTGTTATGATGGAATTTTGGTGAGCTGCCATCTGGTACTACATTAAGTTTCCCTGGCAGATAGATAGCTCCAATCCAAATCTCTTTATCCCTACTCCAGGTCCAATTGTATTTGCCAACCTGTCACATGATAACGATTTGATTCCACCCATGTGATTCATATCAGCAACTGCTGCAGTGTTGTCTATTTTGCACTGCACATGCAAACTAGTTTAGTTAGTGCCATAAGCCTTGAGTCCATAAAATACTCTTGGTTAATTCCCCATGTATGCAGAAGCAATGTTCATCTGTCTCCACCGCTGGATCTTGTATCAGTAGCACCCTACCGAAGTGCTCTGACATCTGTCTGCAAATCATGGAAGCTTGGTCCAATAACACTTTGGAACTACTGGTGGACACATGCTGAATCCACCATTGTACATCAGCAACAGCCTCTATTGATAGAAGCATAGGTCTATTATAATGACCCCAATGTATCCTCAATGCTTGTTCCTTTGACCTTTGTAATTGTAGATAATAAAGTGTCCATATTGAACTGCTGGAAATGCTGCCAGCCATTACCACAGCAGTCTTGTCACCTGGCTAATTGAAGGCTGTGTGTTAGCAATTAACTTGATATAGCTCTTAATTAGCTGCACCCTTTTTTGCCTGGGCAAGGTCACAATGATGTTGATTAAGTCCATTGTGAACTTAGTCAATTTGTGTCACAGGTATAAATTTAGATTCCTCAGAATAGCTTATAAAGCCCAATTAAAAATTGGTTTTTCCCAACTGCCACTGATGCTTCAGCTGTTTCCTTTGATTGTCCTACAATCAAGATATTATCTAGCTAAACCATGATCACATGACCTTGACTTCTCTTCATGACTAGAATATGTTTTAACAACTTTGTAATCCCTCTAGGAGCTGAAGACAAACCATTAGGCAGTGGATTGTATTGGCATAATTCCCATCCAGCGGAATTTTAAATCTTCTATCCTGCAAATGAACAGACACTGAATCCGCATCTTTAAGATCTCCTTCACAAACGTTTCCATCTTAAAATGTCTATACCGTACAAAAGGGTTAAGCCTATTCAGGTCTGTATAATTCTGCTTCCCCCCATCCTTTTTTGGTCTGGGAAAGATATTGGACACAACCTGATGGCTTTGGTAAACTGCCTTAGCAATTACACCTTTATTACATAAGGTTGCAAGTTCCAGCTGAACTTCCAATTATTCAGTGATACTGAAGTCAAACTCCTTTTTTGGAACATGTTGCATGGGTAAATCAGAATTTGCATTTAAGCTTTATTCAATGCCCTTGAATAACCTTCAGTATAAACATATCTGAGATAAACATTTAATTGTATCACATTAGATCTGTCTACATGAGAACCAGACCCTCTTACCTCCTTACCACCTGGCATTCTTCCCCGGCCTTGAGCTGGATATCTCACCTCCGTGGCGGTGCTACAGCCGAACGCCAACTGCGCTGCATCGTAGCTGGACTCGTCCCTTGCCCGGACCAGTCTGCTCCCTTATAGGGATACTTCCGCTTTGGTGAATATGTGGCTGGCTTGTTAGCCTCCTCCTCCAGCTCCTTCACCTGCTGTGCGAAATCCTCGCCAAACAGCTGTGCCGGTTGCACTGTGCCAGGCTGGCAGAGTGAAGCATATTTATCATTGATGGTTGGTCTAATCGCATCTTGCGGAGGCAGTTGATCTCAAAGTGGGCACTCCACAATAGCGCCTTTTGTTGTAATTTGTCATGGCCTCTCCATCTACCATCCTGGCAAAGCTCGTTATACCAGATGCCAGCAACTTTAAAATATGCTGGAGCTTCACATGCTCCTGGGCTTTCATTAGTATGCCCATCTTGCCCCAATTCTTCCTGTTCCCAACAGGAACTTTTAACTGTCCTCAGTTGATTGGGGCTTCATACTTCGTTACTGTCTCATCCATTGTCAGCTCCTGTAGCTGATGTGAGACTTGGTAATTTATGCTGGTGGCAAGTTCCTCACCCAGAGGCTCACCAGCATCCGACGACATGGCAAACCGTGCTGCACACGGTGTCAGCTCTGGCAGCTGCCTGCCCTCCCTTTGGATGTCGTCGGACTCAGGGTCAGAGCGTATCTGCCCTTCTGCACTCACCTCTTGCAAAGAGGGTGCTTTCAAGCAGGCCTCTACTAGGCACTGCCAGCGGAGCCGTCCCCACGGCCTCCCGCCTGCACAACTCCTCCTGGAGTATGGCTTTATGAAGCAGGCCTCTCCTAGGCACTGCCAGCGGAGCCTTCCCTAAGGCTTCCCGCCTGCACTACTCCTCCTGGAGCGTCTCTGTGGAGCAGCCCCTATATGAGCTGCTCCTTTTGGATAACCGCTGGGGAATGGTATCCTGTCCCCGACGGGACTCTCGTGGCCCGACTCTACGGAGTCTATAGCCCTGACAGACTTAGCGTATGCCGACCGCCCGACTGGCGTTGGCTGTGTACCCGGCTGGGCACTTTGCCAAGTCTGTCGCCGCACCGCTACTGGCTTGCGACTCCCCCGAGGTGACAGGCTGCCTTTCAGAGACTGCGTCCCGCAGCTCACTCTCTCCTTGTCGGCAGCAGCCTGCACCTTTTACTTGTTCCTGTCTATGGGGGAAAAAAAAAAAAACAGCAGAAACAATTTATTTACTTTTTCCTAACTCCTCCAAAGTCTCCCCGACTTTGGTGGAGCTGTATTTACTCACGTTGCAGAAGGAGCTCCGAGCTCCCGCTGCCGTTGTCGCCAATGCGTCCGACGTAATGACGCGCATGCGCCCTGACGGGGTTCTTCACGTAGTCACTCACGTGACTCCGAAGTAAAATTAATGTTACCTACATCAAAAGGCATGAGCTAGAAAATCTCCCACAATCTGCAGTGAGGGAGCACAGTGTGTTGGGGGAGTACAGCAATGCAACTGCTTGCAGAAGAGGAACATCATTTACAGTTTCATACCTTTTCCGATTCAACTGTAATTACAGAAATTTTATTTCCACCTCACTTGGCCATCAATTAATATGTGTTGCATGCTCTTTACAACATTGAGAAATTAACTTAGATTTCATTACAGCACACCTGCCTCTGTGTCACTAGTTTGGTGGCACACCAGCCCTTATCCAAAGGTGCATGGCACTGACAAAATTTGCATTTTTCAGAGGAGATGTTAAATCAGAATCCATCTGCTGCAACAGGGGATCAAAAATGTTTTCACTGTTCAAGAAATACCCACGTACTCACACCACCTAAAATAGGCATCCTGATCATTCCTTGTGTTGCTGTTTGTGGGGTTGCATTGAGCAGGAATTAGTGGCCATATTTCATGGACCACTTCAAAATACGCCCTTAATTGGATTAACATTTGATTATAAAAATCAGATATCCATAGAGCACACATTCAATCATAAATCTGCATAGTGCGTATGAATGAAAAATTGCTACTGTCACACTATCATTTTCCCATCTCCTTACATTTGCCTCTCCGTCATGTGTTATTTAATTTCCTTTCCCAAAGCAACTCTTTCTGCCACTCTGTCAGACACAGCAGCCTACACTTAATCTCGTGTTGTATGACAGCACAGTTGTACATCTGGTAAAGCTGCTGCCTCAGGGGTCCAGTGACCCTGGGTCAGTCCTGACCTCTGTGTGGAATATGCATGCTCTCTCTGTCACCTTGTAGGATTCATCTGGTTGTTTCGGTTTGGTCAGACCGCATTTGGTTTTGGGTCTCGTATCTGAGGAGGGAACTCCTGGCGTTGGAATGGGTCCAGAGGAGGTGTACGAGAATGATCCTGGGGATGATTGGGTTAACGTATGATGAGGGTCTAATGGCTCTGGGCCTGTACTTGCTGGAGTTTCGAAGGATGACGGGTATCTCATTGAAATTTACCGAATAATTAAAGGCCTGGATAGAATGAATATGATGGGATGTTTTCACAAGTGGGAGAGTCTAGGACCAGACGCACAGGGAATCTGGAAGGGAAATATTTTGATAATCTGCCCACATCATCTACATCACACTCATTCACTCTCCCTTTCACCTCATTACAAAGCACAATATCAATTATACTTTTGCAATAAACAAATCTCTGCTTGCTCCTGTTTGTTAGTGCATGCTTATCTAAACTATGGAACATTTTCTACCAGATCATTGATTCAACAAACATTTCACCACCAGTGAAAACAGCTGGTAGATTTGTCCTTTTACCAAACAATTCTCCCCAACTTCCGTAACTATTCCAGTTGCTGAGGAATATTGGAAAATCATGACCAGCATCCCTGACTTTCTGATTACTTCTGTGAATGACTTTGGAAATATTCCAATCCCCCAGTGATATGTCCACATTAGCTGCTGCCAACCTTTCTAGGTCTTCATTTATATTTAATCACATCTGATATGGTTATTTATTGCCATGCAGCCCAATGAGTCCATGCCAGTTCTAACAGAGAAATTCCCTCAATACCATTCCTTCCTTCCCTGTAGCCTTCAATTCTCTCTGTCTCATGAGCCGTCAGCTCACTTGATTATTTTGCCACTTGATTATACTGTGTTCGATTCCATTTTCCATTCTTCAGTAAACAAAGCATCTTGTGATTCCATGAAACAAGATCTAGTCCATGCTCAGGCATGGGCTGATAAGAGGTAGGTAACATTTTTGTGGCACTAAAATAACAGACAATCGGGATGTCCAACAAGAGAGATCTAATCACTGACCCTTGACATTCATCGGCACTACCATGGCCAAATCCCCCATTGACCAGCCACATAAACACTGTGGCGACAAGAGGCTGGGTATCCTGCAACAAATGACTCACCTCCTGACATTACAAGGCATTCCCACATCTACAAGGCACAAGTCTTGTGATGGAATACTCTCTATTTTCCTAGATGGGTATAGTTCCACTAGTTAACAAGAGATTCAACTTAATCCAGGACAAAGAGCCCACTTGATTAGCATCCATAAACCACCCGACTGATATATTCCATCACCAGAACATAGTGGCCACAGTGCATATAAGGCATACAATATTGATGTGCCCTAGTTACAATGCTTCCCATTCTTGAGACCCCCATCACCAACAAGAACAAGGGCAGCAGGCACATTGAAAGACCACCTGCAGATTCCCCTCCAAGTAACACACCTTCCTGACTTGGAAATGTATTGCTGTTCCTTTGTTTTCAGATCTTGGTATTCCCTCCCCGAGAGACCTGTGAGAGTTACTTCAGCAAAATGACTTTAGTTCAACAAGGCTGCTTGCCAACATCTTCTCCAGGACTTTTATGGATAGACGATATTAAAAACAGCCCCCAAAAGTGAATTTTAAAAATATACTAAAGGGATATTAGCCATAACCGGTTAACCCACCTCCAGTTTAAATTCCATTTGGAATATTTTGGAGGACCAAGAAACCATGAAGAACCAAGAACCAAGAACCTACTGCATGCCTTTGAGATGTGAGAGGAAGCTGAAATACCCAAAGAAAACCCCCATAGCATACAAACCAGAGTCAACACCAGAGGTCAGTATTAGACATGGGTTGCTGGAACTGTAAGGTCGTAGGGGCTGTCATTCTGCCTGACAATCTCCTTGCTTACCATGGCAAGGTCCTCCTTACATGGTCAATACCAATCAAAAGTACCCACTTAGTTCCTGAACCACACTTCTGCTCCACCAATGGAACTCCATTTTACTCCCCATTTTACTACTGCTACTCCTCTGAAATCAATGAAATTAAGTTCACTGAGTGCAATGTGATGAGATTAAGCCGCTGTATGCCACTGCTGGTGCATGAAACAAGGACATATTTGTAGCCCAGTGTTTTCTTTAGAAGCTTACTGCACCATGTAAACGGTCTCATAGATTCAGACTCAATACTTTTTCAATCCTTTGAGGTTATTTGAACTCAATATTGAACGCTGGAATGTAGGTGCAATTATTTATTCTTATAGTATTAAATACTGACTTTGTTTCTCGTTTGCTTCTTCTACTCTGTCCTCTTTCAGGATTTCTGATTGGAGTCTTTGCAGCTACATCAAGTTGTCTTACAGTGAGTTATGGATACATTTGTTGTCTTGTATGTGGTCAAACCTCAAGAGTCCTTTCCCAGGTATTTCTATTTTTGACATGACAGAAAGTAGCTTGCTGCTGTCTGTTAAATCAATGGGTCAGATTGACTCAGCTGCGGCTGAGATTCCTGCAGGGAATTTCTGGCAAATGGCCACTGGCAAGTGCCACTGTACGTCTTGGATGAACTGAGTGACGGATGCCACATATCAGTTATTCTGCTCCTTCACTGGGCTGCACTCGAATCTAGTGACAGTCCAAATGTTGGCTTTTATTTCACGAACTTTATTCTTCTCTAATAGGTTAAATATTTATCTGCGTTTTAATGCTTTTTTAAACTTTAAAACGATAAATATTTACAAATTATTTATAAAGAATCTGGGAATAACAGCCTAACTGCAGGTGAAACTGTCAATTGTGCTTGGTACAACACCTGCAGGGAGGTACTTAAATAGCTCCAATGTTAGGTGGAAGAAGCACAAGCTGTGTCTTATAAATCTCTTACTGTGATATCACGCTTTACAATAGAATCAAGTCTGATGAGTTTTCACTATTGCCAGAAACGATTGCTAGAAAACCTATATAACAAAAGGAAAATGTGTAGGGAATAGACTGACAAAGGAGAAATCTAGCAGAACTTATAAGTTCCTGGGTGGGCACGATAAATGGGAGCACACTGAGCTAAGACATGTCTTTTTCATCACCCTGCTGGTGATATTCTATAGCACATCAGGGGCATGGTGCTCGATGCTTGCAAAATGAAAAGCACCGTCCAGAAGCAATACCTCCCACAGATTTAATAAAATAAATACCTCCCACAGATTTTGGAGAGGGGCTGTGGGCGTGTTCATTGTGGATGTACCTCTTGTGGGTTGATGGTTATTGTAAATAGGAGGTTGAGATAGGGCCTTGAAGATAGATTTGGGGTATTGTAGAGGTATGGTCACAATTAACTGCGAGTAGGTGGGTCAGATTAACAATCAACAACGTGAGGTCAACAGTCAGACTAGCAATCAATACGGTGGGGTCAAGGGTCAGACAAGGGTCAGCATAAGTAGGGAATGATAATAGATTTGTTATCAATTGCTGAGGGTAGGGGTTCCGCTTGTGATGGGGGTGTCCAAGGGACTATTATTGTGAGAGAAATTATACAGGACAAAGAAGACCAAACTGAGACACTGCAACCTGAGGTGCTCCAGCATGTTTCATTTAATAAGTGAGTTCGGTATTCAGTAAAAATGCAAGGAATCATGGGATTTGTCAAAGGTCACTCGCGATAAACATTCTCGGCAACTGTGCTGCTGCATGTATACAGACTTGCGTTTCATCCGGAGTCAGGATCGAACCCGGGTCTCCGGCGCTGCAAGCACTGTTGAATTGCTACTGGACCATCCCCGTCCCCTCCCGAGTGTCCCATCCCTGCCTGGGTGAAGCCGGAGATGTCCGGGGTGACCCTGGACTGACGGGACACCGGCCCGGAGCAGTGGTGGCCTAGGCTAACAGCCATCGTGGAGAAGATGCTCCAACTCCAGCTCAACTCTGCCTGTCCCGCTGGGTTAACCGACAGCCCTGGACTGACGGCACACCGGCCCGGAGCAGTGGAGTTAGCATTTCTTCTCCGCGCTGGCTGTAAACCTGGGCCGCCACAGCTCCGGGCCGGTGTCCCGTCAGTCCATGGTCACCCCAGACATCTCCGGCCACCCCCGGACAGGGATGCGACACTCGGGAGGTGATGGGGACGGTCCAGTAGCAATTCAACAGCGCTTGCATTGCCGGAGACCCGGGTTTGATCCTGACTATGGATGAAACGCAGGTCTGTATACATGCAGCAGCACAGCTGCCGAGAATGTTTATCATGAGTGACCTATGACCTGGGTATGCGCAGTTGAAATACCGAACTCGTTTATTAACAATAAAGTCTTCTACCACAGTCGTGGTGAAGCGGAGATTTACTTGAATTCTTTCCATTTAAAATACCACATTATGTCCTTACTATGTGGTGGGGAATTCAAACAGTGATTGGATAATCGCTTTGTGGAACCTCTTTGGTCGGCCCACAAGGATGACCTTGACCTACCATTGACGCCTCTTTAACTCGCCTTCCCTCTTTCACTCTATCCACTGCTTTTGATCTCCTACATTTTTCCAACGATGCTCAACAAAAACTCCCACAACAGCACTTTGGGATACAACAATGTGTTAAATAATTTTATATAATCAACTATTCCTCTCTTATTGGTCACCTTCCCTGCATACAGTTTTATTTTCTTTCCTCTTTTGGTATTTCAGATCTCAGCCCTCTCCTCCTATCTATACGTCTCACAGATAATCATCTAGTAGTCCTAGTCTTTCCTCAGACTTTGCCATCACGACTTGTTTCATTTGATCTCCCTTGGTCTTCAGCCTTCCATTTTGTTCCCACAGTTCCTCCTGCCTCTCCACTACAACTCTAATGTTCTTTTCTCTCTAACTATTCTATATTCTGGTAAAAGGCCAGCAAATGGAAACATCTCTGTTTCCTCTCCACAGATGATCTATGACCTATTATTTCCAGTATTTTTGTGTTTTATTTTAGATTTGTGTATCTGTAATACCTTGTTTTTGCATAGCAGCAGGATTTTAGTAAGATTACACCAGAATTGACGTACAATGTTCTGGATTCTATTAAAGGGGATAATGTTGAAGACAAGCAAGAAGGTACCTGGGATGCAAAACATTTTGGGAGGATTTTTTTTTTTAAATGAAGCACATTATGAAAATCGTGAGACATTGCAGAATTCTGATGGACAGAGGGAGATGGGTGTTTGAGAGCATGATTCACAAAAGGCAATTGTGCAGGTAAAACAAACAATATGAAAGCTAACAGAATGTTATTATTTTTGGTGAGGTGATTTTAATGCAAATGTAAGGAGTTACAGTGCCCTCCATAATATTTGGGACAAAGACCCATCATTTATTTATTTGCCCCTGTACTCCACAATTTGAGATTTGTAATAGAAAAAATCACATATGGGTAAAGTGCATATTGTCAGATTTTAATAAAGGCCATTTTTATACATTTTGTTTTCACCATGTAGAAATTACAACAGTGTTTATACATAGTCCCCCCATTTCAGGGCACCATAATGTTTGGGACACAGCAATGTCATGTAAATGAAAGTAGTCGTGTTTAGTATTTTGTTGCATATCCTTTGCATGCAATGACTGCTTGAAGTCTGCGATTCATGGACATCGCCAGTTGCTGGGTGTCTTATCTGGTGATGCTCTGCCAGGCTGGTATTGCAGCCATCTTTAGCTTATACTTGTTTTGGGGCTAGTCCCCTTCAGTTTTCTCTTCAGCAAATAAAAGGCATGCTCAATTGAGTTCAGATCGGGTGATTGACTTGGCCATTCAAGAATTGACAATTTTTTAGCTATGAAACACTCCGTTGTTGCTTCACCCTGCGACATGTCGCCTGTATGGTCGTGAGTAGTCACCCAAAGAGTCGTACCTTTTTCTGATCGCCGCTGGATTTTCAACAATTTGAACATTTTCGGCGACCTGCTGCGATTATGATGGGTGCCGGCAGTCGCCGAAAAAAACGCATGTGAGACAGGCCCTTTAGGAATTCTCTAAACTGGAATGCAATGGAGACTAAATTATTGAATATATTTCAATGCTGATAAAGAGAATGTTGAGGAACATATGGAAATCAGGCAAGAAGGTAAAATTGTGGCCTTACATCTCACAGAGTGGTAGAACAGATTGAAGGGTCCATAAGCTTACTCCTCGGACTCAACGTTATCATTTAACAATCAAGTGCATACATCCACTCAAGAATCCAATCATGTGCCATCTTACTTCGACAAAGCACTGAAGATCGCTTGAGAAAAACAATAATAATAATAATTAGAAAAATACTATTATCTTTTACAATGAGTTTCATTGCCTGCTCCAAATGAAACCAGCCCACTCACTAACCCAACTTTGCTCTGGAGAGGTAAATAAATATGGTCCTTGAGAGATAGAGTACAGAAACAGGCTCTTTGACCCACTCTGTCCTTCCTACCCCAACCCATCAAATTCACCCACATTCCCGTCAACTTTTCCTCAATCCTACCACTCATCAACACCGAAACTGCAATCTACAAGCAATAATAACCTTCCAATCTACATGTTTTTGGCATGTGGGAGGAAACTGGAACATGGGGAGGAAACCCATGCAGTCACAAGGAGAATGTTCAGTCTCCATACCGCCAGACCCAGAGGTCTGGATTGAACCCAGATCAGTGGAACTGTGAGGCAGAAGCTCTACAGTCTGCACTATGTGCTGCATATCTCCGTGTCTCTGTGTTTTCCCTCTCTCTCTGTCCTCCGATGTTATACCTCTGGCACTCTCCAATTCAATGATTAACAATTAGGCTGATCAAATTAATATATTGTTCCTCTCAGGTTGAAGGACAATATTTCAAGTCAACAAAATTAATAGAGCTGCATTGGTTTAAGTAGGCTACCTGAGCCAATTAACACATTGTATTAGGGAGAAGTGGCAACAATGAGGCCAGGCTTCTTGAACAACATTAGCCAAACCATAACCTCTGCCGCATAGAAGGCACAGGACAATGCCACAATCTGTAAGTTTCCTTCCAAGTATCAACCATTCTGCCTTTCCTTTGTCTTCATTGAAACTCCCTCCACACAACATGGTAAGAGTAACTCCTGGACCTAGGAATCACTATCCCCCTTTACCACTGTCCTCAACATTTTGACCCACTGACCACAATCAGTGAGGATAAATGACAACACCATCTCAATGCCAGTGCCCTGCATGGATGTGTTCTAACCCCCCCTCCAATATTCCATATATGCTCACGATTGTGCGGCCAAATCTGGTCCTTACTCCTTCTACAAAGTTTGCAGGTGACATCATTGTGGTGGGCCGGATCATGAACAATGATGTGACGGAGTTTCATGAAGCATTTAGAGAACTGTTGGGTAGATCAGTGGCACAGCTGGTGGAGCTGTTGTCTCACAGGGCCAGAGACCAGAGTTTGATCCTGACTTCAAGTGCTGTCAGTGTGAGTTTGCACATTCTCCTTGTGACCGCATGGGTTTCCCCCAGGCGCTCCGATTTCCTACTACATCCCAAAGATGTGCGGGTTTGTAGGTTACTTGGCCTCTGTAAATTGCCTGTCGTGTGTAGGGAGATGATGCAAAAGGATGACATAGAACTAGGGTGATTGATGGTCAGTGTGAACTCGGTGGGCCAATGGGCCTGTTTCCATGCTGTATTTTTATACTCTAAACTCTCTAAACTCTAAACTAAATTAACTCTAAATATTGGTAATGTGTGTCAGGACTACAACCTCTGCCTCAATGCCAGCAAGATGAAGGAGCTAGTTATCAACATGAAGCATGGTGGAGTACCTGCCCCAATCAGCATCAACAGTGTCAGTGGAAATGGTTGAGAACTTCAAGTTTTTTTCACGTTCATATTATCAAGGATCTGCCTTGGACCAACCATATCGATGCCTAGTTAAGAAAGCACACCAACTTCTCTACTTCTTGAGGAAACTGAAGACATTTGGCATTTCTCCAGTGACTCTTACAAACTTCTGCAGAGAGTTGTAGATGCAACCCAGTTCATCACACAGACTAGTCTCCCCACTATTGATTCAATTTACACTTCATGATACCTTGTAAAAGCAGCCAACATAATTAAAGACTTTACCCACCCCAGTCATCTCTTCTTCTGCCTGCTGCAGTCGGGCAAAAGGTACTAAACCTTAAAAGCACAACCGCCAGATTCAGGAACAACTTCTTGCCCTCTGTTATTAGGCTTCTGAATAGTCTTTCCATAAATTCAGAAGTACTATCGATAGTACATAAATACTGTCCAATTCACTTCTCCCCCATTGTGAACATTGGACTTTGTCTATGGAACTCATTGTTGCACTTCAATGCTGAGAACAATATTCTGCACTCTTTATCCTCCACTTTGATTTACGTATTATACTTGAGTTTGACATGATTGTATTTATGTATGGTATTATTTGATCTGATTGGACAGAATGCAAAAGAACATAGTAAACCTAAACCCAATCAAACTTTCATACAACTGCAACATGACTGCCTGACTTTTATTCTTGATTTCATGACCAATGAGCATGGTGAGAGGGTAAGGAAGTAATTAAAGTTTCTAATTTCAAACACCAAACACCTCAAATCATATTTCATCACGTCCAGTACTTTCACTCTGCTCTGTCATACCCACACAAAATTAGATTTTGACAAATTGGAATCTGAACAAAACTGGACCCTCATGTCAATTTTGCCAATTGCAGATAGAAAGAATTTGAAAGCAAATATTTTTTTTAATTAATTGTTGCAGCTTCCATTAAGCAATTATGTTATAAAGAAGAGCAGCGAATGAAAAATATCACAGTTGCTGAAATTTGAAATAAAAACAGAATCAAAAAGCAGGTCAGGAAGCATTGTCCTTATCTCAGACCTGCAGAACTGCTTTATTCTGCACCATAAGGTTCCTGCAGGTTTTTCTCTCCATTTTTATCATTCTTTTCACAGACACACACCCTCTCCTCCAGCCCCTCAAATAGATCAGCTTCCCTTTACAAGCCTACATCACCTCCTCCGATCCAAAACCTATCTGTGCCATGCATTTTCTGTTGGTGTCTTTTTTATCGTGGAAACCCCCTTCGTGTGCGAATCTTCCTCCGCAAGTTTAAAGATGCCATTTTCTAAATTTGCCATCTTCTGAAAGAAATTATCAACTTGAGGAATTATCTCTGTTATCCGCTCCATAGTTGCTATCTGACATGCTGAGTATTCTAGCGTGTTTTGTTTTTATGTCTTATAAATAAGAGCTTCATATATGGGTATGGTGATAAATTGCCAGGCAATGTTTTTGGTGATGACTGATTCAAGTTGATTGATTCTGAGTCTCACATAATCTGTGGTCTTTTATAACTCTGCTTTCTACTTCCACAGTTACATAAGTCAAGTATTGTATTCCCTTATTTTCACTGGGTAGAGATTGAGAAGAACTCTTTCCTCCATCAGTTTCAGTATCTTTATTACCCCAGTTCTTCCAGAGAAGCGAGGACTTCAATAAAGCTTACTGTCATAGCAATGGCCAGCTTTTTGGGAGAGTGCACAGTACTTTAATTCACTCCAGAACCGAGATGCATCAATTTCAGATCACTTGTGAATAAATCATGTAATAACCACAAATCTTTTTGTCCTGGCATTTACCTGAATATACAGATATTAATTTAAATGAATATCCTACCAGTTAAAAAACAATGTGAGCTGACTTTCAGATAATGTTGCAAAAATCTTTCACCAGAGTGGAGTAATTGATCTACTTAGGGCCCTGGGTAGGATAAATGGTTGAAATGTTAGTTGGTGAGCACTTTGGGACCAGAGACACAGTTCTATTAACTTTAAAATAGTTATGGATAAGGACAGCTCTGATCCACAAGTTAAAGTTCTAAATTGAGGTAAGACCAATTTTGATGGTATTACACAGGAACTTGTAAAAGTTGGTTAGACCAGGTTGTTTGCAGCCAAAGCGATGTCTGGAAAGTGGGAAGATTTTAACAGTGTGTTAGTGGGAATTAAAGGTATGCCTTTTCCTGTTAGGGCAAAGGGTAAGGCAGGTACTTAGAACGTAGAACAGGTTAACACCGCAGTAGACCCTTTGGCCTCACAGTGTCTGAGTCAAATAAGATGCCAGGTTAAACTAATTTTATCTGCCTGCATGTGATCCCTTTCTGTCCATTCACTGCATATCCATGTGCCTATCTAAAGGCCTCTTAAATGCCACTATTGTATCTGCATCCACAATCACCACTCCTGGCAGCACGTTCCAGGCCCCCACCATTCTACGAGTAAAAAACTTTCCCGCAATACTCTTTTAAACTTTGCCCCTCTCACCTTAAAGCTATGTCCTCTACTCCTTGACATTTCCACCCTGGGAAAGGGTTCTGATTGCCCACCGTGACTAACCATGCCTCTCATAATTTTATACACCTCTATCAGGTCTACTCTCAACTTCCAAATGTTCAGAGAAAACAATCAAGTTTTGTCCAACCTCTCCTTAAAACTAATACTCTGTAGTGAGGCCAGACAGGTCAAGCAAAATCATTTTTATTTTCAATAAAAATGAACAAAAACACATGAAGTACGCATGTCTGACTGAACTAACAATAATAGCTCCTGTTGCTAGGAGGAGCGCTGACTAACTGACACACCCCAAAAGCCTGCGAAACGAACCCCCGCGGTCACGTGACCGCTCCAACCAATGAAGAGGGTTGTAAGATTAAGGAGAATCCAAAGATGTTTTATGTATATCAAAGAGAAAAGGGTAATGCGAGGGAATAGAGCATCTTAGAAACCAAAGCGCTCATCTATGGAGCTGAAGGAGATGGGTAAGGACCTCGATGAGTATTTTGTTTCTACCCTGGAGAAAGGTGTTAAGACTATGGAACTTGGGAATATTAATGGAGGTGTCTTGAGGACAGTCCATACTACAGTCTACGAGGTTCTGGATGCCCCAAAACCTATAAATGTAGATACATCTCCTTGGCTTGATCTTAGTCGGCATGCCTGAGTTGAGCCTGCTTCCATGATGTGTGACTCTATGATTCAAATTTTAGAGCAATTTCTGTCCCTTGCTTTTATAGTCATAGCTTCATACAGGGTGGAAAAAAACCCTTCTGCCCAACTTGCCCACGTCGGTCAACATGCCCCTACACTGGTCCCACCTGCCTGCATTTGGCCCATATCCTGCTAACCCTATCCTATCCAAATACCTATCTAAATGTTTTATAAACATGTGATAGTACCCACCATAACTACCTCTTCTGGCAGCTCGTTCCATAAGCCCACCACCATTTGTCTAAAATAGCTGCACCTTAGTAACTATTAAATCTTTCAGCCCTCACCTTAAACCTATGTTCTCTGGTTCTTGATTCCACTAGTCTGGATAATAGACTGTGCATTTACCCTATCTATTCTTCTCATGGTCATATACATGAGATCACGTTTTCGTGGAGAATGTGTCCAAATGGAATAATGAAGGTTGGACCTAGGAGTGCAAGTGCATGGTTCCTTGAAGATCGAGTCACAGGTAGATACGGTGGTCAAAAAGGCTTTTGGCACATTGGCCTTCATCAGTATTGAGTATAGAAGTTGGGAGGTCATGTTGCAGTTGTACAAGACATTGGTGAGACCGCATTTAGAATATTGTGTCCAGTTCTGGGCATCATGTTACAGGAAAGATATTATCAAACTTGAAAGGGTTCAGAAAAGATTTACGAGGATGTTGCCAGGACTAGAAGGAAAGATTAGACATAGACATAGACATAGAAAATAGGTGCAGGAGGAGGCCATTCGGCCCTTCGAGCCAGCGCCGCCATTCATTGTGATCATGGCTGATCGTCCCCTATCAATAACCCGTGCCTGCCTTCTCCCCATATCCCTTGACTCCACTAGACCCTAGAGCTCTATCATAAGGCCTGTCACACGAGTCTGCGGTCTATGGCGGCGAAACGGGAAGAATCTGCCGCCATAGACCGCGCACTCGTGAGAAAGTACAATTCCCGGGCCGTGCGTCGGTGTTCCCAACACCGCGCGGTGCTAAAATAAATTCGACAATGTCCAAAACTAAATACTCACCGCACAACCTCCACCAGTGAAGCACGAGTGCGCACAGCCGCTCGCATGGGCCGCCGCCAGTATGGCTCGAGCGCCGTGCGTCAAGCCTCCACTGCCACAGCCTCCGCCAGTGAGGCACGTGCCGCCGCCAGTGATGCACGTGCGCTGCACGGCCGCAGGCACAGCCACCGCTGCAGCGCCGCGATCTGGACGGCAGCCGCCACAGCCGCCGCTGGTGAGTCACGTGCGGCGGGCCGACGTCATCGCAGTCGGCCCGCCCTTTTTTTACTTACCGCAAACACGTGGGACCCGCCGTGTTTGAATTAACTCGGCCCCCGCGCACCATCCGTGCGGCGCTCCGGTGGATAAGCTCGACGCTCTCGCCGTTGCCGCGCGGTCCTCGCTACCGGCGACGCCGCGCTTCACCGCCGATGACCGCAAACAGGTAAGACAGAGCCTTAATAACTCTCTCTTAAATCCAGTCGGTTGAGTCGGCTGGGTCTCTATTTCATGGAGCGCAGAAGGATGAGGGTGATATTATAGAGGTCAAGTTCACATTTACTGTCACATGCACCAATTACGGTACAGAGATATTTGAGTTACCATACAGCCATACAAGTAAAAATAACACAATATACAATAGAATTTAACATAAACATCCACCACAGTGGAATCGGTATTCTTCACTGTGATGGAAGGCAATAAAATTCAGTCATCTTCCTCCTTTGTCCACCCGTGGTCGGGGCCTTGAACCCTCTGCAGTCGCTGAGATGTTCAGGCCCTCTCATCGGGATGATCAAAAGTCGGACGTCGGGACGGATTGGAACACACTCAACATGCCCCATCTACACTGGTCCCACCTGCCTGCATTTGGCCCGGCTTGGAATTCCCGAATTGGCCGCTTCTTACCGGAGACTGCGGCTTCACGATGTTAAAGTCCACTGGCCCCGCGGTCGGAGCTCCAACACTGGTGATCCTCGGCAAAGGATCGCAGCTCCGCGATGTTAAAGTCCGCTCCGCACCTGTGGCTAGAAGCTCCGCAGACCACTGCTCCACGATGTTAAAGTCAACAGGCACCCGTGGTCGGAGCTCCAACACTGGCGATCCTCGGTAAGGGATGCCATCGCCCACTCCGTGCCTGCTGCTTGAAGCTCTAGGACGGTCTCCGGTCTGGAAAGGCACCAAACCAGTTGTTAGGCCACGAGGGGGTGAAGATGCAACACGGAAAAAAGTTGCATCTCCATCGAGGTAAGTGACTGAAAACGGTTTCCCCCTGTTTCCCCCCCCCCCCCATCCCACATCAGACATACCGAGAAACATTAAAACATGCATTTAGACACACTAAAAATAACAAAAAAAGTCAAAAATCACACGAGCTGCTGGCGAGGTTGCTGCTCATGGCACCAAAATCATGAGAGGAATAGATCGGGAGTCTCTTGCCCAGAGTAGGTTAATCAAGGACCAGAGGACATAGGTTCAAGGTGACGGGAAAAAGATTTAATAGGAATCCGAGGGGTAACTTTTTCACACAAAGGTTGGGGGTGTAGGGAACAAGCTGCCAGAGGAGGTAGTTGAGGCTGGGACTATCCCGACATTTAAGAAACAGTTTGACAGGTACATGGATAGGCAGGTTTGGTGGGATATGGACCAAGTGCAGGCAAGTGGGACTAGTGTAGTTGGGACATTGTTGAGGGCAAGTTAGGCCAAAGGGCCTGTTTCCACACTGTATCACTGGAAGTGCTCATGATTATTTACTGTATGCTCAAATCAGACACCAAGTGCAGTTAAACATAAAAGGCTGCAAGTATTTTTCTCCAAGGTGTACCATTCAATTGTAAGTTGCACTACAGCTGCACATTACCAGATGGCTCACCACTTGAATGCTGTGAAATCTCCATCCTGATGTCTTAGACATGCGCTATGTCTTCGCACTGTTGAACAACCTAAATGGCACCAAAAATTATCAATGACAGATGTGATGCTTCATTCTTTCAGCTTTTAATAGTCACAGAAGATTTTTGTGAATACATTTGTTAGTTTTAATTCTTTTCCATTCTGTTCAACCTTCACTTTAATTTCTTTTTAGAGTGCATTTACTATTTCCCCTCAAATCCTGATCAATCCATCAGTCTGATTGGTCAATTCCTTCCCCGTCTACTCTAATCCTGATGCGCTCTATTTATTTAACCTCCCTTGAATTGCAACTTCTGGTATAAAACCTTAGGCAAATTAACTGAGAGGCAACTAGTTTAAGGAAGTGTAGACACCCTTCATTGTCCAGTTTTGGCTAATTCCAGCACAAAATATCTGTGATGAGTTCCTGTACATGAAAACCTATTCTCATCAGAAAAGGTGAGGCAACAAACTGCCAAGATGGAAGCAGATTATTAAATGCACAATTCTCCCATGGGCATAACTGCGCAAACCTTGTATACTTTTACATTTTGTCCTTTTATGGAATGAGATGTTCCTTCGCCACTAGCTTTGCCATCTCCTACCTCACTGACAAACCTCACTTTGGCTGATGTTAACAGATTGTGTTGCCAGTCAGATGTGGGACTTCTGTGCTGTGAAACAAATGCTGTATAAATGCTGTGATTGTACTCGGCTGCCAGCCAGGCTTTATTTAGCAAACTCTCACCAGGGACTGAAAATAATTGCATAGAAAATGCTTTTAATCTGAGGATTAATATATTACATTTTTTGATTAAATTTTAAGGTGCGAATGATTCCAGCTGCAATATAATTACTGGTGGATGGTATTGTGTTCTTCTCTCTTACTGCTTTACTATTTATACTGGCTTCAAAATAATTCTGGATCACACTGTCTTATGGGTTGGTGTTTTTGAGTACCCTTGCAACAATGAAAAACTTATTAGATGGGCACTTAAAACTCTATGGTATACAGGACAACAGACGATATGCTTCAAAATTAGGTTAGTACAGAGGGTGCTTACTGTTGAACATGGACATGGTGGGTCGAATGGCCTGTTTCCATACCATATGATTCTCTTTTACAATGCAACGTTAAATAGTGCTGTTTTGAGTTATGGATCAAAGTTTCATAAATTGGTTTCAATGCTTTGAACATTGATTCAATTGTGTAGATAAATGGTTAACCTGGATTTGTGCAATTTGTCTACTTTTGTTTCAAATTTGCTCTTTGAATTTGTGATTGTATGTTCTCCAGAGAAAATCATTGCTTCAAATGTCTTAGATCCTTCTCATGACCCCTGGCTTTAGATCAGTTCTGCTGGCTCCTTGTTAAGTGATCTACTATATCCATTGGAACTCAGCACAGAAATAGACCTGTTGGCCCAGTGAATCCACACTAACCATCAAGAATCCATGTCCATTTTATTTTGCTAACATTCTTATCAACTCCCTCCACATTCTCGCACTTCAGGCCCGGCGAGCGGGCCTGAACATCGGACCGCCCGTAGCGGCGACTGCGGTGGGCTCGGGGAGGCCCCGACCACGGGTGAACAGCGGGGAACATTAGAGGAAGACGACTGACTTTGGTGCCTTCCCTCACAGTGGGAGATTTGATTCTGCTGTGTGGGGATGTTTTATGTTGAACTCTATCATGTGTTGTGTTCTTATTTTTGATTGTATGGCTGTATGGCAATCACACATTTCACTGTGCCAATTGGCACATGTGACAAATAAAATAATTTCAATTAAAAAAAATTAAAAAAAAGAAAATAAAAAACTGCACACTTGGGATAATTTAGAGAGGTCATTAAATAAACACTTACATCCCTCTGAGATGTGTGAGGAAACAGGAGCATACGGCAGAAGCCCAGGTGGACACAGGGAGAACATGCAAACTCCACACAAACAGCAGGTAGAATTGAACGCAGGTCACTGGAGCTGTGAGGCAGCAGGACAATTAGATGGACCATCCACTGCTGAACTTGTTTCTTCATTAAAGTTCATTACGTTTTAGTGTTCAATTAATTTGTCAGGAAGTCTTCAAATGCCTTGTTTTGCAGTTTTATTTACAAATGTATGAACATAAATATATATTGCATTGGTTTGTACATGCTCAAGACCACAAGAAATTGTAGAGAGTTGTGGATGTAACCCAGTCTATCACACAGACCAGACTCCCCACCATTGATTCTGTCAAAACTTCCTGCTGCCTCAGGAAAGCAGACCACGTTATCAAAGACCTTTTCTACCTCAGTCATTATTTATTCTCCCCACTCCTGTCGGGCAGACTATACATAAACATGAAAACATTGCACCAGATTCAGGAACAGCTTATTCCCTTCTGTTACCAGGCTTCTTAATGGTCCTTCCATAAGCTAGGGTGCAGTCTGATTCTCGAACCTACCTCATTGCCGACATTTGACATTGTCTTTGGAACTGTCGTGCTGTGATGCTGAGAACGACATTCTGCACACTGTATCTTTCGCTTTGCTCTACGTATTGTATTTGAGTTTGAGTTGATTGTATTTATGTATAGTATTATCTAATTTGAATGGATATCAAGCAAAACAAAGTTTTTCCCTGTACCTCAGTATTGGCAAAAACAATAAACCTAATAAACCTAACATACATTATATATATATTAATCAGAAATATATTTAGGCTAGCACAGTGGTACAGCTAGAGAAGCTGCTGCTTCAGAGCTGCAGTGATCTGGGTTCAATCCAGACCTAGATTCAGCTTTGTAATTCTAAATGAACGTTTCTAAACCAAATGTGGACAGCTTTAGCCAGTGGAGTAATTGGGAAACAAATTTTAGAACATGAAAGTGCTATAATGTGTGATATCCTTTCACTATAAAACACTCTTACTAACACATTTCATCTCTTAACAATTGATGGTACATTATTGCCAATCAGCCACACAGAGCAGTCTCACGAGGCTCCCTTCAAGCCTATCTGCAGCCTTTCCACCTCCAGAGGAGTGGGCCTTCTGCCAGTTTAGCCTCAGCTACTTGGGGAGGCAAAGATACAGTGTCAGGTATCCACTGGTGTGAGTAGATAAGTCAAAATATTCAGCATGTTCATCTCCTTGGTTCTGATGCGTGCTTTTTTTTTCAAAGTAATACCTAAGATAATTAGTAACAGGAGGATGGCAAAATAGTAGCTGCATCACCTAGGGGATACTGATTTCTTTTCATTTATCCTCAATCATGGCTGGCAGATGCTAGAAGGAGGTCAGCACATGGCTTATACCTAGTTGTGGTTGAGAGTGCTGAGAAGCCACCTTCCACGACAGTGTTTATCAGGGAACACTGACATTGATGTCAGGGTTGAGGGCAAGATGAATGCTATCACCTTGTATATGGTTCAGACTGTGGGTTAACTGCACATTTCACATGGGGAATATGTTGCATGACAATTTACATTATTCCTGCATGGTCTTTATTGTAAATGACCATCTTATGAAAAACATATGATTAAAAGTCATTATTCTCTATGTGTACTATAAGATCCTGTTCAAGTTTAGTGATTGATTTTATGCCACAAATCAATCCTGCAGTGCACAACATGATTTAATTTCTGGTCCATTATCGGGTCATTACTTTAATGCTGTTAGTGGGAACTTGCTGTGTGCAAATTGGCCAGTTTCTTCTCCCAACATTACAGGAGCCAGTGTGTAATGGCTTCACTTCAAGTCACTCTTCAAAATATGCTGTAAAATATTGTGGAATGTCCCAAGTTAATGAAAGTCACATACATGCAAACATAAAATATGAAAGCAAGTGTTTCTTTCTTTTTAACCCATATTTAAAACATAAAAGGCTTACTTCATCCAGTTCTGAACATGGGAGGGGGGGGGGGGTTATATTGCCTCATTACGTGGTAAAATCAGTTATTCAAGCAGAAATTCCATTTATAGAGATTAGCTGCTGACTGCCATAGTGAAAACCGTTAATAAACTTTTATCCTCAGGCAAGGTAGCCACATTTCATGGCTGAAATCCTCCATTTAGGGTGATTACTTGCTTTCAATCCAGTTTTGCAAATGACTGGTGAGGCTGATGTTGGACTCTCAGACTCTACTGTGGTTGGGCAGCAGTGGTTGACACATTGAAGCCCATTCCATGCGCTGCTGACATATTGACTCACGGTCTCAGAGCCTTCCTTTGTGCTCCTTGTGCAGCCAGGGATTCCCAAGAGTCAGTAGGGATGCTGCATTTCTCAAGGAAGCTTTGAGCATGCTGTTTAATCATTTCCTCTGCCTCCCTGAGAATCTCTTCATGTGACAGAGCTATGAGTAGAATCCGATCTCAGGCATGCGAGCAGTGTGGCCTGCCCAACATGGCTGATTGAGTGTAATCGGGTTTCTATGCTGTGGATATTGACCTGGGTGTAAACCTGACTTTAGCTTGCTTATCCTTCCATGAATTAGGTGGTAATTACTCATGTCTTCAACTTCCTCCAGTAAAAAGTCCAGGTCTCAGGTCGGAGGGCAGAAATCATTACTGTCAAATAGTTGATGAGGATTTTTTTTTGCCAGGTTTGACATTTTGATCTTCAAACACTCCTTTCCACTCAGTCAATCAAAGGCTGTGATTGCTCCCTGTAGGTGCTGATAAATTTCATCATCAATGTCTGATATCTCTAAGAGGTGGCCGAGAAATTCAACACGGTCCATCTTTTCCAGGGTCTTGCGTGAACCTTTATTGTTGGATGGTGAGGTTGCCAAGCAGGAGCAGATTGGCAGAGGAGTTTGTTTTGTTGAGCTTGAGTGTAAGACCCATCCTTTCAATAAGCTTTGGTGAAGAATTTTACACTCACTGGGTACCCAGCTCTGAACATGCACCAACGCACCTGTCATTTCTGAACTGCAGCTCAACTACTGAACTGGGGGTGACCTTGGCATGGATGTGGAGACAGCAGGGGCAGAACAGTCTACTATTAGTCCTGTGTGTGAGTTCCATGCCAGCAGGAAGCTCGTTGGAGTGAATTGCAGCAAAAAAGGTTATATAAGTATCACCAGTATGTTGCAGCATGAGTTCATGACCTTTAAACAAAAACTAACACAACTGAAATAAACCATGGACCTGAACACTGAATTTTATCATTTTTCTCTTCATTCATCAGGTGAAGGTAGACATTGACACTGAAAATTCTTCCTGTTTTTCTTTATTTCTTCAATGAATCCAATTTTTGAATCAAATTACCGCATTTAGCACATTCTTCTACATGCACAGCCAGGTTATTTATAAACTTCAGTCAGCATCAGGCAATGTAAAATCGTAGTGCAAGGACTGTCACTGGGCAGGATTTCCAGTCCTATTAAGAGGAACATGATTTTTGCAGAAAGAAGGTACAGAAACAATTCATTGGAATGAAACCAGGGGAATACAGTATGTATTTGTCATCTCCTTAACAGCACTGAAGAACTGTGCTTTTTACTGCATGTATAATACTCTATGGACAGAAATACAAGGTCCTTTCTCTTGTATTCCAACTCTTACGATATGACAGATAAGTACTCCTGACTTGTAAAATGAGAATCAATATTCCATTTATAGTTTGATTACTTCGGGAACAATGGACTAATTATTAGTGATTTGTGTACCTTGACAACTGAGACCCTTTATCCTCCACAGTATCTTGCCTCTTGTCAGGTAGGACATATTTTGACTGACTTTACCTTCGGTAGATTCAACTTGATTACCCAACACTGTATAATCCCACTATTTGTGACAATTTGGAAGTAAACCAACAATTGAGAATCACAGAGTTTGCCTGGTAATGTCAATTTAGAGGAAATAGCAGTTGTAGAGGGATTACACACTGAAAGCTCAATAAAGTACCGAATCCTAATGAAAACTGTAATCTGATTCCAATAATCTGCATTTAAAATATTTGTGAAAGGTATTGATGGGTGTTGAGGGGAAATGAAAACAACTGAATTTATGCATTTACCTGTATTACCTTGGCTGGCTGTGGCCCTGGTTTTGAACTGAATAGGGAGAGTTCAGCCATTCTGGGTGTGTGAGTTCTGGACAGGGACCAGACGCATAAAGAGTCAATGATGCACACTGTCATCTCACTCTGTCACTGGGTTCCAATTCTCTTAAGGTGATGACCAATATTCCACAGGTCTGGTATGCACACTGTGTATCCCCAGCATTACACTGGGAAATCCATCTCCCACCCTACAATCCCCCCCCCCCCCCCCCCCCCCCCCGCAGACTTGGCTCAGGAGCAATCACCCTGCAGATTCCAAGTCCTGAGAATAAAATGGGAAAATGCAAATATGGCAAGTTCAACCCTTTATTTTATTATTTCTTCTCTGTTTTCATGTTACTTGAACCAATCAATAGATTTAATTGAACATTTGAAAACTGTCACACAACATTACCGGCTCTGGGAAGAGGGTGATGGCAATTTGGGTTTTCTGACTGTTGTTTCAGCAGAACATTGCCTGTAGACTATTTACTGCTGAAGCCTCAACTTGCTTAAGGGGAGCAGGTAACCTGAAACTGGATAATTCAACATTTGTGCCATTGTGTTACAGGGTATCTATTTGGAATATGAGAGAAGAACAGCACTCATATTCAGCCTGGCTAGACTATGACTCATCACTCCATGGCCCACCTGACTCCATCTACTAATCAACCCCTCCTCACTTGGATCCACCTATTGCTTACCAGCTCTTTCCCACCTGTGCCCTTCACATTTTATACTGGCTCTCTCCATTCTACCCTTTCAGTACAAACCTGAAACATTATCTATCCATTTCCATTGTTGTTGCCTGATGTATGGAGTTCCTTTAGCAGTTTATTTTAGCTCCAAATTCTAGTGTCTGCAGTCTCGTGTACCTCAAAATTTTTTAAAACACTCAGAACCATGAGAGCAAAATTAAATTACAGTGGTTCAATTAGAACAAATAATTTCTATTTTTTACTCTCCTCACACTTATTTGTTCTAGTAAAATCAATGCTGACGCAGCACGTTTATTTCACAGTTTCAAGAGGCAGCTGATTTAGCACAAGTGCCTGGGAGATCTTTGCATTCCTTCCATGGATTCCATGGGAACACCACCGTTATTGGATAAATTGTGAGTCAGAGAATAAGAGGAAGATGGATCGTCTGATTGAATAGTACCGGAACAACAACCTTGCTTTCATTGTCAGCAAGACCAAGGAGCTGATTTTTGACATCAGAAGAGGGAGGTCGAGGATCCACAAACCTGCCTTTATCAACAAATCGGCGTTGGTCAGAGAAAACAACTTCAAGTTCCTGGGTGTTCTCAGCAATGTACTCAGATAGAAGATGAATTCCTCATGCTTGCGTTGGATCTCATTATAACAGTGCAGATGGCATCTATGTGATTTTCCTGTGTTGCACAATGGTGCTGATAAATGTAATCAGAAATGAGTTTGGTAAAAAGAAATGATTGACCTCTGGAAGGGTGAGACTTTGGGGCTTACAGAATTCCCATAAAACTTGCTTGTATCACATTAGTGGGTCGGCGCGCAAGAAATATTAGCCTACCCAACTTTTAGGTAAACAACAGAAACAAGGAACTGCAGATGCTGGTTAATATACAAAAGAGTAATTCAGCAGGTCAAGTAGCATCTCTGGAGAACATGGATAGGTGATGATTTGGGTCGAAGAAGGATAGCCTCTATGCAAAATGTCACCTATCCATGTTCTCCAGAGATGCTGCCTGACCTGTTGAATTACTCAAGCACTTTGTGTCATTTAAGTATAAGATCTTGAATTCCAAAGCTGTTACGGATATATAGAAGCAAAATTCTGCAGATGCTGTAAATCTGATAAAAACAAACAGAAACTGTAAAAACACTACAACCGACATCTAATGGATGAGTTTAGGTTTGGGTTACTTATTGTCACATATAGCGAGGTAGAGAGAAAAGCTTTGTTTTGCATGCTATCCAATCAAAACAGACAATGCTACTCATAAATGCAATCAAACCAAACTTATAAAATAGGTAGGACAAAGGGAATGTTTGGGAATATAGGTCTTAGCATTGTAGTGCAACAGTTCCAGAGTGAAAGTCCAATGTTCGTAATGGGGTAAAGATGAAGTGAACAGTACTCTAGCATGGCAGGAACATTCAGTAGCCTGATAACTGAAGGGAAGAACCTATTCCTGAGCCCTGTGGTACGTGTTTTCAAAATTCTGTACCTTATGTCAAACGGGAGCTGGGAGAAGAAGAACTGACCAGGGTGGGACAAGTCTTTGTTTATGTTGGCTTATTTTCCATGACAATGAGTCAATGCTACATCCACATTGCTCACAGCAATTTCTTGTGATCTTGGGCAGACTTGTTTCCAAACCCGCTGTAATGCATTTTGCCAGTTTGCTTTCTATGGTATATCTGTAGAAGTTTGTAAGAGTCATTGGAGACATGCTGAAATTCCTCAATCTCCTGCTGTGCCTTCTTGGCAGTTGCCTTAATGTGGTTAGCCCACAAGTCTTTGGTTATATTTATGTCAAGGAACTTGAAGCTTTCAACTATTTCCACTTCGGCACCATTGATGATGATTGGGATATGTACCCCAATACGCTTCCTGAAGTCGATAACTTGCTCTTTCATCTTGTTCACTTTGAGGTTGTTGTTCTGACATGATGTTACTAAGTTCTCCTTCCTATACTACGTCTTGTCATTGTTCGTGATCTGGCGAGGGAACTTCGATCACCCCGACATGAGGGCTTTGGATCGCTGGCTGCGGGAGCTTTGATGACCCCGACTGTGGATAGTTCGACAGCCCCGACCGCGGGAGAATAAAGAGGGAGAAGATTGTACTTTATTACTGTTATATTCCGGACGGCAGAATGAATAACAAGTTACACACAGGTTGCCTGGATCACAAGAGAGAGATTTATTACCCAACATTCCCTGCTTATATTGAACACCAACTCATTAACATATACATAAATATGTATGAATACATTACACTACTCTCCTTTTTTAAAGTATTAAATCTAAGTACTCAGTTACAATTTTGTTTTTGTGATACTTGATTAAACCAGTATTTATGAAATATTAAATGATAAACATAATATATTTATTTTACATATCTACACATTTTCGTTTTACTTATACAGTGAGTTACTTAACTTACAAACCTAATCTGACTACTGGTTTACGGATCCTGCCTGATCGTCCAACAGTAAAAGGGCTGTCTCACTGTGCGAGTTGACCCACCAGTGACCCCGAGTTTAAAACAAATTTAACTCGTGGTAATCACGTACAATTAACGTAGCGGAAACGTCTGAACTCGTGGACACAACTTGGCAACTCTTGGTGCTAACGGGAGGTACACGTGAAACTTGTTAACTCTTGCAAAAGTTCAAACATGTTTGAACTTTTCCACGAGTAAAATGTACTCTTGTGGTTAAAAATTGAAACATTTAAACTCGTTGTAAGAACGTAGTGGCCCGTGCGTTTACCTTTGTGACTCGTGATTCTACCGTGGGAACTCTTTTTAGAAACAATAATCAGGGACAGAAATATCAGTTACTTAGACTTTTTAAAGACAAATTCTGCTTAACAAAGTTAAGCAAGTTATTGATAAGGTGACAGAGTGGGTTGAAAAGAAAAAAATGCTTGAAGTTTATATATAAATTTGTGTTGTGTTGTGTTGTGTTGAAAAGCTTTTTGCTGATCCGTTTGATTCTCACTGTTTGTTTACTTCATTGCACAATAAAAGAGAGTTCTTTGCTATCAAGATCAAATTGATGTCTGGAAGTCTTCATTTTAATATCACTACAAAGTCTCATGACTTGAATGTAATATTCCTTTCATCATAAAACACAAAATAGAGGAAGGCAAAATATATTCACATCTTGATTCTCACAATCATTTGTGAGATTTAAGGACAGCTGCCTCATATGCTGTGCTTTTTAAATGTTTAAAATTGTCACCTCTCAGTAGATCAGAAAATAAGACAAAGTCTTATGTGAAACAAATGTCTTGAATGTGAAACAAAGTCTTTATTCTTGTTCAATATAAAAAACGCGTTTTTGCGCATATTGAGAAAGGTAGCACTACAGCAAACACCACTGTCTGAAAAGGGCTTCTCATACATGAAAATCAACAAATGAAGCACAAATAAAAGTATTTCCACTATATACTAATTCAGCTGAGAAATGCACAAGTCTAAATTCAGGCAATAAAAGATACAATGCAATGCGCTAAATGACAAGTTTTGAGATCTACAATCAGATAAGCAGATGCATGATAACCACGTTTTAAAGGAAAGACAGATGCAATGAAATTACTTTTACACCACAATAAAAAATAAAATCCACACTTAAAGTTAAACAATGAAAAGTCAGCAGGATTTAAACTAAACATGAAATTAACTGGATTTTTCTGCATGTGGGCTCTCCTCATGCAGTGATGTACCTGTGGTCGGCAGCCGCTCAAAATAAGCTGTCCTGCCACGGCACACTGCCCAATTCTGAATTATAGTAGGAGCAGAGATGGTCTCTCTGCTCTTTTGCACTGTTGGTCCCCGTGTTACCTCGAAAACACTGCAGTGGCACCAAAGTCTCGTCGTTTGTACCACTCCTCCACGCACCTTGTGTTATTCTCCCTGTTTGACTGTCCACTAAGTCACCGTCCTGCATGGCTGTTGCTGATCCTGAAGCTGCACCTCTGATACGGGTCAGGTTGTGCAGAACACATGCAGCAAACACAATAGTCTCTACGTTCTTTGGCTGGCATGACATCATTTTTTTTTAACATGTGATGATTTTTCAACACTTCGATATACATTGTTGCCTCAAGATTAACGGGAGAGGAACTTGGTACACTCGGGAGACGAACTTGGAACATCGCAGAAATGAGAAGTAAACGGCAAACTTAGACATACCCGTGGGAACTCGGTTAAACTCTGGATCATAAACTTGTAGTCTCGTACACAACCACGAGTCTTTCACTCGGGGTCACTCGTGGGTCAACTCGCACAGTGAGACAGACCTTTAACTGGTGTAACAGGTTTAGGTGTTGACTCAACTGTAGGCTTGTTTGGCTCTGTGTTAGTACCCTGACTTTGACTAGAGGAATCTGTTTCTTTGTCTGTACTAACTGAACTTTGTGTTTCAATCACAGTTGCCTCTTCCAACTCACTTTCAGATAAAAACTCAGGGATTAGGACCATGCTGTTTCTTGTTCATCTTTGGCTGGAATCATTTGATCAACATGAACACTTTTGATCCTATCTCCAACTTCAACTAAGTATCTTTTTGTTCCACACACTTCCACTATTTTCCCAACATCCCATTTGTCTCGACTGGACTTGTTGGAAGGACTGAGAACACGAACCTGCTCATCTGGCTTGAAGTACCTCTCCTTTTTGTGGGAGTCAAAATGGCATTTTTGATTTAACTGGTTTTGCTCAACTCTCAAGGACAAATTGGGTTGAACTAGACTTAGGCATATTCTTAGCCTTCTCTTCATCAACAGTTCTGCAGGTGAGGAACCCGTTGTGTGTTGTGTGGTTCTGTACTTCAGTAAGAAACTAGCCAAACAATGTTTCATGCTGAGTTTTGAACTACCCTGCAAAACCTGTTTCTTGAGAGCATCTTTGACAACTCGAACAGACCTTTCCGCCGCCCCTTTGGAGGCTGGATGGTATGGGGGAAACAAGTGTGTGTTTTACACTATTCCGCTGCATAAACTCTTTGAACCGTTCTGAATGAAACTGAGGCCCGTTATCAGAAACAAGTTCTTCCGGTAAACCATGGCATGCAAAAATTGATCTCAACTCATCTATGGTACATTCAGTAGTAGTGCTTGACCCCATATGCTTAACCTCAACCTATTTGGAATGACTATCTACTAGTACCAGAAAGTTACCCTTCTCACAAAAATCATTATCCTTCTCACAAAAATCTACATGATCTCTCTGAAAAGGTCTACTTGGCCATGACCAGGGTTGCAGTGGTGTTTTTGGTGGTTTACTCTGGCAATTTTGGCAGACACTACATTTGCTCACCAGTGACTCGATGTCACTGTCAATACCAGGCCAATACACAAAACTTCTGGCAATTGACTTCATGCTTATTATGCCAGGATGTTCAGCATGAAGTTCATTCATAATTTTGTTTCTCAAAGACTGGTACAACCACTCTGTAACCCCACATAATGCATCCCCGCTCACATGATAATTCATAGCGTCGATTATGGAAAGGCTTCAGCTCTGAGTTCAGAACTGAGTTCAATCCACTATGAATTTCAGTCCAACCGTTCAGTGTCTATTCATAGACCCGCTTCAGCACAGTGTCTTTCTCTGTTTCTGCTGCAATTTCTGTTGCAGTCACCGGAAAGTCTTCATCTACAAGTTTCAGTGCGTAGATTGAATTCTCACTTCCCACGTCAGAGTTCTCATGGGGCAACCGGGACAACGCATCTGCAACTGCATTGCAATTGGAGCATCTGTACTCAACCTTGTAGTCATACTGGGACAGGAAAATTGCCCAGCGCTGCATTCTTGATGCCGCCGTGGAAGGTATAGCTGACTTGGGACCAAGTATCACTAGTAGTGGCTTGTGATCAGTCACTAGGGTGAATTGTCTGTCGAGAAGAAACTGATGGAATTTCTTGATTCCGAACACGATGCTGAGTGCTTCCTTTTCTATCTGTGCATAATTGTGTTCACTCGGTGATAGAGTGCAGGAGGCAAAAGCAATAGGCTTTTCCTGTCCGTCATTCATTACGTGGGAGATCACTGCACCTACACCTAACTTGAAGCATCACAAGCAAGTTTCATCTCGCATGTCGTATCGTAGTGAACAAGGAGTTTGTCACTTGTCAAGTTTTCCTTGCAGATGTCATATGCACGTTGCTGCTCCTTTCCCCACGTCCATTTCACATATTTTTGTAGCAGATGATGTAGTGGCTTTAGCACAGTTGCTAAATCTGGAAGGAATCGTGCATAGAACTGCACCATCCCAAGGAGTGATCGTAGCTCTGACACATTGTTGGGTTTTGGAGCATTCACTATTGCTTCCACTTTCGCCTTCACAGGGCGAAGTCCATTGGCATCTACTTTGAGTCCAAGGTAGACCACCTCTGACTGCGCTAATGCACATTTACTTTGTCGCAGTTTGACATTGTGGCAGTTCAGTCATGTGAGAACTTGCTCAAGGATTTCCAGATGTTCTACCATGCGCTCTGTGAATTTCAGTAGGTTATCCTGGTTGCGCACACAGTGCGAAATGCCTTGTAACATTTTGTCAATGACAAACTGGAACATTTTCGGGGAGGATTTCACACCATAGGGCCGCTTTGTATATGAATACAAGACCTATGTGTGTTGATAGTCAAGCACTGCTGACTTTCCTTGTCGACATTGAGTTGGGCGTAAGCTTGAGACAAATCCAGTTTAGTGAAGACTCTTGCTCTGCTAAGTTCTGCGTACAGATCTTGCGAGGTTGGTAACGGATATTGTTCGTCATCAACAGTTTGGTTGATTGTGACTTTGTAGTCACCACATAGTCAAACAGTTTTGTCGGCCTTGGGTACGGCCACAATTGGCGATGCCCAGTTACACTGGTCTGTCTTCACGAGTACTCCATTCCACTCTAACCTGTCGAATTCTTCCTCCACTTGTTGCTTTAGTGCATATGGTACAGGTCTTGGTTGACAATACACAGGTATCACATCTTGCTTAAGTCAAATGTGTGCAGAGTACCCTGTTATTCCCGTGTAACTGTCAACAAAAATGTTTGCATGTTTGCTTATGACGTTTTCAAGAAGTGATTTGGACACATCGATGCTGAAAATGTTCTTCCAGTCTAACTCTATTCTACTCAGCCAATCCTTTCCAAGGTTGGTTTATTTCTGTCACTGGCCACTATGATGGGCAGTGTTACTGACTGACCATTATGCTGAACTTTACAGTTCATTTGTCCACATGTCTCCAAAACTTCGCCAGAGTAGGTTCTCATCTTGACTTTACTCTCAAACAATGGTATCTGTGGGAACTTTGTTTCGTACAAGTCTTTGCTCATGACCGAACAATCCGCTGCCGTGTCAATACACATATCAATTAACTGTTAATTTATCGATAGTTTAGTTCGAAAGTCCTTGCCTTGGCTGGTTGTAGGCTTATCGATGTTGGTTGCATAAATGGTGTACAACCCAAGTTCATTCCCATCTGGGTTCATCTCCACATTGTGAACTCCTTTCTGGTGTTGTTGCTTGTTTCCCGCATTTAGATTGGCTATTTTATACTAGCCAATTATAGTGTTTGTTAGTAGTGACTCCACCTATTATGTGCTTCATATTATCATGAGCCTGCTTACGCTAGTTAAAATGAGTAGCAGCTCGGAGATATGATGACTGCAGATCCTTGCTGTATGTAGATTTAATAAATATGTGTTTTATCTTGATGTGTGTTCGAGTCGACTCATTACATGGTGTCAGAAGTGGAATCCCATACTGGGTTCTCCATCCAACGCCAGATGTCTCTCCAAACCCGTGGTCCTCTGCTTGTGTCCCAGCAGCTTTTGCAGCCACAAGTTCGTTCCCCAACTGCAGTTCAGAAGCAACTACAATCCAAACGTGTTGCGCAGAAACGCTTCTTCGACAAGTCCAGCAAGCCACTTAAACCTCTCGCTCGTGGACAAGTGGTCCGACTCCAGACAAAGAAGGGCTATGCACATCTGGGACACACCCTGCCAATGAGCCGCGCTCTTATCTGGTCAAAGCGGCCGGAGTCATCTACAGACGCAAACGTCAACGTATCCTTCCAGTGAAGGAACAGAGAGTGAATCTTGCCCACTCCGCTCATGTTTATCGGGTTTTATTTTCTTTTGATTATTTTGTGTGTTTGTTATCTCAATCATAGCAAACTCGTGTCGCTGTCCAAATCCTTTGATCTTTGATTCTGACATTGCTGAACACTGGTGTCTTTTCGAGCATGACTACACTCATTATGCGCGCATCGATCATCGAAATGACCCCCCCCCCCCCCCGAGGTATGTGCCTCTGTACTTCTTAATTTGGCAGGACCTGAAGCAATGAATCGTGCTGACAACTTCATTCTTGCTCCTGCTGTTTTGGAAGATGACGGTCAGGTCAGAGTGCCTGCTGAAACAATCAACGACCCTGCGGTTTTGATCAGAAAGTTCAGAGAGCTGTATGACCTGCCCTCTAACTACATTATTGAAAGGACCAAGTTCTATGCTCGTTTACAGCAGGTCGATGAACCAATTGAATGTTTTATTAACAACTTGAAGCACAAGGCTGCACGCTGTCGCTTTCGTGATTTACAGGATGAATTCACCTGGGACAAGCTTGTTGGAGGAATGATTGACAGCAAGCTATGAGGTGAGCTCCTTCGCAACACTTATTTAACCCTAGAACAAGCAGAACATGCCTGTCGTATTTCTGAGATAACGTCTCCCCATATTGACTGTGCCCTTCAGTCAACGTTCGCAGCATAGTGTTAATCTTACAGACCTCTCCTCTCGCAACCCCCACACTGGGTCTGCAGTTCGTTGTCAAAATTGCAACTATTTCCATGCTACTGGTCGTCCATTCTGTGCTGCCTATGGGAAAGCCTGTAATTTCTGCAAGAAATTAAACCACTTTGCTCGGTGCTGCCGTTCCCATGTGACTCCTGTAGCTTCAAGGACGAGCCTGCACCTGCTTCAACATGAGCTTACTGATAATAACTTCCAAGAGCCTGACTTGCAATCCCCCGCACTGCTCTCAGAGAGCACATATACCAGTTCTGCATCCACTCTCTCCCCCCTTAGTCTAACGAGCAACTTCACCCTGAGGTAACCATGTTTGTGAATAACAGGCCTTTGATCACCAAGGTAGATACTGGCACCATATGCAACGTCATCTCATTAAGAGAGTTTGAAAAAATCCGTAATGCTGAACATATTGATAAGGCCTCCGCAACGTTTCGGGCTTAGTACTTAGTGGGTGTAGTACTTCGGGGAGAAGTACTACACCCACTTGGACAAGCTGATTTAAAGTGCACCATCGACAAACAGACCCATACCTTACTGTACTATATTGTTAAGGGAGATTCAGAGACTTTGCTCGGTATCAATGCATGTCACGATCTAGGCCTGGATTACTTTGGCTGCGTGGTCCATAAACTCTGTCTCGCTGACGGGCCCACACAACAGCTACTCTCTCAATATAAAGAACTGTTTAACGATGAGCTTGGCAAGTTCAAATACCACATTGCTATTGATCCCAAAGTTACTCCTGTGGTCAGAGCGCCACATCGTGTTCCGTATGCCATGCGCAACCGAATACACACTGAACTCAAGTGCATGGTCTCCATGGGTGTTATTGCTGAAGTTACTGACCCATCTGACTGGGGTTCCACCATGGTCGTTGCAACAAAGAAAAACAAGGAGGCGATCTGTATCTGCATCAACCCCAGAGATCTTAACTGCCATTAAACGCCTGCATTACCCAATGCGAACGACAGAAGAAGTTGCTGCCCAGATAGGCAACGCAGCAGTATTCTCAGTTCTGGATGCCAAAAGCTCGTTTTGGCAGATTCCACTGGACCCAGACTCGTCCAATCTCACTACGTCAAGCACCCCCTTTGGCCGATACAAATTTCTGAGAATGCCCTTTGGCATCAACTCCGCCAGCGAAGTTTTCCAGCGCACTATGGAAAAATTGTTTGCAGAGTACCCATGCTCTATCATTGTTGATGATATTCTCGTCTATGGACACGATCTGACTGAACATGACGCCAATCTGAAGAAAGTACTTGACCGTGCCAAAGACATTCAGCTCAAATTCAATCCCCTGAAGTGCAGGTTTCGAGTTCCAGAGGTTACTTACATCGGACATGTGTTCACAAGTGATGGTCTCAAACCAGACCCGTCGAAAACTACAGCTATCAACGAAATGTCAGTTCCTACTCAAGTCGTGAGCTTACAAAGGTTCCTTGGAATGGTCAACTACCTGTGTAAATTTATTCCCAACCTCAGCAACATATCTGCTCCCCTATGAGGTCTGACAAACAAGGACCCGGCGTAGTCCTGGTACCCGCAGCACCAAACGCGCAGCACCACGAGCTTTTGCACTCTCAAATTGCAGCTGGCCAGCACACCTACTCTCGCCTACTTTGCTTTGAAATTACCAGTAACGCTCACCTGCGATGCGTCTCAATATGGGCTAGGCGCAGCATGCCTACAGACCGCTACCGATGGCAATTTCAAGCCCGTTTCATACGCCTCCCATAAGCTGACTGACACTTAACAGCGTTATGCCCAGATCGAAAAGGAACAGCTCGTAGTGGTTTTCGCCTGCACTAAATTCAAGGACTGTATCTTTGGAAAGTCTGTGACTATCGAGACTGACCACCCAGGGCTGGTCACCATTTTGAACAAACCCATCCATGCTGCCTCAGCACGACTACAGCGAATGATGATGCAACTGCAGCGATTTGATTTCAACATTGTCTACAAGAAAGGCAAAGACATGCACATAGCCGACACGCTATCCAGAGCCCCGCGTAAAACCAACGAACAACAACTCTCTGAACAGGACCAATTCTCAGTAATGAAGGTTTCGTTTGTGCCAACTGACTGTTTGAGCAGCCGAGCAGAACACACAGCTGCTGATGAGACCTTACAATTGCTGTCTGCAGTCATCCGGCGTGGCTGTCCGGATAAACAACACAACACCCCGCTCGAGATATGCCCATACTTCCTGGTTCGCGATGAACTAGTATTACAGGATGGATTTATTGTCAAGGGCCACAAGGCAGTGGACCCAGCAGCCCTCCGGGACAAATACTTTGACGACATCCACAGGTGTCACCCTGGCGTGGAGGCAACCCTCCAAAGGGTGCTAAGCATGTTTTACTGGCCCGGAATGAACAAGTACATACGAGAAAAAAACGAAGTTTGCGGCGTCTGCAAAAGCCTGACTCTACATCAGCAAAAGCAGCCTTTACTGCCGCACCCGGTTCCTCCTCTCCCGTGGTCCACGTTAGCCACCGACAACTTCGAATGGCATGGGAAACACTATCTGGTTCATTGTAGACTCTTACTCTGGTTGGTTTGAAATCGACTTACTTCAAACTACTACTTCTGAAGCGGTTATCGAAAAGTTGCAGTGCCACCTCTCCGTGCACGGCTCCCTTGCACATATCCAGTCCGACAAAGGCAGACAGTTCACCAGCCAAGCTATTAAAAACTTTGCAAAACGATGGGACTTTCAACATATTACCAGCAGCCCCGTATTCCCACAGTCCAACGGATTCGCCAAACGCGCTGTCCGGAGTGCAAAACAACTCATGGAGCGGTCATACCTTGCCAAAGCAGACGTGTACCTGGACTTGCTCAACCTAAGGAATATTGCGCAGGATCCCATACTGGGTTCTCCAGTCTAACAACTGATGTCTCACCAAACCCGTGCTCCCCTGCCTGTGTCCCAGTAGCTTTTGCAGCCACAAGTTCGTTCCTCAACTGCAGTTCAGAAGCAACTACAATCCAAATGTGACATGCAAAAACGCTTCTTCGACAAGTCCAGCAAGCCACTTAAACCTCTCGCTCATGGACAAGTGGTCCGTCTCCAGACAAACAAAGGCTATGCATGTCTGGGACACATCTACGGCCCTGCCAAAGAGCCGCGCTCTTATCTGGTCGAAGCGGACGGAGTAATCTACAGACACAACCATCAACATATCCTTCCAGTGAAGGAACAGCGTCCTGCGACTCCGTATCCTGATGTCTCGCGATTCGTATACCCTCCCACAGTCGGTCCGGCCTCCCCACTGCCGCCTATTGTTCCCACTGCGGTCTCCCCACGGCGTTTGGTGTCTAGCTCGTTTATCTCATCACCCTCCCTGCCTGTCGGGCCGCCGATCATTTCCCCCATTTCCCTCCCCGGTATCTTCTCCAGTGAAAGAAGGTGAGGAGGACTTGTACCGCACATGGGCCGGAAGGCCACCTGTTAGATATGGCGATTCTGTGTAATTCTGCAAATGTATTATTTACATCCCACCTATATTGCTTAGCCACCGATGCTTCTTTTGTTTCTACAAGGAACGACGTAGATTGGCTATTTCATACTAGCCAATTATAGTGTTTGTTAGTAGTGACTCCGCCTATTATGTGCTTCATATTATCAAGAGGCTGCTTAAGCTAGTTAGAATGAGTAGCAGCTCGGAGATGTGATGACTGCAGATCCTTGCTGTATGTAGATTTAATAAATATGTGTGTATCTTGATGTGTGTTCGAGTTGACTCATTACACCGCAGATTGTTGGTTTCCTGCTTTAAGCTTGGCCTGACATGCTGAGGCGATATGGCCCTTCTTCTGGCAGTTATAGTACTTGGCCATTTTGAACTGACAAAATTGGGATGAGTAATTACCGTTGCAACGATAACAATTGGCTGAACTCGGCTCCCCGCCATTCTTTGGTTTTGGTTTAGCGCCTCTTGGTTTGGCCATAGGCCCTGCCTTGTGACTGTAATTGGCCACTGCAGTCTGCGGTGGACAAAACTCACCAGCATTCTTTGATGCCATCTCCATTGTGGTAGCAATCTTGCATGCTTTCTCGAATGTAAGATCTGGAGTGTCCATGAGTTTGGAGTGAATTTGTTCATCCACTAGACCACAAACAAATCAGTCGGGTAGTGAGCGTCCGAGAAAGGTTCCAAAATTACAGTGCAAAGTTACGTTTTTCAAGGCAACAATGTACTCATTGATTGTCTCATTCTGCTTCTGGTTGCTTGTGCCAAATTTATAGCTTTCTGCAATTTCCAGAGGCTTTGGGTTGAAATGCTCCTCCTACTTCCACATAATGTCATTGAATGGCACGACTTTTGCCTTTATGGGCGCAAGGAGATTCACGAGTGTGCCGTACACTTCAGGACCGATCTCCGTGAGCAGAATTGCTTTCATGCATTCACAAAAGGCCTTATTTATTTCAATCACTATCTCTCCTTCACCACTAATCTCCATTATGTTGTTTGCCGTGAAAAACATGTTTGCACTCTCCATATAGGAGCTGAACGGCTCTCTGCTCTAGTCAAAGGTGCCAAGGTTTCCAATGTAGCCTGTGGATGCTGCCATCATGTCGTTCTCTTTTTTGTTTTTGAAAGTCCGTTCAAAAACCCAGATTCCCTGTCTGTTCTGGTGTAACAATTCACCTAAAACTTAGCTGTACAAAGGCTACTCAGCTTAAGGCACTCGACAAAAAAAAATTGTATACAATCCAATGGACGGCTTCTTGCCATGTAGACACAACATAGAGATAGCCTGACAAACTCTCGACGATTTGTACAGCTGCTGTTTTAAACTAGAGTCCCCTGCATAGAAGGGTCTGCGGCCTATCGTGCCCAGCTCGCAAACAACTGCGACACAACTTTGTATTTACTGTTTAAAATGTTAAACAATACTGCATGTTGCAAAACAGTCCTGCACTGTATTTAAAGGATGTGTTCACAAACTCTATCCCATCCTCGTCGCCAATTTTGTTATATTCCGGATGGCAGAATGAATAACAACTTACACGCAGGTTGCCTGGATCACGAGAGAGAGATTTATTACCCAACTATCCCTGCTTATATTGAACACCAACTCATTAACATATACATGAATATGTATGAATACATTACAATTACCTTCCATCACAGGGAGGAAAGCGGGGAGCCACTGCGGTGGATGTTTATGTTAACTTTTATTTTATGTGACTGTGTGTCTTGTTGCTTTTTGGTAACTCAAATTTCACTGTACCTTTATTGGTACATGTGACAATAAACTGACCTTGAAACCTTGACCTTGAAATCACATTTGCCCTGAAACATTCAGGATATTTATCAAACTCCTGACAAGGGCAGGTCTGCTTGTTACTATCTAAATTAAAGTTGAAACCTTCATTGCGATCTCTCAGTCTTTGCAGTTCGCTTGACTAACCTCGACATTTAAACATTCTGCCATTTCATTCCAGTTAACAGGACCAGTGCACAATCCCACCTGTGAGTTCTTTTCACATTTCTTAATTCTTTCACAAAGCCTTTTTCATCATTGAAGTGACTCAATTGTTAATGATCTGTACCCTTCCTCCCCACTAACCCCCATCTCCCCACACCCTCTGCCACCAATTACCTTTGCTTTCTGATAAACCTTTTATTCACACTTGTTTAACAAGAGCAGGCCATCTTGAAGCCAGCAGTGCCTTCCACTGTGAACAAAGTACGGTTTTCTTTGAGTGCAGTGCTAATTATATGTAAATGTGAAACATTTATGAACATTACAATTTTTGAAATAGAAACAATTGATTTCTATTTTGGGTTTTGCTATTGAAGATACTCTTTGTTGCCCATTGCTAGTTTTCCCTGAGAAGATGTACTGTGTTTTTGAATTGTTGCAGGGCTTCCACATTGCCGCTAGGTGAGGAGTTCGAACCCAGCGGCAATGACGAACAACAGTATATTTCCAAATCAAAGTTATCCCAGCCAAGGTAGGAATCTGGTGGTATTCTCATCGCTTTTACACTGATCCCTTCAATGTCATGATCACTTACCCCATATGTGAACTTTCAGCGTCATTTCTCCAGTAAATAATCGTGAAAGCTTTTCCCCCCCTTTGAATTGTTAGATATCACACAACCTGTCACATAAGATTTGAAATTTACAGCATCACAAACAAAATCAGAATATATTGATTGCTTTCGCACATATACTTGATTTAATTGGCATTTCCATTCCATCAGTATTAAAGATTCACCCAAGATAAAACCCATATTGGAATTGTGAAATAACTAATTCAGACATTTGTTCAGAATTCTACTTACTGTAAGCAACCATAAGGTTGCTAACGTTTAGAATATTAGTCCATCTGTATTGCTCTAAGATGTTCGCTATAAAGCATTCTTTGAGCTGAATTTTTCAATGACATCTCATCACAGAGAGAAACAGAATAGCTATTTAACCTGACATTAAGTACAATATAGTCTGACAGAATGGTATTTGGATTTTCCATCTGAAGAACACTATGACATAATTATTTTATCTCATTTGGAAATAGTAGTATTGTCATTTCACCTGTCATAAAGACAAATGTAGTTGTTTAATCTGGTGTTTAATATGCAACTCACTTTAAAGGCTTTAAAGAAGTAATTGTCTCACACAGTAGACTACGTTGCATGCAACAGTGACCTTGAGTTGCATAACCCTAGTCCTCTGCCAGATTTGTTGTTGGGATAATCTCTTCATTTCCTTTTAGGTTAACATTGTGCTGTAAACCAAATATATCTTTGGATTGTCATGATGAACCTTTTATAAACCGGTTCAGCTACAAATAGTATTTGGGGGTGTACACTTTAGGAAAAGTATAAAGGCTTTGGAGAGGGTGGAGAAGAGATTTATTTAAATGAATCCGAAGTTGAGGAACTTTAATTTTGTGGATAGAGTGCAAAAGCTAGGATTATTCACCTTGGAATAGGAAAGGTTCGGAGAAGATCTGACAGCAGTACTTAAAATCATGAAGAGTATACACAAAGTAGACAGTGAGAAAGTTCCAATTGATGGCAAAATCTAGAACTGGATGATATTTGATAATGGCGGTGAGCAAAAAAGTGACATCAGGATATCAGGGAATGAATGGGGTTTATAATATATAGCCAGGCATGGGATTGAAGACTGATTGAAATGCAGCATTCAACACGGAGAGGATATGTATCTGAAAATAATGAATTTACAGGGTTCTGGGTAGAAGGCAGGGGACTGGGACTGGCTGATTTGCTCCTACATAGAGATTTATGGAGTTAATGGGATAAATGAGTCCCTTCCATGTTATAACTATTCCCTGGCTCGCAATGTCTACATTTCATAATTAAATGGGTTCCATCTGTAGACATATGTCACAGATACAGAGCAAAATACCTGACTAGTTTGTTCCAGCCAATGATGGGGTGAATGTTTATTTAGCCAATTTGAACTAAACATAGATCTAGCAACAGCAATGTGTAGTATGGGACTATCTGTTTAAGCAATGTTGTTCGGGCGATAAATACCTAGCAGGAGACAATGGAAAATTCACACACTCTTCTTGAGGTAATACCATGAGACCTTTTATTCCACCTGAAAAGCCAAGCTATGGGTTTATGTTACATCTAGAAAATTGTACCTCTGGCTCACCTGTACACTATCAACAGCGCATGAGGATTCTTGGCTTATATTATATTAATATGTACACTGGATTGGTCATTAAACCCACATCCTCCTAACTCAGAACCACATAAAGCAAAGCAAAAACTCTGGGATCTGAGTCAATGGGCAATCAGATAATTAGGCAGCTGAAGAACAGGCAGAGTGGTAAATGGAACAGCAATGATGAGCAGAATTAAGGGAAAAAATGGATATGTGGCTCAAAGATAAACACAAAATGCTGGAATAACTCAGCGGGACAGGCAGCCTCTCTGAAGAGAAGGAATGGGTGATGTTTCTGGTCGAGACCCTTCTTCTGAAGAAGGGCCTCAACCCAAAATGTCACCCATTCCTTCTCTCCAAAGATGCTGCATGTCCCGCTGAGTTACTCCAGCATTTTGTGTCTATCTTCAGTTTAAACCAGCATCTGCAGTTCCTTCCTGCAGATGGCCTGCTCCTGCACCTATTTTCCATGTTTCTATGTTTCTATGTTTCCTACGCATGGATATGTGGCACTATGTGTGTGTAGAGTCAGTGATCTCAGCACCAAAAAAATGGGCCTATGGAGAAGGGACTACAAGATGGTTGATATATGTGGAATTTTACTCAGTCAGTGTTTGTACTTTTAGGAAGGAAGGCAGGCAAATTATTTTCATTAAATAATCATTCTCCTTACTGTGAGGAGCGGAATTGGGTCTAAACTGCGTTGTTATTAGGTGTAAATGCTTAATCTTAGTAAGCAGAGGTGTACAAGGTAGCAAAACCACCGTTACACATTTGTATTCTGCATCATTGCGGCTGTTAGCTCATTACAGGCACATTGGAAAAGTATGAAAATGATTATCACATGTAATTTGCAAGAGAAATATTGATATTGTTTCACCAATAACATTGCAATAATCAGCGAGATTGATCTAATTATCAACCAGAGAATGTAGGGAAATATTACACAATCTCTCTTCAAATAGTAATCCTATCAGCCTGAGAATTAATCAAGTGATTCCACTCAGTACTGGCTGCAAGAATTATATCTCGCATGTTTGATAATGGACATTGAAGCAACACCAGGTCCAGTCTCACTCAAGTTCTGATTAATTTCAGGTCGTCTTGCCATGTCTAACTTTTTCTAATAAAAAAGCTTATTTTGTGCTTATTTTATTCAAATTACACCAAGGCCAATGTGGTTTGAATCAATCACTAGTCAATTAAACACCGTAAATTGCAAAGGGGACTGTATTTCTGGCACATGATACCTGCAAGACATTTGGGAAGGCTTCATTTAGTTTGGGCTTGATTTTAACGAATTGTCAAATATGCTTATTTTCCACACACAAACCAACAACACCAGCCTATTTGCACAATAATATCTGGCACGGCAAGTAACTTATTCACCATTCTTTTGAATTTTGCAGTAAATTCAATTCACCACTTGAATTGGTAATCTTCTCCGACTCTTGATAAGCCACTATATAAAGATAATCTTCCTGATAAACTAATATATTACATCTACATAGATCTAAAGTGTTGAAGTGCAATTCTATGATGAACTAAGGTGAGTGTGTTGCACTTCTCCAAGATTTGAGGGGTCAAGATGCAGTAGTTGTATACAAGTGAAAATATATAGTCTCCGTAAATGCACTGGTTTTCAATTTTAAAGGGACCAATGCAAATAATTAAATCTGGTGATTTACCATAACCAGTTACATTCCCCCAACCCCCAACCACATCTGACATTAACATGCCAGAGCTGGCATACTGAATTAAGATTCCTACATTGGGGAGGTTGTCCTAGCCAGGTCCACTTTGAAAGTGCAGACAGAGCAGGGATGGATTGACTGGGTAGAGACACACTCCATATTAATATCCAACCTATGTTTTACTGTGCAAAGAGAAAATATAGGGCTCACATTTATGAAATACAATTAACCTCATGACTATACTTAATTAAAAAGATTTTAATCTGTCTGAGAATCTTATTTTGAATAAAATCATCTCTCATTCCTCCAACTTCCAATGGATATAGGCCCATCCTTATCAATCACTTCCCAAATGTTTAGACCTTCATCCTAGGACTTAATTAAGTGAATCTAAACTACTCATTGGCGAGACAAGTATCTCCTTCCGGATGTGTGTTGAACAGAGCTGTACACACAATTATGAATGCACAAATGGAGCGACTTCTGTACTGCATTATTTTCAATAAAACCTAACCAATTTTTACTTTTAATTGCTTGCTGCAGCCGTATGTTAACTTCATTTATTTTATATACATTTCCAGATCCCTCTGACATCAACATTTACTATTTTGAAATATATGATTCTTTTTTCTTTCTCCACACCAAATTCAATTATACCTTTATTATGCTTTATCTATCTTTTTTTTTGCCTCCTCACTTAACCTGGCTATAATTATTTGCAGACTCATTTAGTTAGATATTGAATCAATTATCATCTGTTTTAGAAATATAGAAACATAGAAACATAGAAAATAGGTGCAGGAGGAGGCCATTTGGTCCTTCGAGCCAGCACCGCCATTCATTGTGATCATGGCTGATCATCCCCAATTAATAAACCATGCCTGCCTTCACCCCATATCTCTTGATTCCACCAGCCCCTAGAGCTCTATCTAAAGGGCCTGTCCCACGATGCGAGTTCACCCAAGAGTTCTCCAGAGTTTAAAAAAAAAATCAAACTCGTGGTACCTCATCACGAGTATTTTTTTACTCTTGGAAATTTTTCTCACTGTTGAAAAAACTTCACGAGTTTCCGAGTTTCCCGAGTACCCTCCGTTAGCACTACGAGCCACTATGAGACATCCACGAGCTCCGATGTACCTGCTACGTACATTCTCCGTACTTACCACGAGTTTGATTTTTTTTTAAACTCGGCAGAGCTCTTGGGTGAACTCGCATCGTGGGACAGACCCTTAACTCTATCTTAAATACATCTACTGATTTGGCCTCCACTGCCCTCTGTGGCAGGGAATTCCACAAATTCACAACTCTCTGGGTGAAAACGTTTTTTTTCACCTCAGTCCTAAATGGCCTCCCCATTATTCTAAGACTGTGGTCCCTGGTTCTGGACTCGCCCAACATTGGGAACATTTTTCCTGCATCTAGCCTGTCCAGTCCTTTTATAATTTTATATGTTTCTATAAGATCCCCCCTCATCCTTCTAAACTCCAGTGAATACAAGCCTAGTCTTTTCAATCTTTCCTCATATGACAGTCCCGCCATCCCAGGGATCAATCTCGTGAACCTACCTTGCATTGCTTCAATCACAAGGATGTCCTTCCTCAAATTAGGAGACCAAAACTGTACAGAATACTCCAGATGTGGTCTTACCAGAGCCCTATACAACTGCAGAAGAACCTCTTTACTCCTATACTGAGATCCTCTTGTTGTGAAGGCCAACATTCCATTAGCTTTCTTCACTGCCTGCTGTACCTGCACGCCAGCTTTCAGTGACCGGTGTACAAGGACACCCAAGTCTTGCTGTACCTCCCCCTTACCTAACCTAACCCCATTGAGATAATAATCTGCCCCCTTGTTTTTGCCACCAAAGTGGATAACCTCACATTTATCTATATTATACTGCATCTGCCACGCATCTGCCCACTCACTCAACCTGTCCAGGTCACCCTGCAACCTCCTAACATCCTCTTCACAGTTCACACTGCCACCCAGCTTTGTGTCATCCGCAAACTTGCCAGTGTTGCTCCTAATTCCCTCTTCCAAATCATTAATATATATGGTAAACTGTTGTGGCCCCAACACCGAGCCTTGCGGCACTCCACTCGCCACTGCCTGCCATTCTGAAAAGGACCCGTTCACTACTACTCTTTGCTTCCTGTCTGCCAACCAATTTTCTATCCATATCAACACCCTGCCCCCAATACCATGTGTTCTAATTTTAGTCACCCGTGCGGGACCTTATCAAAGGCTTTCTGAAAGTCTAGATACACTACATCCACTGGCTCCCCTTCATCCATTTTACTTGTCACATCCTCAAAAAATTCCAGAAGATTAGTCAAGCATGATTTTCCTTTCATAAATCCATGCTGACTTGGACTAATCCTTTTACTGCTATCCAAACGCCCCATTATTACCTCTTTAATAATTGACTCCAGCATCTTTCCCACCACCGAAGTCAGGCTAACTGGTCTGTAATTCCCCGTTTTCTCTCTCGCTCCTTTCTTGAAAAGTGGGATAACATTAGCTATCCTCCAATCCACAGGAACTGATCCTGAATCTATTGAACACTGGAAAATGATCACCAATGCATGCACTATTTCTAGAGCCACCTCCCTGAGGACCCTGGGATGCAGACCATCAGGCCCAGGGGATTTATCATCCTTCAGTCCCATTAGCCTACCCAATATTATTTCTGTCCTAATGAAAATGTATTTCAATTCCTCTACCCCCTTAGATCCTCTGTCCTCCGGTACTTCTGGGAGATTGTTTGTGTCTTTCTTGGTGAAGACAGATCCGAAGTATCTGTTCAACTCTTCTGCCATTTCCTTGTTCCCCATAATAATTTGTCTATTGGTAACTAGGATAAAACAACAATACAACCACAAGCAGGTCATACCATGATTTCATTAACCACCACCAATTTCCATCCTGCCTACAAATTCACATGAGTCATCTCGGACCTCCCTCCCCTTTATTGATCTCACTGTCTCCATCACAGGAGATAGACTATTGACTGATGTCTATTACAAGCCCACTGAATCTCAGAACTATCTCGACTACACTTCTTCCCACCCTGCTTCCCCCATGAATTCTATCCCCTACACCCAATTCCTCCGTCTATGCCGCATCTGCACCCAAGATTAAGTGTTCCATATCCGAGATGTCCTCATTCTTTAGGGAATGGGGGTTCTCATCTTCCATCATAGATGCAGGGTACCAAGGAGACTCATGTGAGGGCCTCATCTATGATGGAACATGGGAACCTGCATTCCCTAAAGAATGAGGACTTCTCTGATGTCCTGGTATGGAACACCCCATCTTGGGTGCAGATGCGGTGTATCTCCATCACAATAGAGACAGAGTCCCTCTAGTCCTTACCTTTCACCCCATCTGCCGTAGCATACAACAAATAATCCTCTGGCCTTTTCGCCACCTACAACGGGATCCCACCACTAGAAACATCTTCCCATCTCCACCCCTTCCACCTTCCGCAGAGTCGGTTCCCTCCACAACTCCCTAGTTAACTCATCCCTTCCCACCCAAACTACCCCCTCCCCAGGCACCTTTCCCTGCAACCGCAGGAGATGCAACACCTGTCCCTATACCTCCTTGCTCGACTCTGTCGTGGGATCCCGACAGTTCTTTCAGGTTAGGCAGAGGTTCACTTGCACCTCCTCCAACCTCATCTACTGTATCCGTTGTTCAAGATGTGGAATCTTATACCAAACATAGACTGGGTGATCGTTTCGCTGAAAACCTTTGCTTAGTCTGCCTAAACCTACATCATCTCCCGATTGCCAAGCACTTTAATTCACCTTCCCATTCCCACACTGACCTTTCTGTCCTAGGCCTCCTCCATTGTCAGTAAATACGAGGAACAGCATCTCATATTTCGCTTGGGCAGCTTACAACCCAGTGGTATGAATATAGATTTCTCAAACTTTAAATAACCCCTGCATTCCCTCTCTCTTCATCCCCCCCCCCCCACCCAACTCACACCAGCTTCTTTTTCTCACCTAGCAAACAGTTAACAATGGCCAGTTTCCTTCATCATCGTTACTTTTTTGCATATCTTTCATTCATTTGTTCTATATCTCTCCACATCACCGTCTATATCTCTCATTTCCCTTTCTCCTGACTCTAGTCTGAGAAGGCTCTCAACTTGAAACGTCACTCATTCCTTAAATGCCTACTATGTTCTGTGTGCTGAAGCAAAGCAAGAATTTCATTGTCCTATCAGGGACACATGACAATGAACTCACTTGACACTTGAGATGCTACCTGTCCTGCTGAGTTACTCCAGCATTTTGTATCTCTCCGGTTTAAACTGGAATCTGCAGTTCCTTTCTTCACATACCAGCAATCACTATAAAATACCGATAGATCAAATGAATGCCTGTTCCAATTGCAACTGTGGATGGTGGCCAGAACTCAGCCTGACATTTTTTGAGAGGGTGTGATCTATATTTATTTCATTGCTGCACAGTCGAATATTTCACACCTGTAGGGGCAACCCCACAGTCCCCCTGATGCCCTCTTGGCACATCTCACATGGGCATGTGTGAAAGGACCAGATTGATGGGGTTACTCTGAGACAGCATAGACTCAAGAGGTTGAATGGCCTTCTTACACATCATGAGGGAATGTGAGGTATGGGAAGAATTTCCTGCTGCTGTGTTTTCAGAAAACATGACTCCATAACCCTGAGCAAATCTTCACAGCGAGACACTTTCAGTCATTGGGACTGGCTGGTTTCATCGTTCATATTTCCTCATCACATGGAAGGAGAGCCATTTTGCTTAAAGCCCTTGTGCAGAGCAAATCCATTCCCTTACTGGTTTTCCTTGTAACCTAATCTCCTCACTTTCCCATCAACTCCCTCCAGATTCTACAACTCACTAGCATACTAAGGGTTATTTTCAATGGTCAATTAACTTACCAAGCATGTGTCCTTGGGCAGAGGGAAGAAATTGGACCAAATGAGGAAAACACAGGTGGTCACAGGGAGAGTATGAAAGCTCAAGACATGCAGCACCTGAGCTCAGGTTTGAACCCAAGTAGCAGGAGATGCGTGGCAGAGCTCCACAAGCTGTGCCATGGGAGACACAGACTATGCTTTCTTTTTTCTGGCTCCTGATGTCAGTTAACATTTTGACAAAATTACCTGAGTACTGATATCTCACATGTATCGTGGAATCACGGTGGAAAGTCGTACTGGTTTCCTGAAGGTGCCTGCCTCAGGCTGGGGGTTTCCTGCAGGTGCAGAGACTTCCTTGTGGTGAGCTGTGTGCGGGACAATCTAGAACTCAGAAGGCAGCAAATGGGGCTGGAGGGTGAGCAGCAAGGACACCCATACCTGGATGGTCCAACAGCAGAACACAGAGGGTGGATGAGGCAAGACGATTACATTAAGCTGGCTTTTGGAGGGTGTGTCTCACCTCAGCATCCACAAATTCATCTCCCAGATGAGGAGAGGAAGCAGGTATTGTCTGGGTGGGAGACATATTTCCCACGTGGTGTTAACAAAATTGTGGGCCCAGTACAAGCTCAGCCTGACATTTTTTGAGAGGGAGTGATCTATATATATTTTATTGCTGCACAGTGGAATTTTTCACATCTGTAGGGGCAAGCTCCTGCCAGGATCTTCCCACAATCGACCCAACAGTCCCCCTGTCTCCATCTTGGTACTTATCTCACAGCTGATATTGTTTAGATGTCGTTCACTTATTTCTCCTTTATTTCTTCTGCAGACTCACTCTCCTCCATGGCAACCACAGTGTGTGTTGCTGCTGCCTGTCGTGGTGAGTGGGCCTATAAGGACTAATGCCCTTCCCTTATTACAATGTCACAGCTGTGTAGATTAAGTGTGGTTCCCTTTGGCATTGTGCAGGTTCCATTTTAGCCCAGGCTACAGAATTTTAAAGGACCACAACACTCTTTTTGGCTAATCTAGCAAGGATCCAACAGACAAAAAAACAAGTTATAAGCTTAAGTCACAACTAAATTTCCCAACTCACTTTTCATTAACAGCAAACATTAATATATATTTCTGTCTTTTCATCTAATTAACATAATCTCAAAATAGCTTTGGACCCAGAATTAATTTTGACACCCACAACTTGCCAGACTGAAAATAACCCCGGCAGCGTATCTGTCTTTCAACCAATTCTCCGTCCATAGTTTTCACGTTTTAAATTATTCTCGTGTTTTTTCCCCATTATCTTGCTGAAGAATTTTTTGTATAAAACGTTGTATATTTTACCATATCCATTCTTTCATGTACCACACTGCTAATTACATTCTCAGGAAGCTCTTTTATATTTGTTGAAAGGATGTTACCTTTCATTTTCAGAAAAAGCATGCTGACTTTTCCTAATCATCATAATTTTCTCAGTGTTAACAAATCTTTTCTTGTGGATTACAATATTTTCCACACATACAGACCATACTAACTGGTCGGCTGCACATTACGTACAACCTACCACTCCACTTGTGCCATTCCAGATTTAGGGAATTATAGAAGATCACCACTAATACATCCACAATCCCTAAAGCTACTTTTTAGAACTCTAGGATGTCGGCCAAGTTTGGGGATTTGTTGGTTTTCATGACCTTTCATTCCCTCCTTACTTTCTACTTCCCAATATTAATTATTTGACGCTCCTCCCACTGTTTAGTTCACCACTATTTGGGGTGCATTTGATCTATACTTTATCGTGAAAATTGATCCGAAATAGTAGCTACTTTAAACCACTTCTTTATTCTCCACTATTATATAATTTAATTATGCTTTCAAAGCCCCTAGAATTCTTATCACTACTCACTTCCTTTTAAAAAGTATTTATATATTTTTAATATTCTTTTCTAGTTTACTCATATAACCTATTTTCTCCCTCTTTGTTAATTCTTTGTGGTCACCCATTGCCAATTAGAAAACTCCCTACATCATAAGCCTTCTCCTATTCATCAAATGCCACCCTTAACCTCTTTATAGACAAGGATGCTTTACTTTTGCTCAAGAATTTTTATTTTCATATTTCAATTTCAATTTCATATTTTCATTGAAATTACAAAATATTTGTTTCAATGTATGTAATCTTTCTTCTAGCAACCTTTTAAATGTAATTTACCTTTTTATACATCTCACCTCTCATGCTGAAGTAAATATACTTGAATTGAGTTCCTTTAGTTTCTAACTAAAATGTGCCACTCCCAAATTCCATGTAATATGTTATAAATATTGTGACCAAGATTAATAAGAGATTACCAATTAATTTACCCTCTGAAATAAGTAATGGCTGTTTTCGGGTTGGCTCCAAGGTTTTTTTGAGTCATAAAACCATCCAAAATATGTGCTATATGCTCATCTTTCCAGCACCAATCCCTACCTGATTTGTTCATTCCAAGTGAAGATGAAAATGCCCCATTATTATTCTATTACCTTGCTACAAATTCCTCTTATTTTCTTGATGGATACTGCTTTCAACAACATAGCTGCTCTTTGCAGGCCCTCAATTGTTTCCATTAACTTTTTCCACCCCTTTTATTTCCACCAATAAAGATATTTATTTCCTGATCGCCAAACGAAGAAGATTCTTCCGTATTATTTTATGACATCTTTAAACATCAGGACAACCTTTCCCGCCTCCTACATTTCTATTTCCAGATGTAATGAACCGTGAAATATTTAATTAGCAAACTTTGTCATTAGGTAGCCATGCCTACATTATGGCTATTTAATCAAAGCTCATATTTACCTCCATTTGTGCCATTATTATCTTTAATGGAAGTTTTATTCATTTGCAGTAATACATTTTATTGTTAACTTTTAATATTTTACTTTACTTAATCTGATTCACTGATACATCATTACTATTAAACTCACCAAAATTTTCTATCACACATTGCTTATTGAAAATTTGTTAAGGTCATAAGTGATAGGAGAATTGGGCCATCGTCCTATCAAGTCTACTCTGCCTTTCAATCATGGCTGATCTATCTCTCCCTCCTAACCCCATTCTCTTGCCTTCTCCCCATTACCCCTGACACCCATACAAATCAAGAATCTATCTATCTCTGACTTTAAAAAAATCCTCCTCATCTCCTTCCTAAAGGAACATCCTTTAATTCTATGGTGGACAAAAATGCTGGAGAAACTCAGCAGATGAGGCAGCATCTATGGAGCGAAGGAAATAGGCAACGTTTCGGGTCGAGACCCTTCTTCAGACTGATGTGAGGGTGCGGGGGGCGGGAATAAGAAAGGAAGAGGTGGAGCCAGTGGGCTGAGGGAGAGCTGAGAAGGGGAGGAGAAAGTGGGGACTACCTGAAATGAGAGAAGTCAATGTTCATGCAGCTGGGGTGCAAACTGCCCAAGCGAAATATGAGGTGCTGCTCCTCCAATTTACGGTGGTCCTCACTCTGGCCATGGAGGAGGCCCAGGACAAAAAGGTCAGATTCAGAATGGGAGGGGGAGTTGAAGTACTGAGCCACCGGGAGATCTGGTTGGTTATTGCGAACTGAACGGAGGTGTTTGGCGAAGCGATCGCCAAGCCTGCGCTTGGTCTCACCGATGTAGAGCAGCTGACATCTAGAGCAGCGGATGCAATAGCTGAGGTTGGAGGAGGTTCAGGTGAACCTCTGCCGCACCTGGAAAGACTGCTTGGGTCCTTGAATGGAGTCAATGGGGGGAGGTAAAGCGACAATTGTAGCATTTCCTGCGGTTGCAAGGGAAAGTGCCCGGAGAGGGGGTGGTACGGATAGGAGGGGACAAATTGACCAGGGAGTTATGGAGGGAGCGGTCTCTGCGGATTGCTTGCCGATCGCTTCGCCCAACACCTCCGCTCAGTTCGCAATAACCAACCTGATCTCCCGGTGGCTCAGCACTTCAACTCCCCCTCCCATTCCGAATCCGACCTTTCTGTCCTGGGCTTCCTCCATGGCCAGAGTGAGGACCACCGTAAATTGGAGGTGCAGCACCTCATATTTCGTTTGGGCAGTTTGCACCCTAGCGGTATGAACATTGACTTCTCTAATTTCAGGTAGTCCCTACTTTCTCCTCCCCTACTCAGCTCTCCCTCAGCCCACTGTCTCCACCTCTTCCTTTCTTCTTCCCGCCCCCCCCCCCCCACCCTCACATCAGTCTGAAGAAGGGTCTCGACCCAAAACATTGTCTATTTCCTTCGCTCCATAGATGCTGCCTTACCTGCTGAGTTTCTCCAGCATTTTTGTCTACCTTCGATTTTCCAGCATCTGCAGTTCCTTTAATTATATGATCTCGAGTCATAGACTCTCCCACTAGTGGAAACATCCTCTGCACATCCACTCTATCCAAGCCTTTCACTATTCGGTAAGTTTCAATTTCTATAGTTGTTGTTCTATAGACTTCAGTTTTCTCTATTAATTTTTAACTTCTCACTGACTTTCCCCAAGTTCTTTCATTTAAAGTTTTATCATTTGCACCTGGTTCCGTATTTGTTCATTTCTCCCAACACTGATTGAGTCTCACTTTAACTGGATCTCACAGCAATGGAATAGGTTCCACTGTACAGGTGCCTGGGTCTCAAGAGTGAAAATATCTGTCTCTCATCCTTCTCTTTGATCTATGCATTCAGCTCTCTGCTCTATGTGTCACGGTGATAATTTATGCAAGGCTTGGCAAACAATCCAGTGAACCTGTCAAGTAATTGTTCGGCTTTGGATTTTAATTTGGCCCAGCTTCTCAGATTCATTTAGCAGTCATCATACCTAATTTTACCTAAAGTGGAGACGCAGAGACTGCAGATGCTGGCGTCTCAACCTAAAAGGCCGACTGTCCATTTCCCTCCATAGATGCTGCCTGACCCGCTGAGTTCCTCCAGCAGATTGTTTGTTGCTCTAGCTCCAGATAAATTAGTTTTCAATTGGTCCATGACAAGAGGATCCTCAATCTCAAGTCAAGTCAAGTCAAGTGAGTTTATTGTCATGTGTCTCTGATAGGACAATGAAATTCTTGCTTTGCTTCAGCACAACAGAATATAATTGGCATTGACTACAAGGCATTCTATAAATATATACACACATGAATCAATATACTGATAAAGTGCAAATAACAGTATTGACTAATAAAGTTCAGTGTTATGTCCGAGCCAGGTTTAATAGCCTGATGGCTGTGGGGAAGTAGCTATTCCTGAACCTGGTCATTGCAGTCTTCAGGCTCCTGTACCTTCTACGTGAAGGTATCTCACACTTCTATTTCCAGAAGCAACAAACCCCAAATATTACCTAACCCTCTTGCTGGTGAGCAATGAAGGATTTGGGACTCCAGTTTGGTATCTATCCCATTTGCATGTTCCTTCTCGCCTCTCCCAATATACAATATAATTATGCACATAATTATGCCTGTCCCACTGCGGGGACCTAATTTGCGAGTTTAGAAGAGTTTGCGCTCGACTCAAATTCGCAGCATGGTCGACACGTGGTCCTAGGAGGTCACTGTAACTCTCCTTCATGCTCGAGGGAAGTTCCCGCATACTTGGTTGGTTTGGTCGAGGAAAATCTTTCAGCATGTGAGTAAAAATTGGTCGGCATGGTCCTTTTGAACTTGTAGTGCAGTCGCTATGTAGTTATAGGCAGTCGAGGTAGCCGTAGGCAAACTCCTTTGCTGACCGGACATTTTAATTGGCTCCATTGGAGTTTTCAGAACCAAGGAAAACCGACCGGTAATGTTAATGCCCGCTAAACTTTATTAAAAGTTGTCTGGCTTCTTAAAAGTGTCTCAACTCCTTCTCCCCCCTTCTCCCCCCTTCTTTCCCCTTCTCCCCCCCCCCTCTCTCCCCACCCCCCTCTCTAAAGGACTTACCGTAACTGTGCCAGCCGTCTTTTACCTTCCTGTTCATTGTGGGTGTGAATTTCAGAAAGCGCTCCCCCGCTTTCCCTGGACCCCGCCTTTGCGATGTGTTTGTGTGTGTGTGTGTGTATATGTGTGTGCTGACGGTCAATCCAGCTCGTGGTTTCATTGCTGACGGTCGATCCAGCTTGAGGTTTTTCAGGCGAGTGCCCTCGAGCTTAAAGGTCGAAGACAGTTGCTGAAAAGTCTCGTTAGTGAAACAGGCCCTTAAAGCCCAATTGGTCTCAAACATACAGCCAGCAAGATCCTTGCATAAGTGGCAAGATGTCACAGGTCGTGACTCACACTCACACCTGTTGCTAACCATAAAGGAAAACCTAACTGTTACCAAACAATAAATGGGGTGATTGGTTCTTGCTTCTTGGATAAATCACTGCATTCTGTGTCTCAAATATTTCTGACTCACAGTCACATTTGTTACTAACCACGAACCAAACCCGAGTGTCGTATTTTCAACAATGTGAAAAATGTCCACGAGTAAAAAAATACTCGTGATGAAAAAAATGGTTACTTTTTACTCGTACGAGTCGCTACAAGACATCCACAAACTCCTACGGACCCGCTACGGACATTCTCCAAGTTTGAATCAGGGGAAAACTCGGGAGATCTCTTGAATTACCTCATACAGTGGGACAGGCCCTTAAAGCCCCTGTCCCACAAAGCGAGTTTACCAAGAGCTCTCCCGAGTTAAAATAAAAAATCAAACTCGTGGTACTTCATCTCGAGTATTTTTTTACTCTTGGAAATTTTTCACACTGTTGAAAAAACTTCACGAGTTACCGCGTTTCCTGATTACCTGCCATTGGCATTACGAGCAGCTACGAGACATCCACGAGCTCCGACGTACCCGCTACATACATTCTACGTACTTAACACGAGTTTGATTTTTTTTTAAACACGGGAGAGCTCTTGGGTAAACTCGCATCATGGGACAGGGCCTTTAGATTTCAGATAACTCCCTGACATTACATGTCTGTTCCTGGAATATTAGCTCACCAAGCCAAGGTTCATAAGATGTTGGAATCTTTGCAAATGTGTTTTTTGTATTCTTACTTATCTTCTGCAACACCCACAAGCTGCAGCTGTGTTGCCTCACTTGCACTGCTAGCCCCATCCAATAATGCTTCACACTTTCAATTAATTAGGGTTTCCATCTATTAGAAAGTTTTACCTTCTAAAAATTAATTAGATTATTGGCTCTAAGGGATTTATATTTTTTAAATTGTGGAAAACAGAAGGGAGTGACAGAGACCATGGGTTTTGAAATGGAGATTGTTGGAACCTTTTGGGGTTATAACCAGCAGAGAAAGCAATGACAATTGGTGGTGTATTTGAACTTTCATTCGTCTATGACAAGGTGCCGAAGAGCTTAGCAAACAAAATTAGAGCTCGTGATCTTGAGGAAATTAGATAACAGACAAAGCTGAGAGTAGGATTGAAGTGAAGAATCTGAAGAAGGTTCCCAATCCCATGTGTCGCTGATCCATGTCCTCCAGAGATGCTGCCTGACCCATTCATTATTCCAGCACTTTGTGTTTCATGCAATATTTCAACATCTGCAGTTCCTTGTGTCTCCGTAAGAATAAACCTGTCATTTGTAGGTTAAAGCAAATGGGGAGCATAGAGATAGGTGTTGGCAAGAGGAGGAAGATGGAGGGAACTGAGACATTGAGTTGCCCTGTGATAGTAAAAGATGAATCACAGGGCAGAGAGTTGATAATTGGACATTAAGCATCATCTCAGCTCCTGAGCTCCAAGTTTGCAATTGTCTGAAACCTTCACATGAGAGCCCATCCCCACTGCTCTTCCATCCTTCCTTACCTGCCTAATGCTGTTGGACAGGAACCAAGAGGAAAAAAATGGATCAAGATCCTGTTATTGAATATGTCAAGATCTCTGCACCCCTGAACTGGTTGTTTCCTCTATACCCATGAACATCAACACTATTAGTTTATTTCTTTCACCACAGTGCTGATTAATAGACAAAATACCCTTCAATATTTTCCTGCGGAGGTTTTGAAGAGTGTGAAGTGTAGATGACATGTGCATGTACCTTTAACATAGTGACCTCACCACTACTAACCACTCCCCACATCACTAGTATAATTACAACCTTCCCACCCAGTGCTCTCTCTCTCTGGTTCCGGTGACAGACCTCGAACAGCTAGGGCAGTAAAGTATGTGTATCATGAATAAACAGTAGTAAAGACACAGTGTGTAATGACTCCTCTTTACATGAAGGGACCTAATTGAAATGATCCTGATGGGTAATGACAAGCTGGATATGCAGTGGATGTTTTTGCCTGTTTCAACTTGTGGGATAATCCAGAACTGTTTAAAAATAAGGATTGCCAACTTAAACCAGCTGAGGTAAAATTCCTTTGCTCTGTACATCATGAGTCTTTGGAAGTCTTTGCCTCAAAAAAGTGTTTGAATATTTTTAAGTCAGAAGTGGAATGATGAGTGATTAGCAAGGGAGTGGATTAGATTGCAATTGCCTGGAATCACCACAGGGAAGCACATCTCTAACCTCTTCCTGCTCTTTTCCATCCCAGCATGCCAACCAAACTTTGGGAGGCACAGTGGCACAGCTAGTGGAACCACAGCATCACAGCTCAAGATGCGCAGGTTCAATCCTAATCTTGGGTGTTGTCTGAGTGGAGTTTGCATGCTCTCCCTGTAACTACATGGACTTCCCCTGGAACTTCTGGTTTTCTCCCACATCCATGAGATCTACAGGTTTGTAAACTCTGCCCGGGGTGAGTGGTAGAAACTGGGGGAGTTGATATGAATATAGGGAGAATAAATTGGGATTAATGCATAAATTAAGGTAAATGCTGGTTGTCATTGTGGATTTGATGAGCCAAACAGTCTGTATCTGCGCCGTTTATCTCTATGATTCTATGAAGGGTTACTGGGGATATATAGAATGCAGAAGTGAGGTTACAGATCAGATCAGCCATGTTCTTGTTAAATGATGGAGCAGGTTTGAGGGGCAGAGTAGTCTCTCCTGCTCCTCGTTTTTTTTGTTGTGTTCAGTATCCCAGAAATTTCAGTTGCATTTCTCAAAGACAGGAATTTGACAATGGTGCATAGTTCACTTCTTCTAGCACTGTCAAGTCTTGTTCTTTGGCACAGCAATTGCTGAAGTTTGGAGTGTTCTCAAGCAAAGAATAGGAAGGCTTATTTTATATGGGGGCTTTCATGTCCCTTTACAGCCAGTACAATGATTACAAAATATGGTCACCATTGTATAGATGGAAAATATTGTGACCAAATTTACACAGCAAGCTCAAACAAAAACCAATGTGTACAGAACAGATAATACATTTAGTAATAATAGTTGATAAATAAAGGTTGGGCGGGGTTTCTCCCCTCCTCTTCTCCAATATGGTGCCATGGGAAGTGAGATGAACATTTCATCTAAAAAATTACACCACTGATAATGCAATCTCTGCCTTGCTACTATGCTGAAGAGCCTGCCATTTGAGTTTCACTTGCTGGGGTATTAATGAGTCTTATTGTTAGTGCAGTCATGGTTAGAGTTTGAAGCATCCTCAACTAGCGATTTTTGTGTTCTAGTCTCTGGATTGGGACGAACCAAAAATCTTTAGCTCAGTCGCAAGACTGCGATAAATCTAATCATAACTTTCTAGTAATTGAAGCCATAAACTAGAGGCATCTCTAAAACACAGTCCTGTGGGACAAACACCTACCTACCGTTTGCACCGCCTTTGGAAACAGAGAATTCTGTGATTAATAAGATTCATTTTTTATTCATTCCAAGATACGCTGAAATACATTTAATATTACAATTATCATTGATAATCTGAATAATTGCAAAATATTGCAGGGTAGCTCAAGGTTGTCAGGTAGATTGGTGAAGTTGAGAAATATTTTCCCCTCTCCCCTGTCTGATTTCTTCCTACAATTACCAGCTCTGCCCTAGATGTGTTCAGACTTTTAGCTTGCTTTACAAGGTGCCTTTTCAACAATAAACACAGGAAAATATCCTAACTGTAAGATTTAGGTAAATGTTGGTGCTGGAGAATCTTCGGCAGCAGTAGTCTAGGGAGGGTTAATATCTATTTTTCAATTCTACAGCATGCTGCGTGCAGCCCCATTTGTACACATTGCTACTGTTCGAAAGGATGCTGTTAATCATAAACCAATTTTCTGAAATACAAATCAGGCTGCCTTTTGTTAGACCCACTCCATTTCACATAAATATTAATCCTGCTATTTTACTAGGACATGATTTTTTCTTCCCTATTTATCATTTGTATTTCATTATGCTATAGTGTGCAACACCGTTGGTTCAGAATGTGAAAAAGATGCCCTAGGGCTTCTGTGGAAAGCCCTGCCTCTCCGTCCTCCTCCCCCTCACCACCTCTCGCTGCCCCCCCCGCCCCCCCCAGCACATACACACACAGATAATGCCTTGTGCATACATGATGACTTCAGTCAGCTTGAGCTTGCTGCTGTCGTGTGTGCTGAGACGCTCTGCAGTGCAGCCTCCTCTTCTGTTTGGTGGATAGAGAGAGGGACCTGACTGCAAGCTGAAGGCTCTGGTCCTTTTACCCAGTCAACAGCAACCCCTCCACCCCCCCCCCCCCTCACCTACCCCCCCTTATCTTGAACCACAACCAGCTGGGAAAACAATGATCAATAATTTGAACGAATGTGATGATGGTGATGGTGGTCCAAACCAGGGTAAGTACTGGCATTCTGTCTTGTTGCTTCATGTTAAATATTGCTCTGTGCGTGCATGTGTCAGAAGATAGAATTACAGAGAGAGAGAGAGTGAGAGTGAGAGTGTGTATGTGTTTGTGAGAGAGAGAGAGAGAGAGAGAGAGAGAGAGAGAGAGAGAGAGAGAGAGTGAGTGAGTGAGTGCGGGATCGACAGAGCCAGCAAGCTTGTGATGTGCTTCCCTACTGTATTACAGTATTCATGGTTACAATGTTAAGGTCCGTCTGCAGTGGTGGAATGTGTAGCAGTGACTGAGGGTGCAACCAAATGTCCTTTTGACATGCTGTCACTGTTTAGGATTAAGCAGATTGTTGTATGGTGCAGATACACCACAGCGGAGGCAGGGTGACAGCTGTGATTCTTTGATGTGAAGGATTCAGTGGGGCTGACTACACGACTCCTGCTGATCGTTTGCAACCTTTGCCTTTCTCTCTGTCTGCCTCTCGAGGTTCATAATTGGGGGTCACTTTAGGGACCGTAAAAGTGCCCTCCAAAGCTGAAGTGACAGATTCCTTGAGTCAAAATCTTCAAGTTGCCCCTTAACACTAAATCATAGACAGGGATGGGGGGTGAGGGGAGTGGGCTGTTGAGGATAACTACGTAAAGCTTAAGAGTGTGTTGCGGATTTCAGAGGCTTAATGATAAATCTGCCATTTAGTTTCTAAGAGGAGAATCGGTACAGAAATCTGCTTTGTTTTAAGCTGTTAAGTGCTTAAAATAAAATGACTGGATGTGGGTCTGCAAAATGTGTTTCTTATTTAAGCTGGCCATAGTGTGGAAGTGCTGCAGTGTTTTTAAATGCCGCCTCTGCACCGTGTGATTGGTAATAGCAAAAATGTCGAAACATACTTAAATGACAAACAATAAAACCCAATGCTAAATCGTTGTGTTGGTCTGTTTGATAACAAGAGGTGTTGCGACTGAACACCGAAATTCTCCCTCCACCAAAAGAAAACCATGTACCTCTTGCAAGCTATTTCTTCAAGGGTGTTCCGTTAGTAGTTATCAGATGTGGTAATAATCCTGCAGTGTTTAAACATTTCTGCTACAATGTGGTCACATATAAAATCTTACAAAATGAGGTCCCGATTATGGAATTCTAAGTTAGATACTAAAGACCTTGATATGGATTCAGTAGGTTTTGAATTGGCTCCCCTGGAGGATATCATCAGGAGTCCTTTGGTTACCTACCTTAGGAAATCCCCTATTGCTGCATCATATAACAAGGTGACTACCTTTATGTAACAAGACTCTGGGATGAAGTGATATAGATTTGTGACACAGGTTGTGTGTGATACTTGATGCTAGATCATAGTGTCAATGTGTATATTTTCTGGCATGCAGTCTGATGCGGAATGATATGAGCTACCTCTGCATTTACATTCTGGTCTGTTTTAATTTGTTTGTGTAACAACAATTTTGCATTAAAATCTTTTATATGACCTTTTATTTGGAAACTGCATAACAGCAAGTTGTGTAATATTTCCATGAAACTAGGTCATTCATCAGAATTTCAAATTTGACTAGATGTGGATATTCAGTTAAAGTTGGATTCAACATTCTGTCTTTTGCCTTCCTATGTTAGAATAACGAATAGGAGAATGACTGATTAGAAGGGTATGCTCGATGGATGAGGATTGAGATGCGGAGACAGTGTCGGACCGTTTTGCTAGCACAGGCAGACGCAGCCTCCTGTAAGGCAGCTTGGCAGTGGTTACACACCTGTGACTGCATCCACATTGCTGGGCATGTAATTGTGCACGCATCCGAATGTCACCACAAATGCAGATGCTACAGACACAGTGGTGGCAGGCTCGTGGTCACCATGCCTGATCACTTTGGGTAATGAGCTTCCTCCCAGCTGAAATCAAGAGGTGTGGAAACAGGTTGGCTCATGGCATGGACTGCGGCAGAAGACACTTAAAGAGCAAACATATAGGAAGTCACAATGCAATTTATAATATTGGTCAGGGGGTTGGGAGGGGGGTGTTCAATGCTGAAGAGTTCTGTTGAATTGCAGAAAACAAATCAATTTTTGATTTCTTGAAAGATGTCCTGTCCCACTTGCTGCAAACATGTCCATCTTTCACCATCCACACAGGCTGCATGCAATGTTCCCTGTCAATGCTGATTAAATTACAAACTATCACAGCACATTACAGCGAGAGAACCAGGTGCAAGGTTGCAGAGTCTTGGCACAAAGAACAAACTAAATCTTCACTGAATACTTCACATAAACTTGAATATTTTAGCAATTATCCAAAGAAGCATAGAGCCATTTTCCTTAGATGTAAAGTAGCTATTTTGCATTTGGAACATTAACATTTCAGAAATAAAGAAATTAATTTTTATTATCACCAATGCACAATCTCTCTGCACAACCACAGCAAAGATCAGGAACTTAGTCCTAAAGGAAGTGCAAATGGGTTTGGTCCCAAAATTGAATTAATATCTCAAACTCATATTATCTTTTATTTTAGCCATCTGCAATTTTAAAAACAAATCCTGTTTCTATCAACCTTCAGAAGTGTATCAGCTCAGAGAAGCCATTTTGCATTTCAAAGAGGCATCAAGGTCAAATTCCTTTGAATTCATTCCGACTATTACTGTCACTCCACTGCAGTCAGGAGTGATAGCTTGGATAAGGCTGAAGACCCAGATCTGCGTGGTCTTCAATAGTCTCAGAAATCCCAACAGGCTTTCCAAGAATGAAGTCTTTAATCAAACATTTGCAGTCAGTCATTTCACAAGTGTCTTGTACAAGCAGTTGGTTCTTGTTTTTGTGACAGTTCCCATTCTCCATGCCATGAGAACCAGACCAAAGAAGCAGATATGTTGAATGGACATCAATATAGAGGCATCTAGACAGATGAAATGGGCGTCACTGGTGGGATCCAGACCGAGAAGCAATCTGGACCATTACAGCAATTCAACAATACCATAAGGATTAGATCTGATAACTCCAATTTATGCAGGTTATTTACATGAAGAGATAGGTTGCATAGTCTAACCGTTGCGTGAAATATTTTAATTTTTCAGAGGGATACAATTGGTGATGTGGGAGGCCTTGCAAGAATTACATGTACTGAAATGTCTGTTTGGCTCCTGAATTGTACACTTCTCTGATCTTACCTCAATTTCAAAGCTCTAACACCTTTATGACTCTGATCTCTGATATCTGAATGGTCGGATTGGACACAGTGATCAGAGTGTTCTACCAGTTGAGTATGAACTATGAAATATATCGTCAACTGCATTGGCTAATCCAACATGTTGTTGACAATGGTGAGTGGACATTTTGTTCAGTGTGCCTTGTGGAAATCGAAGGATCTCTGTTTCCTTCCTCTAGTCTGTTATTCACAGTGTAAATGTGTTGTCATTTATCAAAATTTGACTTGTCATTGTTTCATCGACATATCACTTGTCTAATTCATTCTACTATTTGCATGGTGGCAACCATTCATCCACCTTTATCTTTAACTATATTTCTGGCCAATTTCCAGTGTAGGCCAGAGAATGTTACCAAGAAATTGCTAAAAAGCTAAGGAGCGTCCCTCTGGTATTCTACTTGCTCTCCCTGTTATGGCATAACTCCCTAATTGTTTCATTGTTTGCTTCAAGTTTATTGTCATTATAACTATTACTTGAGGCTCTCTGCCTTTTATTAGGTGCTAGAACCATTCCCAAGAAATCTATTAAACACAACTACTTTGACTTTAATTATTAGCCTATTTTAAACATTGTCAATTTTACTTTGAAATTAGACTTTTACCATATATTAAACATCTCTATAATGGATGCCATTCCTCAAAATCATGAATATTAGTGCGGCCAAATTTATTCATTCTGATAATCATAAGATTTATTACTGAGCATTGATTCCACTGCACTATCTAGGACTGAAGTGAGATTGGTATATCTGCACCTGTTTATGTTTGCCTTTGTACTGGTTGATTGGCAATGCTTCCCATTTTCTCCTCCCACACCCTTGCGACTTTTCTCCACTGCCCATTCTTCCTCATGAGGAGCTTCAGTGCTTCACAAATTACATCCAGTCTTTCTTATTACTCTGGAATTCCCATTATACAATCTTGGCCATTACCTATCCTGATTTGTTTTCCCAATCATGGACTTTCATCTCTTTCAACTTAACTGCTGTTAATGCATCAATCCATGACAGCCTTGCTGGAATGACAACCATATGGTCCTATCTTCACACTAAGAAAACTCTCCATCATAATATGTTACAGTACCACAATGCTAAATGAACTCATAACAGATCTGGCAGCTAAAAACTGGATAGCCATGAAGCGACATCAGCAGCAGTAGAAATGTATTCCACCATATTATCTTTATCTTTAATTATCTTTAACCTAATACCTTGTAATATTCCGCCATTCCACTAAGCCAATCAGATCAGAAGCTGTAAAGTTGCAACACAGATGTACAAACAGGCGTGCTAACCAGAAAGTGTAGTTTGCAAAAATAAACAACGTCCCAACCAATGGATCAGATTGATGCTTTGAAGTTTAGTCATATCTCGTTATGAATGATAATGGGCAATTAAACAGTGATCAGGAAAGGATGTATGTGAATGGCCATAGTGCCAGCAACCACATTCAGCAGAAGTATCCAATGGATCGAGGGACGACAGATGGTGCAATCGAGGGACGACAGATGGCGCAATGGGCTAAGTGTTCGGCTGGCAACCGGAAGGTAGCCGGTTCGAATCCCGCTTGGAGTGCATACTGTCGTTGTGTCCTTGGGCAAGACACTTCACCCACCTTTGCCTGCGTGTGAATGTGTGTGAATGTGTGTGAATGTGTGTGAGTGATTGGTGGTGGTCGGAGGGGCCGTAGGCGCAAATTAGCAGCCACGCTTCCGTCAGTCTGCCCCAGGGCAGCTGTGGCTACAGAAGTAGCTTACCACCACCGAGTGTGACTGAGGAGTGAAAGAATAATGCGATGTAAAGCGCCTTGAGTATTAGAAAGGCGCTATATAAATCCCATCCATTATTATTATTATTATTATCTTGTATTCCTCCTGTGATCATCAGAATCTGGCCTCTCTGTAAAATTACAGGATACAGCAAGATCTTTGGAACAGGCAATCGTCAAGTATCTAACTGAAGACCAATGCTCCAGAACCGCCTGTATCTCTGTTCCAGCACAGTTACAACACTGGCAGCAAGTTGATAAGTTGAAAATTTGTCCAGGTATTTCTTATCCACAGAAAATAAGAAAAATCCTAGGCAACTAATTACTGCCCAGTCAGTCTACACTCAGTATCAGCAAATTGATAGAAGATTTAAATGATAATGCACCATTTATTCACCAGCACCCAAAACATTCCAATGCACTAAGGACGATAGCTGAAGCTATTTGATGATGGGGATTTGCTATAGAGATTCCCTAGGCCCCATCTTCAGCTGCTTCATCAGTCCATCCATCCGTCATGAGATCAGAAGTGGGGATGTTTGCTAATGATACACAATGTTCAGTTACATTCACAACTCCTCAACAAATGAAGCCATCTAAGGCTGCCTTCTAGCAATGAGGGGCTCAGCTCCTTTCCACTGTCTATGTGCATGTCAGAGATGTGATGGAAACTTTCTGTTTGTTTGAATGCATGCCAACTGAATTTTGAAAGCTGCCCACTTGACTAGTACTCTCACCATAACTCATCTTTCCACCACTGTCATAGAATATTCCAACTGCATCTCTCAAATCCCCAACCACTATCTCCGAGAGCATAAGAACAGTATATACTTGGTCACAGAACATCATTTATTATTGCTAGGTCTAGATCCTGGAAACTAATCCAACTAACTTGTTTGTACTTTCTCCAACTGGACTGCAATGGTTCAACATGGACACTCAATGGCAAGTAGAGATGGGTTATAAATAAATAACTGGTAACAGATTTGAAGATAGACAAAAGTGCTGGAGAAACTCAGCAGATGAGGCAGCATCTATGGAGCGAAGGAAATAGGCAATGTTTCTGGCGAAACCCTTCTTCGGACTGATGTAGGGTAGAGGGGGGTGGGCGGGGAGAAGAAAGGAGAAAGGAAGAGGAGGAGCCAGAGGGCTGAGGGAAAGCTGAGAAGGGGAGGAGACAGCAAGGGCTACTGGAAGTTGGAGAAGTCAATGTTCATGCCGCTAGGTGCAAACTGCCCAAGCGGAATATGAGGTGCTGCTCCTCCAATTTCTGGTGGTGCTCACTCCGGCCATGGTGGAGGCCCAGGACAGAAAGGTCGGATTCGGAATTGGAGGGGGAGTTGAAGTGCTGAGCCACAGGGAGATCAGGTTGGTTAATGCGGACCGAGCGGAGGTGTTCGGCGAAATAATCGCCAAGCCTACGCTTGGTCTCACCGATGTAGATCAGCTGACATCTAGAGCAACAGATTTTAAGATGAGAGCTAGAGTCATAAAGAGATACAGCAAAGAAGCAGGCCCTTCGGTCCAACTTGCCCAGACCGGCCAACGTCTCCCAGCTACACTAGTCTCACCTGCCCGCATTTGACCCATATCCCTCCAAACCTGTCCATCCAGCTAATATCTACAATACAGATTGCATTCAAGTTTGGATTGGAAATTGTACATAGAGTGGCCATTTTATTCTTTGATCCCATGATACAAAATGTGGGAAGTTCCACCTTATCAAATGGACTGAAAACAAATCTGGGCCATTGACAAGTGAAGTAAACATAAGATTAAAATTCTCTCTTGGGCTATCTAAAAGAGGATAGCAAAACCGTAGGCATTGTTTCACTTAGGTGTATGCTTAATAGAGTTATATATTCCAATGATTTGGGTGAATATGCAAGTCATTCCACCATCTCGGGAAGAAATAAAGTGATTATTGCACACAGCAAAATTAATTTGACAAAGACTGCCTTTCTGGTGAATCGTCATCATAATTAACTAAACCATTCCTCATGTGCGATTTTGTTATCTTATGCTTAGATATACAACATGTAATTAAAGGCCTATCCCATTAAGGTGTGACAATTGCTAATAGTGTTTATTTTTGTCCCAATGGTTAATATTCCAAATGATTTTACCCTTTGTTTTGCTCAGTTAAATATAGTTCAAAATATAAACTGAAAATGTCAGAAATACTCAGCAAGTCAGGTGGTATCATCTGTGTAGAGAAAAAACAGTTAACGTTTCAGGTTGATGAAAGGTTATTTTCAGTTTCAGATTTCCAGCATCTGCAGTGTGCTGCTTTCATTTCAGTGAGAAGTTTCCTTATAACATCACTCCTTATGTTTACTGAACTGTGATATTGGAATTTTACCAATGGGATCAGAAATACATAATTAGCACAGTGAAAAGCCATTATCAGGTGTAATATTTGGCTCAACAATGTACTTGATACTGCAGCATAGTTGTAATAATTGTGCTGCAGTTGACTGTTATCCCCTCCTGTTTTTTTTATGCCCACCTATTCATATAAGCAAATGTTTGTGGTGGTTATATTTTTGAAGCAAGGCACAGCATGGTGATTCAAAAATGGTGATATTATCTCTTCAGAAAAAAGAACCAATAAAGATGATGGAGAATAGTAAGATTAAATGAGAACTTACCAGTTTGAAGTTTGATCTTTATTTTATGAGGAGTTACGTTGGTGATTACGTGAAGAAGACCCGTCAGGGCGCATGCGCGTCAATCTTCAAAGCAGCGGTATGAAATCACAGACAACACCATAATTGAAGTAACATATTAAGATGATCAACATGAGAACTACCATTATGACCTTTTTTCTATGAGAGAGGGTTGGGCGTGGCAGGCACTTAATCACCAACGTAACTCCTCATAAAATAAAGATCAAACTTCAAACTGGTAAGTTCTCATTTAATCTTACTATTTTACTTCGGAGACACGTGAGTGACTACGTGAAGCTTTTAAAGCTCTGTGATTTTTATGCCGCAGATCAAAATCCCGGCTTCTCACTGCATCGATTGACTCCGAGTATCATCAATAATGCTGTAAACATGACATTGCATATCATGCAAAAACAAAACAGTTTTATTTTTGGTCATAAAACAACCAATAAACCCTCTTAATGTAGGGGCAACAAACGAAACAGAATTAAACAGTATTGAAAACAGACTTTAAACAATAGCAACAGCACTCAATATTGAGATGGCAAACAGCCCTCCATCGGCAATCGGCCGATGGTAGTATTGCTGAAACACAAGTTCATTTTTCCAACCTGCAGCTTTTAATATATGGTCGATGGGAACGTCCATCGCCCTGGCCGCGGATGTTGCTACTGCGCTAGTGGAATGAGATGTAAACACATAAATGTTAATTCCTGCCTGAACCAAGTCTTGCTTTAACCACCTTGAGATAGTCTGAACTGCCACTCTTTTATGTTGGCTTCTTGTAACTGACAAATAATCCTGTTTCTTCTTGTCTTAAAGCCCTTGTGGCTTCAATGTAATGTAACAAATGTGTCCTTACACATAAACATGCAGCTGTAGGATATGCTGAGAACACAATCTTAAATCCTGTCACACCTGGCCTGCTTTGTTTGAGCAGGTCAATAATATAAAACAGAACATTCTCGGTATTCACTTCCATTCTATCTAACTGAAGTTTTTGCAAAGTCTGCAATCTCTGTACTGACACCAATGCCATTAGCACAGCCAATTTCATGGTTAATTTTAACAAAGTTATAGACGTGACAGGGACCCAATGACGAAGCATGTTAAGAACAACGCTTACATCGGAGATTACCATATACCTAGGCTTAGGCGGTTTGGAATTAAAGATTCCTTTCATCAACCTAGATATGAGAGGGTGAGAACCTATACTTTGTGTCCGTGTACCTATTACAAGATATGCCGACAAAGCATTCTAGCTGTATTGATAGCAGTATAGCTAAGACCCTCATCATAATAAAGTGTAGATAAAACTCTAACACATTTTCAATAACTACAGTATCATATTGAATATTCTTTTGAACACTATATTGTTCCCATTTTTTTACATAAGTCATATACTGCTTTTGAGTACTCTTTCTCCAGGCTGCAGTGAGTATATCCACCGTTGGCCTAGAAAGACCTCGACCAATGTAAGTCATTCTTAAAAACCTGCAAATTAACAGATCAATACGATCACATAACGGATGAACTTAACGCGTTACTGGATGGTCCAGCAAATTCCTACTGTTTGGAATCAGCAAAAGGAGGTTGGATCGCTATCTGTAACATCAGAGGGAACCATGGTTGAATCGGGCAATTTGGTATCACCAAAACCCCTGAAGCGGCATCCTGCTTGATTTTCTCAAACACCGAGCTATGAGGCAGAATGGTGGGAAAATGTACACAAACATATCATCCCAATTTAGTGAAAAAGCATCAATTGCCACTGCCCCTGGATCTGGTGCCCATGAAACATATTTTGGCCTTCCATATAGAAGTACTATGTTCTTGAACACATCCTGGTTCAACATCCACTCTGTATTATCACGGAATCTCCGTGAGCTGCCATCTGGTACTACAATAAGTTTCCCTGGCAGATAGCTCGAATCCAAATATCCATACTCCAGATCCAATTTTATTTGCCAACCTGTCACATGATAACGATTTGATTCCACCCATGTGATTCATATCAGCAACTGCTGTAGTGTTGTCTATTTGGCACTGCACATGCAAACTAGTTTTGTTAGTGCCCTAAGCCTTGAGTCCATCAAATACTCTTGGTTAATTACCCATGTTTGCAGAAGCAATGTCCATCTGTCTCCACAGCTGGATCTTGTATCAGTAGCACCCCACCCAAGTGCTCTGACATCTGTCTGCAAAATCATGGAAGGTTGGTCCAATAACACTTTGGAACTACTAGTGGACACATGCTGAATCCACCATTGTACATCAGCAACAGCCTCTATTGATAAAAGCATAGGTCTATTATAATGACCCCAATGTATCCTCAGTGCTTGTTCCTTTGACCTTTGCAATTGTAGATAATAAAGTGGCCACTATTGAACTGCTGGAAATGCTGCCAGTAATTTCCGCAGCAGACTCGTCACCTCGCTAATTGAAGGCTGTGTGTCAGCAATTAACTTGATACAGCTCTTAATTAGCTCTACCCTTTTTTGCCTGGGCAAGGTCACAATCATGTTGATTAAGTCTGTTGTGAACCCAACTAGTCAATTTGTGTCACAGGTATTAATTTAGATTTCTCTGTATAGGTTATGAAGCCCAATTTTTTTTAAAGTGGTTTTTACCAACTGCCACTGATGCTTCAGCTGTTTCCTTTGATTGTCCTACAATCAAGATATTATCTAGTTAAGCCACCAGCACCTGCCCTTGACTTCTCATCATGCCTAGAATAGGTTTTAACAACTTTGTAATTACTCTAGGAGCTGAAGACAAAGGATTAGGCAGTGCATTGTATTGCCATAATTGCCCCATCCAGCTGAATTTTAAATCTACTATCCTGCAAATGAACAGACAATGAATCCGGATCTTTAAGATCTCCTCAAACGTTTCCATCTTAAAATGTCTATACCGTACAAAAAGGTTTAAGACTATTCAGGTCCGTTATAATTCTGCATCCCCCATCCTTTTTTGGTCTGGGAAAGATATTGGACACAAACTGATGGCTTTGGTAAACTGCGTTAGCAATTACACCTTTATTACATAAGCTTGCAAGTTCCACCTGAACTTCCAATTGTTCAGTGATACTGAAGTCAAACTCCTTTTTTGGAACATGTTGCATGGGTAAATCAGAATTTGCATTAAGCTTTATTCGATACCCTTCAATAACCTTCAGTATAAACATATCTGAGGTAAACATTTAATTGTATCCCATTAGATCTGTCTACATGAGAACCAGACCCACTTACGTCCTTACCACCTGGCATTCTTCCTCGACCTCGAGCTGGATATCTCACCTTCCCTGGCGCTGCTACAGCCAAACGCCAACTGCGCTGCATCGTAGCTGGACTCGTCCCTTGCCCGGACCAGTCTCCTCGCTTATAGGGATACTTCCTCCAGCTCCTTCACCTGCTTTGCGAAATCCTCGCCAAACAGCTGTGCCGGTTGCACTGTGCCAGGCTGGCAGAGTGAAGCATATTTAGGGTTGATGGTTGGTCTAAACGCAGTCTTGCGGAGGCAGTTGATCTCAAAGTGGGCACTCCACAATAGCGCCACACCTTTTGTTGTAATTTCGTCATGGCCTCTCCATCCACCATCCTGGCAAAGCTCGTTATGCCAGAAACTTTAAAAATATGCTGGAGCTTCACCTCCTCCTGGGCTCTCATTTGTATGCCCATCTTGCCCCAAATCTTCCTGTTCCCAACAGGAACTTTTAACAGGCCACAGTTGATTGCTTCCTTAATGTCTCATCCATTGTCAGCTCCTGTAGCTGATGTGAGACTTGGTAATTTATGCTGGTGGCAAGTTCCTCACCCAGAGGCTCACCAGCGTCTGACGACATGGCAAACCGTGCTGCACATGGTGTCAGCTCTGGCTGCTGCATGCTCTCCCTTTGGAAGTCATCGTCGGACTCAGGGTCAGAGCGTATCTGCCCTTCTGCACTCACCTCTTGCAAAGAGGGTGCTTTCAAGCAGGCCTCTACTAGGCACTGCCGGCGGAGCCTTCCCGACGGCCTCCAGCCCACACAACTCCTCCTGGAGTGTGGCTTTGTGAAGCAGGCCTCTCCTAGGCACTGCTGGCGGAGCCTTCCCTACGGCCTCCCGCCTGCACAACTCCTCCTGGACTGTGGCTTTGTGAAGCAGGCCTCTCCTAGGCACTGCCGGCGGAGCCGTCCTCACGGCCTCCCACCTGCACAATTCCTCCTGGAGTGTGGCTTTGTGGAGCAGCCCCTGTATGCGCTGCTCCTTTTGGATAACCGCTGGGGCACGGTATCCTGTCCCCGACGGGACTCTCCTGGCCCAACTCTGCGGAGTCAATGGCCCTGACAGACTTGGCTTATGCCTACCGCCCGACTGGCGTTGGCTGTGTACCCGGCTGGGCACTTTGCCAAGTCTGTTCGCGCACCGCTACCGGCTTGCGACTCCCCAGAGGTGACAGGCTGCCTTTCAGAGACTGTGCTCCTGCAGCTCTCTCTCTCCTTGTCCATAGCAGGCCTGGACCTTGATGATTTTTTACTTGTTCCTGCATTGTTGGGAAAAAATACAGCAACAATTTCTACATTTTTCAAACTCCTCCAAAGTCTCCCCGACTTTGGTGGAGCTGTAACTACTCGCCTGCAGGAGGAGCTCCGTCTTCCTGCTGCCGGGCGCCAATGCGTCAGACGTAATGACGCGCATGCGCCCTTACGGGTCTTCTTCACGTAGTCACTCACGTGACTCCGAAGTAAAATTAATATTTCCACAACTACAGGCTCCTCACCCACCTTAACCTACATGTATGTCCCCTTGCATTCAAAGGACCTTACTAATAAACTCAATCATTCTGTGCCTAAATTGAAAAACAAATGACTCCTCTCTCCATAGGGCATCCAGGTCCCAGTTCTTTCCTCAGCTCTCATCCTGGATGTTATACTGTTCATCCACATCTTACATTTTTCTGCTGTTTGGTAGGATTATATGGCGGCTGCTTAACATTACACCCAAGCTATATATTTGTTCTGAGTGAATAATCTAATTAAATGATTTTATATATACATTATATGGAGAGTCATGTCATAGAATATGGAAATAGGCCCTTCAACCCAACTTGCCCATGCAAACCGAGATGTCCCATCTGCACTAGTCCCACATTCCCACGTTTTGCCCATTTCCCTCTAAACCTTTCCAATATATTTATTTGCAGGAACTCATTATGATCTCAGAAAATTACAAAGTGTTCACAACCAATGATTCCAAACAGTTGCACAGGTAGTTCAGCTATCTCGAAGCTCCAATGACCCGGGTTTAATGATGATCTCAGAAAATCACAAAGTGTTCACAACCAATGATTCCAAACAGTAGCACAGGTAGTTCAGCTATCTCGCAGCTCCAATGACCCGGGTTTAATGATGATCTTGGCTGTGTCTCTGTGGAATTCACACATTCTTCCTTTAGCAGTGTTGGCTTTCCTGGGTGCTCTGATTTACTCCCACATCACAAAAGCACACTTTAGCACACAATTAGGTACTGTAAATTCTCACTGGTCTGGCTGGAAAGTAGGTGATCAGACTGGTGCTAATGGCCATGTAAAAGCAAATAGTTGCAGGGAAATTAGTGGGGAAAGGTACTGAGAGAGCTTACTTTGAGAACCAGCGATGGCCAAATAGCCTCCTTCTACATCACAAGAAATTATAAGAATATAAAAATATAAAATATGATATGCACAAAAAGTGATGATAAATTACCAAATACTCCATTTTATAGGAGACGTAGGGAATAAATGGATAAATGTTGGGCAGGACACTGTTCTTCCATGCTGGATATACCAATGTGAACAGATGAGGCCTGTTTAACTTATCCAAAATTTAGGCCTTGAAACTTTGCAACATGGTCTTAACACTCCATTGAGGTGATAGTCCAAATTATTTGTTCATATTTTTAATTTAGAAGCTAGATCCACAGGCCTTCTACCTCAAGTATGAGAACAGCACTCTATAACCATGGCAAGCAGTGTTGCAGAGCAAGAACGTGAGTAATACTCTTCTGATTGCTTCAAGGGAGGAACGTTATCTTCCTAGTTGGTCAAGACTGAGAACGTCTTGCAAAGGAAAACAACCAGTTTTGATGCTGTAAATAAAACCTAACTTCAAGTTCCGGTTTTTGTGCCAAGGTGGTGCGAGAGACTATTTTGTATTCATCTGGGCACATTTATAAGCCTACAGATTCAATCAAGTTGCACCCATCGATCAGATGTTTGTCATACAAAGTTCATTTTCACCCAGAGCAAATGGCACAAATAGTCCTTTCGGGTGAAATCATGCCAATGCAAAATTGGTCTAGGCCCTGCCATGTATGATCCATGTTAGTGACATTTCCCTGCAGCAATTACACATCTTACCACATAATTATTCATGATTTTCACAAGTTCACCATACAAACATTAATTGGAGATCAAATCTCCAAGCTAGCACCATTCCAGAACAGTCTCTGCAAAACGAATGGATTTAACATTATTAACATGATGTAAAACATCATGACAGTTAGTTGCTACTTAAAGTGATATGCTCCTGACCTCAGGAGACCTGACAGGGCAATAGTTTACCGATGATACACACACAATTATTAAATAGTTCATACGGAAAGCTCTGAAAATAGACACAACATCCTCTCCTTCTGGTGCCAGGATAAATAAGGGAAATAAAAGCAGACCCCACAAACAAGTTGAAGTCTTCTAGCATTTATGCAGCACAGAATATTTTCACAAATTCCTGTTACACTAAAATCTGACTTGGTATTAAAAATGAGATTGAATTTATCTGCCATTTTATTAAAATATTGATTGAATGTAAGATTGATTGATTCAAATGTACAGCACGGAAACAAGCTCTTCAGCCCATCAAGTCCATGCCAATCTGTTCACACTTTTCTATCCCACTTTCGTGTCCACTCCCTACATAGTAGGGACAATTTACAAAGGCCAATTAAACTACAATCCTACATATCTTTAGGATGAGGAAGGAAATCGGAACACCCGGAGGAAACACGCGAGGTCAGAACGTGCATACTCCACACAGACAGCACCCGATGTTAGGATTGAACCCAGATCTCTGGCGCTGTGAGGCACCAGTCTTAACAGCTGCACAAGTGCAATCCAAATTTTTAATAGTCCAGGAGAGTGTAAGTGTTAAAGTGTAAGATTCATTACACCTACTCATTCTTGCTCCTTTATCAGTTATTTGTTAGTTGTCATTTTTCCCTTTCAAGTTCATATACCTTTTCCTGTTCCTTCATTATCATCACCGGTAATCAAATATTAATGCAGACAACCAAATGAACCTGCTGCCCGTGCTTCTGCACGACTTCCTCATATTTAGTAAAGCCGTTTGCAAAAGAATTATGTAAAACAAAATTTAAGAAGTTGGCAGCAACACTCTGCGACATGGGGACACCTGCTCTATTGCAAGCTGTTTCTCTTGTTTCTCCTGCTTTGTTTCTCTCTTTATGATGCAGCAATAATAATGTTACAATCTGCTGCTGAGTTACTGTCGCTGTTTATCTCTCCTAGTCTTGTACCTTTAAGCAGGTAGCATTTTCAGTTGGCAGATCATGTGAATACAAACAGGAATTTTATTTTCACTGAGATTATTAGACATCAGCCTAAGTCGTCGCACCTCTTCTCCTTGACAACGCTCACAAGCAAACCCTCCAGTTCAGTCCCATCAACCACCTCTAAACAAGATTTCTGGCTTTAGATTGACTCAACTCATCCAATTCTAGACGCACAAACTGTGCCAACATCTTAGCATTCAAGGTGGCCTAAATACAATGCCTTCACAGTAGGTATATGGGCTGCCATGCATTATTTGATGAATACATTGTAATACATTGTAAATTATTATAGTATGATCCCTTGGTTGTTTTAAGCAACATCTCTGACAAATACTTCAAAAGAAGTACTATCAAAATTCCAATGTTTTAATTTGGTTAGAGTGCTATAACTGAGAATGCCATTCAGTCTGTATGCTTTTCTATTCTGAAACATTGATTATCAGAAATCTGTGAGGATCATTAGATGAAAAATTGGTATGCAGTTTTAATGTAAAAGAGATTTTGTAGATATGTGGTACAAATTTGTCAATATGCCAAGGAATTGAATCACAGGCAATATGCTAAATTAACTATTGTTTGCCCCTTCCTTCTTTCCTTCCTATCTGCAAAAATAACAACCGTTTCTGACGGAGGGATTGTCTACTTTAAGTTTGATAGATAAGATTTTGGTCTTCACCTAATATGTTTAGCCTCGAGTATGTAATAGATAAATTGTTTAAAATAACACCACTTGAGGTAAAATAACCACCACAGGGTTGTAGTGTGTACATTGAAATGTCCTGGTTGGTTTTGCCTTTGTTTCAACTATTTCAACGGGAGAGGCGTTAACCAGACTCAATGTTCAAAGAATAAATCTAAATGGTGTTTTTATGTGAGAATATTTGAAATCCAGTTGGTGCTGCACATTGAGTTAATTTGAATTCTTCACAAAGCATACCATTTCTCAGATGAATTGATTAGTAACGTTTCTGAATTCATGTGGATACTAGATATTCCCTCCAAAACCCTTTTGTTTTCTGAATGCAGATGAATAAGTTTTGATTAAAATGGACTATCCCACTGAGTCATGCTAGTGCTAGACAAGTTTCAAAGAATCAATCATGCTTTGTTTTAAATTTGGAGATTTAATTTGTTTTGCTAATGGTTAATCTGGAAAAGAAGGGCTGAAATAATCAAAAGATCATGAGTTACCTGGAGAGAGTAATGAGGAGAGAATACGGTTGAAATAAACTGGGGCAGAATTGCAGAGAAATTGATCTTGATCTTTAGTGTATTTAAGCCCTGAAAGACACAGCAACATTTATAGGTGCAAGACTTCCTGAAAATTGGGCTTTGAAGATATAAAAACAGTATACATTAAAAAATGGTAGCAGTTCTATACCATAAGGCCCTTTGAACCATTCAATATGATCATGTTTAATCTAAATTTGGGCTGAACTTCACATTCCGTACAGCCCTCAATTTCACTGCAGTTCAAAAGTTTGCTTTCGCATTGAACATACTTAACGGATCAACATTCACAGCTCTCTGAGACTAGAGAATTCCAAAGATTCTCAATACTGATAGAAAAAAAATCTTAAAACCTTGTCATAATGTCCCTTTAATCTCAGCCCCATCACTATAGGAAACATTTTCTCAAAATCTATCCTGCCAAGCTTCCCCAGAAATAAGGTCACCTCATTCTTCTAAATACTCTGGAACATATGTTCAAACTGTGTAATCTTTCTTCATAATCCCTTCATCCCACAAATCAATCTTATGAACCCTCTGTTCTTTTGGGTAAGGAGTCCAAAATTGTATGCAGCTCTCCAAGTGTGATCTCATCAGATCTATGTGCAGTTCATCAGAACTTCTCTACATGCACCATTCTCTTTGCAACATGGCTAATTTAGTTTAGTTTTTAGTTTTAGAGATACAGTGCGGAAGCAGGCCCTTTGGCCCACCGTGTCCACACCGCCCAGCAATCCCCACACATTAACATTACCTTACACACACAAGGGACAACTTACACTTATACCAAGCCAATTAACCTTCAAACCTGTACGACTTCCAACTGAAGATCTCGGAGAAAACCCACACGGTCATGGGGAGAATGTACAAACTCCGTACAGACAGCATGTACAGACTGACTTTCCATTTACCTTCTGAATTAATCTCTGGATCTAGTACATAAATCAAACTTCCATGCTTTATGTACGAGGAATCTCAGAATTGTCCGAACAGGAACATTTTGTTCCGGTTGTCTTGCACCTTTTAAACAACATTCTGCCCTCAGTTCATCCTGTTAAAATGAATAGCCTCGCTCTTCTCTACATTACATTCCACCCTTTTTCCTCCCAATACTTTTGCCCAATCAATTAACGTGTTGATCCTCTTAGTCGATCCCTCAGGATCTGTGGGATCTGAGTGATCACTGAGGCCAATGTAAGACCCTCAGAAGTGACCAATGATGCAGGTGAGTGGGTAGTTTTGTCTTTTGTGCTGGATTTCTGATGATCCCAATGATCAGGTTTGAGGTCTCTAGTACCTTGCCAAATGTCGGGAACTCACAGTGAGGGAGTCCCTGAACATGAATCCTCAAAACCATGAACCCTACATTGCAAAGTGATATGATATTGGACACCTTCGTTGACAGCACAGTTATGTAGAGCACCAGGGTTTTGGATCTGCTGCCTCTCAACTTCAGCAACTGGGTTTAATTTGGACCACTGATGCTTTCTGTGTAAGGTTTGCACCTTCTGCCAGTGACTGCATTGCTTTCTTGGGGTGCTCTGTTTCTTCCCACATCCATCAAAAAATGTGGCAGCTCGGTGGTTACTTGGCCACTGTAAATTGCGCTGAGTATTGGAATCTGAGGGTAATTGATGTGAATGTAGGAAGAATAAAATGGGTTAGGGTGGGATTAGTCAAATCTTCTACTTGCGTATGGCATGCACATCCTAAAGTTGTAGGACAACTTGTTCTATTTGATCTTATTTGATTGTGCACGCCAGGTTGATTGCATTGGTCGAAACAGGGTGGACCACGTGAAGGTTGCAATCTCCCACCCCATTAGTCAAATGAGTGTCTGATGGTCAGTGGAGATTTGTTCGGCCGAAGAGCCTGTTACTGTATTGTAGCTCTCAATGACTTATCAAATACCTTTTGGAAATCCAAATTAATTAGTAAACCATTGTTTTAACAGACCTCTTTATAACAGATTTTGATTATAGCGGATTGAACTACCGATGGCAGCCTCCGCCTCCGCCAGATCGCGCCACCTCCTCCACTGCTTACAATGCCGACCGCCCACGCCACCCCTGGACCGTGCTGCCAGCCCCACCACTGACAACATCAGCTGCTCGCACTGCCTCCCCTGCCATTTACAATGCTGACTGTGCCACCACTGGCTTTCGCCGCCTCCCCCACTGCTCACAACATCAGCTGCTTGCACTGCCTCCGCTGCAACTTACAGTGCCAACCACCTGCACCAACCCTGGCTCGCGCTGCCATCCCCTACAGCTTCCAGCGCCAGCTGTTTGTGCCTCCCCCGATGGCCGCCACCTCTTACAGCGTTGGCTGCCCTCGCCACCCCCGGTTAGCACCACTTCCAGGAGGGACCTTCTGCTGTCACCGTGGGCCTACACAGCTTCCTCAGCCACTTTCAAGCCAAGCTTGCTGCTGCTACTGTCACCTCCTACCCTTACCTGCATGCTGGCCACTCCTCTTGCCTCACCTCTCTCCCAGCCGTGAGCAGGCTGGGGTTGTCAACTCACGTGGATTCCAGGCCCCGTTCCAGACTGAGAGTCTGAAGAAGGATTCCGACCCGCAACGTTACCTATTCATGTTCTCCAAAGATGCTACCTGACCTGATGAGTTACTCCAGCACTTTTGAGTATTAACGAGCAACTGCAGTTGTTTGTTTCTACTACTTATACAATAATAACACCTTACTCGGTTATAAAGGACAATTGATAAAAATGGACACCATTCCCCACTCCCCCCCCCCTCTCCATGGTCCTTTCTAACGAGGGTTTTCAGTATAGCCATTCCTACCACTCCAATATTAACACCCAAAAAGCGTCTTCAATATATTTGTCAAACACAATTCTCCTTTTCTAAAACAGTTTTTTGCTTAATCTGTTGCTATTTCCTAAGGATTGGATTCTAGCACTTTCCTAATGACAATCTTTAGGTTAACTAGCCATTATTCCCTAATTTCTCTCTGCCTCCTTTTCTCATAGTAGGGCTACATTTGCAGTTTCCAATCCAGTGAAACCTTTCCAGTATTCTGGAAATTTTTGAAGATCATGTCATATAACTGCAGCAATTTATTTTGGTACATTAAGATATAGATCAGGGAGACTTGACAGCATTAATCCCATTAGTTTACAGGATGTTTTTCTTGTGGAAATTATTATTTGAACCTTCACCTGCAATTTCTCTCCTAATTTCCTGCTAGTATTGGGAGACGTGCCGAATTTTCAATTGTGAAGACAGATACAAAATATTTGCAGGGCCTCTGTGCCATTAGCTTTTCCTCTTTTTCGAGCTACTGATGACATTCTCCTCCTGGACCAGCTTGTTCCTGAATTGTGTGCCTTAACATTGAAATTGAACAGTCAGAGAAATCTGGAATTCAGATGCACATCAGACCTCATGTTCAACCATTGGACTCAGCACTGAATCAGGGTTGGAGCTGTAGAAATAGATGCACTTGTCATTTGGCCCCTCGGTTTAGTTTAGTTTAGTTTAGTTTAGAAATTTAATGGCCCTTCGGGGTCCGCACCGACCAGCATTCCCCACACCCTTACACTATCCTACACACACTAGGCGGAAAAAAAACAAGCCAATTAATCTACAAACCTGTACGTCTTTGGAGTGTGGGAGGAAACCGTAGATCTCGGAGAAAACCCAGGCACCCTTAGTCAGGATCGAACCCTGGTCTCTGGCGCTGTAAGTCAGTAGCTCTGGCAGAGCGGGCAAATGCTGTGTGAGTCACCAATTATTTGAATAGAGTCCACAATCTGACCATAAAGATAAATACAGGTTAGAAGTTTGTTTATTTTTTATTTATTTTGCTTTATCTTAATCGTTAGAAATAATTTTAATCATATTTGTTATTTCCATATTTTTAGTTTTGTTAGAACACTATATTAAATACTTAAATCTGTTTGAACAAATGTCTTTGACTTTCTTACTACTAAAGTGGATGTTTCCACATTATTCTCCATCCATTATCTACTCATGTCAAGCCAGGTTTGTTGTCACATGGCCAAGTTTTGCGAGGTGCAGGTACAATGAAAATCTTGCTTGCAGTAGCATCACACTCAGACAACACACAATAACATAAATTATACATAAATTACACATAAATTCTACAAGACAGTGAAAAGAACAAGACACAAAATCAAATTGCAAAACGCAGATAACTGTGATATCTCTTCAAATCACTTCACAATCTTGCCTCTTTATTGGAGAACACTGTGTACAAGGGCCAATCAAGGCACTTCAGTGTAGAAGTGTAGGTCTGATGCAGTATTGTGGGAAGTTTGGACTGTCATGGGCATCATTTTTTCTGGAGGCATTGTTAAGCAGAGACAGTAATATATATGTAACAGATCCCTTGGTAGTATTGAAAAAAACATGAGTTATCCCATGTCCTAACCACTATTTATCCTTTCCAGAACGTCATTTTTTGTTATTATTTGTTATCACTGTTGCTTGTCATGCATGAATTGGCTGATGTATTTCTGGAATATGGATTAATGGATTGTTCGAAGATTAGGAGGGACATGGGTTCAGAAGGATGGGCAGAGAGTGGTGATGATCTAGCAGTCGTTGCCTGTAGGGAGGTGGAAACTGTGTGTCAAGATTCCTTAAAAAGAATACAAGTTAATTGAGAGAAATGATCTTCAGGGCCATGAGGTAAGGGCAGGACCGTGAGAATAATTGGATCGATTTACAGAAAGCCTGTATGGACTCAGTGGAGTGAATGCCTCTATTTGAAACACTCTGATTCACTGATGCTAACTGTAACTGCATTTCCTAAGTACTTCAGTTGTGAATCTTTAAAACATTTTAAAGAGGATGTGAAGGGGATGTGAAAAATGCTACAAAAATGCAAAGCTTTCTTTTACATTCAGACATATACAGTACATACTATTAGAGCAAAGTTGCATTGTAAGTTTTCTCTGGAACGGTGGAGGCTAAAGGGTGAGAGGCATGGATAGGGTTGAGAGTCAAAGTCGTCCTAGATTGGAGAGATAAAAATACTGTAGGCCATTGACTTCAGGTGATATGGAAAAAGTTTAAAGGAGATTTACAAGGCCGTTCGTTTACACACAGAGAGGTAGATGCCTGGAACTTGCTGCTGTGGTAAGTGATGGAACCAATATTTGAGAATGCTTGCACACCCTGTACTGAATCCGTGAGCAGGGAAAATACAATAGAAATTAACTGCAAAGTGAGAGAACAATGGGCAGAGATAGTTCAAACCCAGTGTTACATGCTTTATATTTTACTTACATATGGGACTGTTTCATATATTTTGGTTAGGCTAGATTTTCAAGGGACAATGAACAAAGGTGTGCAATTGGAGCAAGTGTACACGTGTCAAAATCTAATTGTTTCCCAGAGTAGTTTCCGGTGGGTGAAATGTCTGTTCCTTTACTTATTAATATGTTGATTTGGAATATTTTCTTAAAATTCCTACTCAGTAGTACTGATGAAATCAACCAAAGGACAAAGAGAAAATTACTCATTGCGAGATTATTTATTAAAAATTATACCTGATGAGACATTTTACTTGTTTTGAGTGAATTGAGTGGATTTATGGTGTTAAGATGGTCAAAGTTCAATCTCTGATCTGGCGTGATGTGTTAACCTGATAAGACTTTATAAGGCTCCACACGGACATCAAATCTCTGTTGTCTGATCAAGTCCACGATAACAATAAGTGTACGTGTTTTATTCTAGTCAGAGTTGCAAAAAAAATTTGATTTCAGCATTTATTTCCTTTTTTGCATATGGTGATAATTAACGTGATGATTCCTAATGCAATTTATTGATTTTTCCTTCACTAATAAAGTAATTTTGTCTCTTGCTTCTTCACAACTACATCACGGCTCCATTCACACATTAACACATTATTTCTCTGCCAATTCATAAAGAACCTTCCCCTCCCCTGTATTTCCTTGGGCAAACCTCAATCAGCAGATTCACATGGATTCTTCAGGTGTCATAGGAGACGGAGGGATGAAGTCCAAAAATAGACAGATGTAGACATAATATAAATCTATCACACCAGATGATCTCCAGTGTATATCTCACAGACTTTTATTGATTAAGTTATTTCTCCTTTTCCTTCTGACTGTTTTTTCTGCTTCATTGGCGTCTGTATATTTCTTCAGATTTCCTCAATCTCAGTGATAATAATTACAAAGGACTTATAATCCTTTATATCAGTACTGCAGTATCACAGAGCCCTACTAGCATAGCACGATATTCCCTATTTAGTGCCTGTTATTAGAGAATGAAAAATGACTGAAAATGCAATTCTTTTCTTTGTCGTAATTGAGACCATCAAAGCTAAGAGCAATTGTTTATGGATATTAGCTAAATTCTGAACATCTTCAAATACATGCAATTATTCAATTTTACTTGCCAGCTTTTCTATTGGGTCTTCCATTTTATCATCAAGGATGTTTATCTCTTGCATAATTAAGTACCATTTTTTAAGACTACTGAATTTAAGAACCAGTAACAAGAGGATAGATCATGTTAGATGTGAAAATGAGCCAAAAATCAGTTAATAACCTAATCTTTCAGTTTGGAAATAAAAGGTTTGAAACAGAATACATCCTATATTGTGAAAAGCTTGAAACAATGGAAACCTTGAGAAATAAAGGTCTATGTAAATCAATCGACAAAAACTCATAGACAAGCACAGAAAATGATCACAATGGTAAATTAAATGCTGGCTTGCTATTTACAATAAAAGAGAGTAAATTATTCTTTATCTCTTCAGTTATACCACGTACTGGTTAGATCCAGCCTTGAGTTGTTATGGTCACCAGACCTTCTACGTTTATCCTGGAGGAAGTGCAGGGTGGATTTACCTGAATGACAACTGGACTCCATGGATTAAATAGCAAAGAGCAATTATACAATCAAACTTTCATTTCTCGGAATTTAGAAGTCTCCATGCATCATTGCTTAAATTTAAACTGGCAATTTTTGTTAACTCAAGGAGAATCATGTATATCAAAATGGGTCACAAAATTTCCCATTGTATTCTGGGAAAAACAGTGCTAATTGGCTTGTTGTTTTTCATGCATTTGAGTGTATATAAAGTACCATACAGCAGAAAGTAATTTAAAGCACAAAAACTGGACCAGGATCCCAGAAGCTTGCACAAAAAGAATGTGTAAGCCTGTGTAATCTATCCTAACAATTCATGAATGCTGCAGTTCTATAACGTTGTATATAGGATTACTGTAACACAAAGTAGGGTTTCAAATTACTGCAACAATTGGGGCATTTAGGATAATAGTATGTTTAAATCCACTTCTTCCAACAGCAAGGATTTTCCAACTTTTAGCAACAATTTTAGTACCATTGCTGATTGTGGGTTAATAGTGTTCGACAGGTAATGGAATAGCTGTTCTTTTGCGTGAACCATCGTTCAGAATGCATTGTGTGCAACTGACAATGTCCAAAAGACAAACGTTGCCTAGTGATGTATCCTGTCAATATCCGCTGTCCTAATTCTTTTCAGTCTGTGTTTGGCTTTTCATTTCTGAATTTAAAATAAAGTTTTAAATCTGGAAATTAAATAAAGGCTGGTAATAGTTTTGAGGGTTTAAGGCTGCAGAGCAATCTGGACAAATCTGGAGGAAATTTGTTGAGGAAAAAAAATTGTGTGGTTTAATGCAGTATTGACCAGGTACTCTGTCCAGTCTTCAGTTCCGCAAGGGGAACAAATAACTGAGCCAAGAACAAAATGCTGGAGGAAATCCACGGGCCAGGCAGCATCTTGTAAGGAAAGCAACAAATAACCATTGCTCTCCTTACTAGCTCAAATATTTTATTTCTTGGCCACAATAAAACATTTTTTCCTGTTGTTTACTGCTGTAGTACATGATTTGTTCAGTTAGAGTGTAAACACAAGTCCATGCAGGGGAACTCAGTTTCCAATTTTCAGACGACTTTGCCATAGGAACCAGACCTTGTTTGGTTTGGAACCAGTCTGCCAAGGCCATGGGTGGCTGGTATGTCCCCTGCTTTTAAAGAAATCATGCACTGTCATCATCCATTGTAGAGGAAACGAGTCACCTTCAACCCCTAGACCCAAATATAATTCTAAACATGAACCCGGATATTGCAGTTTTCAGGCTCCTATTCCCGATGGCAGGAGTGAAACGAGAGTGTGGCCAGGGTGGTATGGGTGTCTGATGATGCTGGTTGTCTGATGATGCTGGTTGTCCTTGTGAGGCAGTGACTCTTGCAGATCCCCTCGATGGTGGGGAGGTCAGTACCTGTAATGGACTGAGCAGTTAACTGACCATGGCCCATAAATGAATATCTAATCTGTTGGATACAATAACAACAATGCCACACACCCTGTTGTTAAAGGAAAATAATACCTGACTTCTTGTAATACTTTGCTCATTTCAGGATGTTCTGAAGCACATAATATGAATGAAGTACTTTTTTAATGTATAGTTACTGAGGCAAAGTAAGTGACTAAAATGAATTTGGATTTTGCAGTCCTCGTGAGTTATTTTCTAAGTGTCTATTTCTTATTGCTGTCCATTGCAAGCGGTATGTAAATATTTCACATTTCCTGGATTTTGAGGACAAGTTGGAGGATGTAAAGGGTGCCTGGGAATTTCCACTAGAATTTATAGCCATTAAACAATATGAATCATATTTTTTAAACTGGGATACAAAAATAAATTTATTTCTGCTATCTTCCTTTTATTCTGCCAACAATTCCTTTAGAACTGTAACCATGGCCATTTTGTATCATAGCATAAAGCATGATTAAAAGTAGGCCTTTGGACCTTGGGAACTTTTTGGGCCAAATCTTGTCCATCTTCTCCAGAAATTAATTCAACGGCACAGAACTAATGCAATCACCGGGAAGATTTTGAAATGTAAAGCATACTGAATTGCCTCAGCATCTCCCTACCCCAATTCTAAATCATCTAAGTAATTTGGGGATAATGAGATTGCCTCCCTTCTTTTTTTTTGTACAAAATAAATTCCATTGTAACTTTATTTCTATATGGTCCATTCATAGATATGATAGCTACATTAAATAGACATATAGAAAGGCACATGATCAGGCAGGGAATGGACGAAGATCTTTTGCATGCAAATGGAATTTGTTTAAATCGGCACAATGGTCAGCACATACATCAGTGGCTGAAGGTCTGTGCTTGTGCTAAACTGTGTCCATGCTCCATGTTTAATGTTCTATAGTGTTCTACACCAACACTGCTTAAAGGAAATAAACCTAGAAAATTCTGGAAAAACGCAACAGGTCAGGCAGCCTCTGTAGAATGTGAAATAGCTTTAATATTTTGAGTGGATGATTTGTTTATGACTTTGAAGAGGCCATTTGACCAATGCGCTCATATGGGCTCACAGTGCAATCTTAACCACCTAATGATTTTCCCTGTAACCTAGCCAAATTCTGCCATTGCCATACACACCATTGGCCAATTAACCTATGTCTTTGGATTTTAGCAGAAACCAAGACACCCAGCGGAAACCCACACAGACACATGGAGAGCCTGCAAATTTCACATAGTCACGATTGAACTTGTGTTGCTGGAGTTGAGAGGCAGCAGTTGTTCCACTGTTCCAACCATATTCTGACCTGAAGATAGACACAAAAAGCTAGAGTAACTCAGCGGGTCAGACAGCATCTCTGGAGAAAAAGAATAAGTGACATTGGACGTCAGTTCCTATTCTCCAGAGATGCTGCCTGACCTGCTGAGTTACTCCAGCTTTTTGTGTCTATCTTCGGTTTAAACCAGCACCTGCAGTTCCTTCCTAGACACATTTGACCTGATTCCTTCTTTATATCATGATAATTTCTTCATCCAGAACTCTCCTCTGGCTGATCTCCTTCCTCTGGCCAGTGACCTTTCCAGTCTGCCACTGCTCTAGCTGCTGGCTGACGTTATTCCTATTGGCAAGCATTTTGCCCCCTTCCCAATCCTATGTTTCCAGTGCGATCATAAACACAACTCCAGTTAGAATGGAACTCCCCTCACTTTATTTGTAATGATGCTGTGTTTGTTGAGGAGACAGAAGTATTCTCACAAATAGATTTGCTTTAGATTTCTCCACAAAATACATGAAGATTAATACTGAATCTGTCGCTGACGTCCTTCATCTCACCCTGTCTTTTAATAAATACCTGGGAATGGAAGATTTTCAAAGACTTTGGAAATGAAATGACAGTTGAAGGACACAACTACCTTGTTTATTAAATCATTGTGCAGACATGATGATACGGATTACCACGCATTAAACACACAATATTCTATAAATTATAGTGACAGTACATGGGACAGAGCAGTAATTTAATTTATAACCTGATTCACTTTGAGTTGAGTTATTTAGGACACACGTGCAGCATTCCAAATTTAGCCCAATTTGCGCAATAGGGTTTATTAAATTTGTGAACAGAGCCACTCTGCCTATCCTTGAAAGAGTGCAGCTGATTTCTTCCTATTGTAGACAGAACCACCCAAAGATTTCTGTCAATCACAAGGAGAGAAAAGGCTCAGGTTGCCAGGGTGCCAACAATTGAATGAATGAAATGAAAGAATACTTTATTGTCACATGTGACAAGGCCCAGTGAAATTCTTTGCTTGCACACCCAAGGTATGCAAATAGTCACCATGTAAAGGGTGCTTACACAGTTACAAAGTATCCGCACCAGGTCCCCCTTGTTTTTCTCCCCCCTTTGTTCACCCCCGTCCCCTTCCCACATGGCAGTCCTCCCGAGCCAGGTCCCCCTTGTTCTCCCCGTCCCCCTCCCTCACGGCAGATCTCCCATGTCAGGTCCTCCATTATTCTTTCCCTCCCTCCCGGTGGTTCCCCCATGTCAGGTCCTCCTTTGTCTTTTCCCTCGGCAGAGGCATCCTCACTTCCATATGGTCTGTCCTTGTCGTCAGTCGGCACCATCATCGACCGCCGCACCGACCTCTCCACTAACATCGCCGGGTCCTCTCCGGAGGCCTCTGTGGCGCCATCCCAGGCCCCAGCCGCAGGCTCCGCCAACCCATGGGCCGGCCGCGGGCTCCATTACTGCTTGTGCATACCATAAATCCATTGCTGCTGATGGGGTGTGAAAGGACAATGGTTGTTCTACATGATTACTAACCTAGATGTTCTAAATTTGGAGCCCATCTTTTCAGAAATCAATTTCAATGAACTTTTGTGATTAAGATTATTTCGCTAGCAGAGAATTTTGACTATTCAGGAATCTCAGATTCTCCCTTCCAACATAAAAATAATAACTTAAACTAAAATTCTAGACTGTACTTAAAATTACATCTCAGCAAAATAATTAGAGACTGGTCTTTAATGCCATTCAGTATCCAACCTCAATTAACATCCAATCCCAATTCAGCCGAGTGCCCCATTTCCAAAATCTTGCTCTGTTATCACAACCCAGGGTTTGTATTTCAGATACCAGTGTTCAATCACCAATAGTATGAATTGCCCATCTCAAACAGCATACGATACCTTGTAACAAATAACATCCAGTGGGCAATTTTGTACCCAGAGTCCAACACCGTTCCATTCCTGATCTAATAAACCAAAGCCAAAACCTGGTGCTCAAACTGAAATACTCGCAAGTGCCATCAATACCATCCAACACTTATTATTAACCAGTGTTTAAACACCACCCAACACCTCAATCTAATTTTACCAAGTGGCCAAATTGTATCAAACCACACAATCCACTTTGTAAACATTGATGCCACCCTATTCTCAAACCTCTATACTATGTGGTGCTCAATCTTCAATACCACCCCTTTCTCAATCTAATAACATGTAGAGCCTAACACAAAAACAGAAAATGCTGGAAATACTCAGAAGGTCAGGCCGCACCTGTGGGAAGAGAAACAAAACCAACGGGTCATTTATTAGTTCTGGTGAAGGGTATCTGACCTGAAACATTGACTCTGTTTCTCTTCCCAATGATGCAGCCTGACCTACTAAATATTTACAGCATTATCTGTTTTTGTATTAGATTTTCAGCATCTGCTCTTTTATTTTGATTTTCAGCATCTTGTGTCTGATTTACTATCACCTAGTACCGTATTGTCACTATTTCCCAGTACAAAGAGATCATTATACTGGGTACATTCAAAACAAAAAAAACTAGCATTCAGTACAGCAAGTAATTAGGAACAAAATCCAATATTAATATCTTCACATACTCAACAAGAATAATAAAAATGTGCATTTACGTATTGTGTGTAATGTCATTAAATGTGTTAAAGAGTATTATATGAACATTATCAAACCACTTTTCTAAGCCACATGTAATTTGGGGAAAGTTTTACATCGAGTAGAAAGTTTTAATGAGTGTATTAAGGAAAGTAATGAAGCAGAGATGATTGATGAGGGGAAGACCAAGTTTTAGCTGCAGGTTCACTGTCAATGGCTGCTTGCTAAAAGTTGGTGATGTTTCAGGAGGATTAGATAAGCCTAGACATCACAGACTTACAGGGTGAAACTCAGAGTGAAAGGATTTCTTAAATGAGAATTCCAATCTCTAATATTATTAAGTTCCCAATCTAAAAAAATCATGCAGTGCCGAACCTCTAGTTTCAACCTGTGCCAAATCTCCAAGATCATTTGGTGCACAATTTCCATTGCTACCTCTCACAATTACTGATGCAATCCTAAAGACTCATAATGTTTTGAATTTTCTGAGGATGTGACAAGTAGAATGGTTGAAGGGGAGCCAGTGGATGTAGTGTATCTAGACTTTCAGAATGCCTTTGGTAAGGTCCTGCACGGGAGACTGGTGACTAAAATTAAAGCACATGGTATTGGGGGTAGGGTGTTGACGTGGATGGAAAATTGGTTGGCAGACAGGAAGCAAAGAGTAGGAGTGAACGGGTCCTTTTCAGAATGGCAGGCAGTGGCGAGTGGAGTGCCGCAAGGCTCGGTGTTGGGGCCGCAACTGTTTACCATATATATTAATGATTTGGAAGAGGGAATTAGGAGCAACACTAACAAGTTTGCAGATGACACAAAGCTGGGTGGCAGTGTGAACTGTGAAGAGAATGTTAGGAGGTTGCAGGGTGACCTGGACAGGTTGAGTGAGTGGACAGATGCGTGGCAGATGCAGTATAATATAGATAAATGTGAGATTACCCACTTTGGTGGCAAAAACAAGGGGACAGATTATCATCTCAATGGGGTTAGGTTAGGTAAGGGGGAGGTACAGCGAGACCTGGGTGTCCTTGTACACCGGTCACTGAAAGTTGGCGTGCAGGTACAGCAGGCAGTGAAGAAAGATAATGGAATGTTGGCCTTCATAACAAGAGGATTTCAGTATAGGAGTACAAATGTTCTTCTGCAGTTGTATAGGGCTCTGGTAAGACCACATCTGGAGTATTGTGTACGGTTTTGGTCTCCTAATTTGAGGAAGGACATCATTGTGATTGAGGCAGTGCACCGTAGGGTCACCAGATTGATCCCTGGGATGGAGGGACTGTCATATGAAGAAAGATTGAAAAGACTAGGCTTGTATTCACTGGAGTTTAGAAGGATGAGGGGGAGTCTTATAGAAACATATAAAATTATAAAAGGACTGGACAAGCTAGATGCAGGAAAAATGTTCCCAATGTTGGGCCAGTTCCGAACCAGGGGCCACAGTCTTAGAATAAAGGGGAGGCCATTAAAAACTGAGGTGAGAAAAAACATTTTCACCCAGAGAGTTGTGAATTTGTGGAATTCCCTGCCACAGAGGGCAGTGGAGGCCAAATCACTGGATGGATTTAAGAGAGAATTAGATAGAGCTCTAGGGGCTAGTGGAATCAAGGGATATGGGGAGAAGGCAGGCACGAGTTATTGATTGGGGACGATCAGCCATGATCACAATGAATGGTGGTGCTGGCTCGATAGACAATAGACAATAGGTGCGGGAGTAGGCCATTCGGCCCTTCGAGCCAGCACCGCCACAGCACCATCACAACAGGCATTGGACTCAGATGTTCCAGATAAGTAGACCATGCTAGTTTTATGGGGGAATCTCATTGTTAACTACATTGTGATTGTTATGTTTATTCCCTCAGTTGTGGTAAATGCTTTAATGCACATTGGTAATTTGCAGATTCAAAAATTGTTAAGCTGTGAGGTATTTTGGCAAATATTCAACATTTGACATATCCAATGTGCTGAAGAAAATTAATATTTTCAAAAATTGCTCAAAGTGGAATAAACACAAACCCCCATCTACTCCTACAGGTAAACCATCACAGACTTGCCTATGTTCTCTGTGATTTTACTTTCCAGAATTGGAACCATTAAAAAATGATCTGCATAGAATTGCTGTGTAGGTTATGGACATTGAGGCAGGCCGCCCATTACCTACTACACCCTGCGGTTGTCTCAAATAAGACTACTTACATTGGAATATCTTGGTTTGTTCCATTTGTCCAGGATTCCTGCAGATCTTCCACCAAAATATTCTTGGCAATTGAGAGGACCTTCATGGAAATTTGCCTCTGTGTGTCAATTAAGACAAGTCTAAAATTTTTGCTTGTTAATATTGCTCATGAGAAGTTTCACATTTGTGAAGCGAACAACACATCAAAATTTGTTTTCTCTAACTTACCAAGGTGTGAAACTTTGATGATAGTGAAAGAAAGAATTGAGATGTTCTTGAACTTTAGGCCTCATTAGTCCTAAATCATTGTCTCTCTTCAAATTTCTCACCTTTTATTTTGTTCCTTAACATCTAGCTCTTTAAATTAACTTTAGATCACCGGGCCCAATATCTTATTATCTTGCACTAATGTGGCTTTTACAGCCCATTTATCATCCTCACTGGCAAACTATTTAAACAAAGTGAATCACCTTCAATTGCTAGACAGTGAACAGTGAGGTTCTCTGTTAGAGACATTGAAGTGCTGGTGAATGAGATGTGTCTGGAGGAATCCTGAAAAAAAGTTTTGACATCCCTTGGAGTAGGAAGTGACCTTTACATCATTATCAGCAATACTGCTCCTTGATGCTCGCATCTAGAGTACATGCCCACAGGCACATCCATCCCCATCTCCTACACCCCCCCCCCCCCCCCAAGACAATTGGCTCTCACGATTTGCCACATGCAGGATTAAAGTCAGTCTTAAACACGGCTTTATCACAGAGCTCAAATCATTCCTATACTCTTTCTCTTACTCCCGATTGAGGATTTTATGCCACAATAGCACATCGACTTTAAGCTCCAAACATGCACAGATTTTCAATCAATTTCTTAAAACTAACCACTATTCCATTAAAAAAAAATTGTAGCATATCAGTAACTCTTTTAGAACAAACTTATTATCCAACATTAAAAATAATTTTGTTTAAGTTTCATGTGACTTTGGGAAATTGTAAAAATATATTTGAAAAATAAATCTATTTTGGTTGGCCTATACAGACCAATAAAATAAATCTCTGAATTTTTCATGATCAGAAAATATTTATCTGATGTAATCTGCAATGCCTTGTACATATGCACAAACATCAATAAACCTCCGATCCTATAATAAGAATGAGTAGTGCAATTTCACGTGTTTTCTATGGTGCACTAAGAATTGAATGACAACGTTTGAAACTTCCATATTTTTCTAAAATTCCATTCCAATATCTGTCCTGAACCTACAAATATAACATTTCCAAATGTAAATAACATTTAATGACAGTGTATGAATTCAATTTATGGTTTACTGTTTGGTTGGATGTATTCATATAACTTGACTTGATTAAGGAAAGTTTAATAGATTTATTTTTTTCATGGCACTACTTTTTCAGATGTCCTATGGTAAACTTGTTTTCCACAGGATATAAAATAGGGGTTGATTTGATATCATATTAATAGGGACAACTGATAAAGAATGAGAAAGATTTAAAAAAATCTACTTCCATGGGGGAAGGAATTCAAGATAATGAACCTTAATCTAAAAGAAAAATGCAGGTAATTCAGGAGTAAAGATAGAAAACAGTTCTGCATACAAATACAAATCTCTTCAGCAATACAAATGATATTTGAGAATGTGCAAAGATGAAAATCATTAATGTGTAAGTGGACAAAACTAGTGCCTGTTAACACATCAGGCCTGATCCCATTGAATGGCAGAACACATCTGAGGAGCGGAGTAGCCGACTCCTGCTTCTGTATTACCAAATGCCACAAAAGCATGGTGATACAGGTGGTTAAAAAAAAAACGTCACAATCAAAAGCAATCTCAGAGTGATCAAAATCTCATCGTTATTGAATTGTTATTTTCAGCAGGAGCTACCAGATGCAGATAGTCTGGACCTAAAGCAAATAGTCTGGACCTAAAGCAATTTAGCAGCCCTTAATACACAAATGACAAGCTGTGAGACTCAAACCTGTTACACTGTGAGAGAGCAGCTAATGAGTTCACACCAGGTAACAGTGGAACTGTGACCAATATTGTTGAAAGTAGCCTCTCACATAAGCAAAAATATGGCCTTTAGAGTAACATTTGGAAATCACATTTGGGATTAAAACATAGAAAAAGGAGGTAAGCCATTCAACCTCACCACTTCCCAAAGGCATTATTTCCAGGTTGGTATGCAATATTTATTTATCTTTTTCTCCGTCTTTTTTTTTGGATAGGATATAATAGTCATTGGTGTTGGCTGTAGATGCCAGTGCTCTAGTTGCGCCAGAACTGCTTCAATTGGGATGTTAATGAGGCCACAGCCTTTCCTTTACCTGGTACGGTCTGCCAATTTTTTACATCAACTGAAGTGAATTAACTTGCCTGCAGACCAGTCCCTGTGATAGTAGGGATATCACGAGACCAAGCATTTCCTTTGTGTTAGACAAAATTGCTGGAGAAACTCTGCGGGTGCGGCAGCATCTATGGAGCGAAAGAAATAGGCAACGTTTCGGGCCGAAACCCTTCTTCAGACTGATGCAGGGTGGGGGGTGCGGGAAGAAGAAAGGAAGAGGAGGAGCCAGAGGGCTGAGGGAGAGCTGAGAAGGGGAGGACACTGCAAGGGCTACCGGAAATTGGAGAATTCAATGTTCAGGCCACCGGGATGCAGACTGCCCAAGTGGAATATGAGGTGCTGCTCCTCCAGTTTCCGATGGTGCTCACTCTGGCAATGGAGGAGGCCCAGGACAGAAAGGTCGGATTCGGAATGAGAGGGGGAGTTGAAGTGCTGAGCCACAGGGAGATCAGGTTGGTTAATGCGGACCGAGCGGAGGTGTTCGGCAAAACGATCGGCAAGCCTACGCTTGGTCTCACCGATGTAGATCAGCTGACATCTAAAGCAGCGGATGCAATAGATGAGGTTGGAGGAGGTGCAGGTAAACCTCTGTCGCACCTGGAACGACTGCTTGGGTCCTTGAATGGAGTCGACGGGGGAGGTAAAGCGACACGTGTAGCATCTCTTGCGGTTGCAAGGGAAAGTGCCCGGGGAGGGGGTGGTGCGATCAATTCTTCCCTTCCCACCCGCACCACCCCCTGCCCGGGCACTTTCCCTTGCAACCGCAGGAAATGCTACACTTGTCACTTTACCTCCCCCCTTGACTCCATTCAAGGACCCAAGCAGTCGTTCCTCCTCTTCCTTTCTTCTTCCCGCACCCCCTGCCCTGCATCAGTCTGAAGAAGGGTTTCGACCCGAAACGTTGCCTATTTCCTCTGCTCCATAGATGCTGCCGCACCCGCTGAGTTTCTCCAGCAATTTTGTCTACCTTCGATTTTCCAGCATCTGCAGTTCCTTCTTGAACATTTCCTTTGTGTTCATGTTTCCAAAATTAAACCATTGCTCAAGATCCGAAAACAAAAATTCCCTGGGCTGATTAGCAAGTAATTGGTTTGACTGTCATTGTATGTCTATTTATTCTGACATTGTCTGAGATATTAATGGAGATGGAGAGAAGACAGTCCAAAATCGAACAATTACCAAAATTTGGACCATAATTTGATACACTGATCTGGGTCCATTAAAGCTAAAATGACCTTGGGCAAGTTCATGCAATTTATACACATTGTCAAACTTTTTTTTTTGAGCTAATGTTAAGACAAAGAGTAACTTAATTTAAAATTAAATCAAATCAAATCTATTGTGGTTCCAAGATGTAGATTTATCAAGTTGTGGAGATGAGAAAGGATCACCTTTGGATCTTTCAAGGAATCTAACTCTCTGAAAGAAGGCACCAGGATTCAGGATGCAATTAGGTTGGATTTAAATATTGTCCTCATATTGGGAAAATTAATTATCTCCCTGTAAGGAAGTAAGGACACAAGGATATTATTTGTCGTTTTTCAAGAATTAGCATGGAAATACAGAGATGGTGCTCCCACTGATAACTGCTCAGTCAACAGTGCTGAAAATATGCAATTATCAGCTGGGATCTATTACAGACTGGATTTCCTGGCATGGGAATTTTCATTTTCAAGATACAGGATTTTTGGAAATGCAGTCATAAAGGGATGTCGAAATGTCAAATCCAATCTGAAGAATTCTTAAATAGGTATGACAGAAAATATCTGCTACACAGTGGATCTATTGAACTGTGTGAGATGGCACCTTAACACTAAGGAAAGCAAGTAAGAGTGGAGTTAGTTTTGTTGCCTGGCAACAACTTGAAATTATTTAGCACCTTTAACATGGCTAAATGTCCTGTGATTTCTTCACGACATATATTAGTGCTCTATGATAAAATTTCAGACCTCTCAGCTACAAAAAGAGACTATCTACTGCTTACTATAACAAGGAGACCATTGAAACCAGTGACCCTTTGTATCCCAGGGGAGCATTCTCTTCAGTCCTATTTCTAATATCCTTGCTTCCACGTAGCCTGGCAACTTACTTTCTCACATGTCTATTAAGTCTATATTTTCTATTACTTTGCCACTTACGAACATTTAGGTAAACTATCGACACATCCTCAGGATATGGGGGAAAAAACACATTACCTAACAGAAACCCGCACAGCCATGGGAGGAATATGCAAAGTCCATGCAGATAGCATCTGAGATCAGTATCTAACCTGGATTGCTGAAGTAGTGGGACAATAACATTAATCACAGCACCACCATGTCACCCAACTAGGAGAGCTTGACTAAATTTTATTGTGACTAACACTTATGCCATAAAAATGCATTCAAAGAAATGGAAGAAAAAGCTGTGTTTTTCTTTAATGCTTGGAGAATTTACAAGGAAAATTCTCAGGGAGAAGGAATCTGTTGTAAGGTGCCAATGGACTACTTCCAAAGAGAAGCCCTGTATTTCAGAAATTGTCAGCATCGCCAGCAGAGGGTAGGTAGGGTACCATGAAAGCCACAAAAGAGGTTATAAATGGCTGTTACTTCAGCCATTTGTGTTGTGTTCCTAATTACTTGCACCTACCAGCTAACCTTTTGTGTTTAATGTACTCGGACTCCTGATCTCTTTATACTGCAGCATTTTGTAGTCTCATTCCATATAAATAATAATTTCTTTCTTCCAAAGTGGTAACCTCACATTTGCCTGCATCATGCACCAACTGCCACCTTCTTGCTCACTCACTGAATCCATCCATTTAGCTTCATGATCTCCTCACACGAGCCAACCCACCTATAACGAATAATGAAAGGCTTAGATAGAGTGGATTGGAGAGGATATTTCTAGTGGGAGAGTCTAGGACCAGAGGGCACAGCCTCAGAATAAAAGGATGTCCTTTTGACTGGAGATGAGGAGGAATTTCTTTAGCCAGATGGTTGTGAATCTGTGGAATTCATTGCCACAGATGGCTGTGGAGGCCAAGTCATTGGGTATTTTTAAAGCGGAGAATAATAGGTTCTTGATTAGTAAGGGTGTCAAAGCTTACAGAGAGAAGGCAGGAGAATAGGGTTGAGAGGGAAAAATAGATCAGCCATCATCGAATTGTGGAGCAGACTTGGTGGGCTGAATGGCTCAATTAAGGTCCTATCTCTTATGATCTTTTGATCTATCTTTATAAAATCGGCAAATATGGCATCAGCACATTTGATCCTTCATCTAACTTGTTGAGGCCCCAAAACTGATTTTTGCAGCATCCCGTTACTGATAGCCAATCCTAAAATGGAGCATTTAACCTGTCTCTCTGTTTCTTGTTGATTTGTCACTTCCATATCCACTGCAATGTATTATCCCCAACTTATGCATTCTTAGGTGTGGGAAGGAACTGCAGACATTGGTTTACACACAATATATTTTGTTATTATTTGATATTTGGCCTACTGCAGTGTTTTGACTGTGAATTTGTAAATTGAGTTGGATTGGCATTTGGCTGCACAGTTGTGGGTGTATAAGCAGTATAGAAGGGGGCTGAGAATGCATCCATGTGGGGCACCAGTGTTGAGGATTACTGTAGAGGATAATTTGTCACCTATCCTCACTGATTGTGGCCTGTGGGTCAGGAAGTCAGGGATCCAGCTGTAGAGGGAAGTGCTGACTCCGTCCCCTGAGTTTGGAGTTGACCTTGGATGTTATAATGGTATTGAAAGCAGAGCTGTAGTCTATGAATATAAGTGCCCTTCTTATCCAGATGTTCTAAGAGTGAGTGTAGGGTCAAGGAGATGAAATAAACCATGACCTGTTGTGGTGGTAAGTGAACTGCAATGGATCAAGGTTGCTTGGCAGGCTTGATTAAATGTGTTCCATAACCATACTCTCGAAGCAACATCCTCGTCAATCTTCCCTGCACCCTTTCCAGCTTAATAATACTTCCTATAACAGGGTGGCCAAAATTGAACGTGATACTCCAAATGTGGTCTTGTAGAACTGTAACATAAAATCCCAACTTCTGTACTCAATACTCTGACTAATGAAGGCCTATGTGCCGAAAGCTTTCTTGACCACCCTATCCACCTATGATACCATTTTCAAGGAATTATGTACCTGCAATCCTGAATCCCTCAGCTCTACAATAGTCCCCAGAGCCCTGCCATTCACTATGAAGATACTGCCCTAGTTTGACTTCCTAAAATGCAACACCTCGCACTCATCTGTATTAAACTCCAATAACCATTCCTAAGCCCACCTACCCAACTGATTAAGATCCTGCTTTTGATAACCATCTTTGCTATCGACGATATCACCACTTTCACGTAATCTGCAAACTTACTAATTGTACCTTGTACATTCTCATTTGTTGATATATTTTTATTAAAAGTTAAATCGTTCTTAAATTGTTCATGATTTTCTGAAAGTCCCGTACAACTGTAAAACCACTGTAATTGCATATTTTCCCAATGACATATGTTACACTAGCTGGTCTATAATTTCCTACTTTTTGTCTCACTATTTTCTGTGAGGCTGCTTATCAAAATATAGGTACCAGTGAAATAATATCAACTTGACATAATCTGCTTTCTTCAGTGGTTAGTCATTCCTGTGTGACCCCATTTTGGTGAAATGGATGATTTTTGCTGCGACTTGCCACAGGCGAATACACTTAAAATCCTTTTGTTAAAAAAACAAGATGTACCTATCTATTCAGCCACAAACTGCAATGATTATACATTAATTCCCAGTGTATTCAATTACACAATAGCAATTCAATAATGTGTTGATCCTCTGCCAAAACAAATTTTGATCGTACCAACAGAAAAATGAAAAGCCCCGTAAGATTGATTTGCTGTTTATGACATGATTCAATTGGATTGCTTTTCCCAGGTGATGTCTAGTGAGGATGCTCCTGCAATTGTATGCATGGTCTTCGTTTTGCTACATAGTGGTCTGATTATCCTACACCTGTTCTTCTATTCATGCCTCATATCGAGGTGAAATAATTTATCATCAAACATTTGGCATATCAGAGCAGGAGCTTATTAACCATAATTATTTGCCTAGTCATATGGAACTCATGTGTATTAACTTGGTTTGAGAATATATGATGATATCTATTCAAATAGGAGGAGGCTGTATACATTAAATAAAATATGGTGAGGGTTGGGTTTGAGACAGGCAAAATAAACGGGAGGAAAATCGAGTTATAAACCAATTGAAATTAATAAAAATATAATAAATATTAAGATTTAATTTGGTTTTAATATGAAATACACATCAGTGTATTACTCAGTTCTGACCAGAATTTGTCCTGTCAGAAGCCAGAGAAATTGTTTTACAATCTGTGTAATTCATCAAGAAATACTGAGAGTGTAAAAGAACCCTACACATGGCAATAAAGTGTAATTTTCTGTAATGAGTCATCAGCAGTTGTGGCCAAATGTTATCTATTTTCCTGAAAGATGAATTGCCTCATATAATGACCTTTGCTGTAATACTTGTGATCTCCTCAACCTGTCAACGTTTCAAAGTGTTATCCTTCTGAACAAATTGGATTTTATAATGTTATTTTCAAACAACACTATTACACAGTAAGTATCTTGACAAGTAATGTGACTCATAAGTGAAGACACGCATGGTTTGTTATCAGTAGGAGCACTCACGATGTGTCTTGTCGGCAATGTCTATCTTTGTTTTCAATCGAAGTGCAGGAAACTGCGCCAATGCTGTCAATTGACCTGTGTAACTGATGAGAAACCCCTGGGATTCTGCATTGTGGTTGTTTAAGCCATATCTCAGGAGTTTCCACAGTTTGCATTAACATTGGAGCAATAGGATGCCATTCAACCCTTTAATCCTGTTCAGCATTCAATTTGATCATATCTGTTCAGTATCTTTCAGCACCTGGTTTGATTCAATCATTCTCAGACCACTTGCCCAAAAAAATCTATTAGTCACAGATTTGAAATTGCCAATTGATTTTCCAGTGGTAGCAATGTTTATGGTAGATGTCCCATATATCAGTGCTATCGGCATGAATCATATGTGATATTAGGTCTATCAAAATAAGGAGAGCCTCATGTGAATACTTTCCTTTTCCAAGCTCTGCAGAAGTACAGCCCAATTACATTCCTAAATTTGTATCAAACGACTATAATAAAATATTATCATGTATTCACTGCTATTACCAACAGATCATATTGTAATCATATTGGTGTATAGGTACATCAGTCATTGAAAGTAGGCATGCAGGTGCAGCAGGCAGTGAAGAAAGCGAATGGTATGTTAGCTTTCATAGCAAAAGGATTTGAGTATAGGAGCAGGGAGGTTCTACTGCAGTTGTACAGGGTGTTGGTGAGACCACACCTGGAGTATTGCGTACAGTTTTGGTCTCCAAATCTGAGGAAGGACATTATAGCCATAGAGGGAGTGCAGAGAAGGTTCACCAGACTGATTCCTGGGATGTCAGGACTTTCATATGAAGAAAGACTGGATAGACTTGGCTTATACTCGCTAGAATTTAGGAGATTGAGAGGGGATCTTATAGAAACGTTCAAAATTCTTATGGGGTTGGACAGGCTAGATGCAAGAAGATTGTTCCCGATGTTGGGGAAGTCCAGGACAAGGGGTCACAGCTTAAGGATAAGGGGGAAATCCTTTAAGACCGAGATGAGAAAAAACTTTTTCACACAGAGAGTGGTGAATCTCTGGAACTCTCTGCCACAGAGGGTAGTTGAGGCCAGTTCATTGGCTATATTTAAGAGGGAGTTAGATGTGGCCCTTGTGTCTAAAGGGATCAGGGGGTATGGAGAGAAGGCAGGTACGGGATACTGAGTTGGATGATCAGCCATGATCATATTGAATGGCGGTGCAGGCTCGAAGGGCCGAATGGCCTATTCCTGCACCTATTTTCTATGTATCTATGTATCTATGTAATTAATTCCTTTACAATTTCATTAAGATAAGCATTGATTGTAGGTTAGGAAATAATGCAGCATCACATTACTATCAAGATAAAATGATACCATCAATTCACCTTAATGGAAACTCTTACATAAACATTGATATGAAATCCAGGAGTGGTCCAAGACCTTGGCGAGATCATACCTTAAGTATTGTGTACAGTTTTGGTCTCGCTAGCTGCGGAAGAACATACTTGCAATGGAAAGATTTCGGTGAGGTTTCATGAGATTAATTTCTGTGAAAGCATGACTGGAGTATGAGGAAAGATTGCATCAACTAGTCTTATATTCACTGGAGCTTTGACGAATGAAAAGGGATTTCATTATTAATTCCAACTGGACTGGATTGTTTAGAAGCAGGAAGGATGTTCCCAATGGTGGGGAGTTCAGGCCCAGGGGTCACAGTCTAATGAGAGTGCCTAAGGCTGAGATGAAAATGTTCATCTCCCAAGGAGTATTGAATCTGTGGAATTGTTTACCAATGAAATCAGTTGAAACTAAATCATTAAATCAGATGGGGGTTTTTAGAGCTAGTCAGAATTAAAGGATATGGGGAAAAGCTGGAACAGGTCTTGAGATTGGACAAACATTCATGATCATATTGAATGTTGGAGCAAGCACGAAGAAAACAATGGTGCACTCTGAACCTTATTTTTCATGATTCTAAGTTCTTATGTGGCTATAATATAGGCATGATCCAATGCCAAACAATACAAATGATTATCTACAAGCCCACTTCACCCTTCTCAATCTCACACAGACAGCTTTACAGAAAAATGCTGGAGAAACTCAGCGGGTGCAGCAGCATCTATGGAGCGAAGGAAATAGGCAACATTTTGGGCCGAAACCCTTCTTCAGACTGATGTGAGGGTGGAGGGGGGGGGGGGGGCGGGAAGAAGAAAGGAAGAGGAGAAGCTAGAGGGCTGAGGGAGAGCTGAGAAGGGGAGCAAACAGTTGGGATTACCTGAAATTAGAGAAGTCAATGTTCATACTGCTGGGGTACAAACTGCCCAAGCGAAATATGAGGTGCTACTCCTCCAATTTCCAGTGGTCCTCACTCTGGCCATGGAGGAGGCCCAGGACAGAAAGGTTGGATTTGGAATGGGAGGGGGAGTTGAAGTGCTGAGCCACCGGGAGATCACGTTGGTTATTGCTAACCGAGCGGAGGTGTTCAGCGAAGCGATCGCCAAGCCTACGCTTGGTCTCACCGATGTAGATCAGCTGACATCTAGAGCAGCGGATGCAATAGATGTCGTTAGAGGAGGTGCAGGTGAACCTCTGTCGCACCTGGAATGACTGCTTGGGTCCTTGAATGGAGTCAAGGGGGGAGGTAAAGCGACAAGTGTAGCATTTCCTGCGGTTACAAGGGAAAGTGCCCGGAGAGTGGGTGTTACGGATGGGAAGGGACAAATCGTCTTTTCTTCATTCCATAGATGCTGCTGCACCCACTGAGTTTCTCCAGCATTTTTGTCTACCTTCGATTTTCCAGCATTGCTGTTCCTTCTTAAACAGCGTTATAGAAAGACATACTTACATTTATTTCGTAATTTTCATGACAAATGCTTTTCAATCAATTACCTCCTTTTGAAGAATAGTGAATATGTGACAGACAATTAGCTTGTAACAAGCCACAGTGTAATAAAGGCCATTTAATTGGTTAATCCAATCATACTGATAGAGGATGAAATATCACAGATACCTGGCATAACACCACTACCTTTCAAAACAGTGACCAAATCACCTGCACAGTCAGTCAGGACCTTAGTTCAACACTTCATGCAAAGCGCAACATTTTTATCCAGGAGTGAAAGATTTTGGGCTCAAGTTGAACTTGGTTCCGTTGCATTTTTCTTGAATGAAGAGTGCTCCTAAATGAACCACTGCTGACATGTACACTTTTAATCCACTCCAGTTCAAACCCATGTTACAGAGTAAATCTAACAGAGTAGATACTGGTCCATTATAAAATCAATTGAATTTTCATTCCATTGATTTCAAAAGATTAAAAATCAGTTGGTTCTACAAGGATAGGCAATTCAATACCTTGGATTGTCACACAATGAAGGTGAAAATTACTCCTGTGAATGGAAAGCCATCTTAAAACCACTTAGAAAACTAAGTGGTAAAATTATCACACAAGCTAAGAAACCTCAATTGACCTGTAGTCCCTTCAAAATTCTGTACTTAGATCGACTTCCAAAATGTGTATTTGAGCCTTAAAAGAATACCCCTAATAGCAGTTGTATTTTACATCTGCGGTCCAGAGAGAGACCTTGGTCCATGCCTTTTGAAATGTGTGAGAGCGACATTGTGATCTTAACTAAGGTGAAATAGGCTGAATAAGAGCCATTTCAGTACTTTATTATCTTCCATTGGAATAATTTCTAATAAAAGAGGGATGCAAAAATAAATAGGTGTAAATTTATGATTCTGAATGTGACTATATGTTAGTAATGGATCAAGGACATTGCAGAATAGACAAAATGTCCTACGATCAGGACAATGTTTAAAATCACCTGTAATAAAGGCTAGAGCCCATGGCCCAGGAAAGGAAACAAATCAATCAGGATTCCTCATCTTGTTCACCATTCAACTGATTTCCATCTCTGCAGATGTGCATTTTAAAACTGGATCTGAACATGGAGGTAGTGTTGGTCCTTCCCTTTAACTTGCTTTCCATGGCTTGTTACTAACATCATCATTGTTCCCATATTCTGAACACATATATAAGTATGCAGGAATATAAGTAGGAAAGCTGGGTGGCATTGTGAGCTGTGAAGAGGATGTTAGGAGGTTGCAGGGTGACCTGGACAGGTTGAGTGAGTGGCGGCAAAAACAAGAGGGCAGATTATTATCTCAATGGGGTTAGGTTAGGTGAGGGGGAGGTGCAGCGCGATCTGGGCATCCTTGTACACTGGTCACTGAAAGTTGGCTTGCAGGTACCGCAGGCAGTGAAGAAAGCTAATGGAATGTTGGCCTTCATAACAAGAGGATTTCAGTATAGGAGTAAAGAGGTTCTTCTGCAGTTGTATAGGGCTCTGGTGAGACCACATCTGGAGTATTGTGTACAGTTTTGGTCTCCTAATTTGAGGAAGGACATCCTTGTGATTGAAGCAGTGCAGCGTAGGTTCACGAGATTGATCCCTGGGATGATGGGACTGTCATATGAGGAAAGATTAAAAAGACTAGGTTTGTATTCACTGGAGTTTAGAAGGATGAGGGGGTATCTTATAGAAACATATAAAATTATAAAAGGACTGGACAAGCTAGATGCAGGAAAAATGTTCCCAATGTTGGACGAGTCCAGAACCAGAGGCCACAGTCTTAGAATAAAGGGGAGGTCATTTAAGACTGAGGTGAGAAAAAACGTTTCACCCAGAGAGTTGTGAATTTATGGAATTCCCTGCCACAGAGGGCAGTGGAGGCCAAGTCACTGGATGGATTTAAGAGAGAGTTAGATAGAGCTCTAGGGGCTAGTGGAGTCAAGGGATATGGGGAGAAGGCAGGCACTGGTTATTGATAGGGGACGATCAGCCATGATCACAATGAATGGCGGTGCTGGCTCAAAGGGCCGAATGGCCTCCTCCTTCACCTATTTTCTATGTTTCTATGAAAGAACTGCAGATACTGGTTTAAATTGAAGGTAGACACAAAATGCTGGAGTAAATCAGTGGAACAGGCAGCATCCCTGGAGAGAAGGAATGGGTGACGTTTCGGGTCGGTGCTGTCAGTACGGAGTTTGTACATATAAGTATGCATGGATTCCAAATCTATTCTGAGTCAGGAAGTGAGAGGCAATCGTCAGGAACTAAAAAAATTATCTAAGCAGGAGGCTTTAAAATCAGAACATATGATGATTAGCAGTGTGCGCTAAAAGATTTCTACTTCGAAGGTGGCTACTTTAAATTTATTCCAGCCTAAATTAGGGATTAAGAATTTATTTGAATATCCTTGGGCCAGTTTGAAGCATTTGAAGGATTTGAACACAACCCAGGTTATGGGTGTAGTCTTGAGATAAATTTAGTACATTTGTTGCTCTACGATAAATGTAGGCCCACAATTAAAGAAGGCTCTTTTGTACCACCAATGTCCAATTTTAATAGAGGGAGAACACTACCACAAGACTGTACATTATAATCAGCAGGATTGCACATGAAGAATGCCTACAAGCAGTTGGATTGTGTGTGGATGGGGAAAGAAGAAGGGCTTGTTTCTGTGCTGTGTAACTGGATGACTCTGTCTCAAGACTGAGGGAATTGACAGATAGAGTTAGGCCCAGATGTGACTGATTTCTGTTATGGTGTGGACGGTCAGATTACCTTTCAGATTTTAGATTCCAGAAAGTATAGGGTCAGTTTGCCCAATCTGCTTCATAGAATAATCCTTATATCACATGAGCCACAGTGGTAATCCTTCATCAATGCACTCTTATAATCACCAGTATATTAACCTAATCCCATATCTTTTAATCTCCAGTAGGTCAGACTCAAATAACAGTGAAATGCCCTTTGGCCCATCATGTCCTTTAGTCCCTTTCCTTAATAACCCCATTTACCAGCACCTGCCTTAGCAATTCAAGAGTACTTGCGCCCACCTTGATTCAGATCTAGGTGAAAATAAGGTCTGAACCTAAGTAATCCAGACAGGTGGAGCACCACGAAGCAAGTTGTTGCAAGTTTTGGCTCACATTGCTGTCCATAGTACCTTTCATCACTTTCTTAATCATTGCCCATATGCTTTAAATTGGCCAAATGTACCCATATATATGCGGACATAGAATACAGAACAGTACAACACAGGAACCAACAGTTTGCCCCACAAAGTTCATGTCGCCTATGATGCTAAGTTAAACTACATTTCCCTGCATAACCATGTGCCTATCCAAGTCTCTTAAATGCTATGTAGGTAAATTGGCTTGATAAATGTAAAAATTGTCTCTAGTGTGGGGATCGCTGCACGGCGCGGACCCGGTGGGCCGATGGGCCAGTTTCAACGCTGTATCTCTAAACTAAACTAAACTGAACTAAACATCTCCTTTAAAATTTGCTCCTCAGCTTGAAGCTATGCTCCCTAGTTTTTGACATTTCTATCCTGGGAAAATGGTTCTGACTGTCTACCCTATCTAGGTCTCTCATAATTATATATATTTCCATCGTCCCCCCTCGGCATCCGACACTCCAGAGAAAACAATCCAAGTTTGTCCAACCTTTTTTTTATTGCTAATACCCTCTAATCGAAGCAGCATTCTGGTAAACCTCTTCTGCATCCTCTCCAAAGCATTTGTCCTTCCTATAGTAGGGTGACCAGAACTACACACAATGTTCCAAATGCAGCCGAACCAAAATTCTATTAAGCTACAACATGACTTCCTGACTCTCATGCTCAATGCCTAACCAATGTAAGCAAGCATATGAAACACCTTCTTTACCACTCTATCTACTTGTGTTGCCACTTTCAGTAATCTCTGGACTTGGACCTCAAAATCTCTCTGTACATCAATACCGTTAAGGGTCGCTGTATATTTTCCCCTTACATTCAACCTCCTAAGAGCAATACATCACACATGCTCAGATTAAACTCCACCTGTTACCTCTCTGACCAGTTCTGCAGCTGATCTACTATATACTTTGACAATCTTCCTCAATGTCCATTAATTTTGGTGTTGGCTGGTACTTACCACCTAGCACATCTACAATTATGTTCAAGTCATTTCTATATGTCACAAACAATGGAGGATCCAGCACAGATCCCTGCAGGACATCCCTTTCACAGACCTTCAGTCAAAATAACACCTTTCCATTACAACCCTCTATCTATGAGTAAACCAGCAGTTCTAAATCCAAACGACCAAGTCACCATAGATTCCATGTATCTTAATCTTCTGAATCAACTTACCATGATGGACTTTATCAAATGCCTTATTGGAATCCATGTAGACGACATCCACTGCATAGTCCTCATTGATCACCCTTCATCACCCTCATAAAACTCAATCAGGACATGTCTTGCCACGGACAAACCTATGCCAAAGGGCCTGTCCCACTTTCACGACCTAATTCACGACCTCTGCCGAGTTTGCCCTTGACATACTCGCAGCATGGTCGTCACGAGGTTGTAGGAGGTCGAGGGAGGTCGTAGATAGGTCGTAGCAGGCCGTGATGCTAGTCATAGGTACTCGTGGCATCAAGTAGGTCAGGGCATTTTTTCTAGCATGATGAAAAATGTCCACGAGTAAAAAAGGTCGTGAATTAGGTCGTGAAAATGGGACAGGCCCTTAACTGTCCCTTATTAATCCATTCTATTGCAAAGAATCCTCTCCATAACTTCTCAACCACTGATGTGAGATTTCCCGACCTATAAATTTCACGTGCCATATCTGGGCCATTTTTCCTGTGGCTGATAGATATACAGAGTTGCAGATATACTGTGTTAAAGAAGGAACTGCAGATGCTGGAAAATCGAAGGTACACAAAAATGCTGGAGAAACTCAGCGGGTGCAGCAGCATCTATGGAGCGAAGGAAATAGGTAACGTTTCGGGCCGAAACCCTTCTTCAGACTGAAGAAGGGTTTCGGCCCGAAACGTTACCTATTTCCTTCGCTCCATAGATGCTGCTGCACCCGCTGAGTTTCTCCAGCATTTTTGTGTACCTGCAGATATACTGTGTCAGCTTGGCTAAAAATGTATATATCTCTGTGGCCTGAGTCTTCAGTACAGATGTCAAGATGTTGGAGAGGTGATAGTCTTTACACACCCGTTGCCCACATCATTTCAAGATATCACTTGGAGGAAACTAAATTGGAAAGAGACTTTCTTTTATGATAATTGTTTTTCGTAATTGGCACCACTTAATGGAAAGCAAGTTTATATTCTCTTTTGCTGATATCAAGAATGGGCTGAAATATTATTGTAAAGGATATTTACAATCCACCTCCAGTTTAAATTCCATTTGGAATATTTTGGAGGACCAAGAAACCAAGAACCAAGAACCAAGAGACCTGAGGAACATTTCATGAAGGTGGAGATTATTAACTTTTTGGGGGATTTATTCAGAGTTTTATTTAGAATCCTGAATGCTGTGGATTTTCATAAAGCTTAAATTTATCTGTTTAATACCAGTTGAAGTAATTGATAGGCTGTGTGTGGCGAACAAGCACAGGGGAATTAAACATATCCTCATATCTAATAAATGCAAGTGATTGATCAAAACTGGGAATGCCATGTCTAAACTAAAGGGAATTAGGAGGTCTGGAACACAGAGACAAGCCTAAACATCTCAAACAAAGCACAATTCTTCTTTGGTCTTGCATTACACTGCTATGTACATATTAAACACTACAGAATTTTCAATGGAATCAATAGATTTGATTTCAATAGCAAAGATCAACACTACTATATCCTGCAAACAACACGACTATATCCTATAAAGGGTGGCACATTGGCACAGCTGGTAGAATTGCTTGTTTCACAGCATCAGAGACCCGGGTTCAATCGTGGTGTCAGGTGCTGTCTGTGTAGAGTTTGCATGTTCCCTCTGTGATCACGTGAGCAATAAACAATCTAGTGGAGGAACTCAGACAGCAATAAGGATCAAGTAAATAATCAATCAATGAATCAATCTGTGGAGGGAAATGTGTAGGAAGGAACTGCAGATACTGGTTTAAACCAAAGATAGACACCAAAAGCTGAAGTAATTCAGCAGGTCATCTAGCAACTCTGGAGAAATGGAATAGGTGATGTTTTGGGTCGAGACCGAAGGGTCTCGATCCGAAACGTCACCAATTCCTTTTCTCCAGACATGCTGTCTGTCCCGCTGAGTTACTCCAACTTTTTGTGTCTATCTGTGAAGGGAAATGGCCAGACAACTTTTCAGATCGGGATCCTTATGTACAGGACCACCATTCCGATCGATAGGTCCTGACTCGAAACATCGATTGTCCATTTCTTCCCTTGGATCCTGCTCGACACATTGAAATCCTTCAGCAGGGATTTGTTGTTCCAAATTCCAGCACCTGCAATCGCATGCGTCTCCAAATGTAGGAAAAGGCTTGGAGGTTACAGAGATTTAGATTTAGACCTACAGCACGCCTCACGTGTGAATTTAGTTGGACTGCCAAAAGGAACCGCCTACCTTTTTCAGACCATGTCCCGCATGAACCAAAATAACTTCCCCTCTGCAGATAAGAAGTGTTCATCATTGTGTATTTTTAGCAACAACCTCAAACATTTATCTTTTACTGTTAACATGCCAAGATGAGTCAAGGTGTTTCAAGAGGGAAGATAAAACTTAAGGAACTGAACTATGTTAGGAGCAATGAAAATGTTTCTGGAAATATGGATTTTTTTTTTAAAGGTGGAAGGAGATAGGGAGAAACTGTGCCACAACTCGCTATAATTTTGTGATATAATGTCAATGAAATTCCAAACAAAAATAAAAATAGGGAACTGACTACAACCTGCATGTTGTTCTGATGTTTCTTCTGGTTAACACCTTTCCAATTCATTAGCCCCCTGCAACAAAGTATCCATCCTAATTATCAATACTGTATCAATACAGACTGATTTAAAGACTGCATGGATGAACTACAACAATTGTTCATCCCAGTTTGGCAAAAGAATAAATCAGGGAAGGTAGTGCATCCGTGGATAACAAGGGAAATCAGGGATAGTATCAAAACAAAAGATGAAGCATACAAATTAGTCAGAAAAAGCAGCCTACCAGGGGACTGGGAGGAGTCCAGCAGAGGAGGACAAAGGGGTAAATTAGGAAAGGGAAAATAGATTATGAAAGAAAACTGGCAGGGAACATAAAAACTGACTGCAAAAGTTTTTATAGATATGTGAAGAGAAAAAGATTTGTTAAAACAAATGTAGGTCCCTTGCAGTCAGAAACAGGCGAATTGACCATGGGGAACAAGGACATGGCAGACCAGTTGAATAACTACTTTGGTTCTGTCTTCACTAAGGAAGACATAAATAATATGCCGGAAATAGCAGGGGACCGGGGGTCAAATGAGATGGAGGAACTGAGTGAAATCCAGGTTAGCGGGGAAGTGGTGTTAGGTAAATTGAATGGATTAAAGGCCGATAAATCCCCAGGGCCAGATAAGTTGCATCCCAGAGTACTTAAGGAAGTAGCCCCAGAAATAGTGGATGCATTAGTGATAATTTTTCAAAACTCTTTAGATTCTGGAGTAGTTCCTGAGGATTGGAGGGCAGCTAATGTAACTCCACTTTTTAAAAAGGGAGGGAGAGAGAAAATGGGGAATTACAGACCAGTTAGCCTAACATTGGTAGTGGGGAAAATGCTAGTCAGTTATTAAAGATGGGATAGCAGCACATTTGGAAAGTGGTGAATTCATTGGACAAAGTCAGCATTGATTTATGAAAGGTAAATCATGTCTGATAAATCTTATAGAATTTTTCGGGTCCTTTTCAGAATGGCAGGCAGTGACTAGTGGGGTACCGCAATGCTCAGTGCTGGGACCCCAGCTATTTACAATATATATTAATGATTTGGATGAGGGAATTGAATGCAACATCTCCAAGTTTGTGGATGACACAAAGCTGGGGGGGGGGGGGGGGGCAGTGTTAGCTGTGAGGAGGATGCTAGGAGGCTGCAAGGTGACTTGGATAGGTTGGGTGAGCGGGCAAATGCATGGCAGATGCAGTATAATGTGGATAAATGTGACTTTGGTGGCAAAAACAGGAAAGTAGACTATTATCTGAATGGTGGCCGATTAGGAAAAGGGGAGATGCAACGAGACCTGGGTGTCATGGTGAACCAATCATTGAAAGTAGGCATGCAGGTGCAGCAGGCAGAGTAGAAAGCGAATGATATGTTAGCATTCATAGCAAAAGGATTTGAGTATAAGAGCAGGGAGGTTCTACTGCAGTTGTACAGGGTCTTGATGAGACCACACCTGGAGTATTGCGTACAGTTTTGGTATCTTAATCTGAGGAAAGACATTCTTGCCATAGAGGGAGTACAGAGAAGGTTCACCAGACTGATTCCTGGGATGGCAGGACTTTCATATGAAGAAAGACTGGATTGACTCGGCTTGTACTCGCTAGAATTTAGAAGATTGAGGGGGGATCTTATAGAAACTTACAAAATTCTTAAAGGGTTGAACAGGCTAGATGCAGGAAGATTATTCCCGATGTTGGGGAAGTCCAGAACAAGGGGTCACAGTTTAAGGATAACGTGGAAGTCTTTTAGGACCGAGATGAGAAAATCATTTTTTACAGAGAGTGGTGAATCTGTGGAATTCTCGGCCACAGAAGGTAGTTGAGGCCAGTTCATTGACTATATTTAAGAGGGAGTTAGATGTGGCCCTTGTGGCTAAAGGTATCAGGGGGTATGGAGAGAAGGCAGGTACAGGATACTGAGTTGGATGATCAGCCATGATCATATTGAATGGCGGTGCAGGCTCGAAGGGCCGAATGGCCTACTCCTGCACCTATTTTCTATGTTTCTATGTAATACTGTACTCCCCGTCTCCATCTTCTATCTACATTATACAACTACTATCCAACCCTCAATTTTCACTCCCTGTAGCAATTGATCCAGGACCCACTCCCTCTACTGATCGCTGATTCTCTCAACCACCCATCATTAGCACATCTTTCCAATCTCCAACTCATAAACCCCTGCTCTTACCAGAGTGTCACTCAGCTTACGCTTCCCTCCATGGCAGATATCAAGGTCATTAACCTTATCTATTCCATTTCATTCTTCCCTGCTCTTACCCTTTGCCTTGTTCCTCCCCTTCATCATCCACTGTACACCCATCCATTTGTGCCTCATTCTCTATCTCATTGGTCATTTATTTACCCACATTTTCTTTTTCTTTTCCCCACTTTACTCTGTTATATTTCTAATTTAATCTCCACCTAATGAATGTTCATTGACCGGAAATTTAACCTCCACCTAATGAATGCTCATTAACCTCTCCATAGATCCTACCTGACTTTCTGATTATCTCCATGTTTAGCGTACTTCTTCAGATTTGCAGCTTTGGCAGTATTTTCTGTTGCATTCACAAAGAAAGACTGTTGGAGAAATTTATAGAAAGTAGAAAGTAGTTAATTTCCAAGGAGGGATTGGGAGAAATTGAGCCAGTCAGCAGGAGCGAAGCTTTGCCAACAGTGTCAGTGTGGAAGGGATCAACATGGATGAATGTTGCAGAGATGAAAGCAATGCAGTAATGAAGAGAGTGTGGACCTCTGCTTTGGGTTAAGTTAGACAAGTGAACCTCAGAGAACCGGTGGATGTTTATTGCACAAGTACAGGAGTCTCAGGTGTCAAACTGTAGAAAGATGCAAGTCTACAAATAATTCAGGAAAAGGATTATGGCACTCAGACAAGTTCAAGTAGATCAATGAGTCTTGTGAGGAAGTGTCCTGCTGGTGAGGCCAAACAAGGCACCCACCTTACCATGTGTCTCCAAGCTGTCAGGCTTTTGCAACTGTGTTCTCAGTGCATAACTTTAATCACAGGGAGTCACAGAAATTGAAAGCACTAGAGGAAGCTATTCTAGCTCTATGTCCCTGGTATGGGTACGATATATACTGCACACAACCTCCTTCCCAGCTTTTCACCCAAGCTCACTGGGCTCCAGAACATCAGCTGTGCATTTTGAACTCCTTTCCTGTACCGAGGGCTACTGCCAATGCCATGTTTTTGGCCGTGGGCTCCAGTTCCCACCACTTTTCCGAGAAAGGCTGGTCCCACAATTTCCTTCAAATCCTACTACCAATTGGTCTCCCTGTTAAAGGAAATGTGTCCAAGATTTATGCTTCTCATTAGGTTACCCACAAATTAAATTTCCTAGAATTTACGCTGTCCAAACTAAATAATTTCAATCTAGCCTTTCTATCTTCATAACTAAAGTTCTCTAATTTAGGCAAATTCCTCTTCTACCCTAACCATGACCTGCACCTTCCCTGGTATTTACATTATTACTGTATTGTGATGATTGAACTGTAGAGAATAATCACCTTGCAAGGTTCTGTTCCTGAGAACTGTTTGGAACCTGACAAAAATGCAGCCGTGAACCGAGCCCCACATTGCAGAGGATGCCTACAGCCCAAACACTCATTTGTACGGACAAACAATTCTGATTTCCCTAAATAGGGTGCTCATTATCTGGGGAGGAACTGAGCTCTTCTGTGTCTCTGAAGGCAAACCATAAACTAAATGTAGAAGCAAATGGATATTTGGGTTCCCCAGTCTCTGCCATTCAAAATCTCAAGACGATTGTGGGATTATTAGTTGTGGATTGTTCAAGGTGCTGGTGCAGAGGTAGAGGTATATGAGAATAGACTGAGAGTGGTGGAAATGGCAGCCAGAATAGGTTGGGAGTGGTAGAGCAGTGCAACAGGTAGTGCAGCTGCATACAGGAATCCAAGTTCTGACATCGGAAACTGTCTAGGTTGGGAGTGGTTCACTGGTGTAGCAGGTAGTGCAGCTGCCTGCAGGAAAGCTAGTTCAATCTTGACCTCGGGAACTGTTTCTGTGGATTAGTTTAGTTTAGTTTAGAGATACAGAGCGGAATTAGGCCCTTCGGCCCACCAAGTCCGCACCGACCAGCGATCCCTGCGCATTAACACTATCCTACACACAAGTGACAATTTAAATTTATACCAAGCCAACTCTACCACTGTGCCACCATGCAACCTGTGAACTTTGTACATTTTCCTGGGAACCTGCAAGTTTCGCCAATGTGATCTGGTTTCCACCCACATTGGCAGATGAATTGGCTACTGTAAATCATAGCTGGATAGCAGAAGAATCAGAGGGGTTTTAATGGGTGTGAGTGAAATGGAATAGATTGCATGTAAAAAAGTGAAGAAATGAGGTCAGCACTGCCCCATTTATTATGTAGTTGTATTTTGGTCCTTAACCCATATCTCTCAGTGGTAATTAATGCTCATACATAGTTAATATTAGATTAGAATAGAATTGATGAACAATATGTTTTGCAAGGGAAATTCAATTCAAGGCAAGAGTTCAATGAACACAATCTTCCGATGGGCATGTGCCATTTACATCTTATGGTTTTGAAGATGAAATTGCCAGAAGTTTACAAATCAAATTCATCATGCAGGTGGACACTGGTTTGACTGTTTGTAGCTGTACAGGGGCTGATGAAAGTTTGCAGTAGTGCATATGTTGAAAGTTCTTGTTAAGGGCCTGTCCCACTTGGACGACCTAATTCACGAGTTTAGAAGACCTTAGACGAGTTGAAAAAACTGTTAAGGTCGTGTTGACTCGCCGAAGTAAAAGACCTCCTACGACCTCCCACGACTATGTCTACGACCTCCTATGACCCCCCTCGACCACAGTCTTCCACGCCTAAGACCAACTACGACGCTACGAGTGGAAAATGATCACATGATAAAATTATGTCATGTTTGCATTTTTTTTCTCGGGCCAGTTACCGACCTATGACTACCCACGACTACCCACGACTATCTATGACTACCTACGACTACCATCACGACCTACTACGACCTACCTTCGACCTACCTACGAGTAAAAAGTGTCAATTTTTTCCATGCCGACCTTTTTTTTACTCGTGGACATTTTTTATTAGACTGGCAAAAACGCCGCGACTACTTGAGGCCACGAGTACGCGGAGACCACTCATGAGCATGAGGAAGAGTTACGAATACCTCCTACGACCTCGTGGCGACCATGCTGCGAGTATGAGTCAAAGGCAAACTCGGCAGAGGTCGCCAATTAGGTCGTGAAAGTGGGACAGAAGCTTTAGGCAAGCAGGCAGTCATAATGAAAGTGCACTAGTTTATCATTGAGGCAGAATATAACTCAAATCATTATGAAAGCATTTGCTGCATTAGGTAAATGCCACATGCTTCACGCAGACAACCCAGAGAAAGATTCTTGACACAGCATTTGAAACCCAACGTAAAGCATTCGGTTTTGCTCTCTTTAATTATGGGAGGATATATTTGCCTTAGAGGCATTGCAGAGAAGGTTCACTAGATTGAATCCTGTGCTGAAAGTGTTATCTAATGAGGAAAGATTAAGTATAAGTATAATATAAAGTATAATTTAATCTCTGTAGTGTAGAAAAATGAGAAGTGAGTTTATTAAAATATATTGTACAAGTAATGGGCTTAAGAGAATAGATACTGAGAAGATGTTTCCTCAGATGGCATTATCCAACATTTGGGAAGCATAGTTTAAAGAGGAAGGATGCCACATTTAAGCCAAACATGAGGAGGAAATAATTTTCACAGTCTTGTGAAGCTATGGAATTCTCTACCAAGGCAGGAATATTTGTATTTTTGGGTTAATGTCTGGACAAAAAAATGAATTTGAGTTAAAGAAACAGACCAGCCTTGATCTAATCATATAGGGGGACAGACCCAAGGACAGAGAGAGGGAGATACAGTGCTGAAACTGGTCCTTCAGCCCATCGATTTTGTGCCAAGCATCAAGCACCCATTTAAACTAATCCTACATTGACCCCATTCATTGATCCCATTTTTTCATTCTCCCCACATTCTCACCACTTACCTCCAGACCAAGAACAATTTACTGTGGAAAATTAAGCTAGGATGTAGAACAAGAAAAAAGAGTATCAATGGAAATTCACACAGTCACAGGGAAAGAAGCAACCTCGACACTGACAGCACGTGCAGTCAGGATTGAATCCCAATATCTGGCATTGTGAGGCAGTAGCTCTACTAGCTGTGCCACTGTGCTTGTAGAATGGTTTCTCTTCCCAGCCTGGTGATGACAAACATGCTTCTCCACAAATGGGAGTGCGGTTGTGAACCTAATGGTACAATGTGTGTGGAGAGTCTTTGGAAAAGTATTACTCATTCGGGCTGTGCAGTCATCGAATCTGAACTTGACTAACCTGTAGTTTTATCCTATCCACCTTCTTTGTTTACAAAATCCCTAATATTCTTACCCTACACTTTCAATTGTGAAATTCTTGATTGATTCCCTTCCCAACCACCCATACCCAACACCCCCCCCCCCCCCCCTTCCTGACATCACTCTTAAAATGAACTTGTTCTACTTTTGAAATATTTCCTTTTCTAATGAAATAAATTCTTTGTGGGTACAAAGTGGAGTATTTTACTTATTTTAGACACCTCCATTATTTCATGTTGCAGAATGTACATACTCAATCATAAATGTATCCTTATTTTTGATGGAATGAAACATTTTAAAGTAGAAATCCACTCTTATACCGGCAAAGATGAACACAATTTTATAATCTCATCTAAAGCCTAGATCAGCTTAATGTTCTATTTTCACTCTGAACAATATAAATTATTCTGAATAGCAACCTTTATTTTGTTTTAAATTTAATCTTTAGATATTTGTGTAGGTTTTTGTACCCTAATCTGTAAATTATGTTTGAAAGCATTCAAAATAACGTAAATAATTACCCACTGATATGGTGGGGCTGGTGGAGGAAGTCTCCAAATTATAAATCAATGGATAGTAAGTTGAACATAAATTGGGTTTGAAGAAATTATTTCATTTTGAGCCAAGGGAGGTGCACCTCTAAACCTCTTGGATACAAATGTACAAAACATATTTGTTAACGTGCATTAGCATTTTCACTCAGAGTGTGCAAACAGTTCAGATTCCACAGATGCTTTCAAGAGACAATTGCGAGTATTAATGATTTGTAGTTCTCACAGAATTATTAAATAAATGCTGCTTAATAATAGGCATATGTATAGTATGGCAAATGTTGAAGAGTATCAATTGAATTCCCCATTTTCAAGTCAAGTCAAGACAATCTATTTATTTTATTGTTCATTTATAACATCAAACTTATTACAAACTCATGCATGCAAGTAAACAGAGATGACAATGTAGAAGAGGCAGTGGGATGACTGTGACCACTGTTGGGTGAGTGGCATGGTGTAAGGATAAGGAGTAACCCATCGAGAGGCTGAGCTAAGAAGAGGGAGAATATTTGTGGTTTAAGGCTTTGGCTTGCCTCTGCAATTCTCGTATAGTTATGAAACATTAGCAGCACCATCTTTGAAGAGATGCATAAACTATGTAATCAAAAGGTAGAAAGCAGTGGAATAACAACTGGAATGAAACATGGGTATATGGTAATGGTGGGCAAGAATGTTGACCCCCTCCAAAAAGCATGAAGAGCCTTGTGTCATGGAAGGAAGATCTTAGTAGCTTCCAAAACTTTGGACTTTGGCCAATATTGAACTGACTCACAACCCAGTTGTTCAGTGGTGCATTAAGTGGCAACTTTGACATAATATGGTACGGTAACCATACTAAAACCAAGAAAATTGATGAAACAAAAGGTAAACATTACAAAAAGTGTATATGAATGGGAAAACTGCAGGAGGTATTAAACTCATTGTCTTTAAAAATTATTAGGAAGAAACAACATGTCAGGGACAATGTGGGCTTTTTGAAAATGAACTATTGATATTATAAAATAAATTAAGACGTCAGTGGACATGTTCTGTAATCAGCACTGGGCTCTCAGCTACTTGGCTAATAACATTTGAAGATAGGATAGAAATCCACATATCTAGTAAGGATATGAAGCATAGGAGAGATATCTGCTCCATGTATAATGATAAAGTAAGTGCTTTATATGTAGGCAGTAAGCACTACTGCAAGCATAAAAATAAGGCACATAATATCAGGCCTGGCTGGAATAAGTATATAGCTGAGTATCATGCTGAAGCCCGTGAAGCCACTAAATCATGGGCTATGGCAGGTAGACCCAGACAGGGGCCTGTGTTTGAGTACAAGAAGCTCACTAATGCAAGATATAAGTATGCTGTTCGCTTCATCTGTGAAAATGAGCAAGATATGAGGGCTGATTCCATGGCTAAGAAGCTGCTAAGTAACAATGATACTGATTTTTGGAAAAAGTGAGAGCTCTTAACAGTTGCAAAACATCTCTACCATGCACTGTAGATGGAATCTCAAGAACAGCTAATATCGCGGAGTTATGGCAACAACATTATAGTATTTTATTCAACTGTGTCCAAAGTGATTTGTATAGGGTGAACAATATTGAGAGTAATGACTCAATGGTGATTATGTCACATGAGGTGTATCATGCCATGAACAAGCTGTCCAACAACAAAGCAAGTGGCTTCGATCATATTTCTGCTGAACATCTTAAGTATGCGAGTATGAGGATAGCTCCTCTCCTTGCTATTTGTTTTACTGGCTTTATGATTCATGGCGTGTTACCAGATTCAATGTTGTCTGTTCTGCTAGTGCCGGTCATTAAGGACAAAGTTGGTAAAGTAGGCAGCCTAAATAATTACAGGCCCATAGCTTTAGCCAGCATGTTGTCAAAAGTCCTAGAAAGAATTCTGCTGGATAGAGTAAATGAGTTTGTTAACTCCACAGATAACCAGTTTGGTTTTAAAGCTAAACATGGCACTGACGTGCATATGTGCCCTAAAGGAGATTGTAAACAAATATAGAGGCAAAAACTCTTCAATCCTTATGTGCTTTATTGATGCTTCCAACGCCTTTGATCGTGTTACTCATAGAAAGCTGTTTGTTAAAATGAGTCAAAGAGAGGTGCCTAAATACATTGTGAGAATTCTGGCTTACTGGTATGCCCACCAGACTATGCAAATAAAACGGGGCAATAGGATCTCAGCCCCATTTGGGGTTACCAATGATGTTAGACAAAGGGGAATTTTGTCCCCAGTCCTTTTTAATCTTTATATTGATGATCTGTACAAGCAATTGAAAGCATGTAATACTGGGTGCATGATTGGTAATATTTTAGTGAACCATATTATGTATGCAGGTGATCTTGTGGTCTTTGGTCCATCTAGCACTGGTCTCCAGCAGCTCCTTACTATATGTTCTGTGTATGGTGTGGAACATGATATTAAATATAATGTTTGTAAGAGTGCTGTTATGATCTGTCGAACCAAAGAGGATAAATGTCTAAAATTTCCTGATTTTAAATTGTCTGACAATAATCTTAGTGTCTGTAATAAGGTAAAATATCTTAGGCATTTTATTAGAGAACAAATAACAGGTGATGAGGATATTTATAGGCAACGGCGAATATTCTCTTTGGTGGATGTACAGATGTGGTGAAGATGTCTCTGTTTAGAGCATATTGCACACCACTCTATACTGCGCACCTGTGGTCAAACTATGGAAAGACAAGTTTGCGGAGACTAAAGGTGGCCTATAATGATGCCATGAGAACACTGCTAAGGAAACCTAGATGGTGTAGTGCTAGTAACATGTTTGTGGCTGCAGGAGTCAGTACTTTAGAAGCTCTCCTAAGAAATCATATGTATAAATTCATTTGCAGGATAAATGACTCTAAAAATGTAATTATCTTGGCCTTGTCAAACATAAGGTTTAGCACTTCATGCTATTAATACAAGTTGTGGAGACTGGTATCGCTGTCTCGTTGTAGGACACTGATCTTTCTTTTTTATTCTGGATTTTAATTCATGTATTATGTTTTTTGTATATAATTTATGATGCTTTTATAAGTGATATACTAAGATTTTATATGTATTTCATGGTGTTTTTATATGCAACGTATTTTATGTAATGTTGTCCCTTGTCTGGACCTTGAGTCTGAAATAAAGTTTAATAATAATAATAATAATAATAATAATAATAATAATAATAATAATAATAATTCACCATTGGCTAAAAAGAAGGCAGAATAGTTTCACAATTAGTCGTACCTATTAAAAGCAAATGTCCAAAGATACAGAAAGATCGTTAATAAAAATAATTTCATCAGGTTTTACATGCCCTGGTTAGATTGCACTGGAACATATTGTGAGGCAGAATGTTAAGGTTTTGGAGGAATCTGAGGCATTTAGATAGACACATGAACACGTAGGGAATGGGGTGATGTAGACTATGTGCAGGCTCGTGGGTTAGATTAGAGTGGCACAGACATTATGGGTTGAAGAGCCTGCTCCTCTCCTGTACTGCTCTATGTTCAGAGGTTATTCATCACAGACTTACTGATGCTGTACATGGACTTTATTCAATTACAAGGATGATTACCTAACAAGGATTTTATTTCCCGGAATGTAAATGGGTGAATTGATTGTAGATTTTATGATAATAAAGAGCACGAGTAGTTTGCAACGATTCCTCTGGTTGGGAAATTGAGGATTAGGAGACCTGTTTAAAACTACGACCAAGATTTTCAGGCATGAAGCTAGGAATAGAAATTTCCACAGTATAGAGGTTTGGAACTCCCCTCTGCAAAGACAGTTGATACTGATCATTTGGACATTTTAAACTAGCGTATTTTTGTTAAACCGAAGTACTACAAGGAAAAGAAGGGTGGATAGAGTTTGCAAAAATTTGCCACAGTCACATCAAGTAGCCAAATCAGCTTGATGTGTTAAATGGAAACTACTGTACAACATTCTATTATTCTATCATTGATTCAGAATGTCCCATCACTACACCATCAGGATGAAAACAACTTGAGCAAAGTTTCATGGTTCAAGCCAATGCACCACAAAATGCCGTGCATCTGTCTATGCATGTGAATGATCTGCCTTTGGTCCCTGTTGCAACATTAGTTACTGACTGTCTCTGGAACAACAACTCTAAACATAAGCTAAATAACATCAGGTAAGTTATTACCAGGCTCACAACTACTCCTGATCCAACAATTTCTGACCTCACTTCTAACTTGACTTCAATTCCCCCCCAACAGGAATCAGAGTTGACTGACCCAAATAGCTTCCTGTAGAATCCTCTGTCTACCCATGTAGTTGGTTCCTGATTTACAACGGGGTCTAAGTCCCAAGGTCCAGACTACCCCACCATTCCCTGTTTGGCTATGAGCTGTTAGCAGTGCCATTGTAAGACTCAAAATCCAAACTTAAGTTTCCCCGCTACAACCGTCAGGCAATATAAATTGCAGTAAAATGATTAACATAGAAGGAAGCATGAATTTATCTTTGTTCTTTGTGAGATTCCATGGTGAGGGAGGTGAGAAAAATGAGTTTGTGGTAAAAGAATTTCCTCAAGTAAAAATGAAATTGATAATCTAGTCACGCACATTAATGAGCAGGTACTTACCCACGCTTGCTGATTGCACAAACCAGATTAGTACCTTGTCAAAATGTTCATTCTTCTCGAACAAAGAAAACAGCTTTTTTTCCCCCTCTTCATTGTAATGGATGTCTGCCAATTGTTTATAGACAGCACATTCAAATAGAACATTTAATAGGTTTGACTGTAATGAGCAAGAACACCCATTAAAAGTGAAAGCAGTTATATTTAACCAAGGAATACTGATGTTAATTACATTCTACTACATTTAATGGCTGCCTTCTTTGGCACATCTGATATCACAGCACCCCGGACAACCAGAGGCACCGGTGGCCAGATAATTAACTCATACAGAGCACAGACTTCTGAGTGACTTGGATCTTTACAGCTCTATACAGGAACCAGCTTGATTTTCCTTCCATCCAACAACATCACAAAGGGGGAATATTTACTGAATATAACTTTTAAACTTTACTTTAGACTTTATAGATACAGCATGGAAACAGGCCCTTTGGCTCACTAAGTCCACGCCGACGAGCGATCACACCATACACAGGCACTATCCTACACATTAGGGACAATTTACAATTTTTACAGAAGCCAATTAACCTAGAAACCTGTATGTCTTTGGAGTGTGGGAGGAAACCGGAGCATCCGAAGCAAACCCATGCAGGGGAACGTACAAACTCCATAAAGATAGCACCTGTAGTCGGGATCGAACCTGGGTCTCTGGTGCTGTAAGGAAATAACTCTGTTGCCACCACTCTGTTGGCTCCACCAAAGGTCAAACACAAGGGAGATATACAGCACCCACAGGGACACAAGTTTATTAAATAATTGGTAACGGGTGACATACTGACTTTAAATAGTGCCAGTACTGTAGTATGAGAAATCGATACTGAATCAGTTCCATTATAATTATCCATGACACAGGATGTATTTGGGAATCTCGTTCTGTATTTGTGGAGCGCTGAACATTGATGACAGTTCATTAAAGAGCAAGGTTGTTGAACGTGGCACTTGAAGCTTTAATTTATGAAGATCTGCACTTGTTATCACTGTATAAAAGACTAAAGGTGACAATATTCTTTTGAATAATGAGAGACAATGCAGTGGAAATAAAATGCTTCACTTGAAAGCAAGCTCAGAATGAGGGAACCAGACCAAAACGATCAAACTTTAAGTAAGAGCAGGGAATAAAATAGTACCAGGTATGAGTGAAATCCATTATAATTATATACGTTGCTCCTTCTCAATAGAGCTATATTATTTTGGTTTTTGGTCATTTTTTACAAATATAAAATAGTAATCCAAAATCGGAGAAATTTGTTCTTCAAGAAGAGCCATATTCCATGGATTAATATTAACATATGATTGAAGTGTTGCTTAATCATTATAGATGGTCATATCCTTACATACTAAACCACACATATATGCTTAAAATGAATTATACCTGGCATTAAATTTTACTTCGGAGTCACGTGAGTGACTACGTAAAGAAGAGCCCGTCCAGCCGCACATGCGTCATATCGTCAGTCGCACAGCGCAGCGACCGTGTGTTTGGAGTGAGCAGAGCTACTACAAACCGGTAAGCAAAAAGCCTGAAGGTAAGTGTTTACTTATGTTTTTCAGGTCGCTTTCTTCAGAGAACTTGTAGTTGGAACAACACAAGTCAGAATGGAGAAAGTATGTTAGAGGCGTACCGCAGGTAAACTCGAGAAAGACCGCAGGTCTGCGAGTAGCGGGCGCCCTTTTGAGGAGTCGGTGGCAGCAAGGCCATCGACTTTTTTAATACGGTTTAAAAATATACCGTTGTAGCGCCATTAGGGCGCAAGAGACAAAACGCCGGGTGGCCAGTAGACTTTGAGGAGTCAGACCGGAGGATCCCTGACTCAGGCAGACATTTTGTCTATTCGGGTCCACGTTGGGGGAGCCAGCGCAGGGAATGCCTGGGGAAGGTCTGGCTTAGCGTTGGCCAACAGGAGAGCCAGCACAGGGAGTGCCTGGGGAAGGTCCGGGCTTAGCGTTGGCCTATAGGAGAGCCAGCGCATAGAGTGCTTTGGAAGGTCCGGCTCAGCATTGGCCTAAGGGAGAGCCAGCGCAGGGAGTACTTGGAAAGGTCCGGCTCAGCGCTTGCCTACAGGAGAGCCAGCGTGAGCAATGCCTGGATAAGGGCATTTTTATGCGTTGGTCTACAGGAGAGCCAGCGCCAACTATGTCTGGAGAAAGACAGTTTAAGCGTTGGCCTACAGGTGAGCCAGCGCCAGCAGCAACTGAAAGAGGGCTGCCTATGCATGGGCCTACAGGAGAGCCCGCGCGGCGAGCACCTGGGATAGGGTTTACTATGCGTAGGCCTATGGGAGAGCCAGCGCTAGAAACACCTGAAGCAGGATGCCAATTCGCCCCCTCCATGAGAAGGATTATTTTACGCAAAGATTCAGAGACAAATCATATGAGGACCAGAACAGAGCCTAAAGGACCAGGTTTGGCACAATATATAAAATTTGTGGTTCCAAAACTATCAGGGGAACCATTGGGAGATAAATTAGCAATGTCAATAAATTACTTGCTCTCCCAGCAGCTCCAGGTTCTGACCATGCATGAGCTGTCAAAAAATATGAAACCCGCAGTATTGAGCACTGCAAGCAGTCTCAGCGGTGAAAAGAAAAAAAAAGGTTTGGATGGAGAGCACGTATCTGTATCACAACAAGGTTGACTTAGCACTCATGTGTAGTGCGCACTTTGAAATAAACTGTATTTATAAAAGTGCTATAAGACCTAACATATACCCTAAGTTTGCGGGGCTCTGTAAACCATCTAATATTTAATTGCCTAAAATCTGTTTTGGCAAGAATCTAGCCAAAAAAGGGTAAAAGACCTCGATGAAGCCGTCGGTGATTGGCAGATCAAATCGAAGGCAGTTTTCCCTACCAATGTGTGGTGACTGGGGACAGTGAAGGATCAAATCGGTCTTTCCCATATTTGTGTTATTGGCGCACTCCTCCTGAGGTATGTGGAGGTTACAATATTCCCACTAAGATCAGGGGATAACAATTGCCATAGGCAAACCCTGAGGTAGGGGGTCTGGTTCTGTAAGAGACATATTAATGTTTTACATTTACAAGTTGGGGAAGATTACAATTCTTCCTAAAAGAATGGCAATCTGATGTATTTATACTATACAGTATTGTGGGGTTTAGAATTGAATTCTACCCATATTTGGATTCTCCTACTCAGCATATTTCAAATCGGACACATATTTCTCAAAATAAGAGAAAATGCAGATTCAGGCAGAACATGAAATATTGTGTAAATGAGATAATTAAGAAGTCAGTTCACCATCAACACCAATTTATGCCAAGTGTTTTATTAGAGCAAATAAGGATGGTGGGTGTAGAATTATTCTAGATCTGACAAGCCTTAACCCATTTTTGTACAGTATAAAAAAATAAATTAAAAAAACAGTTTTGGAGCCATTTGCCAATTTCAAGAAAATGCTATATGGCTAGCATAGATCTTAAGATGCATATTACTGTGTGGCTGTATATGGTAATAATCATAGATATTTAAAATTTAGCTGGATGAGTCAATTATGGCAATTTAAAGCATTGTATTAAGGTTTAGCCTCAGCTCTGAGACTATTTGCCAGGTTGTTGGAACCAATCTTAGCACTACTAAGAGCTCAGGGCCATTTGGTAATGGCCTATTTTGATATATTCTGATTGTAGGAAACACTTCATTATCCATCCAGATAAATCCAAACTATTACCAAGCACAGTAATTGATTACTTGGGTTTCATTATTAAATGAGAACACATGGTAGTGATTCTGCCCAAGGATAAAGGCTGCATTTAATTGGAAGTTGTATTAAGCTCATTACAGAGCACCAACCCACAATTAGGCAGGTAGCAAGCCTGCTTTGCAAACTATTTGCTTATTTTCAGCTGTACAATTTAGATCGCTGCATTATCAGCATTTACAGCAAGCATAGGTACAGGCATTGAGAATACATTCAGGGCATTTTGCCAGTCCCATGTAATTGCCAGTTGCAGTTATTACTGGAATACTATGGTGGATCATGAGTGTCTCAAATGCTTCCAGAGAGATCCTGGTTGAAACACCTTCCATTATTCTACAGACTAATTTTAGTGCTCTAGGTTGGGGTGATATTTATAAGTATTTCCAGCTGTGGGTAGATGGAATGTGGAGAAAGTACCTTTGATCCAATAACAAGGGATCATTTAATGAGAGTTTTAGGAACATTTTATGGGCCTAAAGCTTATTGCTCTAATATGCAAAGTTTGCATGTTTATGTACAGATTGACAACACTACGGAATAGAAACGTATGTTAATCATTTGAGTGGTATTAAGTCAGAATCTTGTGATAGACTGGCTAACGTGATCTGGACCTGGTGTTTTTACCAGAAATATTTGGTTTCGGCAATCTACCTACCAGGTAGATTCAAAATAGTTGCAGACTCAAGGTCACGTAAATTCAATGACAATACAGAAGGGATGTTGGATCGTGACAAATTTAATAATATTGTTGCACGGTTGGGGATGCCATAGATTGACTTGTTTGCATCCAGACTTAACCACCAATTACCTAAATATGTGTCATGGGAACCTGATCCTGGGGCAGTAGCGGTGGATGTTTCTCGCTGCATTGGGGTAGAATGTATACATTTTCTCCATTTTGCCTCATTTAGTCAGTGTATACAGAAGATCAAACAGGACTCCGCTTCGGGAGTATTGGTGGTACCAGATTGGACCTACACTATCATGGTACCCTCTGGTGTTAAAAATGATCACAAAGCCTCTTATGATTTTCCCAAACAGAATTAACCTGTTTGTGCACCCTATAACTGATGATAGTAAGATTAAACGAGAACTTACCTAAGTTTGAAGTTTGATCTTTATTTTATGAGGAGTTACGTAGGTGATTATGTGAAGAACCCCGCCAGTGCGCCTGCGCGTCAATCTTCAAAGCAGCGGTGTGAAATCACAAAAAAACAACAACCGAAGTAATATAGTCTCATAATAAAACGAGTAATACAAGAACTTCCATCTGACCTTTATGATAGAGGGTAGGGTCGTGGTGGGAACGTAATCACCTACGTAACTCCTCATAAAATAAAGATCAAACTTCAAACTTAGGTAAGTTCTCGTTTAATCTCACTATTTTACTTCGGAGTCACGTGAGTGACTACGTGAAGATTTTAAAGCTTTGTGATTTCATGCCGTGGATCAATCCCGGCTTCTCACTGCATAGATTGACTCGGAACGAGAATAATCAATCATGCGTTCATAATAACATTTGTACCACAAATGCAGTAATTCATTTCAATAATGAAATGAATCAGATCCCCTTTAAACCAGAGGAATTTACACAGAACTTAAAATAGTTTCTGCAAACAACCCCGCATTAACAATAGGCCGATGGTAAAAATGTTGAAACATCAACTCATTGGACCACCCGGCGGCTGCGAGGATATGGTCGACGGGGACGCTTTTGCCCTGGCCGCCGACGTTTCTGCTGCCCTAGCCGAGTGAGACGTAAAAACATAAGTGTTAATACCAGCAGCTGTTAAGACTTCTTTTATCCATCTGGAAATAGTCTGTATTGAAACTCTCTTGTGTGGTTTCTTGTGTGTGATCAACAACCCAGTTTCCGTATTCTCAAATTCTTTGTGACCTCAATGTATTGTAATAAATATGTCTTAATACAGAGACATGGATCATTTGGATATGCTGCTAGCATAATTTTAAATCCTGTCACACCTGGCCTAATTTACTTTAGTAGGTCATAAATATAGAATGTAACCTTGTCTTCAGTTACTTCCATATTGTCTATTTGTAATTTTCCAAGTGTTTGCACTCGTTGTGCTGTCACTCATGCCATAAGCATGAATACTTTCATACTGAGCTTGACCAAAGGTAAAGACACACTTGATGACCATTCACGAAGTAGTTTCAGTACCACACTTACATCCCAGATTGTCACGTACCTAGGTTTTGGTGGTTTGGAATTAAAGATTCCTTTCATTAGTCTGGAAACAATTGGGTGTGACCCAATTGAGTTTATTTCTGAATCCAGAACCAAATATGAGGACAATGCACTTCTGGCTGAATTAATTGCACTACAACTCAGACCTTCATCATAATAAAGTTTTGACAGAAATTCTAAACATTTGAAATATCTGCAGTACTTTATTGCACATTCTTTTGTACACAGAACTCTTCCCATTTCTTAATATAAGAAAGGTACTGTTTTTGAGTGCTCTTCCTCCAGGCTGCCGTAAGCATGTCCACAGTATGCTCAGACAGTCCTCGTCCCAGAAAAGGCATTCTTAAAACCTGCAAATCAACAAATCCAAATGATCATATAATGGATGTTGTTCCCCTGTACAGGGTGCAGCAATAAATTACTCTTTTTTGGGACTTTCATCAACATTTGTGTTGTTAATTCTAATATCAACGGATACCATGGCTGTGTAGGCCAATCTGGTACTACCAATACCCTTGAAGCAGCATCTTGCCTGATTTTAAGCAAACATTGGCTTATGAGGCAGAAAGGTGGAAATATATATGAAAACATACCACCCCAATGTAGCGAGAAAGCATCAATCGCCACTGCTCCTGGATCTGGTTTCCATGAGACATATCTCGATAGCTGATGATTCAAGTCGATGTCGGTCATTCCAAATCTGATTACTATATCATTGAATACCTCTTGATTCAACATCCATTCTTTATTATCATGGAACTTTTCGTGACCTGGTGTCTGCTATCGTGTTCATTCTACCTGGTAGATAGATAGCTGAAATCCAAATGTTCTTTTCAATACACCAAGACCAAAGTTGATTTAACCATTTTGTCACATGACACCAACTTAATTCCACCCATATCATTAATATAGGCAACTACTGTTGTGTTTATTAATTTGAACTTGAACCTTCCTTTTAGTTGTGTTAGAACCATAAGCTTGGAGTCCATAGAAACCTCCTAAAAGCTCCAAATAGGTAATTCCCCATGTCTGCAGTAACACTAACTTTTCCTGATTCCATCTGCCTCCGCAGCTCCATGTTAAGTCAGTGCACCCCATCCTAGTGCACTGGCATCAGTTTGTAATATCAGGGAATGTTGTTCAATCAGCACTTTGCCTGAACTGCTTGAGACATGTAGAATCCACCACTGCAGCTTAGAAACAGCATTTGTTGTTACTTGCATGGTTCTATCAAAATGACCAGCATTTACTCTCAGTGCCTGTTCTTTGATTCTCTGCAGCCGTTGATAATGTAATGGTCCATACTGGACTGCTGGGAATCTACTAATTTTCCCAGTACTCGAGCCACCTGTCTGATTAGAGGTTTTTGCTCTTTTAACAGATTACTGCAATCTTTAATCAACTCCACCCCTTTTTTCACTAGGCAAAGTAATTTGCATTTGGGCTAAATCAATTGTGAACCCCAAATAATCAATCGAGGTACATGTTTTTAACCTTGATTTCTTTGGATGAATTTAGAAACCCCCAAACTTTCAAAAGTTTGATTTTATTACTGCAACCGATGCTTCTGTTGACTGTTTTGTCCTTCCTATAATCAGGACACCATCCAGGTATGCCATTAGTACATGCCCCTGGCTCTCAGCAACCCCAGAATTGATTTTAACAATTTTATGAATATTCTGGGAGGGAACGTTAACCCATTAGGCAGAGCTTTGTACTGCCCTAATTGGTTCATCCATGTAAATTTAAGATACTTCATATCTTGCAAGTGAACAGACACTGAACAAAAGGATTCAGACTTGTTAAGTCTATAATAATCCTACATCCTCCATCCTTTTTTGATCGAGGGAATATATTTGACCCAAATTGGTGAATTTGGTAGACTGATTCTTCAATAACACCTTTTATATATAGGGTTTTGAAGCGCAACTTGAACCTCCATTATCGCAAAGTGGAGAGTTCTGCTAGGAACATGCTGGACAGGCAAATCATAATTTGGATTGAATTCAATTCAAAATCCTTGTATATTATTCAGAATTACCACATCTGAAGTAATCTTCTTCCAATGTTTATAGAAGAGACGTAATCTGCCTCCAACTTTTGGACTTAATCCAGTTAGTATGTTCCCCTGAGAACCAGGTCCACCTACCTCTTGAGTCATTTGAGTATTCTGAGATCCCTGGATTCTCCCGGAAGCACCACCACTGGTCCTTACTCCCGCTGCAGGCCGCCAGCTACGTCCCTGCGTTGATGAGCGACTTGGTCCTGGTCTAGGATCCGTATGACATCTGAAAGGATACTTCCTCTTTACAGACTTTGCAACCAATGATGTTTTTATCAATCCTGTTTTCGCTTCATCTTCCAACTCTTTAATACGTCTCCCGAGATCCTCTCCAAAGAGTAAGTTGGGTAATTGTATATTACTTGGTTTGCAGAGTGCTGCGAATTTTGGATTCATAGTAGGCCGTATAGCACTTTCCTCAGATAATTGATCTCGAAGTGGGTGCTGCATAGCAACCCCAGTGCTTCCTGATGCAACTTCGTCATCTCTTGGCTGTTACCTGCTATTGTGGTAAAAGCAGTTATTCCAGAACCCAGCAGCTTTAATATTCTCTGCAACTGATTCCAGATAATTTGGTCCACTGATGCTGCTTTCAGCAACCCACAGTTACTTGGGGTCTCCTGCTTTCTTGCAGTCTCATCCATCTCCTGCTGTTCCAGCTGATGGTAAACCAAGTAATTTATTAAGTAGGCCAGTTCTTCTCCTAATGGCTCTCCTGACCCTGACGGGGCAGCGAATCCTACTGCCAGAGGTGTAACATCTGGCAGCTGCCGTTCATCGCCTTGTACAGCCTCACCGTCAGAGTCGGGTCTGAAATCTCATGTCCCATAGCACGCTCCTCATTCCTGAGGGTGTATTCCATCATCCCTGAGCCAGGTGCTGTTAAGCTGCTTCCTGCAGCTTGGATTACAGTACACTCCTTCCTGAGTGAACTTTGCTCCAACAGCCTATGGAAAAGGCTTTCTATTTGGGCAATATGCTCGAAAGCAGTATCTAGCCCTGTACCAGGAGCTGTTTGAGCTGCTTCCAGCAGCTTGGCTTTCAGTACACTCCTCCCTGAGTGAACTTTGCTCCAACAGCCTATGTAAAAGGCTTTCTATTTGGGCAATACGCTCGAAAGCAGTATCTAGCCCTGGAGCTACTTCCATTGCCTGGGACTCCCTCCGTGGGCCGTTGGGATTTAAACTTTGTCTTTTGCCCGACAGGCGCTGACTGTGTTTTCACCAGCCCCAGGTCCACAGTCGCTATGCTCACCGCTGGCGACTGTACCGGGGTTTAGAGGCGGTTGGTCTCTAACCGCAGACTCCCGACTTTCCCGACTTCTGTCGGCTGTGTCGCTCGCCTCTTCCCCATGTCCGTTTTTTCCATGGCGTCTGTGGAAAAAATCCCCATAGACCCACAGTAAACAGACCTGGAAAACATGAAAAAAGTTTCTACTTACCTTGTAGTTGAAAAACTACAAACCACTGTAGGAGCTCTGCTCCTCACGTCCGTTTGCGTCAAGGCGTCTGACGTAATGACGTGCAGGCGCACTGGCAGGGTTCTTCACGTAGTCACTCACGTGACTCCGAAGTAAAATTCACATCCTTTACATAATCGTATTGGTTTGTTGATTTGCAGATTCTAAGGAGTGCCATATCTCGGAAGAGGACTATCAGATCGTACTGTGGATGTTATTGCAGAAACCTGGAGGGATAGTACCCAGAAGCAGTACATTTCTTATATAAGGTAATGGGATATGTTTTGCTTAAGGCAGAATATTACATATCACACTGCAGACATCTCAGACGTGATAGAGTTTCTGTCAACTCTTTATTTTGATTGGCAGTTAAACTATAGTGCTATCAGTACTGCAAGGAGTGCCCTCTGCATATCTATGGAGGGAATCAGAACAAAATCTTGTGGGGTCACACCCTTTGATCTGTAGATTTATGAAGGGAATTTTCAATTCTAAGCCTCCTAGACACAGGTATACAGAAATCTGGAATGTAAGAGATGTGTTAATGCTCTTTTGTCAATGGACTCCTATTGCAGCGCTGTCCTTGGCCTAAATTACCATGAAGGTAGTCATGCTCAGGGCACTGGTTTCAGCACAGAGAGTGCAAACATTGCAGAAACTACGAATAGACATGATGGAAATAGCAACAGATACTATTACGTTCTATGTCTATGATTTGCTTAAACAGAGTAGACCTGGAATCACAGGATGTAAGTTGGCGTTTTCAGCATATCCTACGGATCCACGTCTATGTGTAGTATCACATTTACGATGTTACATTGAAGCCACCAGAACCTTAAGAGGTGCAGTATCAGCATTCTTTATCAGCCATAAATAACTGCATAAGAAAGTGTTGGTTCAGACTATTTCAATATGGCTGAAGCAGGTGTTGCTTGATGCAGGTATTGATACTGACAAATTTAAATCTCATTCCACCAGGGCACCATCAACATCGGCGGCCAAGGATTTGGATGTTCCTATAGAACATATCCTCGCGGCAGCAGGACAAAGTGAAAGGATGTTTCACAAGTATTACCATAAGGAGATTATAGTACCTGTGGTTATTTGGTGGTGCTGTTTTGGATTCAGTATTAAGTTTCCCCTTGTGATAAAGGGGTTACTATTGTGGTGATAAATTAACCATTAACTGGTTGCATCCATGTTGTGGTTATGCATTGTTGATTGCTTTACTTATTTAGAGTCAATCAATGCAGTGAGACGCCTGGATTTGAATCTATGGCGTGAAATCACAGAGCTTTGAAATCTTCACGTAGTCACTCACGTGACTCCGAAGTAAAATAGTAAGATTAAACGAGAACTTGCCAGTTTGAAGTTTGATCTTTATTTTATGAGGAGTTACAATGAGGGACTACGTGCCCTCCGCTCCCAACCCTCATAAAGATCGAGCTGGTAGGTCTAGTCTTTACGTATCTTACTATCGTTCTTCAGTAATTGTTGTCTGTGATTTCACACCGCTGCTTTGAAGATTGACGCGAATGCGGCTGGACGGGGTCTTCTTCACGTAGTCCCTCATCGTAACTCCTCATAAAATAAAGATCAAACTTCAAACTGGCAAGTTCTCATTTAATCTTACTATTCTTCTTTTCCAACAGCTTTTAAATAGTATATAGGTTTAAATATGTAGGAAGGACCAGAAACTATGAACCATTTGACTCTTCTGTTTGCTTCTGTCTGTTGGCTTGGTAGTCATAAAATGTGATATTGGCATGGGTGGCCAATTGCTGCATTCTCAGCTGGTACATTGTGTATGGCTGGGCAGGGGAGAAGAAGCTGCATTTCTTGATTAATAAAGTACCAAATTTAACAATATATTTTTATTTTAAACTTTCACATGCACGGCCATGAAATTCAATAATAAATAGAACAATTGTTTTCTTGATTTTTTGTCTATTTCAAGTAGCACAATAAAATGTTGTTCCCAAGGTGGTATTGCCTCTTCAAACATTGAAGTGTGGAGAGAAGAAGTGAAGATGTGTTTGTATTTATAACACCAGTTACAAAGATTAAGCATCATATAGGGCCTGTCCCACTTACGTGTCCTTGGCACACAAATTACGCGACCTCCTCGTCGCGTTGAGGCGCACGGGCATCGTGTGGCCGCGCGGGGCCAGTCCCACTGAGAAGCGCGGACGGGTACGGAGTTGTGCGCGGTGCTCCGAAATTTTGTAGCGAATGAAATCTTCGCGCGCCACCGGCCTGTCGTGTAACTGACGGCCAAAGTGGGACAGGCCCAAGACCCTGGCACGACACAACGTCTCACCTCCAACAGCAGCAGAAGCAGGCAAACGATCGCCGAGCTCGGCCTGGGGCTCATGGCCGTTGCGGTCCGGATCCGCCCCCACTTCTACTCCCAGAGTGGGGCCAAGAAAATTGAAGATAGACACAAAATGCAGGAGTAACTCAGTGGGACCGGCAGCATCTCTGGAGAGAAGCAATGGGTGACGTTTTGGGTCAAGACCCTTCTTTCAGACTGAAGAAGAGTCTCGACACGAAACATCATCCATTCCTTCTCTCCAGAGATGCTGCCAGTTCCGCTGAGTTACTCCTGCATTTTGTGTCCATCTTCAAATGACGTCACGCGCTCCAGATGGCTGTGCGGGCACATGAAATCATGAGCAACCTTCGCGGGACCATTGCGCCTCAACACGACCATGAGGTCGCGTAAATAGCGTGCCAAAGACATGTAAGTGGGACAGGGGCTTAATATTGTGTCAAATTGCATCATCTTACCAACTGCGTAGGGTCCCAACCCAAAACATCACCTATCCATGTTCTCCAAAGATGCTGCCTGAATTACTCCAGGACTTTGTGTCCTTTTTTGTAACCCAGCATTTGCAGTTATTTTGTTTCTAACTGTATTTCCATGCTCATCTTCATTAATGGTCCCTCCTGGAGCCAATAATCAGTCTGACTACTAAGAGGTTTGGCACAAGGCTGAGAGTTGGTACTACAATCAGTATCTTCTCTTGTAGTACCATCTTCCATTGCTGCACAAATGAAGTCTCATAATCTGCTTAGCACTGTGTGTACATTTCTCAAGACATAATTTACTTTCCATAGTGTGTAGGTTGGGATGTGTGTGGGTTACATATGATTGTTTTTTAATATTATCTGATTTGCATCATTACATGTTGTGAAGTTCCTTTGCTGATTACCTACCCTATCCAACTCAGCACATTGTCATTTTAGGAATGAACAATTAGTATCAAAACTGTCATCTTCAAAATGGCATTCAAATACAAACTACGGTGGTACATGCCCAACTCAATTCAGAAATCAAAAGCAAAGTACAAATTATTATTAAATTGTTAAAGCTATAAGGTTACAATTTTGATTCAAAACTTGAAGAGCAGGATGTTGACATCAGCTCAGTCCGATAGCTCTGATCATTTTGATACATTATGAAAAGGATAGCAGGGGTGTCTATTCCATTAGTGTCTATTCCATGTTCAGTGGACTTCTAAGGATCTAAGGTATAAAATAGGATTTTGGTGGGGATTGTTCTGTTTCAAGAGAACAGATATCAGATTTCAATTTTCATATATAAGAGCACAGCAAAAACAACAAATTAATAATTGTCACACTTATCCCATGTAGCTCAGCAGATCAGCCAATTCTTTGATGTTCAATAATCCAAAAGCATCAAAACTGAAAATCTTGGATATCTTGGAAATCTTTGAAGTAAAATCAGAAAATGCTGGAAATACTGAGCTGGCCAAGCTGTATCTGAGAGAGAAACATTGAAACATTGACAATTTGTTTTCAACATTTTCTGATTTGATTCAAGGTTGAGGGTTTCTCAACTAAAGCATCAATCAATTAATTGTTTTTAGAACAAATAAAGGAGTGTAATACTTTTATCTGGCACAGAAGAGTAACTTTTTTGATTATGTCTTATTATTAGTATTTTTAGTTTTTCCAAAGTGGTGAAGGGTTAAGTTTTACTTGTTATATCTGAGAGATGGAAACAGAAATGCATGACAAATAATGAAACATGATTTAATAAATTGTTAAACAAACCTAAGTGAATGAAAGGTTGTTGTGTATCTGTAAATTCTTCCTATACAGAAGTGGAATGATTTAAATCATTATTTTGGGATTAGGGCACAATAATTCATGCCTAAATGGAGAAGGCTGCCGAAGATCTCTTCCCTCATCCAATCCATTTCACTTGGAAAATGTTCTGTTTACTGAAACTATGTTGTCACTAATTTTACCACTTGCTGAAGTGTAAAATGTTGTCATATGTGAGATAGACTTAATAAGTAAAGGTGAATAAATACCACCATAGTATCAACCAGATTCTCCCACGCTTATCATTCGGTGCTTTTAGTGATTGCATTTTGTAGAATTAAAAGCTGCCAGGGGCTAAATTGGATACTTCTCAGTAACGTGCATAGGGATTATAACTACGGGTGCTCAGGCAACATTGCCTGTTTCTGCCCCGATGTAGCAGCCTTGCAATTGGACTAATTGGTCAGGATGATTGACCTGAAGATTAGGGTTTGAAACATACGATGCCGTTTGGTCTTTAAGTCGAACAAAACTACTTGATTGCTGTAAGAAGCTGTCTGATTCAATTTGTCTTTCAGAAAAATAAATCTACCATTCCCACCCCACCTAAAGCACAGCACTCCTGAAGGGAGATATGCTGTATTAACAAATAGCACTATATGGGAAATGCAGGTTCCAAGATTGTCTGAGAATTTAATCATTCACAGGATATGAACTGGGACATCAGTACAATTCACATTATGAGATTATGCTCCTCTGGTGTACCTTCACTGGGGAGATGAAGTATTTCACTATGTAAGTTTCATCTGGTACAATTCTGTGTGCAGAATTCAAGCCTGCAGAAATCCTGGAAGAGATGGAAGAGAGCATTCCAGGTGTGTGTGTGTGCTCGTGTGTGCATGCGTGTGTGTGTGTGAATGTGAGTGTGTGTGTATGAATATGTGTGTGTGTGTGTGTGTGAGTATGTGTGTGTGACTGTGAAGGTGAGTGTGCATGTTTTCCATCATTTCCTCCAGTCAGTGAGCTCCACAGTTTATAATTACAGTGAAGGTAGTATCTGAAATTACAATGGAGTTATAAGTATTGTAAATAAAACCTAAACATTCTTAAAACCATCACTTGTGTATGTATCTTAAAACCTTAAACAATAATCTTAAAAGATAATAAATCAGAACAATCCAAATAGCTTGTAAAGAACATCGGCAACATGAGTGCTGTGGAGATTTTGAGCGGGACATCACAATAATTAAAAAATGGAATAGAAGGAGATTTAGAGTGGTGAAATACCAGCACTGCAAGAAAACCAGGCTGCAATTTGAAAACATACAGGTCACAAATATATGATGTCGACAGTCTGAGTGCTGTGATAAAATGGACTTAAACTGGAGACATGTGATGATTACTAATTTTAAACAAGACAAACAGAAAGCAGGAATTTATGGGATTAAAGAAAAAAAGGGGCAGAAAAACAATACCTCATTGCCAATAAAATAATTCAGACAGACAAAGTTGTGATGAAAAGAAACATCAAACCCGACAAGTTGTAAAAACAGATTTCTATGGGCATGCAATCTTAACACAGGATTTTGTGGCAATGTTGCTTAGTACCTTGATAGTCATTTATCCATGTGTACAGATTTTGCACTGTAGGGTTTACTCCAAAACTGACTTTCTGAATCCAGTCTTAAATAAAAACAGCATGGAATCAAAAAGACGTTTCCATAGCAGCGTGTAAAGATGTCAATAATATCCTTTTCAAATTGCATCATAATCTCTTTCTATGACAATCTGGAGAAAGTCACACACAATTCCCAATGGAAGATATGACAAGGGATCATAACATATCTCTCACCTTCTGAATAGGGAGTAATATAGCTACCAGGAAAACAATTCAATTCAATTCAATTGAGGGTGTAGAATAACAATCCTTCCACAAATATAGTGGGAGGCCTTCAAACCATGAAAAATATTGCAAATGTGATTTAAGGAAGCACTCAAAATATTCTATTACTATTAACATATTGCATCCCACCCAACTCTTGCACATTTTATTCTAAGGTTCTGTTTAGTTATATACTTCAAAAAATGGGGTGATATTTAACAGTTAGTGAACTTTAGGAGTTATGACTCAGGGAAATTTGATCTGATTTTCTCTGCCTGTTGTGAGAGTCTCATTTAAGTGTATTAGAGTAATAGTTGTGCTTTAAGGCAGATGCATGAATCCTGTCTGATGACAACTGCTTGGTGGATTAATAGATCTTAACTGTTATTATCATGCTTGTTTTTATTTAGTTTTGAAAAAAGAGTCACTGAGATTTCCAAAATAAAAACAGAAAATAATGGAAATGGACTGTAGGTCAAGCAGCATCTGTGGAATGAATTAGCATTGAGGTGAAAGACCCTTCATCAAAACGTTCTATTTTAATATTAAAATACCAGGATCTGCATATGTTTGGTTATACTTCAAAACATTTCACAAGAACTGCCCTCCAAATTGATTTGGAATTTTAGCCAATCTCCTTGTGCAAAAGTCTACCTCTTTCCAAAGGTGCTGCCTGACCTGTTGCATTTGTTCAACAAACAAGGTACATGCTCTTGGCAACAGCCATGACTGATGCAAACTAAAAGGTCAGATGCAAAGTTCACAGATCTGGAAACCAAAGATCCACGTACATCAGAGGGCAGGACCCCGTGAAACACTGCCAGTCCCATGGTTCTATAAGTCATAAAGTCATGATTCAGAAGGAGTAGCATGAACACGTTGTAATGGGTGAAATGGTCTCCTTTAATACCATATACCTTATGATAAACATTGGGAACAATTGGCAGATTTATAGTAAATTTATAGTTATCCCTAAGGCACTTCATTGCGTCTACATCAGCTCTTTCAGGAGAAGTATTCTTTATTCCACTCCTTTGCTTTTCCCACATGGCCCTGTTTTGTTTTGCTTTTCAAGTATTTCACAAATTCTATTTTAACTGCAATTGCTGAATATGTTGCATTCAACTCCAAGCAATTGATGTGGAGTAAGCTGAAGAATATCCAGCTCTCCTATTACCCTTTTCAACCAAAATGTTTCTATTTTACATCTGACCTTAATTCATTCAGCATTCACTACGAAGGAATTTTACAGTGGTGAACACGTTGCATGCCGTAAAACCCCCCAATTCTCGTATGTACAATGAGTACCTGCTATAGGCCATTCTAAATGACAGAAATGTCATTGTTGGACTTGAAAGTAAGTGTTAGCAATCTGCTTGTCAACTTTTCCCACAGGAAATGCATTAAATATGGAAACATTTTAAATTGAATACAGGGAACAAATTTACAGGCATGGTGAATTGATTACTACTTTAGTGGTTTACTGATATCTAAAAGCTCAAGTTTGAACCTGTTGATATAATACTTTAATTGTTAAATTGTTATAAAAATTTGACCTCCCAAGTGATCTTCTTAACTCATGCAGGTAGACATTTTATTAGCAATGAAGTTTTAGTAACGTTCAAAGCATTTGTATCAAATTTCTCTTTTTATCTCTCTCTTCAACCATTGTTAATGCATTTATATTAAATGCAATTTTTAAGATATTGAAAATTTTAAAAACTGCAGATACTGGAAATATAAAACAAAAACTGAAAATGCTGTAAATACTGAGCAGGTCAAACCGTATCCATGGAAAGAGAAACAGAGTCAATGTTTCTGGTCAAAAACCCTTCGGCAGTCCCTTTATCTGTTTTAAAATGATTTATATTTAGATTGTCATCCCTCAGGCACTTTATTGAGACTAATTGTACTATTATACTTTTATAAATTGGCCTGTTGTAGAGGACATTGGATGGCTGAATTTAGTCTTTCAGTCATGATTTCTGACAGCATCTTATGCAACAAAGCTGGGAGATGAGATGTCAGAAAAAACCTTTGGACCTTCACAGCGGCTTGGAATACCTTATTTACTGTTAGCCAAATAATCAAATAATGTTAATCAAATAATGTCACCATTGATGAGTTAATTGACCCAGATAAGAGAAATGGCTGTGTTCACTAATGATTGCTGTAAAGGAGTCTGATATTTTTTCATAACAACATGGTTGGGAGAGGCCAATTGAAAAAAATAAATGACAGCAACAGTATTCAAACCTCCCTTTTGTTTTACTATAAATCAGCCAATTGTTCCCAATACTTTTGTATTCGCAGAGGTGTTACTGCTAAATTATGTTAGACATCAAGTTTGGCTCAGTGGAACTCTGAAAGATGAATTCTTTAAATATTTGCAGTGGGTACAAACCAGCATTGTTTTGCATCTTAATGCTACACTAACAATTATAATTATAAATAGTTACCATTTCATTTTATTTTATTAACTAGAATAGACAATAGGTGCAGGAGTAGGTTATTCGGCCCTTCGAGCCAGCGCCGCCATTCAATGTGATTCATGTGATCAGAATCTTGGAGATCTGAAGGAAGGAATGGGGAATGAACCAATTCTTGATCAACTTCTTAAAGCCGCTTATGAAATGAAACAATTAATTTACTACTCCACTGAAGAACTAAGACCTTATGCCCTCATTGTACAAATTGGACAAAAGAAAACCTAACATCTTTTTTTCCAAAAAGATCAGTAGATTGATTTTTCTGAGACATTTTAAAATCGGCAGAAGTTGGTAGTAGTTCTTCCTAACTATGAGTCACTCATCAGCATAATGATCCAAGTTATGACTCTTTAATGAGTTTGGGAATCAGCTTGCACCTTATGAAAACAAGAGTACTATTAAATGTTTATACCACACTAATTAGCAGTCACAGGAAATGCTTTGCAAAATATTCTATAATTATGCAAAAGCCACAGTGGTATAACTGCAAAAATGAAATAAAGTTTCCTATTGTTTAATGTATAAGCATCAAATATATTAGAGAGGCTGTATCATCCTGATGAATCTGATGACTTTGATAGCAGGAATGTATGCCCTTCAACTCTTAAAAGAATGGTGGCCGTTTTATTTGTTCATTGCCCTGTCAGAGATCTGTAGAGAGAAAAAGAATTGCAGCCCATTAGGGTGCCACATGAGGTCATGCATCTTTGCTGGAGTCAGTGGTAAAAGAGACTGGGGTGCTGCAACTAGTTTCTGAACTTTGCCCAAAGACTTCAGATAAACCCGAATCAGGTCCTCATTGTGATGAGCACCCAGAGATCTCTGCTCAGAGATACATCAGGTGAGAGCTAAATCCTGTCTCCACTCTGGGACAGCTCATGCAGTTAAGCATCTTGTCAATATTTGATCTTCAACCTCACATATGAAGACCACTTGCTTGAACATTATCCTATGAAGAGTTATCATCTTCAGCAGAATGGAATTTCCCTCTTACTTCTTCTGTGCTCCAGGGATTAATTTCTGCCCCTCTTGAATGCATTGTAATTGACCTACTCATAGCAATTCATAAGCAGCTAGATTAGTAACCATTTAAAATTATTGCCATAAAACAAGAGGAAAGATAAGAACGTCACCGGGGGGAGCCATCAACACTGCATTATCACGCCGGCATTTACAATCTTTTGCACCTGAATACTATCCCTCCCTCCCACTTGTTTCCAAATGGATTCGAGCTAATTAACAGGTCTGTTCAATGTAAAGCACCTCAACTTCAGAATCAACACAGTGTGCAGATCTAATTTGTGTTTGCACTCTGTTCAGCACTCCAAATAATTGTTGACACATTCGCTGAACCAAATTAGAGGATGGGCCTCAATGTGCACCAGGCAGCATTCTTCTGTCAACTAACCCCTGCTGCACACCACTGCCACCCATCAATGAAGGCTCGCACTGAGACCCTGGAAACACAGACGACTTCCAACTTCTCAGAACCTACCTCACAGCAATGGCAGGCATTATTCTAGAAATTCAGCATTACCAAATCCTTCAACTAACCGAGGTAAAGAGTGTTTGAAGATCATGCTTGGCACAAAACTCATAGACATACATTTTGTTTTTCTATGTTCAGTAAGTGGGATTTGCAAAGAGTGAACCAAAATGCAAATTAATATCATAGGTTGCATAAATTTGTTTTTTCAATCAAAAAAATGTTCTCTTCCACCAATAAAATTATTTGCTTTAAACTACATTATTTTGTCTGTCAAAGAGCATCTTGTGTTGTTTACTATTAGCTTTCACTTAGCTGTGCTTCACAATCATAAGAAATAAAAGTAATATTATTAACATTGCAATCTGGCAGAAATTAATGTGCTTAAAATTTTATTTCCTTGAGAAACAAAAAGCAAGTTTCACAATGGGTGTTGTTTTAAGAAGAAACTGATATCCTACTTTCAGCTTTTTATGTAGCTATAAGAAATGATCCTCGTAGCATGGTCGACAAGAGGTCCTAGGAGGTCTTTGTAACTCTCTTTCATGCTCGAGAGTAGTCCCCGCGTACTCGAGGCCTCAGCTAGGTCGTGGCATATTTTTCAACATGCTGAAAAATGCCCGCGAGTAGGTTTAGTCGAAGTAGGTCGTAGTAGGTCGGCATGTTATTCGTAGGTAATCAAGGGTAGTCGAAGGTAGTCGTAGATAGTCTTCAAAATAGTCGAAGGAGATCGAAGGAGGTTGTTTTCACTCTCCACTATTCGGTGTCCAATTTTCCAGAAGCTAGTCGAAGCTCATCGAAGTTAGCCTTCAACATAGTCGAAGGAGGTCGAAGGAGGTCTTCTACATAGTCGAAGGAGGTCTTCAACATGATACTTTTTCAAACTCTCCTAAACTCTTCTAAACTCGCCAATTAGGTCGCCGCAGTGGGACAGCCCCTTAACAAGCAACCTTTGCAACAGAAGAGTATATTGAATAGTTTTCAACATCAAGGTCACTGGTTACCTTTCCCTACTTTCCAGCAAAACTGAGGAAAAATAGAGGGATTGCCTAACGATTTCTGGTCGAGTTCAATACCATCCAGTTTTAATTCCATTGCATGATTTAACCTCCTCATTTTACTTTATATTGGCATTATTGCTGCAAGAAATGCTTAGATCTTAATAAAAGTAACGCTGCATAATGTTCTGTAACTGATCATTTAAATCAGGAGTATAACTAAGTCTCAGTTCAAAAAAATTGAGAATGGTTGGAATAAAGTAGGGCAGATATTTGCCTGTCATGTCAAGTGCTGAGCACACAAGATAATGGCATACGCATTTTATACTGAACATATGAAATTTGCTCCTACCTGTATTTGTTTCAATGGAATAAACATTTGGAATAGCCATTGATCCCAAATAAATCAAAACTATTTAAAGTCTAGAAATAAGATTTTTCAGAGAGCTATGATGAAAGGAATTCAGTTGGATAGGGGACTGTTAATGTATTCCAGAGATGCTGTCTGACCCATTGGGTTACTCCAGCATTGTGTGCCTCTTTTTGTAAACCAGCAACTGCAGTTCCTTGTGTTTATCTGCTAATGTATGCTGTTGCTTTTCCAATTATTAGCTTATATGAAACAGAAATTAATCATGGATCTGTTGGGCTGATTGCGCTTAAATTATGAAAGTACATCAATATGCAAATCATTTCAGAAAACAGCATCACGATTAAAATTATGATACAGAACAGTGTTTCCAGAAGGAAACTAGCTTTCAGGTTATCTGGTGTTAGTAAACTATTGGTAGTATTGTTTTGCAGATGCTTTGGAGGACATGATATGGTCATCTATTTCACAAGCAAATTGAACAAACAAAGTTAAGAGAGCCAAGAACTGACAACGAAAATAGGTTGGAACGTGGTAGGAGTGGACCAGGGGTAGCATTTTACAGTATTTCTCAGAATTGCGCTATTTTTCCCTGAAGCCCCAAATGCAACACAGCCCAATTACTGAGCCTGGGCAAAACTTTCATGATGTACTTACTGTGTACTAGTTGGAATAAACCTAGGACAGAAAGGTTGGATTCTAGATCCTGAGCATGATTTGGCTATTTGTTACTATTCAAACATAGCTGTTTTGTTGCAAGACACACCATTGGGCCATTTTAACTAAAGGCATTGCTGAGCTGATTATCAAGAAAAATATTTGTAGATTGCTGCAGTTTTGTTCTCACAATGGGTCATTTGTCATTTTTATGTTGCTTCAAATAACAACAGCAGAAAAAGTGAAACTTTTGTCTTCTGGGAGCTCATTAGCAGCAATATGCAGAAAGTAGTAAAAGTACACCAGCTACCTTCACTTAACCCCTGTGGAAGTTTACTGTGAATAAGACTCAATTTACATCACAAACCCATCAACTTAATTAAAAATGTAACACTACTTTAAAAATTCATCAGCAATGTTTTCATTGTACTATGTAAATAAGATCCTCCACTGTATCTCAGTTCAAGTGACAATAATAATCCCAATACCATTGCTACAGAGTCTGTGGAAATGGCACTTAGAAAGGGGTCTCAGGAAGATGTTGGCTGTTATATTTCTGTGAAGTGCAGGTCTCTGTGGTATTTACCAACTTCAACTGCGCCGGTCACAAAGCAGTGTACGAAACAACTGTTTTACTTTATGCTGGTTAACAATTGATTCCTTGCGAAATATGCAGTAACAAATGACATCATAATTAATTGTTCATTATAATCCATGTTATGTGTCAAAATGTTGTTGATGTGATAATTGGTTTTCAAGCTTACAGGAAAACACTTGATTTGCAGTCTCTTATTCAATACTTCCATTTCTCTTGCATTTATTTTTATTCACTTAAAGCTTGGTATTATTTTATTTGGCTCCAGTTGTTGTTTCAATAACTAACGTTGCTCTCAGTTTTCCTTTTCCTGTGAAATCGGTACTCCTTTGTGGAGACCAATCGGTTACAACATGTTGTCCAGAAACAAGCCAAACCGCTTCCTTGGCCTCGCTGCAAGTCACGATTGAGGAATCAGTCCAGTGGAGAATGGCAAAAACGTTCCCCTTCTTGCAACAAATGTTTTCCCTACATTAGTTCAGATTTGAATAATACAATATTATCTAAATGGTATAAATTTAATTTGGAATTGGATGTATCATTTGGAGCAGTTATGAAACAGAAGTCCCTTGCCTGATCTCGGGGTGACCCAGTGGCACAGCGGTAGAGTTGCTGCCTTACAACGCCAGAGACCCAGGTTCAATCCTGATTATGGATGCTTTCTGTGTGGAGTTTGCACGTTCTCCTGGTGATCTCGTGGGTTTCCTCTGGGTGTTCTGGTTTCCTCCCACATTCCAAAGAAGTGCAGGTTTATAGGGTAATTGGCTTCTGTAAATCATCCCTAGTGCAAAGGATAGATCTAGTATACGGCTGATCATTGGTCAGCGCTGACCAATGGGCCGCAGGGCCTGTTTCCACACCGTATCTTTAAAATAAACAAAACACATTTTTTTAACATTGGATCAGCTATTTTACATCATACTAGTGGTACATTACGCTTTCCGCATTTTTGATATTATAAGTTTGATGAAAATAATCCAGAGTAAATTCAATGTTTGTTTAAACCAGGTGTATAATTTTGACATTGCAAGGCTCTATATGAGTTTGAAAGTTTGGATAAATCCATGAACAAATTGGCAGCCCTTTTGGATTCTTGACTTTGTAAGAAAATACCAGCAAATCAATAATCTTTTTATTCATGATTTGAGTTGCTCAAACCATTACAATTCAGCAAATGAAAACAATTGTAATGTAAAACATGAAACTCAATTTTCATTATTACATGGGACTTAGTAGAATCCAGAATGAAATTCAGATTGGAAAAGCCAGGGAAAGAATTTGATATCTTAGCCGATCCAAAAGAACAATATTCTCAATATCAATAAATTCAGATGGAGAGTCGTGGGCAATATCAGATTCTAAATGGACAAAGCTGATAAGGGCATATGCTGGAATTGTTATGATATGACCTGGAACACCTCGGGTACTCATGTGGAAAACTCATATTAGATATGTCAGATAAAATTTCATCTCAGTGGCAAATGATTCATAACATTTCAAAATCTTTAGATGGAACTGAAAAATGTATTTCTGTCAAAATTAGCGCAGTAGAACAATCAGCACGTGGACCCATAGCTTCATACAGCAAGGAAGCAGATTCTTTGGTACACAAAAATGCTGGAGAAACTCAGCGGGTGCAGCAGCATCTGTGGAGCGAAGGAAATAGGCAACGTTTCGGGCCGAAACCCTTCTTCAGACTGATAGGGGGTGGGGAGGAAAAAGGAAAAAGGCAGAGGAGGAGCCCGAGGGCTGGGGGAGGGGAGGAGACAACCAGAGGGCTGATGAAGGGGAGGGGACAGCAAGGGCTAGCAGAATTGGGAGAATTCAATGTTCAAGCCCCCAGGATGCAGACTGCCCAAGCGGAATATGAGGTGCATTTCCTCCAATTTACGGTGTTGCTCGCTGTGGCCATGGAGGAGACCGAGGACAGAGAGGTCAGATACGGAATGGGAGGGGGAGTTGAAGTGCTGAGCCACCGGGAGGTCAGGTTGGCCATTGCGGACCGACCGGAGGTGTTCGGCGAAACGATCACCAAGCCTCCGCTTGGTCTCACCGAAGATTCTTTGGCCCACTCCATCCATGCAGGCATTAACATACACAGCTGTATTAATCCCATTTTCCAGCATTCGCTAGTGGCCTACTATGACATAAATGTTAGCACTCGTCTAAATACTACTTTAAATATCTTTCAATTTTTTCTCCCTTCATACAAAAGATACAAAGGACATTTATTATCACATACACCAATTGGTGTAGTGAAATTTGACTTGCCATTGCAGCACACAGATAAAGATAAGTCTCAACATTAAAGAATTTAACAATAAACATAAAAACATCCCCCCACAATGGTTCCCACTGTGAGGGAAGGCACAAAGTCCAGTCCCCATCCCCTTGTCCACCCATTGTCAGGCCTATTAAGGCCTCCGCAGTCGCCGCTACGGCGGCCCGATGTTTCAGGCCCTCTCGCCGGGTGATGGTGCTCCGGCGTCGGGAGAACCCTCTCAGCGGCTTGGGACACCTGGAACGGCCGCTTCCTTACTGGAGACCGCGGCTTCCGAAGCCAACAGGCTGCGCTGGCCGGTCCGCTCCGCGATAGCGCTCCAGCGCCATGCCGCCGCCGAAGCCGTGGTTCTGGCCGGTCCTTTCAGGAAACGCCGCTCCAGACCAGTTGGTAGGCCGCGAGGACGGGTCGAAGATGCTGCCTGGAGAAAAGCCGCCTCTCCGACCGGGTAGGGACATTTGGGCGACACAGTGGCACCGCTGGTAAGAGCTGCTGCCTCACAAGCAAGATCCGAGTTCGTTCCTGACCTCAGTTGCTGTCTGTGTGCAGTTTGCATGTTCTCCCTGTGACCGTGTGGGTTTCCTCTGAGTGCTCTTGTTCCCTCCCACATACCAAAGACATGTGGGTTTGTAGGTTAATTGGCCCTCTGTAAATTGCCCCTAGTGTGTAGGGTGTGGATGAGAAAGTGGGATAACATGAAATGAGTGTGAACAGTGATCGATGGTTGGCGTGGACTCGGTGGGACGAAGGACCTGTTTCCATGCTGTATCTCGATACTAGGCTAAACTAAATCTTAACTAAACTTCACGTCTAGCTTCAGATCTATTCCCATTCATCCCATCTATTTCTTATAGTGCTTGAAATAATGTATGCAGGTTCCATTTGATATGTTGAACTTGCTTGGCTATAACCTGACCATATGGTGTAATCATCCAAAATGATTGTCCCTACTGCAGTACGAAGATCTTAAATTGGCAATTATTTTTTAAATTGATATTAACTCCTTTATTCAATAATCAAGTTTCACCAGCAGTGAGAATGTTTTTAACCAGTCAGAATATTGCTGAAAAACTTTTTTGCTTCCCCTTTAAACAAGCTATTTTGTTCAAAATGTGTCACCACGATTAGAGATTAATGTATCTGTTACAATTTGATTATATTTACAATCCTTACCAACATTACACAGTGATAAAAATACAAATGTATACAATCGCATTTGGGCAGATTTTGGATGAGTCAGAACTAAAATAAACATGTATTTAAATGCCTGTCTAAATGCTTCTTAAACATAATGATTGCATCGGACCCCCACTTCCTCAGACAATGAGATCCAGGTATCATTCAGTCTCAGTGTAAAAAAAAATGTCCCCTCAAATATCTTTTAAAACTTTTCTCCACACATTGGACCTACTTCCTCTTGTTTCTGATACCCTTATCATGGGGATATGAATCTGTCTGTCTTAACTATGCCTCTCATAATTTTATATACCTCCAATAGGTCACCTCCTCAGCCTTGTGCACTCCAGAGAAAATAAACCCAGCCTATCCAATCTACCCCCTTAAATAAAGCACTCCAATCTAGGCAATGTCTTGGTGAATCTCCTCTGTACTTCCTCACCATCCTAGCAACCTTTGTTGCCACTCTCAGGGTACTTTGTATTTGAAACCCAAGTGAAGTGCATGGAGTTATTTCAATTTAATTAATCCCTGATACTAAATGCTGCAGAGCTAAAGGTCATAAGGATGAGAGATGTTAAAAGTTCCAACAAAGAGTTTAGAATAAATGTTTTTACTCAGAGAATGATTAGGGTGAAGAGCTGAATTATTGAAGCTTGCTTAAGAAATCCTCTAGCACTTGTGCCTGTATGGTCTTGTACACAAAGATTTCAAGTATTGCTAAATTATTTTCTCGCAGGTATTTGTCAATTTCCTTCAGAGTTATAATTTAAACTGCTTTCAACAATCCTCTGGTAGCGTTTTTCTATGGTACTTTTTACGAGTACTTAAAAAAATTTGCATCCATTCCTTCTGCTTATTCTCCTTATTTATGTGATTTGGAAAAACTCCATCAAATTTCCTAAATTTTCTCTTGTCTAATAAAAACAACTCCAGTGGTGGGGCTCAAGGGCAGTCTGAGGAGGCCTCCAGCTCCATCGATGGTAGGCCCCAGAGCGACCAGAAAATAATCACATCTCCGGCAAGGTAACAAACTGAAAAAAAAAGTTCCCCCCGACACCCACGCCCTCCCCCCACATAAACAAACCGGAGAACATTTACACAAACTTTTAGCACACACAAAAAATTTGTTTTAAAAGATGGAAAAACAGACAGACTGTTGGCGGGGCTGCCAATCGTGCCGCACCCCTGGTGAATTGTACCACGGCCCCAATAGTAACATCAACAAGAGAACATCGCACATTTCCCTCTTAGGGAAACATAAATACCTGATGGAAAAGGACCAGAAAACAGGTTGACAAGGTTATTGTATGTGGGTGGGAATAATTTAAACTCTGGCATTGACTAATTGAAGTGAATGCAGGTGGCCGTGCAGCAAATCCGATGCAATATGATGAAGGCACATTGAATTCAATTCAACCAGTAATGTCTGCATTGAGCTGAAGGAATTACCTATTTAATATGCTTACTGGCACTTTACTGCGGAAGATGCACACAGGTCTGCGTGAATCTCTTAATAAAAACAGCCTTGTGGCTTTGATCTTGCATAAATGCCAGCGGTTACCGATGCACACCATAGATGCATGGTGAGAGTCTTTGACTTGCTATTATTTTCATTGCTAAATTATGGCTGCATTCCTATTTAAATAGACACCCTGTTGCCTCACAGTACGAGAAATATTGGTTCCTATTGACTGTTTTGCGGCGAGGAGGATATATTCACATGTTGTTATTTTGTCGGCCTCTATATTTTCTGGAATTCAGTAAAAGATTATTCCTTTGAAAAATGAGCTCAGCATCATTACCATTTTAACTGCAGCTCTGAGCTAACTGTTATTCACTAGGGTACTTTATAACTGGGATAATTTATGGTTGACATGTCGTCTCTAGAAATTAAAATTAATTCTTGCATAAGCCAATGTGACCAACCAGGAGAAAATAGCTGAAGTATTAAAAGAAGCAGTTACATTTTGAAGTAACAGGATATCTGCTAATACAGAGATGCATGGAACAGCAAATCTTGAGCAAACCACAAAGTCCTGGAGGAACCCGTGTCAGACATCATCTGTGGAGGGAATGGACAGATGACATTTCTGGTGAGGCCATCGCTACTATGGGCTATGGAAGTCTGATTAATGAAAATGGATATCTGGGACCAAAGTGAACAAAGCAACCAAGTCTAAAGAAGAGTCCAGTCCTGAAATGTCTTCTATCCAGTTTCTCCAGAGATGCTGCCTGACCAGCTGAGTTACTCCAGTACTTTGTTCTTTTTTTTTGTAAACTAGCATCTGCAGTTCCTTGTTTCTCCAGAGCAAATAACAAGTTGGCCTGGTCATTCTCGAGAGTCTTGAAGGCAAGTTAAACCATTGATACTTGCTTGATAGCCAAAGTTTATTCAAGGGCCCTTGTATTGCTCACTAGATCCAAAGCATCACATAGAATAGATCAGGCCTCATATAATTAAAGTGCTCCATTGTTAGTTAGGGAAAGGAGGCATGGGGGGATTTGAAGGATCTGATCAGGAAACCAAATTAAGGTGTTTTTTGAGGACAATGATTGCCCGTAGATGTAACATCATTAACATGATCGAATTGAAAACCAGAAATTCATCCTACTACAACTGAGGATCCCTATGTGATGTCTGCCAAGAGATGAGGAATCGGGCCTCACCTGTTCCATGCTGTTGGGTGAGCAGTTTATCCCATCTTCAGGCCAAGCAAACACTAGTGGCAATGGTATTCGTATTAGACACCTCCTTGCTCATGTTGTCGATCTCCCCGTGGTGAGTCCTGCCATCTGACCTCAGTCAGGCCAACGACAACAAACAGAGACAGCAGCAGCACCGCAGCTTGGCGCCAACCCGGAGCATGTGCCATTTTTAGGGCGGGCACCTATGGATGTCGAACTGGATGGCGTCACCCTGCTGCAGACATCTGCTGCCTCATATGCCAGAAGGAGAAGAACATGTTTGACACACAGAGGACCGAGATAAATCGTGGAGAGAAAGAAGGGAGACCAAAAGAAAATTATGGAAATAAATATTTGAATCAAAATTTCCCTTAAATGTCAAAATCAGAAGCATGGCTACTCTACATGTGTAAGAGATTCTTTTCAGTGTCATACTATAGTTGATGCTCCAAAATATTAACATTTATCATATTAATAAAAAGAGCACTTGGGGCTGAAATGAACAGCATCAGTTATTGGTGGAGTTTAATATGCAATTAATAAGGCATTGAGCAGACAGCATCCCTGCTGAAATTCAAAAAATCACCAATGAGAAGCGTCAGACAGGACTCCACAACATCATCGCCCACATTTAGGACAAGTAGGCTATCTTAGGGAGTTCAACGATGCCATTACCACTTCTTGGAAGAAGACAAAGCCAACAGGGGTGACAGCAGCGGGCTCGCCCTCCTGTCTTCCACAGGGAAATTAATTGAAGGAACCCCCTCAACCTCCTCCTCGCAGCGGTCATGAATCGCAGTGTGGGTTCTCTCCATCCAGAGGCCAAGTGGACATAATCTTCACTGCATGGTAACTGCAGTCGAAACACACAGAGAGCAGCAGCAACCACTACACATGGTCTCCCGTGACCCAAGTAAAACCATTGATCCCAGCAGAGACAGGGTAACACTCTTTGCATATCCAGTTACCTAACAGGTTGAATTCCAGGTTGGAAGAAGTGCAGGTGAACCTCTGCTCCATGTGTAAGTGCCATTTAGATCCCTGGATTGTGGTAAGGGGAGAGGCGGGGGGGCAGGGAAGGGGACAAGTAATCCATCTCCTGTAGTTGCAGGAGAAAATATAGCAGATGAGAAGCAGTGGGTGTGATCAGTTATGTGGACCAAAGAAGAAAATAATGGTTTCTGGCAGAAATTAGCAATATATGAGGAGTTTATGTATGTAGTGACACAAGGGACTGCAGGTCCTGGAATCGTGAGCAAAATACAAAGTGCTGGTGGAAATTAATGGGTCAGGTAGCACCTATGGATGGAATGGACAGATGATAAATAAGGCCAAGACCCTTTTTCAGACCCTTTATAGTGTAAGTATGCATGTGTGTGAGAGAGAATCTTATTCCTAACTTCACATTTCAAAGAATAACATTTTCTTAACAATGTAAGACAATATGAGGTAGAATGTCAATGTTGTGTTTGCTTGCAGCCTTAAATTACAAATACAGTAGTTACAGCTAACCTCCAAGTCACCTCAGCTGTTCATTGGGGTGATTTCAATGTGCCTGCTTAAACAAATAGCCCAGAGGGAATTGCCCAGGTTAGCAGTGCAACCACCGATCCATGTTGCTGACACAAGATTACCGTGAGCATTGCCACAGGGATCTGCTTTCTGTTTTGGTTTTGTTTTTCTTGTCAGTACATTTCCTGGGACTAAATCATCCACAGTGCTCCACTCTCCGTAATGAAAGCCTGCAATTATGCATTGTGAAATGTCAGGTTGGTATGGATTTCTCATGATATGGTCTTGCATTTTTTAAAACAGATAATGTGGACCATTGAGTTTTAGGAAGAGGGAATGACTTTAGTCATTTTCAGACCCTAACATCACCACAACACATCAATTTTACTTCGGAGTCACGTGAGTGACTACGTGAAGAAGACCCGTCAGGGCGCATGCGCGTCATTACGTCTGACGCATTGGGGCAAACGGCAGCAGGAGGACGGAGCTCCCCTGCAGGTGAGTAATTACAGCTCCACCAAAGTCGGGGAGACTTTGGAGGAGTTAGAAAAGTAAAGAAATTGTTGCTGTGTTTTTTCCCTACAATGCAGGAACAACGAAAAAAATCATCAAGGTGCAGGTCTGCTGCGGTCAAGGAGACAGAGAGCTGCGGGAGCGCAGCCTCTGAAAGGCAGCCTGTCACCTCTGGGGAGTCGCAAGCCGGTAGCGGTGCGGCGACAGACTTCGGAAAGTGCCCAGCCGGGTACACAGCCAACGCCAGTCGGACGGTCGGCATAAGCTAAGTCTGTCAGGGGCATTGACTCGGCAGAGTCGGGCCAGGAGAGTCCCGTCAGGGACAGGATACCGTGACCCAGCGGTTATCCAAAAGGAGCAGCTCATACAGGGGCTGCTCCACAGAGACGCTCCAGGAGGAGGAGTGCAGGCGGGAAGCCATAGGGAAGGCTCTGCTGGCAGTGCCTAGGAGAGGTTCTGCTTCACAAAGCCACACTCCAGGAGGAGTTGTGCAGGCGGGAAGCCTTAGGGAAGGCTCCGCTGGCAGTGCCTTGGAGAGGCCTGCTTCACAAAGCCACACTCCAGGAGGAGTTGTGCAGGCGGGAAGCCTTAGGGAAGGCTCCACTGGCAGTGCCTTGGAGAGGCCTGCTTCACAAAGCCACACTCCAGGAGGAGTTGTGCAGGCGGGAGGCCATCGGGAAGGCTCTGCCGGCAGTGCCTAGTAGGGCCTGCTTGAAAGCACCCTCTTTGCAAGAGGTGAGTGCAGAAGGGCAGATACGCTCTGACCCTGAGTCCGACGACTTCCAAAGGGAGGGCAGGCAGCTGCCAGAGCTGACACCGTGTGCATCACGGTTTGCCATGTCGTCGGACGCTGGTGAGTCTCTGGGTGAGGAACTTGCCACCAGCATAAATTACCAAGTCTCACATCAGCTACAGGAGCTGACAATGGATGAGACAGTAAGGAAGCATGAAGCCCCAATCAACTGTGGCCTGTTAAAAGTTCCTGTTGGGAACAGGAAGAATTGGGGCAAGATGGGCATACTAATGAGAGCCCAGGAGCATGTGAAGCTCCAGCATATTTTTAAAGTTGTTGGCATCTGGTATAACGAGCTTTGCCAGGATGGTGGATGGAGAGGCCATGACAAATTACAACAAAAGGCGCTATTGTGGAGTGCCCACTTTGAGATCAACTGCCTCCGCAAGACTGCGATTAGACCAACCATCAATTCTAAATATGCTTCACTCTGCCAGCCTGGCACAGTGCAACCGGCACAGCTGTTTGGCGAGGATTTCGCACAGCAGGTGAAGGAGCTGGAGGAGGAGGCTAAGACGGCAACCACATATTCACCAAAGCGGAAGTATCCCTATAAGCGAGGAGACTGGTCCGGGCAAGGGACGAGTCCAGCTACGATGCAGCGCAGTTGGCGTTTGGCTGTAGCACTGCCAGGGAAGGTGAGATATCCAGCTCGAGGCCGGGGGAGAATGCCAGGTGGTAAGGAGGTAAAGTGGGTCTGGTTCTCATGTAGACAGATCTAATTTGATACGTCAGATATCTTTATACTGAAGGTTATTGAAGGATATCAAATAAAGCTTAATGCAAATTCTGATTTACCCATGCAACATGTTCCAAAAAGGAGTTTGACTTCACTATCACTGAACAATTGAAAGTTCAGTTGGAACTTGCAAGCTTATGTAATAAAGGTGTAATTGCTAAGGCAGTTTAACAAAGCCATCAGTTTGTGTCCAATATCTTTCCCAGACCAAGCAGGGATTATTCAGTGTCTGTTCATTTGCAGGATAGAAGATTTAAAATTCAGCTGGATGGGGCAATTATGGCAATACAATGCACTGCCTAATAGTTTGTCTTCAGCTCCTAGAGGGATTACAATGTTGTTAAAACCTATTCTAGGCATGATGAGAAGTCAAGGGCATGAGCTCATGGCTTAACTAGATAATATCTTGATTGTAGGACAATCAAAGGAAACAGCTGAAGCATCAGTGGCAGTTGGTAAAAAACATTTTTTTTCTTAAATTAGGCTTCATAAGCTATCCAGAGAAATCTAAATTTATACCTGTGACACAAATTGACTAGTTGGGTTCACAATAGACTTAATCAACACGATTGTGACCTTGCCCAGGCAAAAAAAAAAGAAGAAAAAAAAGGGTAGAGCTAATTAAGAGCTGTATCAAGTTAATTGCTCACACACAGCCTTCAATTAGCCAGGTGATGAGTCTGCTGGGGAAATTGCTGCAGCATTTCCACAGTTCAATATGGCCAACTTTATTATCTACAATTACAAAGGTCAAAGGAACAAGCACTGAGGATACATTAGGGTCATTATAATAAACCTATGCTTCTAGCAATAGAGGCTGTTGCTGATGTACAATGGTGGATTCAGCATGTGTCCACTAGTAGTTCCAAAGTGTTATTGGACCAAGCTTCCATGATTTGCAGACAGATGTCAGAGCACTTGGGTAGGGTGCTACTGATACAAGATCCAGCGGTGGAGACAGATGAACATTGCTTCTGCAAACATGGAGAATTAACCAAGAGTATTTTATGGACTCAAGGCTTATGGCACTAACTAAACTAGTTTGCATGTGCAGTGCAAAATACACAACACTACAGCAGTTGCTTATATGAATCACATGGGTGGAATCAAATCGTTATCATGTGACAGGTTGGCAAATAGAATTGGACCTGGAGTATGGATAGAGATATTTGGATTGGAGCTATCTATCTGCCAGGGAAAATTAATGTAGTACCAGATGGCGGGTCACGAAAATTACGTGATAATACAGAGTGGATGTTGAACCAGGATGTGTTCAAGAACATAGTACTTCTATATGGAAGGCCAAAATATGTTTCATGGGGACCAGATCCAGGGGCAGTGGCAATTGATGCTTTTTCACTAAAGTGGGATGATATGTTTGTGTACATTTTCCCACCATTCTGCCTCATAGGTCGGTGTTTGAGAAAATCAAGCAGGATGACGCTTCGGGGGTTTTGGTGATATCAAATTGCCCGATTCAACCATGGTTTCTTTTCAGGTTACAGATAGCGATCCAACCTCTTTTTGCTGGTTCCAAACAGTAGGAATTTGCTGGAGCATCCAGTAACGCGTTAAGTTCATCCGTTATGTGATCGTATTGATCTCTTAATTTGCAGGTTTGTAAGAATGCCTTACATTGGTCGAGGACTTTCTAGGCCAACGGTGGATATACTCACTGCAGCCTGGAGAAAGAGTACTCAAAAGCAGTATATGACATGAAAAAAAAGAAGGAAAAAAATGGGAACAATATTGTGTTCAAAAGACTATTCAATATGATACTGTAGTTGTTGAAAATGTGTTAGAGTTTATCTACACTTTATTATGATGAGGGTTTTAGCTATAGTGTTATCAATACAGCTAGAAGTGCTTTGTCGGCAAAGCTTGTAATAGGTACATGGACACAAAGTATAGGTTCTCACCCTCTCATATCTAGGTTGATGGAAGGAATCTTTAATTCCAAACTGCCTAAGCCTAGGTATATGGTAATCTGGGATGTAAGCGTTGTTCTTAACATGCTTTGTCATTCGGTCCCTGTCACGTCTATAACTTTGTTAAAATTAACCATGAAATTGGCTATGCTAATGGCATTGGTGTAAGCACAGAGAGTGCAGACTTTCCAAACACTTCAGTTAGATAGAATGAAAGTGTCTACAGAAAATGTTATGTTTTATATTTATCACCTGCTCAAGCAAAGCAGGCCAGGTGTGACAGGATTTAAGATTTAGTTCTGAACATATCCTACAGCTCCATGTTTATGTGTAAGGACACATTTCTTACATTACATTAAAGCCACAAGGGCTTTAAGACAAGAAGAAACAGGATCATTTGTCAGTTAGAAGAAGCCAACATAAAAGAGTGGCAGTTCAGACTATCTCAAGGTGGTTAAAGCAAGAGTTGGTTCAGCCAGGTATTAACATTTATGTGTTTACATCTCATTCCACTAGCGCAGTAGCAACATCCGCGGCCAGGGCGATGGACGTTCCCATCGACCATATATTAAAAGCCGCAGGTTGGAAAAATGAACTTGTGTTTCAGCAATACTACCATCGGCCGATTGCCGATGGAGGGCTGTTTGCCACCTCAATATTGAGTGCTGTTGCTAATGTTTAAAGTCTGTTTTCAATACTGTTTAATTCTGTTGCCCTAAATTAAGAGGGTTTATTGGTTGTTTTATGACCAAAAATAGAACTGTTTTGTTTTTGCATGATATGCAATGTCATGTTTGCAGCATTATTGATGATACTCAGAGTCAATCAATGCAGTGAGAAGCCGGGATTTTGATCTGCGGCATAAATATCACAGAGCTTTAAAATCTTCACGTAGTCACTCACGTGACTCCGAAGTAAAATAGTAAGATTAAATGAGAACTTACCAGTTTGAAGTTTGATCTTTATTTTATGAGGAGTTACGTTGGTGATTACGTGCCCGCCACGCCCAACCCTCTCTCATAGAAAAAAAGTCATAATGGTAGTTCTCATGTTGATCATCTTAATATGTTACTTCAATAATGGTGTTGTCTGTGATTTCATACCGCTGCTTTGAAGATTGACGCGCATGCGCCCTGACGGGTCTTCTTCACGTAATCACCAACGTAACTCCTCATAAAATAAAGATCAAACTTCAAACTGGTAAGATCTCGTTTAACCTTACTATTCTACATGAAGAATCTTGTTGCTCACCTTATTCCTTGACCTCTACAAATTTGAAGAGCAGGGGTAACAGGTGCAGAATACGTTGGCTTTCCTGTATCATTACAGATTCAGATTCAGATTCAGATTGAGATTCAACTTTATTGTCATTGTGCAGTGTACAGTACAGAGACAACGAAATGCAGTTAGCATCTCCCTAGAAGAGCGACATAAATATGAGCAATAAATAAATCTATTTACGTGCGTACAGTCATAGTCTTTTTTCCTGGTGGGAGGAGTGTCCAGGGGGGTGGGGGTGATTGGCAGTCACCGAGGTACAGTGTTGAGTAGTGTAACAGCCGCAGGGAAGTAGCTGTTCCTGGACCTGCTGGATCGGCAACGGAGAGACCTGTAGCGCCTCCCGGATGGTAGGAGGGTAAACAGTCTGTGGTTGGGGTGAGAGCAGTCCTTGGCGATGCTGAGTGCCCTTCGCAGACAACGCTTTCTTTGGACAGACTCAATGGACGGGAGTGATGAACCGGTGATGCGTTGGGCAATTTTCACCACCCTCTGCAGTGCTTTCCGGTCGGAACATTAAAGTCTCTATATCCAAGTCAACAATGTTGTAGGAGTGTCCTCCAGGACTTCAGTGGTTCCAGGTGACTCACCGTCACCTTCTTAAGGGCAGTCAGGTTTGGCTGGTAAATGTTTATCCACAAGCAATGTCCACATGCTACAAATGAGTAAATGAAAGATCCTGGATGATTGAATCATCTTGCATTCTTTTCACAGCTACCTTCCAGCAAGACAAGTAGGTGGCTTGTGGAGGATGGATAAAACTAGCCTGTACTCACCACATTCTGGCATAGTATGTTCATGAACCGTTAGATACATATGCATAATTAGAGTGTTTTAACGCTGGAAATAAGAGCTTAACTCATTGACATTTGAATGGACAGCCTCAGTGGTGGAGGAGCCGAAACATGGGATATGCCAAATTGCAGGAAATTCCAGGGTTTCAGAGTCAGGGAAGGGCTAGCCCATGATTAGTTTCCCCTCATACCTGGATTTAATAAATTATACTCCCTCAAAAGTGTATACCAGCAAACAATTTGAACAATAACATTAACTACATGCTTAGAGGAATATCTTTAAATCCTTTTGATATCATAAAGGCGTTCTGTTTTTAATGAAGATAAACTTAAGTAATTTTCCTCCCATCAGAGGTGATGTAGATAAATAGTTGTATTTTTGTGACACTGGTTATGACAAAAACAATAATACCCCATTCAATGTACTTAAATTTTACTAGCATTCTATAAAAACTAACTTAATTTAAACCCACAATGTGAAAATTTGCATACCCATAGACAATGAGAATGAAATGGCAAAATGATGTATCTAGATGTGACATTTGTATATTAATGATTTGGATGATGGAACTGAAGGCTTTGTGGCCAGGTTTGTAGATGATACAAAGATGGGTGGTGGGGCAGGTAAAGTAGAGGAAGCAGGGAGTCTGCAGAAGGACTTGGACAGATTGGACGAGTGGGCAAAGAAGTAGCAGATGGACCACATCTGGGTCTCCTCCATTGCCAGAGTGGGGCCACCGGCAAACAACACATTATACTCTCCTTGGGTAGCTTACAACCCAACAGTATGATTATTTAATGCTCTAAATTTAGATAACCCTTTTCTTTTGTCCCCCCCCCCTCCGCCCCTCCCCGACCTCACCTGTCTCCGTCTATCACTTGCCAGGGTTTGTCTTTCCCCCCTCTCTTCCAGCTTTCTCCCCCGCCCTCCCCCAATCAGTCTGATGAAGGGTCCCAACCCAAAACATCACCTATCCATGTTCTCCAGAGATGCTGCCTGATCAATAAATTACTCTAGCATAGTTGTGTAAACTAGCATCTGCAGTTCTTTGTGTATACAGATGCTGCTTGACCACGGGGGAAAATGGATGAGGACTGACTGAACTTTGTGCCTTCCACCACAGTGATGAATGCTGTGGTGGATGTTTTGTGTTACATTTTTTTATTGTGTATTGTGTGTTCTTTTTTATTGTACTAGCCTGGCAAGTTCATTTCACTGCACTTCATTGTGTATGTGACGAATAAATCTGACTATTGACGATTGGCTATTGCTTAGGAAAGTATGATCAAGAGTCAAGCATGAAATAAAGGAAGTAGTCAATTATCGAACTGTATTTGTATTTCATGAAGCAAATGCTGTTTGCTGCTAAAATAAGGTCACATGCATAGACCTTCCTCCAACATCAAACATAAAATGAGGTGACATAACAAAAGCCTACACCTCCAGACAATGCCCGTCCAACATCTGTCTGGTTGTTTTTTTACAACATCATTAGTAGACTACAAAAAGGAACTTGAAGAATCTTACTGCAATAGATGGCGAATGTTTAAGTTAAACTGCAAGTGGGTAAACTGACGGACATACTCAGCTCAATGCAAAGCTCAAGGGAATTTACAATGAGCAAATCTATTTGATTTTATGCTCATAGAATGCCAAGTAGTCTCCTCATTACTGCATCTATTTATTAAATGAGTTGAGTGCACTTTCCTAAAGAATTACATTAAAATGCCCATTGATATAACAGTGCTACTTCCTAAGTTTATTCTTTTCCATATGTGACCAAGCTAAAGGTATGAAGGGGGGGATTTTATTTTCTGCATTATGTTTAAATGCAATACCAAAAATAATGGTGGAATTGTATTAAAGAAAACCTTTCCAAATAATTAGCAAACGTACTATTGTGTAAATAAGTTGCGGTGAAATGGGGAAAATCATCAAGGGAATGGGGGTCATTAACAGCTCATCCAAAGAGCTTTTACATCAGTTTGATGGGCTGAATTGCTTTCTTCCATGCCACCTGATGCCATGGGGATTGGCATCATGATGTGTCTCGATATCATTAAGAAAACAAATAGAGGCGCTAATGCAACTGAGACAATGATGTGAGATATGATTGCACAGCCATGCAAGTGAGAAAATACTATGGCGATTGATGCAATAATCAGAAAAATGCACAGAATGATAGGAGATTTTAGTAGTCTAAAAGTAAGGCCAAATCAACAAGATAATTTTGTAGAAAAGGGATAGGTGAAAACGTCACCTATTCCTTTTCTTCAGGGATATTGTCTGACCTGCTGAGTTTCTCCAGCTTTTCGTTTCTAACTTCGTTTAAAGCAGTATCTGCAGATTCTTCCTACACAAGATAATTTTGTATGCGTGCAAGCTATTTTATGAAGGTTGTCATCTTTTATTAAAAATCTGTGTCATGTAAGGGAAATAATTGCCTGGAAATTGTTTTGGACCCTTTGTTGGTCTGCTAAACTAAAGAAGGAAAGAGCTTCCAAGTGCACTTGAAGGAACACAGATGCCCTGATTGATGAAGTAATTGCCAGGAAGGAAATCCTGAGCCCCAAATAGGCCAGGGCACTCAGCAGAGCCACCAAAAGAGCCAAGCTCCTGTCATCTTCTTCAGGAATAAGAACCCAACATAACAAGAACAGGTTTCAAGTCATCACACATATATCAGGATAAGCTGGAGACCACTGTAAACATTCATCTCTTTACACATACAATGCATACATCCCTCCAGTAATCACAATCATAATCACAATCAAAATCACAATAATACTTTATTAGCCAAATATGTCTTGCAACATACGAGGAGTTTCAATTGCCAAGTCAGTCATACAAATAAAAAGCAATGGAACACACAAAATACATTTTAACATAAAAAAAACCACCACAGTGACTCAACCACATTCCTCACTGTGATGGAAGGCGAAAAAAAGTTCAATCTCTTCCCTTCTTTGCTCTCCCGCAGCCGGGGGCCTCGAGCCCTCCGTTGACGGGGACAGCCTTGACTCCCATAGCCGGCGGCGTTTGGGCCTCCGCATCGGGGCGATCAGCTCCTGCATCGGGGGGATATGAGCTCCCCCGTGTCGAGCGATCGGACCCCGGGTCGGGGCTCGTCGAACCTCTGCGTCGTTCAAGCTCCCAACTCGGCCTCTCCCGAGACTGTGAGCTCTCGATGGTAAAGTCTGCAGGCGAGAGATCCCAGGCAAGGGATTGGATCCAATGTTAAATCCATGCCCCGCGGTGGGGCTCAAAGTCAGTCCGAGGAGGCCTCCAGCTCCATCGATGTTAGGCCGCAGAGCTACCGGAGATACGACCCGATAAACAAAGCACATCTCCGGCAAAAAGGTTTCCCCTGACTCCCTCCCCCTCCCCCCACATAAAACAAACTGGAGAACATTTACACAAACTTTTAAAACACATTCAAAATTTAAAAAGACCAAAAAACAGACAGACTGTTGGCGGGGCTGCCAATCGTGCGGCGCACCTGGTGGTAACACTCCCTTTATCCTGTTGTGCAGCCAATATTCTTGCCAATCTGTCAGATTTGATGCAAATTTCCATTGCCTTCAATCTCAATGTCAATTATGTTGAAATTATCAAATGTTTCTTGTGACAGCCTAAATACATCACATTAACCACACGTCCCTCATTGACCTTCTTCATATGGTAAAAATCATTTGCACTGGGCTTTGCTTTGGGAAAAATAAACATACTGCTCATTATGAAGGGAATCCCTTTTGCTGTGCAGTCAATAACTTGCTGATCTGCTCATCTGAATGATAGTTATGAATGACTTATTCATGGGACCCTGCTTCTTCCTTCTGCTTATCCTGCTCCTGATTTAGGCTCTTGGCCACTTGGCTGCTCTTCTGCTGTTTCTCTTTGATTAGCAAGCTTGCGTAGTATGCAAGTATTTCTCCAAATTTGTTTGACATCTACCACAAGTTGCCCATAGATTGATGTAAGCAACAAAATCTAATCTATAGGAAATCCACGGCATTTTCTATAACTATTTTAGTACTTGCATGACCATTCCTGTATCTGCTCTCAGCTGTTATTGTTGGAGAGTTGAAGATAGATGCAAAATGCTGGAGTATCTCAGCAGGACAGGCAGCATCTCTGGAGAGAAGGAATTGGTGACGTTTCGGGTCAAGACCCTTCTTCAGACTGAAGGTCAAAATTTAATATTGCTATTTGCTATTTAATCTGTATGTATCATGGAGCTTTGTATTCCAATGATTCATTATGAAAGGAATCCCATATACTGTGCAGTCATCTGGGAGATAGCTATGAATGCTGAGCAGCTACTTATTTGTGATACCTGCTTCTTCCTACTGCTTCACCTGCTCTTGGTGCTCTTCAGTGAAGTCATTTGGCACATGTTTGATACCTAGAAATGTCAGGCAGGTTAGCTTAAATCACGCCCAAGTTTTCCAGTCCAGATTCTTCTGGAAAAGCCTACAAATTAGATCTATGTGGGGTGAAGTTGAAAGTGCATTGAGTAGCACTGATTTTTTTCAACACTGTGTGTAGCAGTTTGGGGCTAATATGTTCCAAATGAAATGTATTTATTTGCTGCGTGTTTCATTTGTTCTTATTTTGCTCTTCAGCAGCTCTCTGATATAGTGAAACCAGGCCTGGTGTTGCATGCATGGCTTGGGAAATAACTGCTGCCATCAGACTTGCTTCAGAACTATGAGGCTGAATGAGATTCAACTAGGCAAATGTCCCTCAAAGTTGAGTACCGTTGCTCTGTGGGGCAATGTCTGTCAGGTCGACCACACTGCCACCAGTACTTCATACACGTCTCTACAAGTTTCCTCAAAAAAATTGTCTTTATGAAGAATTAACCCTATGGAACTTGTCAGATAATTTTATTGCAGTATACACTCGATCTTGAATCTTTTTATGAGGAATGATTGAGAAATGATGAGCACAAGAAAAAACCAACAGCAACCATGATAGGATGAAACAACAGGCAGAGAAAACTGAAGCCCCAAATAAACTAAGATAAATGGAGTATCTGTGGAGTATTTCAGTAAACTCTGGGGGGGAAAAACAGGTGCAATGTAAGAATAGCAACAATTTTTAATAATGTGTTGAGATTACATGCTGCTTTTCTTTCTTTTCAGCATACATTGATCCAGCCTCTTTTCCATTAGTTGACCCTTGACTTAATTGACTGATGTTCAGATGTGAAAATAAGTGATTGACATTAGGGTGAAAATAAATGGGCTCATTACAAAATGGAAGAAGTTGACAGGTCTACTTGAAAACAATTTTCACTGACATTTGTCGAAAGGCAGTATTTTAACCAATGCTACAAAAGTAAGTTTGTCAAAATGTTACTGTGGTTTGACACCACCACCACTATCAGTGTGATTCCGAGATAGCATTTTCCATAATGACATTTAGGATTCTGTGGATTCCATAGATTGTATTGGAAAGTATTTTCTGTGAGATTTAGGCAAAAATTCAAGTATTCTTCAAGTGTCAATCAACTTCATAAAAAGTGAAAGAATTTGGTTGGTTACCAGAGAATAGGAAATCAGATGGACTGGTTCTGGTCACTGACTGAAAGTGTCAATGTTAATTTCCATTGCTGTTGTGAAGTTAAGTTGAAATTGACATCAGGTCTCAACTGAGTTAATGATTTGCTTTTTGGTTCTGGTCCAAAAGGAATTAATTCTATATGAAATTAGGTGGGAAAGATGCTAGAGTCAATTATTAAAGAGGTAATAATGGGGCATTTGGATAGCGGTAAAAGGATTAGTCCAAGTCAAGATGGATTTATGAAAGGGAAATCATGCTTGACTAATCTTCTGGAATTTTTTGAGGATGTGACAAGTAAAATGGATGAAGGGGTGCCAGTGGATGTAGTGTATCTAGACTTTCAGAAAGCCTTTGATAAGGTCCCGCACGGGAGACTGGTGACTAAAATTAGAGCACATGGTATTGGGGGTAGGGTGTTGACATGGATAGAAAATTGGTTGGCAGACCGGAAGCAAAGAGTAGGAGTGAATGGGTCCTTTTCAGATTGGCAGGCAGTGGCGAGTGGAGTGCCGCAAGGCTCGGTGTTGGGGCCGCAACTGTTTACCATATATATTAATGATTTGGAAGAGGGAATTAGGAGCAACACTAGCAAGTTTGCGGATGACACAAAGCTGGGTGGCAGTGTGAACTGTGAAGAGGATGTTAGGAGGTTGCAGGGTGACCTGGACAGGTTGAGTGAGTGGGCAGATGCGTGGCAGATGCAGTATAATATAGATAAATGTGAGGTTATCCACTTTGGCGGCAAAAACAAGGGGGCAGATTATTATCTCAATGGGGTTAGGTTAGGTAAGGGAGAGGTACAGCGAGACCTGGGTGTCCTTGCACACTGAAAGTTGGCGTGCAGGTACAGCAGGCAGTGAAGAAAGCTAATGGAATGTTGGCCTTCATAACAAGAGGATTTCAGTATAGGAGTAAAGCGGTTCTTCTGCAGTTGTATAGGGCTCTGGTGAGACCACATCTGGAGTATTGTGTACAGTTTTGGTCTCCAATCCTTGTGATTGACGCAGTGCAGCGTAGGTTCACGAGATTGATCCCTGGGATGGCGGGACTGTCATATGAAGAAAGATTGAAAAGACTAGGCTTGTATTCACTGGAGTTTAGAAGGATGAGGGGGAATCTTATAGAAACATATAAAATTATAAAAGAACTGGACAAGCTAGATGCAGAACTGGACAAGCTAGATGCAGGAAAAATGTTCCCAATGTTGGGTGAGTCCAGAACCAGGGGCCACAGTCTTAGAATAAAGGGGAGGTCATTTAAGACTGAGGTGAGAAAAAACTGTTTCACCCAGAGAGTTGTGAATTTATGGAATTCCCTGCCACAGAGGGCAGTGGAGGCCAAATCACTGGATGGATTTAAGAGAGAGTTAGATAGAGCTCTAGGGGCTAGTGGAGTCAAGGGATAAGGGGAGAAGGCAGGCACGGGTTATTGATAGGAGACGATCAGCCATGATCACAATGAATGGCGGTGCTGGCTCGAAGAGCCGAATGGCCTCCTCCTGCACCTATTTTCTATGTAATAATGGGCCAATTTTCCCCCAAATTCATGGTTTTACCTCTGTTAAAATCCATCATTATAATACCCATATAATATAATAATACCCTCATTGGATCTCTCCTGTTTACAGTTAACAAGTGTTAACAGTTTTGGAAATAAATTTGCTCCTTTTTCATTTTTTCCCAATATTCAGCAAGGCTAAATTGCATTGATCAAATCCTAATATAAGGATGATGATGATGATGATTATTATAATTATTACTACTATTATTATTTGTCTTCTTCTCGGGCAGTCCATCAGAGTTGAGGATGACTTTCTTCCATTCAGGAGTGAGTCCTAAGGATCTGATTTGACAAACGTGCGATGCACAGATTCTGCCAAAATCAGGCAGAAAGTGCTTTGTGCTTTTGGCGTGCAGATTATTTGGAGGTTGCTTCGCTCTCTCTACTATTAACACCAAGCTTCTGTTAATTCACGATACACGGACTCAAAGTTCTCGGTACCATCATAAATACTCCTCTGCTTTGAGTGATCAGGGACCAGTGGGGTTTCGACCTATGTTTGAAGCTCTCTTGTTTTTCATCAATGTTTTTCCCATGAGCTCGATGATCTGTGAATTGACCTAGTGGGTCAAAGTGTCAACAAGGTTTTCAGCTTCTCGAGTCTTTTCCTTTGTCATCCTGGGAATCTCTTTCCAGAACAGAGCTCGAAAAATAATGTCTGTTTCGAGAGCCTGGTGTTGGGCATTCAATAAATGTGCCCGGTCGAACAACGTCAACTGAGTATAACAGGTGCATCCGTGCTGGGATCTTGGCCTGACAGAGGATATTGAGGTTGTTTATTTATCCTGCCAACTTGGGATGTCTACTATCACTTCCAACCAATATTGATGCTTTCTATACATTTTGTTTTATACTGGTGACCAGAAAGAATATGGCACACTGAATTTTCAAAGCATTGTCAATCAGTGTCTTGTCGTAATAGGGAAAACTGAATCAACTAAATGTGTAATGATGATAGTGAAATTAGATGCAAATATATTTGTCAAATTTCATTATTTAGTAAATTGATGCTTTTTTCCACATTTCGTTATAAGATCTCAGATTAAGCCATAGATCCTAAATTATAATGAATGTTAATAGTTCAGAATGAATTTGGAAATAATCCAAAATTGAGAAGCTCAAGTGGCTGTTGTTGTCAATTCTATTGTTTTCTTTGTTGCTGAGACACAAGGAACTGCAGATGCTGAAATCTTGCACAAAACACAAAGCCCTGGAACAACTCAATGGGTCTGGTAGCATCTGTGCAAGGAATGGACAGGTGACGTTTTGGGTCGGGGCCCTTTCCTAAGGATAATTAGAGATTAGTGGCCCAGGAGCAAGGGAACTTTATGACTTTCTAAACCTCTTAAGGATGTATATACATTTCTCTGTTGATGCTTGCAGTATCTGATGTGATTTCCATATGGTACAAGCACACGGAGATAAGAAGGAACATTTTTGCCCATCAGGATTGCCCACCCTAGGGGATGCAACATGCTTACTCAATGAAATCACAATTTCCCCACTGTGGGTTACACACTCCCCTGAGACAGGTAGAAAGAAAGTCAGATGAGAAACCTGTGGCTAATTTAGAAAAAAGTCAACTCTGGATAATGATTCTCGAATCGTCTTGGCAATTGTGCAAACTATAGGAGAGAACATTGACTTGTATCACCATTCCCACAGCACCTCTCACCCTCATTCCACTTCCAATACTGTGACATCCAAGAGATCAGTAAGATCTTGCAATCGCTTGTTAACGTCCTATAATCTGCATATACTGGTAATTTACCTGCCAAGGATGTTGAACCTGTGCTAAATTAACACTATCTATTTGATACAATTACAACATGTAAAATACAATTATGCAGGTACATGATAGGAAAGGTTTATAGAGATATGGGCCAAATGCAGGCAAACGTGACTAGTTCAATTATACACCCTAAACGACATGGGAGAGTTGGGCCAAAGGGGCTGTTTCTGTGCTGTATAACTCTATGACTCTAGCTACTATTTACATAATGTGTACTAAAGCTGGCTGGTTTTCCCCAGTTTGCATTGCTGCCATACTTGTTTTCAGTATTTGTGCAAAGCAAAATAAATCATAGATTTACATAAATTTCCACAGCATAAACAGGGTTCACAATCATCTCCACTAGTATTTGATATTTGCGTACTCTTGTAACAAACTACTCATTGGTGAAACAGTGCACTAACTGCAGGGTAGATTGTGATCCACGAGGGACTGTTTTAAGCTGACGGACAGGAAGGAAACAACACTGGCTTTATACAGCAGCTTCACCTCGTCACAGAGACTGAAATGAAGGATATTTTGTGACATATCATCCTTGAAGCAGAATGTCACTATCATAGGGTCAGAAAATGAAACCTACATAGTTTTAAAGTATAGCACTTTTTTTTTTTTAGGTTCCTCCTACCATTATTACTGCTTTTTGCTACATAGATACATAGAAAATAGGTGCAGGAGTAGGCCATTCGGCCCTTCGAGCCTGCACCGCCATTCAATATGATCATGGCTGATCATCCAACTCAGTATCCCGTACCTGCCTTCTCTCCATACCCCCTGATCCCCTTAGCCACAAGGGCCACATATAACTCCCTCTTAAATATAGCCAATGAACTGGCCTCAACTACCCTCTGTGGCAGAGAGTTCCAGAGATTCACCACTCTCTGTGTGAAAAAGTTTTTCCTCATCTCGGTCTTAAAGGATTTCCCCCTTATCCTTAAGCTGTGACCCCTTGTCCTGGACTTCCCCAACATCGGGAACAATCTTCCTGCATCTAGCCTGTCCAACCCCATAAGAATTTTGTACATTTCTATAAGATCCCCTCTCAATCTCCTAAATTCTAGCGAGTATAAGCCAAGTCTATCCAGTCTTTCTTCATATGAAAGTCCTGACATCCCAAGAATCAGTCTGGTGAACCTTCTCTGCACTCCCTCTATGGCTATAATGTCCTTCCTCAGATTTGGAGACCAAAACTGTACGCAATACTCCAGGTGTGGTCTCACCAAGGCCCTGTACAACTGCAGTAGAACCTCCCTGCTCCTATACTCAAATCCTCTTGCTATGAAAGCCAACATACCATTCGCTTTCTTCACTGCCTGCTGCACCTGCATGCCTACTTTCAATGACTGGTGTACCATGACACCCAGGTCTCGCTGCATCTCCCCATTTCCTAATCGGCCACCATTTAGATAATAGTCTGCCTTCCCGTTTTTGCCACCAAAGTGGATAACCTCACATTTATCCACATTATACTGCATCTGCCAAACATTTGCCCACTCACCCAGCCTATCCAAGTCACCTTGCAGTCTCCTAGCATCCTCCTCACAGCTAACACTGCCCCCCAGCTTAGTGTCATCCGCAAACTTGGAGATGTTGCTTTCAATTCCCTCATCCAGCTCATTAATATAAATTGTAAATAGCTGGGGTCCCAGCACTGAGCCTTGCGGTACCCCACTAGTCACTGCCTGCCATTGTGAAAAGGACCCGTTTACTCCTACTCTTTGCTTCCTGTTTGCCAGCCAGTTCTCTATCCACATCAATACTGAACCCCCAATACCGTGTGATTTAAGTTTGTATCCTAATCTCTTATGTGGTACCTTGTCGAAAGCCTTCTGAAAGTCCAGATACAACACATCCACTGGTTCTCCCCTATCCACTCTACTAGTTACATCCTCGAAAAATTCTATAAGATTCGTCAGACACGATTTACCTTTCGTAAATCCATGCTGACTTTGTCCAATGATTTCACCACTTTCCAAATGTGCTGCTATCCCATCTTTAATAACTGACTCTAGCAGTTTCCCCACTACCGATGTTAGACTAACTGGTCTGTAATTCCCCGTTTTCTCTCTCCCTCCCTTCTTAAAAAGTGGGGTTATGTTTGCTACCCTCCAATCCTCAGGAACTACTCCAGAATCTAAAGCGTTTTGAAAAATTATCACTAATGCATCCACTATTTCTGGAGCTACTTCCTTAAGTACTCTGGGATGCAGCCTATCTGGCCCTGGTGATTTATCGGCCTTTAATCCATTCAATTTACCCAACACCACTTCCCGACTAACCTGGATTTCACTCAGTTCCTCCATCTGCTTTGACCCGCGGCCCCCAGCTATTTCCGGCAGATTATTTATGTCTTCCTTAGTGAAGATGGAACCAAAGTAGTTATTCAATTGGTCCGCTATATCCTTGTTCCCCATGATCAATTCACCTGTTTCTGACTGCAAGGGACCTACATTTGTTTTAACTAATCTCTTTCTCTTCACATATCTATAAAAACATTTGCAGTCAGTTTTTATGTTCCCTGCCAGATTCCATTCATAATCTATTTTCCATTTCCTAATTAAGCCCTTTGTCCTCCTCTGCTGGTCTCTGAATTTCTCCCAGTCCTCTGGTATGCTGCTTTTTCTGGCTAATTTGTACGCATCATCTTTTGCTTTGATACTATCCCTGATTTCCCTTGTTATCCACGGACGCACTACCTTCCCTGATTTATTCTTTTGCCAAACTGGGATGAACAATTTTTGTAGTTCATCCATGCAGTCTTTAAATGCCTTCCATTGCATATCCACCGTCAACCCTTTTAGAACTAATTGCCAGTCAATATTGGCCAATTCACGTCTCATACCCTCAAAGTTACCTTTCTTTAAGTTCAGAACCGTTGTTTCTGAATTAACAATGTCACTCTCCATCCTAATGAAGAACTCAACCATATTATGGTCACTCTTGCCCAAGGGGGCACGCACAACAAGACTGCTAACTAACCCTTCCTCATTACTCAATACCCAGTCTAGAATAGCCTGCTCTCTCGTTGGTTCCTCTACATGTTGGTTTAGATAACTATCCCGCATACATTCCAAGAAATCCTCTTCCTCAGCACCCCTGCCAATTTGATTCACCCAATCTATATGTAGATTGAAGTCACCCATTATAACTGTTTTGCCTTTGTTGCACGCATTTCTAATTTCCTGTTTGATGCCATCCCCAACTTCACTACTACTGCTAGGTGGCCTGTACACCACACCCACCAGCATTTTCTGCCCCTTAGTGTTTCGCAGCTCTACCCATACCGATTCCACATCCTCCAAGCTAATGTCCTTCCTTTCCACTGCGTTAATCTCCTCTCTAACCAGCAACGCTACCCCACCTCCTTTTCCTTTCTCTCTATCCTGAATATTGAATATCCCTGGATGTTCAGCTCCCAGCCTTGGTCACCCTGGAGCCATGTCTCCGTGATCCCAACTATATCATAATCATTAATTGCTATCTGCACGTTCAACTCATCCACCTTATTACGAATGCTCCTTGCATTGAGACACAAAGCCTTCAGGCTTGTTTTTACAACGCTCTTACCCCTTATACAATTATGTTGAAAAGTGGCCCTTTTTGATTTTTGCCCTGGATTTGTCTGCCTGCCACTTTTACTTTTCACCTTGCTACCTATTGCTTCCGCCCGCATTTTACACCCCTCTGTTTCTCTGCTCACCCATTTAAGAACCCCACCACCTCTTATTCTCTGTTTATTATTGTTTTCTTCTTCCCCCCCTACATGTTGGGTCTGAGTGCTTTCCTTCTCTGCCTCCTGCCTCACACACTGTCTAATAGCATTCTCTATTTGAGTCCCTCCCCCCAACCATTCTAGTTTAAAGTCTCCCCAGTAGCCTTTGCAGATCTCCCCGCCAGGATATCGGTCCCCCTCAGGTTCAAGTGCAACCCATCCTTTTTGTACAGGTCGAACCTTCCACAAAAGAGGTCCAGAAATTTGAATCCCTGCCTTCTGCACCAGTCCTTCAGCCACGCATTTATCCTCCACCTCGCTCCATTCCTACTCTCACTGTCGAGTGGCACAGGCAGTAATCCCGAGATTGTTACCTTTGCTGTCCTTCTCTTTAACTCCCCTCCTAACTCCCTAAATTCTCCTTTCAGGACCTCTTCTCTTTGTTTACCTATGTCATTGGTACCTATATGTACCACGACGTCGGGCTCCTCTCCCTGCCCTTTCAGGATATCTTGGACACGTTGAGACACATCACAGACCCTGGCACCAGGGAGGCAAACTACCATCCGGGTCTCCCGACTGCGTCCACAGAATTGCCTGTCTGACCCCCTAACTATAGAGTCCCCTATTAGTATTGCCCTCCTCTTCTTTTCCTTACCCTTCTGAGCAACAGGGCCGGTCTCTATACCGGAGGCCCGGCCGCTCTCGCTACCCCCAGGTAGGCTGTCCCCCGCAACAGTGCTCAAACAGGAGTAAAGAAACCAATGAAGACAATTAAAACAGGACATAATTTTTTAGGTTCAAACAACTGAATGTTTTATTTGAAATAATGCATTTGGTTCGGAACAGTTGGATTTACTATATTTTGACTCCTAACTTCAAAATGAATGATGAATATTAATAACATTCTCAGTCTGTCAGCACCTTCTATTGATAATATTTATATTCACAGCTTCCCAGCAATATTTTAGTTCTGTTATCACTTTCAAATTTAATTACATTTATTTAGGTAACAAGAGCAATCATTGATGTAGAAACAATCTTGTTCCTCCTGAACTTTAATGATACTGCACCAATAAAAGCCAACTAATCAGCCTGTTGTTGAGGGTTACAATCCCAATTGGTGTCTTACTGGTGTCAGCAACGTCCCAGGATGGCAGACTACAGTTGCAATTCCAGAGACAGATGGAACTGCAAATCCACTGCAGCTCACAATTTAAGCATTGACATTTTTAAAGCTGAGATTTTTCACTGCTGAATATAGCATCAACAGATTAATGACATTAACCACAGGGGGGGGGCATAAAACATGTGTATGCCAATAATGATAAGAACTTGTCTGAAGGCAATTACAATTGCCAACTGGGGCAAAATAAAACACATATGAAAATGAGCACAAGATTAATTTTAATTAAGGCTGCTCCCAACATGGTATTCTTATCTGCTCCATTTTTATGGTTTTGGATTATTGGTATATCAGCATTCAACAACTTTGTTACCAGTGTTGTTTCTATCAAATAAACACAAAGATTAATGATAATCACCAAGATCTGATAACTGGTGCCTCTCAGCTGTTGGAAAACAGCGCAGAGAACTTGAAACAGAGGGCAAACACCATTTCCTGACAAGTCTCAATTATAGACATGCAGGTCGACAGTGCTGTTTGTTAAACATTCCTTTAGCAGTTTCCCATAAATTTAGAAGCAATGAGTAGGAAAACAAATATTAATGGAGTTCATCTTCAAAATGCTGCAATGCAGCGATACATCAGCATCAGGTGAATTTATTAGAGGTTTCCAATTATGAACGTCTGGCCGTTCCTCCACCATCATACACTTTGATGGCATCCAAATACGATACTATTTATTGCGGATCTCTATGCCTCTAACATGGAAGCTATAAATTGTCAGTGGCTTATCAATGGACATGAATCTTCAACAAGTTGGCATAAATGTCCAGGGTTTTTGATGACTTTTTTGTGAAAGAAACCTGCATTTGTATGCAATAATATGGCTTTATTACACATTTCCAAACCAGAGAGGATTGCAAGATTAGCATTTGTTTACTGTTATGACATGCACTGAGATACAGTGAAAAATGTGTTTTCCATGTTATCCAGGCAAATCATAGCATGCGTAATTACAATCAAACCATACATCAGTACAACCAGTAATGCAAAAAGAAAATGAAAACAGAGTGCACAATATAGTGTTACAGCTACAGAGAAAGTGCTGATAAAAAAGTGCAAGGGCCACAACAAGATAAATGTAAGGCTACATCCACTTAAGAGTGAGATCTGTTCACAAAGAAATTCCATTAAAAAAATGAGGAGAAAATAATACAATAAAAGAGACTTAGAATGCTAAGGGTACTCATTTCTGGTCCCTGAAAAGAATGAGGAATATCAATGCCTGATATAACCACAGTGATGATTAGCACCATCTTCTCACTAATCTGTGAATTGGAATTGAATTCATGTAATTAAATATTGACAGGTCAGAAAGCCATGCTAGTAAAAAATGGAGTAAGCTTCAGTTTTTGCATTAAATTGTAAAAGTTTATTCAAGCTTTATTCAAAAAGTTTTGTTCCCATGTACACAGAATAAATTTGAAAAAGTCCATATTTGGGACTGTCAAATCAAGTCAAGTTGAATTCATTGTCATTTACATAATTATGTTGAGACACAATTACAATGACAATCTTGCTTTCAACAGCATCACAGGCATTAATCTGTGGCGCTGAGTTTTTAAAAAAAGATTATGGATGTAATAAAGTGCTTAAGTTGGCAGCAGTCCCTATACTGCGAACCCCACAGAAAATATTTGACATTGTGCGCAAAACACATTTTCCTCAGTGAGGGCTATTTTTCTCATCTCGTCTTCTATGAAATGCTTGAGCAAGTTTCAGAGCCTTCGAAGACTGCACTTTCAAGTCATCTTCCCAGCTAATAAGAATTGTGATTGCTACGAGTCAGATGAATGAGCTGTCATGTTTCTCTCTTCCTTTGGCAGATTAGAGGAAAATAATTGATAAATCAATTACACAGGAACTGAAATGGCATATCACCATATTGATTGAGAAAATGTATTTTTAATATTTGAGTGGATAGAACACCTTCCTATGGTCACACCTCACCTCCAACTGCCTCCACGCAGCCTCTAAAAGTCCAGGCAATAAAATATCTCTGCAGTGTCCCAGTTTCTAATTCTGTTACTGTGATAAACTGAAGATATTGCTGCTTCACTCATCTCACCTTGACCTTTCCTTTGCTCTCAGCTTCCACTGAGCAGCACTTGACAAGGTGAAAAAAAAAGGTTTGATTATACTTGTGTGCACAGATTTTCACTATGCCTGATGCTCCCATCCATCAGAGGGGCAACATCAACTCTGATAAAGAGTCTGAATGTATCAAATTTGGACAAATGTATAGATTTGCAAAATGGCAAAAACGATGCTGCATAATTATCACAGCTGAAGATGTTGGAAAACATTTTCTTTCTCTTACACCCGACTGATGAGTATGGTTTTTAAAAGGTTAATAAAACCGATTGGTAGATTTTTTACAGGCTTTTTACAGATTTTATACAAGAGAGGTCAGAGATAATAATATTTACATTCCCAGCATAATATTTTCACTGATTTGTCAGGTCTGTAGTGATCTGGTTTGGCAAATCTAACCTGTAACCAAGACACTGTGCTGCTATTTCCTAAGAACAGAAAATCCCATGAAATCACAGCAGATCTGTCAGCATCTGAGAGAGAGAAAACACCTTATGTCATTATTTCTGATCTATTGCCCTTAAAAAAAATTAAAATGTTATAAAAGGGGAGAATTTGGTTATTTATTCCATTGCTCTATGGTTTTCATTTTTCTAAGAATGGAGATAGTATTGAAAAGTTATTTCCTACATCACTATTTCAGGAAATGTGGCCCATTTTGATGTAAAATAAAAACATGTTTTAAAATGTCCATTCCATTACTTTTGAAAGTTGAGCACAGTGGGTAAAAAGCAATCCAAGTTGCAAAGGCTTCTTTAAGTGAAAAGGAAACTGCAGGTACTCTTGATCAAATAATAAACTGCTGAAGGAACGCAACGGGTCAGCCAGCATCTGTGAGGGGAAATAGACAAATGCCTTCTCACTCCCTTCCTCCCACTATCCCTTCCGCTGGTTCTGTATTTCACTCTTCACCTTGCCTTAGCAGATTCCATATCTGCACCCTTACATCTTCTCCATTCATCTCCAGCCTTGCTTACTATCTCCACCCATCTCTCCCTTACATGTCTCATCTGCCAATCAACCCCTCCTCACTTGCATCCATCTATCACATGCCAGCTCTTTCTATCAGCTATCATTCTATCAATCTGACGAAGGCCCCTGAGCTGCAATGTCATTTGCCTATTTCACTCCAATGATGCTGCCTAACTCTTTGAGTTTCTCCAGCAATTTATTTTATGCCAAATCAATTGTTTTATTTTTTTATTTTAATTTTTTAATTTTTTATTTATTAGAAGTACATTACATTACAACCACATACATTAGTACTCGTCACATATATCTTCTTACAATTAATGTACTCCGTTTGTTTTTTACACTAGTGAAGGGAAAGGATGAAATTGAGAGAAAGAAGAAAGTGAAGGAAAAGGTGAAAGTGTAGAAAACGTGACAACAAGAAAGAACGAAGACCCTATAAGAGCAAAATTAAAAACAAAAGAAAAAGAGTTAAGAAATAGACCCTAGAAAAGAAGAAGAAAGAGAAAGAGGGAAAAGAGAAAAACAAATAGATTTTTTAAGCATCACGCAAATGGGACATACCAACTCTCCAACTTTCATCCCCCCTTACCTGATCTCAGGTTTTTTTTTAAGGTACTTTTGCACCCTATATTTCTAATAATTCTATAAATGCAGACCACGTCAGGTGGAAGTGATCTGGTTTACCTGCCAGGAGGAGTCTTATCTCTTCTAGGTGTAATGTTTCAAACATATTTGAAATCCACATGTTTATAGTTGGTATTGGTGCCTTTTTCCAAAATTTTAGGATTAGCTTTTTTCCAGTTATTAACCCATAGTCTATTAGTTTCTTTTGGAACACATTTAGTTCTGGACCATCTTCCGTTATTCCGAAGATAATCCATTCTGCTTTGGGTATCAGTTTTATTTTAAATAATTTTGTAAAGATTTCAAAAATTTCAATCCAAAATCTTTGAATTTTTGTACAGAAAACAAATGAGTGCGCTATAGTAGCTTCTTGGGATTGACATTTATCAGAAATGGATGATACATTGGGGGAAATTTTGTGGATTTTAGTTTTGGAATAATATAATCTATGTAAACTTTTAAATTGTATTAAAGTGTGTCTTACATTAATCGAACATTTATGCACGTTTAATAAGTGTTCATTCCACCTTTCCTTTGAAATTTTAATAGCTAATTCTTGTTCCCTGTCTCTTCTGATACCCTCCGTAGATGGTATTTCTACATTTAAGATAATATTATACAAATATGATATTAAGTTTGCTGATTCAGCTTTTCTCTGCATTGCATCATCCAATACATCTGCTGGGCTATTATAATGATCTTTTGTATATTTTTTCAAATAGTCGCATATTTGAAAATATTTAAAATATTGATTATTTCCGAGTTTATATTTTATTTGTAATTGTTGAAATGAAAGTAATTTTCCAGTTTCATACAAGTCACCGAACGTTTTAATTCCTAGTCTATCCCAGTGTGTGAAAGATTTATCTATAATAGAGGGATTAAACGAAGGGTTATTAACTATGGGAGATAAAAGTGATAAATTTCTTAATTTTAAATTTTGTTTTATTTGTTTCCAAATTCGGATTGTGCTATGTATAATTGGGTTCTTATTATAATTTATGTTATTCAGTTTCATTGGTGAGAGGAGGATCACTCCAATGTTTCCAGAGGAGCAATCCTCTCTCTCCATTACAATCCAGTCCACTTGCTGGGCAGAGTTATCCATCAGTTGAATCATATTTTTAATATTTACTGACCAATAATAATACATGAAATTAGGTATTAGCTTAGAAATGGTCTTTGAAAAAGTATCATCCTCTTTATGCTCACATGCCAGATTCACCCCCAGCTGCCTGTGGAGTATATTTATCAGCAGTCATTTTCTTTCTTTTTCCACAAAATAGTTTGCAGACAAGCTTCCTGCCTATTTGCACTTATACCTTCAGCATATTCCACTAATTGCAGACTCTCTCTTCTTGCTTTAACTACTATTATATCAGTTGTTGAGCCTTTAAAGTTGAGTTCTGCAATGTCAGGCAAATGAAGCTGCCTGATTTCAGAACTTCAAGCAGGGTTGTTTGCTTCATCATACTTCATAAATAAATATATAGAGATAATTAAAAGTCTCATCTTGACCACTTCCTGTCTGCGCTGAATATTGATTTTAGAAAAAACGCTACCATATATTGCTATGATTTTTGGTCATCTTACTCACAGTCCTCCTCTGCTGAGCAGGCCCTGAGGGGGGGGGGGGACAGGACTATAAAACCCCGGATGCCTGGACGTGACTCAGTAACTCTGCAAGATCGCGAGGGAGAGGCCACAACTCTCATTCTAAGCTGTGAATTAACTGAACTGTGAATCTGCAATGTACTTGCAATAAATGATTTGTTGGCCCTTAATGACAATGCCATGAGTTCTTTGGCATGCTGCCCTGCCTGTGCTTGAAACTGCAATGCTTTATTAGGTCTGACTGTGTTTGGAAGGAATAAATGCTTTATTAGGTCCGACTGTATTTAGTTCAAAAGTCCCGCTCATTTCGTGACAGGTCGCGCTGATTGCGTAATTTCCAGTGAGTGCACAGGTCGCGCTGATTGCGTAATTTCCGGTAAGTGCAGAGGTCACGCTGATTGCAGACATGCCGCTGACTGCGGAAGCCCCAAAGTGGAGAGGCCACGCTCAGCTGTGTGAGTATTCAACAAAGTTTACTGCCATATATATGGTGTGTGAGTCAGTGAGTGTGTGTATGTGTTTGTGAGTGTATGTGTGTGTGAGTGTGAGTGTGAGTGTGTGTGTGTGTGTGGGTGTGGGTGTGGGTGTGGGTGTGGTTGTGGGTGTGGGTGTGGGTGTGTGTGTGTGTGTGTGTGCGTGTGAGTGTGTGTGCGAGTGTGTGTGCGTGTGTGTGTGTGTTTGTGAGTGTATGTGCATGTGTGCGTGTGTGCGGGTGCGTGTGTGTGTGTGAGTGAGTGAGTGAGTGAGTGAGTGAGTGAGTGTGTGTGTGTGTGTGTGTGTGTTTGTGAGTGTATGTGCGTGTGTGTGCGTGTGTGTGCGTGCGTGTGTGTGTGTGTGTGTGTGTGTGTGTGTGTGTGTGTGTGTGTGTGTGCGAGCGTCTGTGTGTGTGTGTATGTGTGAGTGATGAGTGGGTGAGTGAGTGAGTGTGTGTGTGAGTGCTCAGTGACTGAGCTGCCAGCCCAAGAATCCATTCGGCCCACGGCCCAAAGTCCCTCCCCCCCCCCCCCCCAACTGACCAGCAATATTGAAATTGGTGGACAAGAAAGTCCAAGATTGCACGGCAGCACTGTACCTTGTAATCAGGGCACATGTGTGGTGGTTCTAGCGATCTCGGGCTTGTCCCAACAGCACAGTCCTGGTCTCGAAGGGGGAAGCATGGTGATCACAAGCTTCTTCGTGCAGTTCGCCCTTGCCGAGAGAAGGGGCTGGTGGTCCCAGGCTTATCCTGGTGGCTCAACTTTTGGCCTTGAAGAGGCAGAGCTGGATTATGGTCTCTGGCTCATTCATTGCGACTGTGTGGACGCAGTCCCTCTATCGCTCTGATGTCTCAGGCTTGCCCCGGCCACTCAACCTCAACCTCAGTAAAGGCGCTAGCTGTCTAGGGCTTCTTCCTGGCAGCCCAATCTTGGCCACACATTGGTGTTAGTGGTCTCGGGTTTGTCCCAGTGACTCAGTTTTTCCTCAAATCTGAGACCGGGGAACACAACCAGCAATGAGGTGTTCTACTTTCTCTCTCTCTCTCCCCCTCCCCCTCCCCTTCCCTCTTCCCCTGCCCCCACCCCCCTCTTCCCCCTGGCTGGAATACTATATGTATGTATATATATATATATATATATATATATATATATATATATATATATATATATATATATATATATACAAAATGCTGGAGTAACTCAGCGGGACAGGCAGCATCTCTGGAGAGAAGGAATGGGTGATGTTTTGGGTCAAGACCCTTCTTCAGACAAGTCAGGGGAAAGGGAAACAAGAGATATAGTTGATGATGCAGAGAGATGAGGAACAATGAATGAAAGATATGCTAAAAAGTAACGACGATAAAGAAAACAGGCCATTGTTCACTGTTTGTTGGGTGAAAATGAGAAGCTGGTGCAATTTGGGTGGGTGAGGGATGAAGAAAGAGGGAATGCTGGGGTTATTTGAAGTTAGAGAAATCAATAGTCTGAAGAAGGGTCTCGACCCAAAATGTCACCCATTCCTTCTCTCCAGAGATGCTGCCTGTCCCGCTGAGTTACTCCAGCTTTTTGTATCTATCTTCGGTTTAAACCAGCATCGGCAGTTCCTTCCTACAGATTTATGTATACAGTTATATATAAATATATGCAGTTATAACTGTATGTATATGTAAATATATATGTATAAATACAAATGATATTATGGCACTAACTGGTTGTGTAACCTCATTCAATCACAATGTTTTCTCACCCATCAGAAAGTCGACTGTTTAAAGTTAACAGAATATCTTGGGGAAGTAATCATTAGATTTAAATCTGTTGAGTTACATCACAAAACTGTTAATGCTTTGGTTCGCCGTTCGCTAATGGGTTCATTTTCCTTAGCAACTGATAATTCACAAGGCCTTGCAGATAATAACAAGACAGATGTTATAAATAGTCTCACACCACCTAAATCAGGACAGCAAGCACCATATTGTATCCAATTCTTTGTCAGTTATAGATGAGAATGAATTGAACTTGATTTCCATATCCCCGCTATTATATTTTAGACAGATAAATTGAAACACAATTAAAAATCCCAAATACTTCTGATGCTTGGAATTTGAAATAAGAATCAGAACATGCTGGAACCATACAGCACGTAGCATTCATGGAAAGAAAAACAGGGCTAAAAATGTTCTTTCTCACAGCAGCATGTTGATTAGACACAGATTTTGGAGATGAAACTCAAGAAACTTTAACAAGCTTCTGCAGGATCTTGGTCACAATGTTGATGGTGAGGGAGTTTGATAATAGCAATGCCATGGAAGGGGGTTATATACTTTGCTGAAGATGCCAATCTCCTGGTACGTCACTTATGAGCCTAATTGTTTGCTGCGTAAGCATATTTGTTTTGAGGACTTTTTTTCCTAGAGCAAAGGAGGCTGGATGCTGAGCATATAGAAGTGTATAGATAAGGTGAATGGTCACAGTCTTTACCCCCAGGATGTTACTACAACTAAAGGGCATGGGTTTAAGGTGAGATGGGTAAGATTTAAATAAGATCTGAGGGGCAAGTTTTTCACAGATGTATATATGAAACAAGCTGCTAGAGGAAGTGGTAGTGACAGGTACCATTACAATGTTTAAAAGATACTTGGACAGGGAAGTCGAAATTAGATAGTTTGTACAAAAAAAGATTGAATATCAGAGAAACAAGCTAGAAAGCAGCACTGCGTTTATCATCTTTATCACAGGTAACAGACTACTGACCGACATCTACTACAAACCCACTGACTCCCATGGCTATCTGGACAACACTTCTTCCCACCTTGCTTCCTGTAAGGACTCTATCCCCTACTCTGAATTCCTCCTTCTACGCCGCACCTGCACCCAGGATGAGGTGTTCCAAACCAGGGCATCGGAGATGTCCTCATTCTTTAGGGAACAGGGGTTCCCCTCTTCGACTATAGATGAGGCTCTCACCAGGGTCTCCTCTATATCCCATAGCTCCGCTCTCACTCCCCATCCCCGCACTCGTAACAAGGGCAGAGTCCCCCCTTGTCCTCACCTTCCACTCTACCAGCCGTCACATACAACAGATAATCCTCCGACATTTTCACCACCTCCAACGGGATCCCACCACTGGCCACATCTTCCCATCTCCTCCCCTTTCGGCTTTCCGCAGAGACCGCTCTCTCCGTAACCCCCTGGTCAATCTGTCCCTTCCCACCGAAAACACCCCCTCCCCTGGTACTTTCCCTTGCAACCACAGGAAATGCTACACTTGTCACTTTACCTCCCCCCTTGACTCCATCCAAGGACCCAAGCAGTCTTTCCAGGTGAGGCAGAGGGTCACCTGCACCTCCTCCAACCTCATATATTGCATCCGCTGTTCTTGGTGTCAACTGCTCTACATCGGTGAGACCAAGCGCAGGCTTGGCGATCGCTTCGCCCAACACCTCCGCTCAGTTCGCATTAACCAACCTGATTTCCCGGTGGCTCAGCACTTCAACTCCCCCTCCCATTCCGAATCCGACCTTTCTGTCCTTGGCCTCCTCCATGGCCAGAGTGAGTCCTACCGCAAATTGGAGGAGCAGCACCTCATATTTCGCTTGGATAGTTTACACCCCAGCGGTATGCACATTGACTTCTCTAATTTCAGGTAGTCCTTGCTTTCTCCCTCCTTCCCCTCCCCTTCCCAGCGCTCCCACAGCCTACTGTCTCCGCCTCTTCCTTTCTTCTTCCCGCCCACCCCCCACCCCCACATCAGTCTGAAGAAGGGTCTTGACCCAAAACGTCACCTAATCCTTCGCTGCATAGATGCTGCCTCACTCGCTGATTTTCTCCCACATTTTGTCTACCTCCTATACTCATTTTAGGTGGCTGCCTAAAATAAAAGTTCCTAACTAATGTATTGTGGCAGATGGCCCATAATTGATTGACACTGTGTCCAATTAAACAGCTTTAAATTTAACTCAAAGCATCAAACGTTCAACAGGCGTAGACTGTACCCAAACAAGAAGTAAATGGCACTGAAGCTTCAAAATGAAAAAAAAACATAGTCATATGGACATAGAGTAATACGGTGTGGAAACAGGCCCTTTGGCTCAACTTGCGCACACCGGCCAACATGTCCCAGCTACACGAGTCTTAAGGGCCTGTCCCACTTGGCCGTCATTTGCGCGCCATTTACGAGACCTCGTCGTCGCGTTGAGACGCACGGGTAGCGTGTGGGTCGCGCGGGACGGTCGCATGGAAAAGCGTGGACGGGTATGGAGTTGTGCGCGGTATCGCGCGTCGCTCCAGGATTTTGTAGGGCACAAAATCTTCGTGCGCCTCCGGCGTGACGTATCGCGTACGAACGCGGGTGTATTGTGGTCGCACGCAGGCGCTCTGACCTCGTATGTGTAGCGCGTGGTGACGCATGATTACGTCACCGTGCGTAACCATGCGCCGCCACGCGCCGCCCATACACAAGATATTTTCACAACGTCTACAGCTTTATTATCCAGATTTTCAGCCCAGACATGAGTGGTAAATGATCCGGATAAGAATCATCAAGCTTTTTATTCTGGTTCTGCAATTCAACTTCATTCAGTTATGAGAGTTTAATCCCCTGTCACTACTGTAAGCTGCATTTAGAACCAAAAACTGGGGTGAATTTATCCAGGGCATTTCTTCAGCACTCAATTTGCTTGGTGACCTTCTCACAGTTCACCCATGGTTGTGATTCTCTGATCAGAATTTGGGTAGAATGCTTCCTTTATTACTTTCATCTGCACTGAATTTGCCATACTACATGTGGTTTTCCATTTCTTCGTGCAATTTTTTTTACCGCAATCTGTTAAGTTATTTAATATGTACTGGAAGTTCTTTTAAGACAATTGTTCTGTTAAACAGTGACCGTGAAGAAAACAGAGTAAGACTTTTACAGCACAGCTATTCTTAGCATGAAAGATTATTCAATTCAAATGGAAACTTTGATGTGGTCATGGTTCATAAAGCATGATGCTGTCAGGTTGGCAAATAAGAATAAACATGAAGATGAAACACTGAGCACTCAATGGCACAAAAGCCACTGATGCAGGAGGAAGTGAAGGTTGAGATGCTGTCATAAGATGCTGTGAAAGAGCAGGAGCAGCAGTTGATGTGGCAGATGAGAACCTGGAGTCAGTGCTGCCTGGTTTTTTACCAGTTCGCAGTCAGAAATTCCGCTGCAGCACACAGCATTTGTGGAATCTGTGCCCACTGCAAAGGAAGCTGGGACACTGCACCTTGATTGTCCTAATGGTATTGGTCTCTGCTTCTTTGGAGTTGTGCAGTGCCATGTGGCAACTATCAAGCACCCCTGTCCACTAATTCTACATTAATCCCATTTTATTCTCCCCTTATTCCTGCCCAGTTTCTATTTTTCACCCACTTACTATCAACAGTTTACAGCAGCCAATTAATCTAGCGATCTGCATATCTTTGGGATGTGGGGGGGGGGGGGGGACTAAAACCAGGCAGGAAACCACACAGTCCCAGGGAGAACAAACAAACTCCACACAGACACACTGGAGGCCAGGATTGAACTATGAGACATCAATTCTTCCTACTGCACCACTGTGTCAACCATGCTGGAAAGGATAACATCTTCTCTGACTGTAGACCACCTGTGCCTAGGCTCACATGGTCAACATTTCCAACCTTTAATCTATCTCTAATATATGCACATTGCCCAAACTGCAATCTCATCGCTCTTTTCCTATTATCCTGCATTATTCATCAGGTTGCAGTTTCTCCATGCCTGAAAACCAAAACTTAAAAGGGTAAGTCATGGTGAGAGAAAGGCACAAAATAACCTGGCTTCCAGCTGGAGGAGATTGTGGGACAGGGAAAAGATGGGTTGTGAGGAGGTTCCAACACCTTCAGTGCGGAAGAAAGGTCTCGACCCGAAACGTCACCCACTCGTTCTATCCAGAGATGCTGCCTGTCCCGCTGAGTTACTCCAGCATTTTGTGTCTACCTTCAATGCTTTCATTGCTGGTCATGGTCTCAGCAAGGGCACTAGTTCTAATGGGGTAAGAACACAAAGCTGCCCCATCCCTTTGGTTATTTCCAGCTATATCAGTTATGCAATACCCCTACTGTAAAGAAGAGGGAAGTACAGCAGTGCAACTTTTTGGGTAAAGCAGCTATATTTACAAAGCTTGAGGCTCAGTGTGATGTGATGGTGCAGTGAAGCAGATGCTTTCTGATTGATGGAGAGTGCTGCTGGTTGACCCGATGGTGATCGACACGCTGGCTGAGACTGGTGAGGAACATAATAATTAAAGTTGCATTGATTGACCTTGATCATTTCCTTGAGGTTATTGTTCTACTGTACATAGCTTTGGTCCCCCTGCTATAAGTAGGATGTCATTAAACTGGAAAGGGTGAAAAAAGGATTCACAAGGATGTTACAGGTTCTGGATAGTTTATGTTTTTTCTGGATTGTAGGAGACTGAAAGGTGACCTTATAGATGTTTAGAAAACCATGAGAGGCATTGGTAAGGCAAATAGCTAGTTCCCCCTCCCTCCAGGATAGAGGACTCTAAAGTTAGAGGGCATAGGTTTAAGTTGAGAAAGGAAAGATCTGAAAGAGACCGGAGGACCAATTTATTACACAGAGATAATGCGTATATGGAATGAGCTGCCAGAGGAAGTGGTAGAGGTGGGTACAATTACTTCATTTGAAAGGCACGGGGTGGTACTAGGACAAGAAAGGTTGGTAGAGAGATAGGCCAAATGTAGGCAAGTAGGACTGATTTGGTTGGGCAACTTAGTTGACTTGGATGAGTTGGGCCGAAGGGCCTGTTTCCATGCTTTACAGAATGATTCCATGACTCTACACCTTCTTGTAGTATTTAGTTTAGTTTAGTTTAGTTTAGAGATACAGTGGAAACAGGCCCTTCCGCCTACCGAGTCCACGCCGACCAGCTATCCCTATACACCAGCACTATCCTACACATTAGGGACAATTTACAACTTTTACCGAAGCCAATTAACCTACAAACCTGTACTTCTTTGGAGTGTGGGAGGAAACCGGAGCACCTGGGATAACCCCACGTGGTCATGGGGAGAAACATACAAACTCCGTAGAGACAATACCCTTAAGGGCCTGTCCCACATGTTGAAAATCCAGCGGTGACCAGAAAGACGCTATGACTCTATGGGTGATTGAGGAGGCTACTCATGACCACACAGGCAACACTCCGGCAACCATGAGGCGACAGCCTAGTCACCTGTAGTCGACTAAAAAATTACCTAAGTGGGACAGGCCTGTTAATCAGGATTGAACCTGGGTCTATGGCGTTTAAGGCAGCAACTCTGCCGCTGCACCACCGTGTTGCCCAGCTGAACAGAGACTTGAAGCATGGACAACGAGATTAAAGGTATGATGCTCTACTGACTGAGCTACCTAGGCTGCTACACTCTGCTGGGGTTGGTATTCTGTCATTGTCTGTCTGCTTCTACTGCCATTTACTTTAAGTGTGGAGCACTCTGTGGTCACCATAGATGAAAGGGGACTTGTCTTATTTCCACCTGCCGCTCCAAAACCTCCAGTGCAGTACTGGAAAACTAGAGTGCATGCTCTCTCCCATCCGTCAGCCAGTTTGTCCTTTCCTGAACAGGATTCAGATCTGACAAAGTTCTGAACTGCTCTCACCACTTTGGATCCCTTAACTGAAAGATGCAACTAGTACCAAGTGGTGTCAGCCAATGCTGAATCTGAGGCCCTTGCTGATTTGGGCATTGAGCTCCAGCACAATCTGTGAAGATTGCGTGATGGTCACGTTCGTGAGCATGCAGCACCAAGGTGGTGACTTTCAGCATCATGTCAAATGGGCTCAAGATAATCATAAATCACCATTCCAGCGCCTATCCAATTTAACCAGTCCTGACTCACCTTTCACTGTGAAAAGGCATAAATGTGGGCTTCTATTGCTAACATATAGGTAATATTTGCTTTGGAAATACAAATATGTTTTAAGTATCATTAGATTCATAAAAGTAGTAAAACTTTAATTCTGAGTGAGTTGTTCAAATGGAATGCCCGGCTAATTGATTGACTTTCGCCTTATGTCAGTTCAAGTCCCATTTCATATTTGCATAGACTAGCCAAGATGCTTTTTGGGACGTATCATTGGCCTAGAGGAGAAGTGGATAATTATAACAGGAAAGGCAGCTGGGCACGAACAGTTCTTGAGACTAACCAAATGAGAGTTGGCCAGGGAGGGGAGTGCGGTTGTTGGAGTGAAGCATGGGTGAGAGCACACAGGGTTGGTGTGCAAGTAGAAGTCAATCAGTTTGCAGAAATCCTGGAGCAGAGGTCCAAATCACTTGCTGTGGGATGGGAAGGAGCAACCTCACCTCCAAGATAACCAAGAAAATTCAAGAGTAGTAACCAAATCTTGGAAATGCTTTTTTTTTCTGTCAAGGGCAGGTCCAGGCTCCAACTTGACTACTATTTGTTAAAATATGATTAGGATCTGAATTACATCATTGTACCATGACATTTAAGCCCTTGTCTTATGGTCTGAGATCATTCTTAACCAACTAAAATGTGTAATTTAAAATGGACGGTGCATGGCATGCCTCTGGTGAGTGCGACACAGTTCATTTGGATTAGCTATTTTACTGAGAAATGTATCGGGATTAATAAACCAGCATGAACTATTAAATCATTAATTAAATGTAAGGAAAAGTAATTATATTTTTGAAATACGCGCATGGTAAAGTTGAATAATTTACCACATGATACAATTGCCAGAAAATAAATGGAGAATTTGAACAGGATTTTATATTGCCAGTAACTCCCCAGATTAAGAAGAATAGTAGTTATTCCGATTTAATGCAAAGTTTATTGGGAGGATTTGCTTGAGTCAATCATGAATTGCCTGAATGCACTCTGACAAATAACATTCTTTCATAGAACTGGCAGGAACCTGAAGCAAAATGATTCAGCTTCCACTGGCTGCAGAAAAGAGATTCAGAGAGATATCGCCGGGTAAAGATGTAAAGTTCAGTGGTGACTGGTTATAATGGATGAGGAGGAATTTGCAAGTGGAGTTATTGGAAAATGGCCAATTTGAATTTAGGTTACAGTTTTTTTTCTTCTTCTTCCTACACCTGAACATTTTTGCCATGGCCAGCATGTAATGCCCATCTCTAATTTCTTTGAGATGGTGGTGAAGGTACACCCACAGTGCTGTTGTGTAGTTTAACAGGGTTTAGACATAATGACAGTAGAGGACCAGTAATATATTTCCAAATCATGAAGTAGATGGGAATGAATATGTGGTGGTGCTCCCATGTTCCTGAAGTCCTTTTCATCCTCGGTGGTGGAGATTGCTGGTTTGGGAGGTACTCTAAGTACATCCTAAGTGAGTAATTGCTGTGTATTTTATCCTGCTATATCCTGCAGTCACTGTTGGGTGGTGATGAAGGGAATGAATGTTTAGGATTGAGAATGGGATAGCAATCAAACGGACTGCATTGTCCTGGAACACGTTGAGCTTCTTGAGTATTGGAGCTGCAATCATCCAGGAAAGTTGTACTCCAGCACATTCCTAACTTTTGCCTTATAGATGACAGAATTGCTTTGGAGGGTCAGGAGGGGAGTCATTTGCCATGGGATACCCAGCCTCTGAAAAAAAAGGTATTTTGTAGCCAGGAGATGTATGTGGCTGGACCATTTGAGTTTCTGGTCAATGCCAATCCCACAATATGATGATGTGAGATTCTAAGTGATGGTAAATTGCATTGCATCTTAAGGGTAAATGGTTAGAATCTCCCCTGTTGAGGATGTGCATTGCCTGACACTTCTTGGCATGAATATTGCTTGTCATTTATCAGCCCATGCCTTAAATGTTACCTTGGATTTGCTGCCTGCAGGTATGGTCTGCTTTATTTGCTAAGGAGTTTTTGGTGAAAGGAATTAATGAAAATGCAGTCATTGGCAACATCCCCACTTCTGACCTTGAGATGGAAGGAAGGTCTTTCTTGAGGCAGCTGAAGGACACTGCCATTAGGAACTCTTGCAGTGATGTCCAGGGACATGAACACATCTTGTGTTGTGTGAGGCGTACCTCTCTACTGGAGTATTTTCCTGAGATGCTCATTCATTCATATTACCAAGGATCCATGATGCTACACTCAATCAAATGCTGTTTTGATGTCAAAGAGAAACACTCCTACCTCAGTTCTTTGATCCGCATACCGATCAAGGATGAGATGAGTTATCGAGCTGAATGATCCTGGAAAATTCCTAACTGGACATTAGTGAGAAGGTTATTGGTGAATAAATACCATGCAGTAACACTGTTATAACAGTGTCTATCACTGCTGATGATTGGCAGAAGACTGATTAGTCTGTAATTAATCAAATTGGATTTGTCCTGCGTTTTATGAACAGGACATATCTGGGCAATATTCCACATTGTTGGGTCAGTGCCAGTCTTGTAACTGGAGTGGAACAGCAAGGCTAGAGGCATAGTTAGTTTTGCAGTGCATGCCTTCAGCACTACATCTGCAATATAGTATGATCCAGTAGCCTTTGCTTTACCAGTACACTCACCATTTTTTCATGCCACATGTTATAAATCAATGGCTGAAGATTGCTTCCTGTAATGAGATCTCATGAGGAAGCCAAGATGGATCATATATTTCCTATTTCAACAAGTGAACGATCATGACGTACACTCTTCAATTGAGCTGAAACCGTTATTTCCCGGGAATGACAAAATAAGAGCCTGTTGTAGTCTTTGATATCGGAACCCCCTGTATACTATTGTACTGGCATTACATTTGAAATGGTACCAAGTAGTGTGATACAAGTCTGCTCATATAGTCTGCACATGTTGGACCCAATACATTGTTTTGTTTCTTTACATGTCTGTATCAACTGGATGGTGCTCTAATATATGAATCTAAGACAGATTGGGCAAGAGAAACCTGGGAAATTCATCTCTGTCCTATCCAGATGACCAAAATAAATCCAGAATATTACACTTGCTCTCAATTCCTTCACAGTTATGCCACAAAGGGATGTGACCACCTGCCTCTGAACCTGGGAATTCTGAGCATGATTACTCGCTTTAGAATTGTTTCTGCACAGCCAAAATAAATCCAAATCTAGTATGAATGGATCAAATGAATTGGCAGCCACCACATAAGCCTCAGAGGTGCAATATTCTGTGACTGAGCTCCTGACATCCAATGGTAGGAACCTCCTGTATGCTTTTTTTTTTTTGCTTGGTCTGTCCTGAAGATGGGAAATGGGAAAGATGGGGAAAAAACATCCAGAGATTGGGATTGATATGTGACCTATATAACTTAAAATACCCTATTTAATTGGAATAAGCATTTGTCTGGAAAACTATTTGTTCCTTCATTTATTTTAATAATCTCAATCAGGTAACCCAACATCCAATCTTCGCTAAAATCCAGAGTTTTGATTGCTGAATGCTAACTTTGATGTTCCCTGAATCGAGTGTTTACAATCAATAGAGAATTCTACACATTAAAAGTCCATTTCATCACCAGTAAGTACCTGTCATTCTGTCATCCCCACAGAGTGCCTTCTAGGAGGGATGATATCCTTCAAAACCTCTCAGAGTTTCCAAGATATCCTGCCTTACAAACAATGGTATAAATATATCCACAAAGTAATTTAAAATCCAGATCATTACATTCTAGACTGACTGTATCCAGCAGAAGCAAGAGTAAAGCATTTGTTTCCAAATAAGTAGGTAGAAAGATTTCTGACCTTTATACAGCAACAGAATGTGTTTCCCTATGTTTAGAAAATAAAATGGGTTCTCAGGTACCGTGAAACTAAGCTAAAAAATTGCAGTTATGGTAGACTTTCTAGATCAGTGATGGTTCAATAATGAATAAGTGCTGAAATGCTGTTTTATCTTATCTGAATGGTATGTTATAACATAGAACAGTACAACACAGGAACATGCCCTTTGGTCCACAGTGCTTGTACCAAACATGATGTCAAGTTAAACTGATCTAATCTGCATGTACATGATCCATATCTCTATATTCCCTGTACTTCCATCTGCCTATCTAAAAGCATCTTAAACGCCACTATTACCCCTGGCAAAGTGTTCCTGTCTTCCACTACTGTCTGTGTAAAAACAAAATTGCCTCAGTCATAGAAACTAGGTGCAGGAGGAGGCCATTCGGCCCTTGGAGCCAGCACCGCCATTCATTGTGATCATGGCTGATCGTCCCTTATCAATAACCCATGCCTGCCTTCTCCCCATATCCCTTGACTCCACTAGCCTCTAGAGCTCTATCTAACTCTCTCTCCCTGCGGCACTCCACTCGCCACTGCCTGCCATTCTGAAAAGGACCCGTTCACTCCCACTCTTTGCTTCCGGTCTGCCAACCAATTTTCTATCCATGTCAACACCCTACCTCCAATACCAAGTGCTCTAATTTTAGTCACCAGTCTCCCGTGCGGGACCTTATCAAAGGCTTTCTGAAAGTCTAGATACACTACATCCACTGGCATACCTTCATCCATTTTACTTGTCACATCCTCAAAAAATTCCAGAAGATTAGTCAAGCATGATTTCCCTTTCATAAATCCATGTTGACTTGGACTAATCCTTATATTACTATCCAAATGCCCCATTATTACCTCTTTAATAATTGACTCCAGCATCTTTCCCACCACCGGTCAGGCTAACTGGTCTGTAATTCCCCGATTTCTCTCTTGCTCCTTTCTTGAAAAGTAGGATAACATTAGCTATTCTCCAATCCACAGGAACTGATCCTGAATCTATTGAACATTGGGAAATGATCACCAATGCGTCCACTATTTCTAGAGCCATTTCCCTGAGGACCCTGGGATGCAGACCATCAGGTCCAGGGGTTTTATCATCCTTCAGTCCCATTAGTCTACCCAATACTATTTCTTGCCCAATGAAAATTTCTTTCAGTTCCTCTACCCCCTTAGATCCCCTGTCCTCCAGTACATCTGGGAGATTGTTTGTGTCTTCCTTAGTGAAGACAGATCCGAAGTACCTATTCAACTCTTCTGCCATTTCCTTGTTGCCCATAATAATTTCACCCGTGTCTGCCTTCAAGGGACCCACATTTGACTTTGCTACTCTTTTTCCCTTAACATATCTAAAGAAGCTTTTACTGTCCTTCTTTATATTCCTGGCCAGCTTCCCTTCGTACTTCATCTTTTCAGCCCGTATTGCCCGTTTTGTTTCCTTCTGTTGTCCTATAAAATCCTCTGTCTTCCGGCTACTCTTTGCTGTGTTATACATCTTTTCTTTTAGTTTTATTCTATCCCTAACTTCTCTTGTCATCTTCATTAATCTTTCCCCCTCTCACTTTTTAACTATGTCCTCTAATGCTGGACATTTTCATCCAGGGGAAAAGGTTCTAACTATCTACCCTATCTATGTCTAACATAATTTTATATGCTATCAAGTCTCCAAGAGAAAACAATCCAAGTCTATCCAACCTCTCCCTGTAGGTGAAAACCTCTAAACCAACAGTGTTTTGGTGCATGAGGGGTTTAAGAACAGTAATACAATATTAAATTATTCATAGACAGCCATTTCATCAAGTAAAGGTTTACTGGCTCGCTCGTTAGGGAAAATCTTGTATTAATGATGGGACTTTTAGTATGGTTTGTTCTTCATGTTAAATGAGCTTTTTTTCAGCCATTAATTATCTTTGTCTCTGTATGTCATTGTGTCATTCTCTCCAGAGATTTTAAAGGTCATGAAAAAATAACGAACTTTATTCGGAAATTAGGGTGTAACTTTAGAATAACTGAAGCCTTAATGAGAAACTTTCCAAGAGACTTCAGAATAGTTAGAGAAGATATTTTCTCCATGACAGTCTGCACACTGCAACACAAGCTATATCTGCCAAATATTAGCTTTTAAGGTCAATTTATTTGGGGGGTTTTCAGATTAGTTTCCTGTCAAACATTTCAATTTGTATTTTACATGCCACCATTGTAATGAAATGTTCCAAAGTGAATTATCCAACTAAATTTAGTACAATCACACCAAAATTGAAAAATAGTAACTTTTAAGGAATTTATGCTGTTGAAGTCAATTTCAGAAACACAATTCAACATGCAGCCCCAACTTAATGAATTAAAACAAAGATGTTAATACTATTGATGGTGGCTGAAGGCTCAATTCAAAGAACACAAGTAAGTTTTCTCAATCTTGATCTGGCTGTCAACCTCTGATTGCTGCTTGTGCTACTTTATTGGGTACAAATTAGCTCCCATGGTTCACATATTACAATAATGACTACATTTTGTATAAATAGCTCACCAATTCTAAAGTACTTTGAGACATTCTGAACTTATGTAAAATGGCCCTTGATTAGTACAGGTGTCAGAGGTTTTGGGGAGAAAGCAGGAGAATGGGGTTAGAAGGGAGAGATAGATCAGCCATGATTGAATGGCAGAGTAGACTTAATGGGCCGAATTACCTAATTGTACTCCTATCACTAATGACCTTATGACCTAATTCACATTTTCAATTTTTCTTAACCAATTGATTATCAGTTTCCAGCCCTATGATTTTGTTAAGAGTTATACCATATCTGCCTCTTCATCATCAGATGAACAGAAGCAAGTGAGATGTGTCAAAAGATCTCATTATCTTTGTCATGTATTTTGTTTCCCATCCCCTGAGTAAGGTGCAGAACTTCAGAGGAGAAAAGTCTCAATGTCAGTTATTATACTTTGAAACTAGAATATCATTTACTCAGCTAGTTAGACTCATCTCCACATTAGGTATTCAGTTATGATTAAGTACAGAAAGGTAATTAAATGCACATCGTGAAATAACTGAATAATATGAAGGGAGTGAGAATTATCTTCAACATGCAGTTATTAGGTGTACAGTTATTAGGTATTTTGTAATCTGTGCTGAGATGTAAAAATATCCATGGGAATTGTTTTTATCTACATTGATATTGCATCTACCACCAGATTGACCCTGTCACAGTTTACATTTTGCACACAAAGTCTAGTTGGTATCTGGATTGACCTGTCAGAGGAGATGGTGGAGAGAGTAACTGTGACAATATTTAAGAGACACCTGGACAGTTACTTAAATGAGCATGGCATAGAGAGAAATAAAGACACAAAATGCTAGTAACTTAGTGGGTCAGGCAGCATCTCTGGCGAACATGGATAGGCCACGTTTTAGGTTGGAACTTTTTCATTAATCCTTTGAAATCATAGAATTGTATTTGTGTTGGAATAAATAATTGGGGTTGCAATTTTATTTCATTTTATGAATATTATTTGGTTAAATTATCTGATTTGGATGTATAATTGGGGTCTGACAATTTCATCTGGTCCTTAATACTAGTAAATAAAGATTGTGCTTTGCAAAAGGCATGATTTTTAGCCATCTCATTCAAGTGAGAAAATTGCAGGGTAAATTAAAATGTAAAATAAGTGGTTTTCCAGGTAATGTACCAGAATCATTCTTGCCAAATATTGGTGTTTTGGATGATGCAGTTCTGCATTCTTAATGTGGCCTGCACCCTTGGGCTAGAAGTCACAGTTGGATTACATTTTCTTTAGCAGTCAATTTTGAGTGGAACTGCTGCCTCTCTGTTACCCGCTCTTTAGCGTCTCTCAAACTTCCACAACTTAAACTTGGAAGTCAGAGACATGCTGGAAGTCGGACACCTGTTCTGCCATCTGGACACTGATGTAGTGGAGCTGGATGAACCTAACATCCAGTCCCAGAGCTTGACATCAGGGCTGGCCGACATGACAAATATAACCACACTCAATTGAATGGAGTCACTTACTCTGAATATAAAGGCAAGTGGGTTATTTATTTTATTTTGCCTCCCCTTAATATTTGTACTTATTTCTCATGCTTTAAGGGTTTATTGATTATATTTTAGAAGTAGTTGTAATCAGTCTTTAAATTTCTGCATCAGAAATCTTTATAATAAAAAAAATAGTTCAAAGGCCTTTATGGCTTTAAGGCTACCCATCAAAAGTATGAAAATAGAAAAGGTAGAGGGTCATTACTGATGTGGGGCCCTCAAGATACCTTCCTCGTCATTCCCCCCCCCTCCCCCCATCCCCCCCCCTCCCCCCATCCCCCCCCCCCCCCCCCCCCCGTCCCCCCAACTCCCCCTCCCCATACCCTGCTTCACTTGGTGGGATAGCGCCCAGCAATGAAGGGTCAATTTGCCTGGCCCTCTGTTTCTGGAATAGGTTAGCATGAGCACGTGCCATGGTTGGTGAGTCCCAAGATTATCTGGCTCACCGATTACTTTTATCGAGTGGTTGAGCCTCGAATCAACTCTCAGTTATTTTCCACTAGATACAGAATAGCACACACTACAATGAATGGACAGAATTAATTTTATTTAACTACAACCAAGTAAGATATCTGTTAACTTTAAAGAGAAAAGGGCATATAGAAATGACATAGCATTCCAAAAAAGAATCTATAATGGAGAACTTTAACTGATTGCCTTAAAAGTGTTATTGTGATGTTGACCTTACCTTTCACAGCTCATCCCCAATAAAGCAGTCTGCATACAGTTTATGTCATAAAATATCATAATGAACAGGATTTGTTGCTAAGGATATTTCCATCGTGCCACCTCATTCCATTCCACTGCTGGAATGGAAATACTGAGTGAAAATTGTCTTTTCAATTATATTTTCTAAATAAAAGGTCAAAGGGGTGACATCCATTTTTTTTCACATGCAGTTTTATGTTTAGAAATTCTGGTGCTTCTTGATAGAATTCCCAGCAGAGCAAACATTCCCTCAAGCAATTACATTGAACAATATATTTACTGAATTTAATAAACTTGTAATTGGTAAACGTATTATAGAGAGCTTCCATATAAATGGCACAATCATACAAGCACTTGTTTAAATATTCACATCCTGAATGAATGATTTATCAGTGCAAATATTAGTCCTGTTTTTAATTAATTAAAATTGAATGTTAATTTTTCAGTAAGTGAGGATGAAATTATTTATATCTAAATACAATTTATAACCTTAAATCATTGTAATCCTCAAGGTCTGTGATTATTAACGTTCAATTTTCTGCCTAAGCATGCAGTGCTGGGCATTGCACAGATATATAGACATAGATACATAGACAATAGGTGCAGGAGCAGGTCATTCGGCACTTTGAGCCAGCACCTCCATTCAATGTGATCATGGCTGATCATCCACAATCAGTACCCCCTTCCTGCCTTCTCCCCATACCCCTTGATTCTGCTAGCCCTAAGAGTTCTATCTATCTCTCTTTTGAATGCATCCAGTGAATCGGCCTCCACTGCCTTCTGAGGCAGAGAATTCCACAAATTCACAACTCTCTGTGTGAAAAAGTTTCTCCTCATCTCAGTTCAAAATGGCCTACCCCTTATTTTTAAACTGTGACCCCCGGTTCTGGACTCCCCCAACATCAGGAACATGTTTCCTGCAACTAGCATGTCCAATCCCTTAATAATTTTACATGTTTCTATAAGATATCCTCTCATCCTTTTAAATTCCAGTGAATACAAGCATAGTCGCTCAATTCTTTCATCATATGACAGTCTCGCCATCCTGGGAATTAACCTCGTGAACCTACGCTGCACTCGCTCAATAGCAAGAATATCCTTCCTCAAATTAGGAGACCAAACTGCCCACAATATTCCAGGTGTGGTCTCACCAAGGCCCTGTACAACTGCAGAAGGATCTCTTTGCTCCTATACTCAACTCCTCTCTTTATGGCCAACATACCATTAGCTTTCTTCATTGCCTGTTGTACATGTATGCTTACTTTCAGTGACTGATGTACTAGAACACCCAGGTCTCGTTGTACTTCCCCTTTTTTCCTAACCTGACACCATTCAGATAAATTCCTGTTCTTGCATCCAAAGTGGATAACCTCACATTTATCCACATTATACTGCATCTGTCATGCATCTGCCCACTCATCCAACCTGTCCAAGTCACTCTGCATCCTCTTGGCATCCTCTTCACAGTTCACACTGCCACTCAGCTATGTGTCATCTGCAAATTGCTAACGTTACTTTAATTCCTTCATCTAAATCATTAACTTATGTTGTAAATAGCTGCGGTCCCAGCACCGAGCCTTGCAGCACCCCACTAGTCATTGCCTGCTATTCTAAAAGGGACTCGTTAATCCCTACTTTGTTTCCTGTCTGCCAAACAATTTTCTATCCATGTCAATACCCTACCCCCAATACCATGTGCTCTAATTTTGGCCACTAATCTCCTGTGTGGGACCTTATCAAAGGCTTTCTGAAAGTCCAGGTACAATACATCCACTGGCTCTCCCTTGTCCATTTTACTTGTAACATCCTCAAAACATTCCAGAAGATTTGTCAAGCATGATTTCCCCTTCGTAAATCCATGCTGACTTGGACCGATCCTGTTACTGCTATCCAAATGCGCTGCTATTATATCTTTGATAATCGACTCCAGCATCTTCCCCAGCACCGATATCAGGCTAACTGGTAAATAAATCCCTGCTTTCTCTCTCCCTCCTTTCTTGAAAAGTAGGATAACATTAACTACTCTCCAATCCACAGGAACTGATCCAGAATCTATGGAACATTTGAAAATGATCACTAATGCGTCCACGATTTCTAGAGCCACCTCCTTGAGTACCCTGTGATGCAGACCATCAGGTCCTGGGGATTTATCAGTCTTCAGTCCCATCAGTCTACCCAACATCATTTCCTGACTAATGTGAATTTCCTTCAGTTTCTCCGTCACCCTAGGTCCTCTGTCCCCAAGTACATCTGGGAGATTGTTTGTGTCTTCCTCAGTGAAAACAGAACCAAAGTACCTGTTCAACTCGTCTGCCATTTCTTTGTTCCCACCTGTTTCTGTCTTCAAGGGACCCTCATTTGTCTTAACTAATTTTTTTCTCTTCACATAAGCTTTTACTATCCTCCTTTATATTCTTGGCTAGCTTACCTTCATACTTCATCTTTTCTCCCTGTATTGCCTTTTTAGTTACCTTCTGTTGATCTTTTAAAGTTGCCAAATCCTCTGACTTCCCGCTCATCTTTGCTATGTTATACGTCTTCTCTTTTATTTTTATACTGTCCTTGACTTCCCTTGTTCCTCTTTGGAATGAGATGACCCTGCATCTTCTGGATTATTCCCAGAAACACCTGCCATTTCTGTTCCACCGTCATCCCTGCTAGGGTCCCTTTCCAGCCAGCTCCTCCCTCATGCCAACATAGTCCCCTTTGTTCAACTGCAATACTGACACTTCTGAATTTACCTTCTCCCTCTCAAATTGCAGATTAAAACTTATCATGTTATGGTCACTACCTCCTAATGGTGCCTTTACCTTGAGTTCCCTTATCAAATCCGGTTCATTACACAACACTAAATCCAGAATTACCTTCTCCCTGGTAGGCTCCAGTACAAGCTGCTCTAAGAATCCATCTCGGAGGCACTCTACAAACTCCCTTTCTTGGGGTCCATTACCAACCTAATTTTCTGGTACAATGTTGCTGCCTCTACAAGACTTGATGTCAAAGGACAAAGGACAAAGGACATTTATTATCACATTTATGATGTACTACAAAATCTAAATTAAAAGCAGAACGTGATGGAAATATTTCGCAGATCAGGCAGCACCAGAGGAGGAGGATTTGGAGATAATGGTTTAATGTCCAATCAACATATATACATGACCTATCAATACTGAAGAAAGGTCTCGACCCGAAACGTCACCCATTCCTTCTGCCTGTTCTGCCGAGTTACTCCAGGATTTACTACTATCAATAGTATCTACTATCAATACATATATATCTCCTCTACCTTCCTCCATTCATATAAGGCACAGGAAGAGGCCAATTGACCCATCCCTTCCATGTTACCTCACAAGAGAAACTTCCAGGTAGCTCTGCCCCCCTCCTCCTGCAGTTCAACAAATATTTTATTTTCGGGTCATTGTTCTGATTACTATTGAATTCCATAATTGAATCTGCCACAATTTTGATCCTGACAATGATTTCCAGTTTCTAAACACTCTCTAAGGTTTTTTTTCTCTCATCAGTTCTGCATCTTTTACCAACCCCCTCAATTCTCTGCCCTTTGATTCTCGTCCCTTCTGTTAATTGCTATTTACTCTTGTCTGTATCCTTCATGATTCCAAACACCCTATTAGATCGACTATTAACCTCCTCTGTTCTAAATGAAACAACCTGACCTCCAGTACAACCATATAACTAAATTCCCTTAACCGGAGATTAATTCCTATGAATATATTTCCCCTCCTCTCTAATGCCATTGGGGCAGAAGCATTCCTGATAAGCTCCAGTATGACTTACCTGATTTTGTGTTACGAGATTTATAAAAACCAGGATCCCAGTAACTTTTTCAAACACTTTCTTAATGTGCTCTACCTCTTTCAATTCGATTTTTCTACTCTTGTACATTTCTTTAGAATTGTACCTCTTGGTGTAAATAGCCTGTTTCAGAATTACTTGCTGAAATCTAATACTTCACTTTTTTCTGTGTTAAATGTAATAAGGCCCATTCTACTACCCAGGCTGTGGATCTCACTATGACTCAAAAACGGAAAATAATGTTAAATTATTTCTGTTAAACCAATATAAAGCAGAGAGTGTGGTATAAAGTCAGTCAAATGTCCATGGTGCTAGCTGCAGAGTGTCAAATGCTGCCATCAGATAAACCAGGGTTGGAGGCTGATTAATTTTTTTCCCACCGTAAACTCATAAGTCAATCCCCATTTTAAAGATATGTGTTCTGTATTTATTTCCATTACAGTTTGCTATCTGCATGATTAAAATGGAAATAGCCTGGCAAATCTATCACACTTTTTATGTCCATTGAGCCTATCAGGTGCCACTGGATGAGATCATATTCCTTCATCTCTATGTGCAAATGAAATGTCATTGACAAGCTGAACCCCAGAGCACCATCAGCTTCTGATGCAGGCAGCCCACATGTAGAATTCTTGTTAATCTTTCTGGAGTAAAGTGAGATTCTGGAAGAGGAAATGCATTAAGAAAAGTCAAAAGACATCCTGAGAATTTTGGTGTTACTTCGAAATCCCATAGTATTAGCCCACATCATCCCGCATCTACACGGTTCCTAAGGAGTTACACAAGGGAACTTTACATCAGCAAATTCCAAGGATGTTGCATGGTATTTTCACCCACATCATAGGGCAACACACTAATGTCAACATTCGCACAGATTCAAGTGAACTTGTTGCACAGGTTACCTGCCACTATTGGATATCTATGCAGTAGCTTATCTATTTGGGCTTTATCAAACTCATAGCAGGTGCACTAGCCACAGCTAATAAGATAAGAACTGAACGACCCAAAATATATAAATGTGTAGAGTGTCTGCCTCCAGTCTGTAGATTCCTATTAATAGTAAAAGTACAAATAGAGATATTTCGGCAATTTCTTTAGGTCGGGCAGCATCTGTGGAAAAAGAAACAAGAAACAGGCTGCAGTTCAAATATCATTCTTCAGCATTTTCTGGTTTTGTTTTGAATTGTTAGCATTTTTTACTTTCAAGTCCTATTAATATATCTTTTTCATCGATACATAATAGTGATTCTCAGCCTCTTGATCATGTTCCTACGGAAAAGTAACAGGAGGAAAATTTCCACTGTCTTCCCCTTCATTTTCATCTTTACAAAAATTTAACTTAAGCAAGATTTGGACATTAAAATGATGTGGTAAACTAAAATCAGACTCAAATACAACATCTGTTTAGAGATACAGCATTGAAAAGGGTCCTTTGGCCCACCGAGTCCACGTGACCATCGATCATTCGATTCACATGTTGGGTGGCACAGTGGTGCAACTGATAGAACCACTGCTTCACAGTGCCAGAGAACTGGGTTCGATCCTGACCTTGGGTGGTGTCTGTGTGGAGTTTGCATGTTCTCCCTGTGACAGTGTGGGTTTCCGCTGGGGTGCTCCAGTTTCCTCTCACATCCCAAAGACGTGCAGAGCTGTAGTCTGAAAATTGGAAGAATCCATTTATCAGCATTGCCATTCTTAATCTTCATCATAAATGTTTATGTTAGCGGAGGAGGAGAAAGAACTCAGAATTTCATCTTCTGTTGATTTTTTTTGTCTTTTTAAATCCAATATAACTGCGGCTTTTGTGCCCTCTTTTTCTATTGGTGTTTGGTTGTTGCTGTGTTCAAAGACCTGTTAAATATCCATAAGATTGTCAAGTAAAATCTGAGCTTCCGCTAAATATGAAACTGTTGCAGCCTGATTTTATTGCATGTCTTTGATAAGTTTATTTAAAGGTATCATTGTTACAAAAGAAGACCAAATGTTTAGCTGTTATGCTCTTTTTCTGTAATTGGGAGATCGGTGTCATTGGTAGATTTTGATTCATTCTGACATTGTTATCTTATCCTATAATGAAGGTACAAAATACTTTCTGTATCATTAACAGGTTGCTAAACCATAACCTTTGAATATGTTATTTGGAAGGTGCATGTTTTGATGATGCCTGTCGAAGTTGCAATAATTAATACATCAACATCAAAACATTATTTTAGCTGTCACATTTTAAATGGAACAATGGCTTTATTTCTGCAATTACTGTAGAAACTGCAGTTAATAATACATTTAAATGATCAGTTTTCATTTTGGCATTGTTGCAAATGAGGGAAAGTGAAGGACATGTTCCCTTTTACATGTAGCTTTAATGTTTCCAATGACATTGTGTGGATAAGAAAAACTATACACTATATGAATGGACGACAGATGACTGGAATATCATAGACAAGTATTTGAACATTGAGCAACAGAAGGTTTATCTCTGGCCAGGTCCCAGTGAAAGCTAGGCTGGCCTAACAAAATGTTAGGCTTTCCCTTGGTTGTTGGAAACTAATTGTAAGCAGAAAAAAAAAGGTTTTGCAATACTCAACTGTTCTCCAGTGGTTGCTAATGGACGAGTCAGTGGTTAGTGTCCCCATATATTGGTGCCTGGCAGTGCCAGTGAGGCAGGTCGCCCTCAACTCCACTGCAGATTCTTCCACTCTCCGATTTGCTCTTCTCCTTCTCTATTGTCCTTACTGGGGATCAGAGGTGATTTCTGATGCCTAACTGCTATGATAATATCGAGCTAGAAAACAGCCAATTACATTAAAGAATTTGCACAATTTCCTTCCGCAGAAGTAAAATGCATTTGTCCAGCAATTGGAGAGTGCAACGCAGCTGTATCATGTGTTCTTGTTCAAAAATGACTCGCAAAGGATATTGATAGATTTGCTACAACTGCCACAAACTTCACACTCTTTTATCATTCAAGTCTGGCACACTGATGCTTGAAGGAGTTTGCCGCATCCAGGGACATGATAAACCTGTGAACCAGATTAGCGTGATTTTCAGTTGAGGTCCAGAATTGGGAAACCACTTCTTCAGCTAAAGTTCTACCTCACACCCTCCACCATCGCTGCTTAAGACGCTTGCCTGAGAACCCAGCAACACCCCCTCCTAACTGTATCTTCTTGCTGACTCACCCACCCTCCGACCCCAAATTTTCAACCTCAGAACTTGTCCTAACCCATTCCCTGATTTCTATACCCATCCTATCCCCTTTCAATCTCCAATTTAACTGCCAAATCCCAGGAATTGCCATGACTGTAGATCATGTTGTCCTTTTGATCCATAACCCATTACCCCAACCAGTACTCAGTTCAATCTCGCTAGCAATACAAACAGCCCCCTAGAACATAGGCATCACTTCTGACATCTAGCATCCCTGTATAAAAATCACGTAAAGCAGAGATCTTTTCTTCTATAATATTCATTTATGGAATTTAGACAAATGTAAAATTAGTTTTATCAGTGCAGTTAAACAGCTAAGCAGCAAGTAGCTTAACTGTGCCATTAAACCACCTGCAACTAAAGGTAAAACTTTCAATGTATTTTGTACCAGGCCTGGTCCATAAGTATCTTGAGGTTATTGCACTTCTTGAGATTTTCAATGACTTCCCTTGTTAAGTTACTGACAACAAATCTGGCATTTCCACATTAAAAATACATAAAGAATAGATAAGTCTGAAGAAGGGTCTCGACCCAAAACATTGCCTATTTCCTTCGCTCCATAAATGCTGCCTTACCCACTGAGTTTCTCTAGCATTTTTGTCTACCTTCGATTTTGCAGCATCTGCAGTTCCTTCTTAAACATAAAGAATAGATATTATCATTCCTGATGAGAGGTAATGGTAGGTTCTCCATAACCATTACTGCAATATCCAAATGTTGGGGTGATAACCTTAGAGTGTTTGTGTAACTAGGAGGTCACAATTATGGGATTAATAGAAGAACTGTGGACGGCCACAGTGGAGTTGCTGCCTTACAGTGCTTGCAGCGCCACAGACCCGGGTTTGATCCCGACTATGGGTGCTGTCTGTACGGAGTTTGTACGTTCTCCCCGTGACTGCGTGGGTTTTCTCCGAGATTAAGAATAAAGGGTAGGCCATTTAGAACGGAGATGAGGAAAAACTTTTTCACCCAGAGAGTTGTGAATCTGTGGAATTCTCTACCTCAGAAGGCAGTGGAGGCCTATACTCTGGATGTTTTCAAGAGAGAGTTAGATAGAGCTCTTAGAGATAGTGAAGTCAAGGGATATGGTGAGAAGACAGGAACGGGGTACTGATTGTGGATGATCAGCCATGATCATATTGAATGGCACTGCTGGCTCGAAGGGCCAAATGGCCTACTCCTGCACCTATTGTCTATTGTCTATTATCTTCAGTTTCCTCCCACATTCCAAAGATGTACAGGTCTGTAGGTTAATTGGCTTGGTGTTTGTGTAAATTTCCCTAGTGTGTGTAGGATAGTGTTAGTGTGCGGTGATCGCTGGTTAGTGCAGAATCAGTCGGCTGAAGGGCCTGTTTCCGCGCTGTATCTCTAAACTAAATTAAACTAAACTGGAACTTGGATTGGAAAATATGACATGCAGTAGAAGTACGGATGAACTGAAATTGATGGAGGGGTGAAGATATACAAAGGATGTCCGAATCTGACGGTGTCAAATCATAACTGGGAAGTTTCCATGGTAACTTCTTTGTGCTGGACAGATATCGGACACAAACAGAGATCAAACTGCTATCGATTGCAAAATTAATTGTTTAAAGACTACAAATACTGACTGCATTGGGAAATTAGTTTATAGAATATAACTGTCACAGGCTGATCACGAGGCAAACAACCTGACAGTTAGAAAGGGGATGGTTGAAGAACGGTGTGAGAGTGTCAGAACTAGGTGCCGTAACAAAAAACTGAGCAATATGTGGTGTGAATCAGCTGGATAGATCAGATCGAGAGGGGTGTCATTCAGAATCGGAAATTAGAACCGACAACATCTTGTTTCCCCACGGACAGGGAGGTGTTCGAACAGAAGGAGAGAATCAGCCAGAAGTGAATGATTTGAATAAAGAGCAATTGGCTTTCTTCACATTAGTTAAAGTATCACAGAAGTCTTTAATGGAAACAACACCAATGATTCCACCAAGCTGAGAGAGCAACTGAATTAGGCAGCGGGACGGACAGCCTCATTCAGTCAACCTCAGGCGTGGGCTACTCGGACTATGATGCACAATGAGTAAATGAAGGTAGCGCCAAGGACTGGTCACCTAGTGAATAACTAAATTCGGGAACTAGGTCCAACCCAGGTAACAGCTGATGTCAGCCCTTTGGAACATGTGGACCATGAATACTTCGTCAGATCTTTGGGCAGTGTGGCATAATCAGCACCAGGAGCAGTGTTTGACACGGTCAGTATCTAAGGTCATTGGCATACTCAGTATCCAAAGCATTAAGCAATTGATGCCATGGAGAGTGAAACATAATCAATAATTTGTGCAGTAAAGACAGTGACTGAGCCAGTGCCATTTACTCTCTCACACACAATCCATAGGCATCGAGGCCATGGGCCGTCTCTAACACAATCAGTAACTGCGGGTAGGGCAATAGTCAGTGCACAAAATCAGTAACACTTTCAGCCACTTTCAGCACTCATGGCAGCGCCATTGACTCCGTTTCCCATAATCACTGACTGCGGCTGCAGATAGCACCCTGGTTGATGTCATATAGGCAGTAGCTGCTGCAAGGACATAACCAGATTAAGTGAATCTGGGGTCAGGGGCAGATTCCATGAAACTAACTACACTTTTAACACAAAATATTTTGTGGGAACCGGACATCAGCATCATTTGAAATGTCTCACACAGTCCACAACGGACAGGTAGATAGGGTGGTCAAAAAGGCTTTTGGCACATTGGCCTTCATCAGAGTATCATACATAGAAGTTGGGAGGTCATGTTGCAGTTATATAAGACGTTGGTGAAGCCACATTTAGAGTATTGTGTTCAGTTTTTGGCACCATGGTATAGGAAAGATATGGTCAAGCTGGAAAGAGTGTAGAGAAGATATATGAGGATGTTGCCTGGACCCGAGGCCTGAGGTATAGGGAAAGGTTGAGCAGGCTAGGACTCTAATCCTTGGAGCGCAGGAGGATGAGGGGTGATGTTATAAAGGTGTACAAAATCATGAGAGGAATAGATTGCGCAGCCTAGGGGAATCGAGAACCAAAGGACATTGGTTTAAGGTGTGTGTGTGGGGTGGGGTAGGCGGGGGGGGGATTTAATAGGAACCTGAGGGGTAACATTATTACACAAAGGGTGGTGAGTATATAGAGTGAACTGTCAGAGGAAGTAGTTGAGGTAAGTACTATCACAATGTTTAAGACAGGTAGATGGATTGGATATGTTTAGAGGGATATGTGCCAGGTGGGACTAGTGTGGATGGGATATATTGGTCGGCGTGGGCAAGTTGGGCCGAAGGGCCTATTTCCTCGCTGTTTGACTCTCTGACTACGACATCATTGCTCAGTCAGTGTATTGCACAAAGTAACAGAAGTTAGCACCAAACATCGTGTCCATCGCAGTCAGCAACTGGATTTAGCGTTGAGGATGGTGTCACTCTATCTGCAGCTGATATCAGGAACATGGGCAATCTGTCCTAAATCAACGAGTCTTTCTTTTTAAACAGTGAAACCTCGTTCTAAATATATTCATATTTATCCCACCAGGACCTCTCGGAATGTTACGTTTTTCAGTCGTGCCCTTCATTCTTTTAAATTCCAATAGATAAAAACCTAGCCTGTCAAAACGTCCCTCATAAGACATTGATCCACTAATCCAGCAAACTTTCTCGGATCTGTTTACAAAATAATTAGTATTAGTCCTGAATTTTGAAGACCAATACCATATAAATTTCCATAGATTTGGTCTCATCGAAGCCCCATACAATTTAAGCATAGCCTCCATGCGTTTTCATTTAATTCCCCTGCAATAAAAAAATAACATTCTGCAAGGGGTTTTCTCTCTCTTCTTGCTTGCTGTACCTGTGCACTAGCCAGACAAAACTAAAAACAGGGGAAACGTCCTCCCTGCAATTAATCTCTCCGAGCTCTTTAAGAATTCTGCACGTTTTAAGGAGCTCCCGTCTCGCTCTTCGAAACTCAAAAGAAGAGTTCCTGTCTACTCAACCTGCCATCATTTGGCAAACAGCAGTCTAGTGAATTGTTGCAGTACTATATGCAAGTACATCAGTTGTTAGCTAAGGAGAGAGAGACTATGAAGGGGATTCCAGGTGTGGTTTTTTAGTTTTAGTTTAGTTTAGAGATACAGTGCGGAAACAGGCCTTTCGGCCCACTGAGTCCGCACCAACCAGCGATCCCCGCACATTAACACTACCCTACACACATTAGCAGGGCTGCCAACTCTCACGCATTGAGCGTGAGACTCACGCATTTCACGAAATTCTCACGCTCCCACGCTGATCACAGAATTTCACACGCTCAAAAAAAAGTATATTTTGTCACGAACAATTAAATTCGTCCAGCTCACCAATGAGAATAGTTTATTGTCGGCGGGTTTCCCGTAAAGAAAGAAGAATTTGATTGGCTTAAGCCCATCGCACACTATTTAAAATGGCAAGGTAGACAAAAGTGCCGGAGAAACTCAGTGGGTGAGGCAGCATTTATGGAGCGAAGGAATAGGCGACGGTTCGGGTCGAGACCCTTCTTCAGACTGAAGCATTTCTCCAGCATTTTTGTCCACCGCTCCAAAATGTGTAGTTTAGTCTAAACTAAACGACACATTCCCATGCAGATGGTGTGATAGGTGAGGCATGGCGGTGGTCCCAGCACCGACCCTGGCAGTGGTCCCAGCACCGACCCCACCGGTGGTCCCAGCACTGACCCCGGCGGTGGTCCCACCACTGGGCTGGCCCGCATTCCGGGGGGGGGGGCGGGAGGCGGGGGGAAGAGATGGGGGAGGGGGGAGGGGAGAGAGGGGAACGCTCCCCGGACATCGCCAAATCTCCGCTCCGGGTGTTGTCGCCACTAAACTGACACACACTCTCACACACAACGTAATACACACTCTCACACACAATCTAACACATGCTGACATGTATCCTTACACACACACACTGGCACACACAAGGTTTAAAGAGATATGGGCCAAATGCGGATAAATGGGACGTTTAGATGGGGCATCTTGATCTGCATGGACAAGTTGGGATGAAGGGCCTGTTTCCATGCTGTATGACACATTGTAGAAAGGGTGCAATTGCTCTGGAGAGGATTTTTTTTTTTCCACCTTGAAGAAAGATTTGATAATGGGATTGTATTCTCTGCAGCAATGGAGGTGAAGAAAAGACTTAGTTGAGGTGAATAATATTATGAGAATAGGACCTGTTTCCCTTAACAAAGAGTGTAGGAAGGAACTGCAGATGCTGGTTTAAACCTAAGATAGACACAAAAAGCTGGAGTAACTCAGCGGGATAGGCAGCATCTCTGGAGAGAAAAGAAAGGTGATGTTTCGGGTCGAGACCTTCAGACTTAAGAGGTTGAAAACCAGCCATAAAACACAATGACCGGAGATGTGTGTTATCCAACTAAGGTCAGAAATCAGAATCATGTGTTCATCTTTATTGACGTGACACTATAATAAATATTTTACAGAAAAAATAATTTGATGCAGTGGCGCAGCGGTAGAGTTGCTGCCTTACAGCACAACAGACCCAGATTTGATCCTGACTATGGGTGCGGTCTGTACAGAATTTGAACATTCTCCCCATGACCACATGGGTTTTCTCCAGATATTCCGGTTTCTCCCACATCCGAAAGATGTGCAGGTTTGTAGGTTAATTGGCTTCTGTAAATTGTCCCTGGCATGTAGGTACGATTAGTAAGTATGATTAGTAATCCACTTTAAAGCATAAATGTTGCATTCAAGTGTAAGTTAAAAGACTCACTACAGTATGCATCAGATTGTAGAATTTCAAGCTGAAAAATGCAAAAGCTCCCTACTGTGGGAGGGGGGACCCCCCATCCCCTCCCCCTCCCCCCCCCCCCCTCGGTCGCTGTGTTCCCTCGCAATTTCTCACTCTCAACTCTCACCCAATGTTGGCAGCCCTGCACTAGCGACAATTTACTCATACACCAAGCCAATTAACCTACATACCTGTACGTCTTTGGAGCGTGGGAGGAAACAGAAGATCTCGGAGAAAACCCACGTAGTCACGGGGAGAACGTACAAACTCCTTACAGACAGCACCCACAGTCGGGTTCGAACCTCGGTTTCGAAGTAACTCTACCGCTGCACACCACCGTGGCTGTCCTGATATCTTCAATGCCATGTACAATTGCAATAAAACGTCCCAGCCCCTGTATTGAAGTATCATAATAAAGGCTAAAACACATCAATTGACGTCTTAGTCAGTCGTAGCATTGGCATGTTAGATTTCAGCGACTAGTGTATTATAGGCAGATCCTTTTGAACATCAGCGTTATCCAGACTCTACTGATTTAACAAAAGCCTTGTTTTTCTGCTGTTTAGCAAACTTCATAGAAACATAGAAACATAGAAATTAGGTGCAGGAGTAGGCCATTCGGCCCTTCGAGCCTGCACCGCCATTCAATATGATCATGGCTGATCATCCAACTCAGTATCCCGTACCTGCCTTCTCTCCATACCCTCTGATCCCTTTAGCCACAAGGGCCACATCTAGCTCCCTCTTAAATATAGCCAATGAACTGGCCTCGACTACCCTCTGTGGCAGAGAGTTCCACATTAGATATCTTTCCACATTATTTAAATGTATTATATGCACTGTTCCTCTTATCTATTCAGCTAATTGCATCTTGAAAGAACGCCACCAGATTAATTAAATATGATTTTTCGCTCAGGCCAATTATTCTTTTCAAAGTGCAGTTTTCTTACAGATTCCAGTAATTTCCCCACCATTAACACGACGCTGGTTGGTCGATAGTTTCCTGTCTTCGCCATTCCTTGTTACAGAGAGGGGAGGTAGAAGAATACTTTTGTTACCCTCCAATCTAAAGAAACATTTCAGAGCATCCACCATAAGTAACTAAAGTCAGTGCCACGTATTTAAAAAAACCTGATGTCAGCAATTTGGACAGTGCCTAACAAAACTGTGAGTGAAATCGACTAATGGCCATTAACTGAAAGCTGTCTCGTGGTGACCGTGACATGGTCAGAACGTGAAATCAGTGCCACAAATAGAACCTACCCAGACAGTAACTCGTGTCAATGCCATAGTCACAGCCGAGCCCATTCAGAAACTATTCAAGATGAACACAGTTCACAGTAGGTAAATTAATTCAGCGCCATGGACAGAACCGACTGGAGTCCCCTGCGAGGATGAGTGACACGCAGGTTGTGATTGAAGTCAGCGTCATTCGTCTTAGGTACCGCCCTTTGCTGAAGTCAGTTTCTGACTGTATTGGATACTGTCAAGGCAGTAACTTCAATTAGGCGTTCTGTGATTCTGATTCTTGCGTTCATTTTAGTAACAGCTGTACGCTGATTTTACGTGTGAACTGTTAGCCACTATAAATAGTGTCGAGTTTTGTTTATTAGTCCCAAGGTGCTGACTTCTCTTACTGAGAGTGACACTGTTCGAGGCGCTGTTTCAGCTGACTGTATTAAAAAATATTCATGGCTTTGTCTTTAATTACTGATCGTGTGACAGTGCCCATGACAGTGTCCCACACAAGCAATAACGGAAGTCAGTGCCAGGCACAGCATCACACAGACAGTAACAGGAAGTAGACCATGATTGAATCTACCACCAGCAAATTAAATCAGTGTCGTGCCACAAATCGGATGGACAGTTGTCTTTACACATAACTCGAAGCCAAGAACAGCGTCACCGTCTGTCATGGAGATAAGGTTATTCACTATATCTCACACCGATTCTGATTTAAGCCCCATAGGTGCTACCTAATTTCAATTGATGGCATTCATCATGATAGAGAGCGGCTAATGGTCACTCACAGTATGAATAGTAAGATTAAACGAGAACTTACCAGTTTGAAGTTTGATCTATATTTTATGAGGAGTTATGATGAGGGACTACGTGAAGAAGAGTCCGTCCAGCCGCACACGCGTCAATCTTCAAAGCAGCGGTGTGAAATCACAGACAATAATTACTGAAGTATGATAGTAAGATACGTGAAGACTTGAACTACCAGTTGACCTTTATGAGCAGTGGGAGTGGAGGGCACGTAGTCCCTCATCGTAACTCCTCATAAAATAAAGATCAAACTTCAAACTGGTAGTTCTCGTTTAATCTTACTATTTTACTTCGGAGTCACATGAGTGACTACGTGAAGATTTTAAAGCTCTGTGATTTCATGTCGTAGATTCAAATCCAGGCGTCTCACTGCATTGATTGACTCTAAATGAGTAAAGCAATCAACAATGCATAACCACAACATAGATGCAATCAGTTAATGGTTTATTTATCACAACAATAGTAACACCTTTATCACAAGGGGGAACTTAATACTGAATCCAAAACAGCACCACCAAATAACCCAGGTTCTGTAATCTCCTTATGGTAATACTTGTGAAACATCCGTTCACTTTCCCATCCTGCGGCCGCGAGGATATGGTCTATTGGGACGTCCAAATCCTTGGCCGCCGATGTTGATGCCGCCCTGGTGGAATGAGATTTAAATTTGTCAGTATCAATACCTGCATCAACCAACACCTGCTTCAGCCATCTTGAAATAGTCTGAACCGACACTTTCTTATGTGTTTTTTTATGGCTGATAAAAAATGCTGATTCTGCTCCTCTTAAGGTTCTAGTGGCTTCAATGTAACATCGTAAATTCTGATACTACACATAGACGTGGATCCGTAGGATATGCTGAAAAAAACAACTTACAGCCTGTGACTCCAGGTCTACTCTGTTTAAGCAAATCATAGACATAGAACGTAATGGCATCTGCTGCTATCTATTCGTAGTTTCTGCAATGTTTGCACTCTCTGTGCTGAAACCAGTACCATGAGCATGACTACCTTCATGGTAATTTTGGCCAAAGACAGAGCTGCAATAGGAGGCCATTGACGAAGGAGCATTAGCACATCTCTTACATTCCAGATTTCTGTATACCTGGGTCTAGGAGGCTTAGAATTGAAAATTCCCTTCATAAATCTACAGACCAAAGGGTGTGACCCTACAGGATTTTGTTCTGATTCCCTCCATAGATATGCAGAGAGGGCACTCCTTGCAGTATTGATCGCACTATAGCTTAACTGCAAATCAAAATAAAGAGTTGACAGAAACTCTAACACGTCTGAGATGTCTGCAGTGTGATATGTAATATTCTGCCATAAGCAAAACACCTCCCATTTCCTTATGTAAGAAATGTACTGCTTCTGGGTACTATCCCTCCAGGCTGCCGCAATAACATCCACAGTACGATCTGATAGTCCTCTTTAGAATCTGCAAATCAACAAACCAATACGATCATGTAAAGGATGCGAATTACCAGTTACAGGGTGCACAAGCAGGTTTTCCTGTTTGGGAATAATCATAAGGGGCTTTGTGATCTTTTTTTTTTTTTTTTTTTTTTTTTTTTTTTAATTTTTATTTATTAGAAGTACATTACATCACAGCCACATACATTAATACTCGTCATTTATATCTTCTTACAATTAATGTACTCCCTTTATTTATTTTTTTACACTAGAGAAAGAAAAGATTGAAAGAGAGAAGAAAGTGAAGGAAAAAGTGCAAGTGTAGAAAAGTGTAGAAAATGTAACAACAAAAAAGGACGAAGACCCTATGAGAGCGAAATTAAAAACAAAAAGAAAAAGAGTTAAGAAATAGGCCCTAAGAAAAGAAAAGAGAAAGAGAAAAAAAGAAAAACAAATGTTTTTTTTGAGCATCACGTAAATAGGACATACCAACTCTTCAACTATCATCCCCCCTTACCCGACCTCAATTTTTTATTTTTTTAAAGTACTTTTGCACCCTATGTTTGTAATAATTCTATAAATGCAGACCACGTCAGGTGGAAGTGATCTGGTTTACCTGCTAGGAGGAGTCTTATCTCTTCAAGGTGTAATGTTTCAAACATATTTGAAATCCACATATTTATAGTTGGTATTGGAGCCTTCTTCCAAAATTTTAGAATTAGCTTTTTTCCAGTTATTAACCCATAATCCATTAATTTCTTTTGAAACACATTTAGTTCTGGATCATCTTCCATTATTCCGAAGATAATCCATTCTGCTTTGGGTATCAGTCTTGTTTTAAATAACTTTGTAAAGATTTCAAAAATGTCATTCCAAAATTTTTGAATTTTTGTACAGAAGACAAATGAGTGCGCTATAGTTGCTTCTTGGGATTGACATTTATCACAAATAGATGATACGTTTGGGAAAATTTTATGAATTTTAGTTTTCGAATAATATAATCTATGTAAAATTTTAAATTGTATTAAAGTGTGTCTTACATTAATCGAGCATTTATGTACTTTTAATAAGTATTCATTCCAACTTTCCTTTGAAATTTTAATAGCTAACTCTTGTTCCCAGTCTGATCAATGTGATCATTTTTAACACCAGAGGGTACCACGGTTGTGTAGGCCAGTCTGGTACCACCAATACTCCTGAAGCGGAGTCCTGTTTGATCTTCTGTATACACCGACTAATGAGGCAAAATGGAGGAAATGCATACAAAAACATTCTATCCCAATGCAGCGAGAAAACATCCACCGCTACTGCCCCAGGATCAGGTTCACATGACACATATTTAGGTAATTGGTGGTTAAGTCTGGATGCAAATAAATCAATCTCTGGCATCCCGAACCGTGCAACAATTTTATTAAATTTGTCACGATCCAACATCCATTCTGTATTGTCATTGAATTTACATGACCTTGTGTCTGCAACTATGTAGAATCTACCTGGTAGGTAGATTCTCGAAAGCCAAATGTTTCTGGTAAAACACCAGGTCCAGATCACGTTTGCCAATCTATCACAAGATTCTGACTTGATACCACCTATATGATAACACAACATCCGTAGTGTTGTCAATCTGTACCTGAACATGCAAATTTTGCATATTAGAGCAATAAGCATTAGGCCCATAAAATGTTCCTAAAAGCTCTAGGTAATTGATCCCTTCTTCTTGGAGCAAAGGTACTTTTTCCACATTCCATCTACACAGCTGGAAATAGTATTAGTAGCGCCCCAACCTAGAGCACGTACACCAGTCTTTAGAATAAAGGAAGGTGTTTCAACCAGAATTTCTCTGGAAGCATTTGAGACACCCCTGATCCACCATTGTATTTTAGTAATAGCTGCAACTGGCAATTGCATGGGCCTGTCAAAATGCCCTGAATGTATCCTCAATGCCTGTACCTTTGCTCACTGTAAATGCTGAAATGAAGCAATTAGTTTGCCAAGCAAGCTTGCTACCTGCCTAATTGAGGGTTGGTGCTGTGTAATGAGCTTAATACAACCCTCAATTAACTGCAGCCTTTATCCTTGGGCGGAGGAACTACCATGTGTTCTGAATTAATAGTGAAACCCAAGTAATCAATAACTGTGCTTGCTAATAGTTTGGACTTAACTGGATGGATAATAAATCCCAGCCTCTCGAAAGTGAGCTTGATTCTTGACACTGATGCTTCTGTTATAGCCCGAGTGTCTCCCACAATCAGAATATATCCAAATAGGCCATTACCAAATGGCCCTGAGCTCTTAGTAGTGCTAAGATTGGTTTTAACAATTTGGTAAATAGTCTCAGAGCTGAGGTTAAACCATTAGGCAATGCTTTAAATTGCCATAATTGACTCATCCAGCTAAATTTTAAGTATCTTTGATCATTACCATGCACAGCCACAGAGTAATATGCATCTTGAAGATCTATGCTAGCCATATAGCATTTTCTTGAAATTAGCTGTATAGCATTGGCAAATGTCTCCATTTAAAAAAAAATTATGCTGTACAAAAGGGTTAAGACTTGTCAGATCTAGAATAATTCTACACCCACCATCCTTTTTTGCTCTAGGAAAAATACTTGACACAAATTGGTGGTGTTGGTGAACTGACTTCTCAAATACCCCTTTTTTACACAATATTTCAAGTTCTGCCTGAATCTCCATATTCTCTTCTTTTGAGAAAATACGTGTCCAGCTTGAAATATGCTGAGTAGGAGGATCCAAATATGGGTAGAATTCAATTCTAAACCCCACAATACTGTACAGTATAAATGCATCAGATGTTATATTTTGCCATTCTTTTAGGAAATATTGTAATCTTCCACCAACTTGTAAGTATGAAATGATGGCAATTGTTGTCTCCTGCTCTTAGTGGGAATACTGTAACCTCCACGTGCCCCAGGAGCAGTGCGCCAATAACGCATATATGGGAAGGACCGATTTGTTCCTTCACCGGCCCCAGTCACCACACGTCGGTAGGGAAACTGCCTTCGAATTGATCTGCCAAGCACCGGTGGTTTCATCAGCCCACGGTTTTTGCTTCTTCATTCAGGTCTTTTACCCTTTTGGCTAGATTCTCTCCAAAAAGCAGATTAGGCAATTGAATATTAGATGGTTTACAGAGCCCCGCAAACTTAGGGTGTATGTTAGGTCTTATAGCACTTTTACAAATACAGTTTATTTCAAAGTGCGCACTACACATGAGTGCTAAGGCAACCTAGTTGTGATGCAGACACGTGCTCCTCCAAGCCTCTGGTGAAAGCTGTAATGCCTGACCCCAGCAATTTCAACACCCGCTGTAATTTCATTTCTTGTGTGCGTACTGCAATGCCCAAATAGTCCCATATTACATTATTCACCACTGGGACTGCTAGCAGTGCGCAATTCTGCGGGGTTTCATATTTTTTGACAGTCTCATCCATGGTCAGTTCCTGGAGCTGATTTATCTCCCAATGGTTCCCCTGTTAGTCTGGGAACGGCAAATTTTTTGTGCCAGACCTGGTATTTTAGGCTCTGTTATTGGACTCTGGTCCTCATATGATTCATCATCTGAATTTTGCCCCGTAAAATAGTCCTCCTCATGGAGGGGGTGATCTGGCATCGTGCTTCAGGTGTTTCTAGTGCTGGCTCTCCCATAGGCCCACGCATAGTAAACCCTTGTTCAGGTGCTCACCGCGCGGGCTCTCCTGTTGGCCCACGCATAGGCAGCCCTCATTCAGGTGCTGCTGGTGCTGGCTCCCCTGTAGGCCAACGCCTATACTGTCTTCCTTCAGATATTGTTGGCGCTGGCTCTCCTGTAGGCCAACGCTTAAAATGCCCTTGTTCAGGCATTGCTGATGCTGGCTCTCCTGTAGGCTAACGCTCAGCCGGACCTTTCCCAGGCACTCCCTGCGCTGGCTCTCCTGTAGGCCAATGCTGAGCCGGACCTTTCCCAGGCACTCCCTGCGCTGGCTCTCCCATAGGCCAACGCGGACCCGAGTAGACACAATGTCTGCCTGATGCGGGGGAACCTCCGGGTCTGACTCCTCAGAGTCTACTGGCCCCACGGACTTTTGCCTGCCCTTGCGCCCTAATGGCGCTGCACCGGTACTTATTTTAACCGTTTCTGTAGTCGATGGCCTCGCTGCCACCGACTCCTCAAGCGGGCGCCCGCTACTCGCAGGCCCGCGGTCTTCTCGAGTTTTACCTGCGGTACGCCTCCCTTACACCCTTTCTCCATTCTAACTTGTGTTGTCTCACAACTACAAGTTTCTCCGAAGAAGACGACCTGAAAGCGAAAGTGAACCACTTACCTTCAGGCTTTTTAAACTTACCGCTTGGAGGAGCTCTGCTCCTCCACACACGGTCGCTGCGCTATGCGTCTGATGATATGACGCGTGTGCGGCTGGACGGGGTCTTCTTCACGTAGTCACTCACGTGACTCCGAAGTAAAATTGCCACTGACTGTCAAACTGAATTCAATGTATGGGTTGTGTTTTACATAGACGTGTCCCACGGTCAACAACTGAGATCTGTGCAATGGAACGACAATTTATCAACATTGTTAGTTTGATACATTTCACAGGCCAGCTGATGATTATCAAAGGAGGACCTAACGTCATCACAAGGAGGCCGATAGTTATCATGGATGCTGTTCATTATCACAGTAGTTTTTGTTAAGGCATTGGCCGATTAACATTGCAGACAGATCGATCATTACCATAGGTGGGTAAATCAATATGACCGGCATGACAAAAAATTTCAAAGGCTGGAGGATGAGTAACATCGACGGGATCACCAGTTACCGTTGGCTTTCCATCACATGGTCGATTATTTTCGCAGATGATCGATCATTATCACAGAGGGATATCACTATCATGTGGGGTAGTACATGATCACCGGGTGGAGAGTATGAGCATTATCAAGGCAGTTATCAGGGAGTCACGCAACCAGCAGCTGGGGTCAGCTGTGAGGAGGATGCCGATAAAGTTCAAATGAGCGCAAGTATATGCAACAAGTAATAAAACTTGGACAAGAATGTAACTTCATCCAATGTGGGAGAAATATGAAAGGGCACGTTATTTTCTAATGGTGAGAGATTGAAATGTAAAAGTATTCAGGGGAACCAAGATGTCCTATACACATATAACAGATATAACAGAAAGATAACATGCACGTTAAGCAAGTAATTAGGAATGTCGACCTTTATGCTGGTCTTGAAAGAAAAAGGGAATTGAATATAAAGGAGATCTCGTTCCGACTCTGTAGAGGCCTTATTAGATTCCAATTAGAAAAATTTGGCAAGGGGTGATTTCCCTGCTTAAAGAAAGATGTCGTTACAATATAGGGAGTGTGGTGAATATTCACTGGACTGCTTCCGTGGGATGATGGGTTTGTCTTATAAGAAGAAAATATGCTGACTAGGCAGAGTCGCAGCATGAAATAAGGGGTCGGCCAGTTTCTGTGTAGCATATCTGGAGATTTTCTACTGCTAACTTAACTGCTAAGTATGGGTTCTTATGCAAATCGGAGGATACTATGCATTATTCGGGAAAGTGGTGCCGAGGTAGAAGAGAAAAAGCCATAACGCCATTGAATGGCGGACCAAAGGATCGAATAGCCTACTTTCCGTCTGCTTCTTGCATTCGGATGAAGGAATCGCGAAGGACAGTGTCACCCAGCAAATGAATGAAGCCAATGCCTTTAACAATGTTCTATACGAAAAGTTACTGAGAACCATGGACAGTGCATTAGGCAGTCACTGAATTTAGCACCATGGATAGAATCACACATCCACTGAACTCAGCACCATGGACAGTAGCACACAAGCACTGAACTCAGCACCATGGACAGTAGCACACAACCACTGAATTCAGCACCATGGACAGTTTCACACGACCACTGAATTCAGCGCCATGCACAGTTTCACACAACCACTGAACTCAGCACCATGGACAGTATCACACAACCACTGAATTCAGCGCCATGGAACGGATCACATAATCGGTGCGGTAATTATCACATAGAGGACCGATCGTTTTTTTTTCGGAGAAATAAGTTAGCATTCTATTATTATTGCAGAATCTTTCATTATGAACATGGGCAGGTCGATCATTGTCAGTAAGAATCAATGGGAATCACATAGCAATTTAACAATCACAGTTTTTACACAGTAGCTTGAACATTCACATGTCGGTAGAATGTTATGACAGGAGTGGATGACTTTCACAAGGGAGCCACTTATTATGGCGGGGGTTCCACCACCGACACGGGGATCTGAAGCATCATCATGGAGTTTATTTTATCACAGTGGGCTGACAGTTATCACAGAGAGTTGATCATTATCACAGCGGATAAATCCTGCATCCAGGGAAGGTGACTTGTGTTGATCACCATCTTAGGCGAGTAATTTTTTTGCAGTGTAGATCTTCACAAGGGGTGTAGGGGTCAGTTAGTCTTGCATGAATTGGCCATTGTCACAGTGCTTCAGCATTATCATAGTGTTTATCATTTTCATGGGAGGTTGACCAGAATCACAAACCCTTCCCTGATAATTATTCAGCACCTGTGATAAAGAACAACCCTTGCAATGATCCTCCAGCTCTGACCCGCTACGATAATGACTACTCACGAAGATCACTCACCCAGTTTTGATTATGTTCCAGCTGCCTGTGTAGTAGCAATCCACCCCTGTGCAATGATCGGCCCCTGCTCTAGCTACATCTTCCCGGCGCTAATGATCGACCGACCTGTGAGTAGGTTCAGTCTCCATGTTAATAAGTAGCATGGCCACCCACTCCACTCTCTCTATGCTCATAAAACAATAAACACCTTGTGAGATTCATCGCCCCTGTAGCAATGGGCAAATACTAATGAGGATCCATTCTTGTGATAATTAGTAACTGATCTCAAAGCCATGGAAATTGTTTATCATAATCAGTCCACTGGCCATTAAATGAACCCAAAGCCATCTCCAACAAATTTAGCAAAATCTAGTGAAAGCCATGGGCAGTGTCATGGGTATGTTACTGACCATCCCCTCCTGTGGAGAAGGTCCTGAACCCCATCTATAAAAACACCTTCTCCATTTATGATTTGTGGATTCAATTACTGTTGACCCAGGTTGATTCCATGATTAGCTATTTTTCAAGCTCATGTTGGCCCATACCAGATATTGATCTAACAGGGATTATTGATATAATCCCATTCAAAAACAGTTTTGAGAAAGTTCTTATTTGGTGGAGTAAATAAGAACTGTGTTCAAGAATCTACCATTGAAATTACAAATTTGTTTTATTCAGGAGCTTTGGAAAAACTTTACTAATGACTACAATATTTCCATCACTCTGTTAATACCTTCTTCTTACCCAGTCTCTCAGGGTTGTGGACATGCTTCTGCTCGTTATATTTCCTGAGGTGAATTTAAGGCCAATGTGGGAGCCACAGACTTTTCCACAGATGAGTCAGGAGGTAACTGATGGAGCAGGCGGGTGGGTGGTTGTGAGATGATTTGCGAACAGATTGACTTCAATATGGTCCCTTCTGTATCTTGGTGGTCCAAACCAGAGACTGATGTAACATTATTTTTTTTTAATTTGAACAATAGCCTAATTTGTCTTCAGTGGTATGTTCTCTTGCCCATTACCTCACTTCAGTCACTGCCCACACACTTCATTATGTGCAGCCCACGGGCAAGTCCCTGACAGATATAACACATATTGGCACCTCACAAATACAGTATTCTTTGGGGAAATAAGCAGGATATCTTCCAAATGTCAAGGATTGATGAGATGCGGTATACAGTATATTCTTGGCCAATATCCTGCTATCCTTCAATGGGGCATTTTCTCACAGTAATCGATGTCAATAGACAGTATAACATTGGCAATGATTGGCATGAGTGTTTAACTTTTTAACACTCTCATAGCACCACCAACAATGCCAGTAACTGAAGTTAATACCATGGACATTGTGCAGTCCAAGAAGTAACTGAATTTAGTGTTACATTCTGCGTCATACGGTCAGTAACTAAGGTCACCAAGATGAAAAGTCTAAAACAGATTCGGCAATTAAGACAGCATTGTCAGTGTCTGTCACAGGTAGTAATTAAATTCAATGTCATGGACTGTGTCCACACAGACACTTGTAATGTCACTATGTTTGAATTTCTAGTGTACCCAGTAAGTGAAGCCAGACTATTGAAAATGTCTCAGTCATTTCCTGACTTTAACGGCATGGAGAGTGTGATACAGTCAGTTATGAAGTCAGTATCATGAACGCTGTATCACCCTATCAGTAATCACGGGAAATGTTTAACACAATCAATAACGGCACATGCCTTGCCATGGATTTGCATTTTTCTTTACTTCACTCTCCAAGATGTTTTAATCCATGTAATGCACCTCTTTCTCCATTAACCATAAGGAACTAACATCTCAATTGTTCCTTTATCTCATATACTATCCCACTCCCCTATCACACACAACCAGGTTTGGCCCAGTGGCACAGAGGTATGGTTACTGCCTTACAGTGCCAGAGACCCAGATTTGGTCCTGACCTCAGATGTTGTCTGTACGGTGTTTGTACATTCTCCCTGTGACCACATGGGTTTTCTATGGGTGCTCTGGTTTCTTTCCACATTCTAAAGGCATGCAGGTTTGTAGGTTAATTAGGTTCTGTAAATTGTCCCTAGTGTGGAACTAGTGAACGGCTGATCGTTGGTCAATGTGGACACAGTGGGCCGAATAGCCTGATTCCATGCTGTATCTCTCAATAAAACTTCCTGAAAAGAAGTCTCCTCTATCATAGCAAATTATTTTCTCTTTTATTTTTCAAAGTCCTTGCCACCTTTCAAATTCCATGTCTACCTTATCCATATTTGAATATCCTTTATCAGCTTTTATCTTCAATAATGTATTGCAAAGTCCGATCAAAGTTGCACCCTATATAATTTTGATGACCAGGATAAATGTTCATGACCTTTCAAGAGCATCTTCGATGGGAAAGATGGCAAAGATGGGAAAGCATCAAGAGTCTTTGAATAATGAACCCCATCCCCCACCAGGATGGTCTCGAAGCCCTCCGTTTTTTCCTCGACCGTAGAAGCAATCTATACCCGGCCACTGACACCCTCCTCCGCCTAGCGGAGCTGGTACTTACACTTAATAACTTTTCATTTGACTCCTCCCATTTCCTCCAAATACAAGGCGTAGCTATGGGCACACGCATGGGCCCCAGCTACGCCTGCCTCTTTGTCGGGTACGTAGAACAATCCTTGTTCAATGCGTACCAGGGCCCCATCCCCGACCTCTACCTCCGCTACATCGATGATTGTTTTGGTGCCACATCCTGCACCCACACACAACTGACTGACTTCATCCGCTTCACCACCAACTTCCATCCGGCACTCAAATACACCTGGACCATTTCCGACACTTCCCTACCATTCCTTGACCTCACTATCTCCATCGCAGGTGATAGACTCCTTACCGACATCCACTACAAACCTACCGACTCCCATGGCTATCTGGACTACACTTCTTCCCACCCTGCTTCCTGTAAGGACTCCATCCCCCACTCCCAATTCCTCCGTCTACGCCGCATCTGCTCCCAGGATGAGGCGTTCCACACCAGGGCATCTGAAATGTCCTCATTCTTCAGGGAACGGGGGTTCCCCTCCTCCACCATAGATGAGGCTCGCACCAGGGTCTCTGCCATACCCCGCAACACTGCTCTCTCTCCCCATCTCCCCACTCACAACAAAGGCAGAGTCCCCCTAGTCCTCACCTTTCACCCCACCAGCCGTCACATACAACAAGTGATCCTCCGTCAGTTTCGCCACCTCCAACGTGACCCCACCACTCGCCACATCTTCCCATCTCCCCCCATGTCTGCCTTCCGCAAAGACCGCTCCCTCCGTAACTCCCTTGTCAATTCTTCCCTTCCCTCCCATACCACCCCCTCCCCTGGTACTTTCCCTTGCAACCGCAAGAGATGCAACACTTGTCCCTTCACCTCCCCCCTCCACTCCATTCAAGGACCCAAGCAGTCGTTCCAGGTGCGACAGAGGTTCACCTGCATCTCCTCCAACCTCATCTATTGCATTCGCTGCTCTAGATGCCAGCTGATCTACATCGGTGAGACCAAGCGGAGGCTTGACGATCGTTTCGCCGAACACCTCCGGTCAGTCCGCAATAACCAACCTGAACTCCCGGTGGCTCAGCACTTCAACTCCCCCTCCCATTCCGTATCTGACCTCTCTGTCCTGGGTCTCCTCCATGGCCACAGCGAGCAACACCGTAAATTGGAGGAAATGCACCTCATATTCCGCTTGGGCAGTCTACATCCTGGGGGCCTCAACATTGAATTCTCCCAATTCTGCTAGCCCTTGCTGTCCCCTCCCCTTCATCAGCCATCTGGTTGTCTCCTCCCCTCCCCCAGCCCTCGGGCTCCTCCTCCGCCTTTGTCCTTTTTTCCTTTCTTCTCCCCACCCCCTATCAGTCTGAAGAAGGGTTTCGGCCCGAAACGTTACCTATTTCCTTCGCTCCATAGATGCTGCTGCACCCGCTGAGTTTCTCCAGCATTTTTGTGTACCTTCGATTTTCCAGCATCTGCAGTTCCTTCTTTAAGACAAGAGTCTTTGAATGTTTCACTACTGTATCTTCCTCCAATGGTTCCCACTCTTGTTAGTTAGACTGTCCTGGGTTTTTTTACATTTCATTTTATGCGATAAAGGCATCATGCCAATGACAGGAATTATTTCCTTTTTCAAATTCCCTTTCCTGGAGTTTCATTCTTAGACTGCTGCTATTCCTCTGGTGAAGATATTCCACGTTGCTACTGAGTGGTGATATTCAGGAATTAGGCCCAATGAAGATGAAGAAATTAATATAATCTATTTGATCACAATCAGAGAAATATCTACCACCTCTACAACCTTACCTTTTGACTTCCATTAATCTTTTCCTGGCCTATTCCCACTTTTAATCTGCATTCTGTTCATCAACGTATAAAAATATTAAATAATTGTCACAATAACTATCTATAAGTTCCCACTGCCTTGTGCACTATGGATAATGGTTTACTTCTGGTTTAGTGTCCATTACATAAGGCTCCAGTAAACACTGATAGACACAAAAAGCTGGAGTAACTCAGCGGGGCTGGCAGCATCTCTGGAGAGAAGGAAAGGGTGATGTTTCAGGTGGAGACCCTTCAGTCTGAAGAAGGGTCTCGACCCGAAACGTCACCCTTTCCTTCTCTCCAGAGATGCTGCCTGTTACTCCAGCTTTTTGTGTCTATCTGCAGTTCCTTCTTACACATCCAGTAAACACTGTACTGGGAAGTGCAGAACACCTGCAATACTCTCAAAACATGAAAAAGCACAAAGTAGGAAGATATTGAAATCTCTTATGTAGGAAGGAACTGCAGATGCTGGTTTAAACCAAAGATAGACACAAAAAGCTGGACTAACTCAACGGATTAGACTACATCTCTGGATAAAAGGAATAGGTGACGTTTCGGGTCAAGACCCTTCTTCAGACCTGTAGATTATAGTGGGGAGAGAGGAAAGCTGGAAGAGGGGCAAAGCAGGACAAAGAGTGGCAGATAATAAATGGATGGAGGTGAGGGGGGTTGACTGCTCTGTTGAACAGGAAGGAATGGCAGTCTGGTACACGAGAAACTTGCCTTGCAAATAATATTTCTGTGGGAACTGCTCTTTAAAAACTTTACATTTTATATTGTTTTAATTACATTTACATATAAATATTGACTGCAATTACTAACAAAAAAAAAACATTTTGATAGACATAGATAATGATGTTAAAAGTCCTCAAAATCTATCTTCACTTAGGTATCAATTCAGTTTCACTGTTGCATTCTGGTATTATTATTTATTATTATAATTCTAATTTTAAATAATAGCTAACAAAATTATGCATTTTAAAGTGTTCTTAAATCAAAACGCACTATGTCTGATTTAGGCAATACAAGTTAAAAATGTAATTTTGAATTTGAATATTTGAATCCTCTTTGTAATAAGGAGAATATTAGTTGTGGTTGTCAAATTAGAATTAATTATACATTTACTTCATTTCAACATCTTTCTTCTAAATGAACAAGAAATGTTCCTCTTAAAACATTAGAAGCACTGGATGTATGAACCAAATAGGAAGAATGTAAGTTCACCTGGAAATAATAATAAATTCCCTGGACGTTGGGAGGGGCGAAGTAAAGGGGCAGGTGTTGCATGACTAACAGTTGCATGGGAAAGTGCCATGAGATAGGACTAGCTGGTGGAAATGGAAATGTGGACCCAGGGACAAAGAATGGTGAACGAGGTGGGGACTGAAACATGCTCTAGCTGATAGAACCCTATTGTAATTGATTGAAATTATGAAGGATGATTCCTTGAATGTAGAGTTTGACTGAGATGCTGTTGGTGAGGGTAAGGGGAACCTTATCCTTGCTCTCGCCTAGAGGGGAGAGCATGAAAGCAGAACTGCCATAAAATATTGATGGGGATCTTAACCATGTCTCCTCTATTTCTTGCATTTCTGTAACCCTCTTTCCTTCAAAATTTTTGGAAACCAAAATGTCAGACCACCCACAACATCGACATTTTTAGAATTGCCATTGCTTTAAGGACGTTTTAGTGGTGAGTTTTGTTCTTGGGCAAAATAAACCAGAGAGTTCCCTGGTTCAATTTCTTGTCCATACTTTTTAGCTGTGTCCAAATGTGATGGCCCTCACCTAGGGAAGAATAAGAGCTGGGATTCCCACTCTCATCTATTCAATGACCTCTGCAGGAAATGCATATGGATCAATGTCATAGATTTTAATAGAAATTGCAATGTGAAGTTTCAAGCTCTTTGGCAATGCTAAATGAACAATATCATGGCATTTATCCTTTCAAAATTCTATTCCATTGAATCCATTAAGAAATGGACCACAAAAAGAAAATTCTATTACACTGAGTGACGCAAGAAACTTTGGACAACTTAGGTCTGCATTCTATCATAAACATCCCCATTGCCCTCACAATCTCTCCCCTCTCCCTACGTTCTCATTTGTTTGGCTCCATCAGTGTAATCACAAATGCTATATTTGTTTCATTTCTAAATGTCATAAGTTGCTTCATAACCTTAAAAAAGATCTTCTACTCTATAGGGCAGCACAGTTGGTAGAGTTTCCTCCTCACAGTGGAGAGACCTGGGTTTGATCCTGACGTTGGGTGCTGTCTGTAATGGATGCTGTTTGCACATTCTCCATGTGATTGCGTGGGTCTCTTTCAGGGGCTCCAGTTTCTTCCCATAATCTAAATTATATACAGTTTGAAGGTTAGACACAAAATGCTGGAGTAACTTAGCTGGACAGGCAGCATCTCTGGAGAGGAATGGGTGATGTTTCAGGTCGAGACCCTTTCCTTCTCTACAGAGATGCTGCCTGTCCGGCTAAGTTACTCCAGCATTTTGTGTCTATCTTCAGTTTAAACCAGCATCTGCAGTTCTTTCATACACAGTTTGAAGGTTAATTGGTCTCAGTAAATTTCCCCTCCCAGATCTCCCACATCTTTGAACCATCACTGGCATTTGTCTTTCTCTAAACTAGGCAGTATTCCTGTGAAATTGTGGCAAAAAGGAGTGGATACGAAAGGGGGGTAGCATAGAACTGGTGTGAATGGGTGATCAATGTTTGGCATGGACTCTTTGGGCCTAACAGCCTGTGTATCTCTAAATTAAACGTAGCTATATGAAATTATTGAAATGTTAGCTTCCATCTTAACCCCTCAGTTCCTGTAAAAATCTTCTGTATGCCATTTTTTTAAATCATGTTATCAAATTTATCCACAATTCATTTAAACTTTACAAAAATATCTTCCACATCTTTGAACCATCACTTGTATTTGCCTTTCCCTAAACCAGGCTGTTCCCTTCAGAAATTGTGGTAAAAGTATCTGTATAAAAATGCTATAATATTACACATGAGCAAAGCAGCTGCTGGCAGTCATTACCTCTGCTCATTATGTTTTGCGTATGGAATTTTAGCCCCAAAGTAGGTCAGCACTTCCCACAGTAAAAGGCAAACTGAATTCCTACACTTGATGAGACAAATTATGTAAATTCCCCAGGAGTTCTGTGGCATTCAGTCTCTGGGTTTGGTGCCGATTACATGACCATCTTGAAACCTCACGAATGATAATTTCTTTGATGTAGTACTCAATATCTGGCATGGTGTCTCAATTACACCCACACAGCCTTTGGAAACTCATTACAGGATCGATATATAGCACTTCTCTATCACTAAACCTTGATGTCACTTGGTCGCATAGAAGCTACATGTTTTATTTCTCTGTGATTTGTTTAATGACTTAGTTTCATCTTGATATAATAAGATAGTGTTCCTAATACTGTAGGTAGTTACACATAAGTTGTCTTCAATAATCTATTTAGCCTATAGTTAAACATTGGTATAGTATCTGTTTTATCACAAGCAGCACCACAATGTTAATATAAAACAAATTTGTGTGCCTCCACTCATCAGATACTTCGCTAGTTAATGCTGAAAGAAAATGATAGTGAAATTCGAAAACTATCAGAAAAAAATCAATTCCTTTCAAACGGAAAACCTCTTATCGTATCTATCTTGGATGAACATGGCTGATTCCTCATTGCACTTTAAATAGTTTAGCACTGTTAAGTTGTAAAAAGAACCACAATGGAACAGAAATATAAGCAACCATGGCGAGCTCCATTGACAAGAGCCTTGGGTTCATCATGTCCTAAGCATGGAATGGACGCACACGATGTGAAACAAAATGGCTGGATCATGAATGGATGATGTCCCAGCAAACTTCAGAATCATCTCTGAATTCCTTGAACTTTTATGGTTTCAAATTAAACAGGAGAGCTTGAATTGATACTATACAATACAATACGATACAATACAGTTTATTGTCATTTGAACCTCAAATGAAGTTCAAACGAAATTTGGTTTCTGCAGTCAGACAACATGAAAAAAAAAACAAGACACACAATTAACACAATTTACACAAACATCCATCACAATGAATCTTCTCCTCACTGTGATGGAAGGCAAAGTCATTGTCTCTCCCCTGTTTTCCATTCTTCTCCCGATGTTAAAGCCCCCGGTGGGCGATGGCAAGTCCCGCGGCCATTAAGGCCGCACTGGGCGATGTAAGGCCCTGCTCCGGGTCTTGATGTTGGATTCCCCGCCGGGCGATGGCAAGTCCCACGGCCGTTAAAGCCGCCCTGGGCGATGTAAGGCCCCGCTCCGGGTCGTTTTCAACCCCGTAATTCGGGCGGGAGAAGTTGCCGTTGCGGTAGCTCCGAAAAGCGGTCTCCCACCAGGGACCCGCGAGCACCCGATGTCACCGTCCACCGGGCCTGCGGCTGGAGCCTCCGCAGCTCCGAAGTCGGGTTGCAGCCGTGCGCCACCACAGCTCTCCACGCTCCGAAGCCGGCCAGCTCCACGATGGTGAGTCCGCAGGCTCCACGACTGGAGCCCCCAGGTCGTTCCGGTTGGAGGCCGCTCCACAGTGCTAGGCCCCAACGGCAACGGAGACCCAACAGGGAAAAGGTCGGGTTCCCCGTACAGGGAAGAGATTTAAAAGTTCCTCCCCGCCCCCCACATATACACAGTTAAGAACAATATATAACTACAACCAAACTATACACTCAACATGACAACAATTTAAAAAAGACAGACGGACTGCAGAGGCCACTGCCACGAGGCGTTGCCATCTTGGACTACAATATGTCAGTTTTACCTGTTGATGAGAATTTCCCCCCATTTGGACACACAGGGGTAGCATTGAGGACGGAACATTCTCAACAGAGCTGACTGACAAGAATGCCCAGTGCTGACCCGAATGCATCACATCAAATCAGCGTGTTTATTGTGACAGCATCTTCCATCTTTGCCACCTCTGTCTTTTAATGTATCAATGTTACAGCAAATCAACTGCCTCCAATTTCCTCTTTGTATTTGTCAAAGATCAAAATCAAGGAAATCATTATCGTCCCATTTTTGTGAGATTGTAATTCCTATGTGCACTGAAAAACCAGAGGTGGTTCAATACTGTTGCTCAAGGCACCTTTAAAGTGACACTTAATGCAGTCATGATGGATCATCCATGTTTTCATATGAGGAAAGATTGAAAAGACTAGGCTTGTATTCATTGGAGTTTAGAAGGATGAGGGGGGATCTGATAGAAACATATAAAATTATAAAAGGACAGGACAAGCTAGATGCAGGAAAAATGTTCCCAATGTTGGGTGAGTCCAGAACAAGGGGCCACAGTCTTAGAATAAAGGGGAAGCCATTTAAGACTGAGGTGAGAAAAAACGTTTTCACCCAGAGAGTTGTGAATTTGTGGAATTCCCTGCCACAGAGGGCAGTGGAGGCCAAGTCACTGGATGGATTTAAGAGAGAGTTAGATAGAGCTCTATGGGCTAGTGGAATCAAGGGATATGGGGAGAAGGCAGGCACGGGTTATTGATTGGGGACGATCAGCCATGATCACAATGAATGGCGGTGCTGGCTCGAAGGGCCGAATGGCCTCCTCCTGCACCTATGCTTCTATGTTTCTATGTTTTTATCTGACCAGTCAGCTCGCTCCAGCTAATTGAATGACATAGATGAAAAAGGATATTGAGACGTATTTTAGATTGTTAACATCGCAAATTTCTTCCCAGCTGTTATCAGGCAAATGAACCGTCCTTTCACCAGCAGTCCTGACCTTTCAACTATCTTTAATTGGATTTTATCAGACTTTATCTTGCACTAAATGTTGTACCCTTTATCCTTTATCTGTACGCTGTGGATGGCTTGATATTAATCATGTATTGTCCTTTCTTTGACTAGATAGCACACAACAAAATGTCACTGTACCTCAGTATACATGACAATAATAAACAAAATAAAACATGAGAACTATAACCCCCTAATTAATAGCTGCTTTCAAACATTAGTGTTTAATTGCAGAGGTTTTGAGTCCGAAACTCAATAGTGGACTGATCCAAAAATTAAAATGCACTGGATTCACAGTATGTTGATTGTATGGATTCATAACTGGCTCATTGATAGAACTCAAAGGGTTGTGGCGGAAGGAGGATATTGAAGCTGGCGGTCTGTGGCCAGTGGAGTTCTGCAGGGATCTGTGCTGGGATCTCTGTTGCTTCAGATATACATAAATGAATTGGATGTAAATGTAGATGGGTTGCTTAGTACATTTGCAGATAACACCAAGATGTCTGGAGTCGTGGTCTGTGAGGATGGCTGTCAAAGTGTACAGCCGGATATAGATCAGCTACAGAAATGGGCGGAGAAATGGCAGATGGAGTATATTCTGAGCAAGTGTGAGGAGCTGCACTATGAGCGTTATATGTAATTAGAAAATATACATTCAATTGTACAGTGGCACAATGGCCTCACAGGGCCAGAGACCTGGGTTCAATCCTGCCTACAGGTCCTGTCTGTGTGGAGTTTGTACGTTCTCCCTGTGACTGTGTGGGTTTCCTGATGTTCCGGTTTCCTCCCACGTTCCAAAGGCATGCAGGTTTGTAGATTAATTGGCTCGTGTATATTGTGCAGGACTGAAATAATGTATGGGTAATCGATGATTGGCGTGGCCTCAGTGGGCCAAAGCACATGTTCTCATGCACTAAAACATGTGTTTACGTTTAGAACTATAAAAACAAAACTAAAGAACTCTTAACGGCATGTACTGAGGATTCTTGGGAGGCAATTCCATAATTCTCTGAATGTGGCAACACAAACAGATAGAGTGATAAAGAAGGCATATGGTAAGCTTTCCTTCATTTGTCGGCATTATAAGAGTCAAGAAGTGATGATGCAGCTTTATAACACTTTGGTCAGGCCACATTCAAAGTATTGTATGCAGCTCGGGTCATCCCATTACAGAAAGGATGTGAGGCTTTGGAAAGGGCACAGAGGAGGTTTACTAGAATGATGTCTGGATTAGAGGGTAGTAGCTACAAGGAAAGTTTTGACAGACTTGGATTGTTTTTGTTTGGAATGCTGGAGGTTGTGGGGAGACTTACTAGAAGTATATAAAATTATGAGAGACATAGATAGGATGGACCATCAGAACTTTTTCCCCAGGATGGAATAATCAAATACCAGAGAGCATAACTTTAAGTTGAGAGAGACAAAGTTTAAAGGAGATGTGCAAAGCATTTACACATATGGTGGTGAGTGCCTGAAACACACTGTTGAGGGTGATGGTGTAGGCTTATATGATAGTGGCATTTAAGAGACTTTTGGAGAGGTACTTTTTGGGTATACAAGGAATAGAGGGAAAAGGATTATGTGCAGGCAGATAAGAGTTTATCTTGGCATCATATTCGGCCCAGACATTGTTGGCCGAAGGTCCTGTTTCTGTGCTGTTGGTATATATTCTATGGTCTATGTCATCTCCTTTTAGTCCCCCTTTTTACTTTTCATTGCTTTTTTCCCCAAATGCTGTAATTAACAAAATAAAGTAAAACAACTAAATACAGTCGAGTTTTGTGCAAAGGCAATACTTAAGCCATAAATTAATTGGAGTTATTTGTAGCCCAAAATAAAAGAATGTATCCTGTATTTCCGGATTCCTGTAATGTGGGAAATTAATCCTGTATTTCGGTAGATTAATCTGGCCTGACCAATGTCATACAGTCTTTCCCCATCCCAACAATAAATAGATTCTGCTGGCACTTTTATTGGAAAAGCCTTATGATTTGAATATAATTCACGTTTGTTTCAATTTATGGACTATGGATATTTCTTCCATCATATAACAATCATACTATAATCTGTGCTCCTATATAGAATTATAGGTTTCTATATTCTGACCTTAATTGTTATGATACAGAAATGGCACCATCGTGCATCCCTACCAAAACCACAGCTTTATCGGCCGTGTTAGATTTTTCCAATTAGAATAAAAATAATTTCAGCATCTGGCATCAGACATTATCCAGAAGAAACAATTGCATTGAAGAACGAACTGGCATCCAGCTTTGCTTCTTGCTCTTTTGTAAGCTATAATTCTTTCATAATGTGAAACACATGACAGCCATGCTCTGACTAAAATGGCCAAGATAAATGAAGCAACAAAGAAGATCATTAATGCACTTATTTTCACTGGTCAGGCTGTATTGTTCTTTGAAAATTAAAAAGGACACACAAAAGAACTATTAAAGAGTTAATAAAAAATGAACTCTGATTAAAATGACAAAAGGGAGTCATTCCCTCCTTAAACAAATGGAGAAACAATGACAGAATTGTCTTGAATTTATTATTTTTAAAATGAACAATTTATGGGGGTTTTAAGCAGTTGGTCCTCATGTCATGGCTTCTCATGATTCCCATTTTTGCCTCATTTCCATTGTTGTTGCTGCACTGTGAAGTTCCAATATTCAACATGCTGTTAGGGCACACCGTGGCATCAAGTGCCCATTGAGTTACTTGTGTTGTCACTGAAACATGGGGAAATATGCCAGCACATACCAAGGTCATGCAAAAAGTAATTGGGTAAAGGCCAGCTGAGCATTGTACTCATGGTGGTTGAGGTCTATATGTTTTAAAAGGGACTGGAAAACACCCCTGATTTTCTTGATTAACAGAACCATGTATCTATGGAATCTATTTTAGAGATGAGATGGCATTCCTGGCAGTGGATGTTTTCTTCAGTACTACATTGAAGTGTGAGCAAGGATTAAATACTCAGATTTCACCTTACATTCTGCTGGTTGAAAGTGCGGCCAAGGCTGACAAGTTGACATGTCTAATGGATAGTCTATCGAATAATATGTGTTTTATGATGTTCCTGTTACAAATTCGTGCCCAGAGCATCCACTTTGTTCTTCACTTTTTCAGATTATCAATAATTTATGAGACTTGTAAGGACTTCCAGCAGACAGTTTTTGATCTCTCAACAGCCTCGGGTACAGCAGGAATTCTATGTTCCATGGGGAAGCAACCAGCATATTTTGTGTTGCTCATTTATTTTTGAGTTGCAACAGACTGGAGGTTGCAAAACATTCCCATTATTACTATTGAGGGTGCAATTTCCTTCCCCAGATCAATTATTCTTAATTGCATCTGCCATAATAAAACCTCAGAAATTCTAGTGGTTGTTAAAATAATATTGAATATCTAATGGAATTATCATTTATGGACATTAAATGCAGACTTGAAGCTATTTCCTTTATGAATTAATATTCTTTAGCAGTTGGAAAAACGTGAGATTTCAATGCACAACTTCAAGGTGATACCAAGCAATGAAACTGAGCAGGATGACAGTGATACTAGTTTGGTCTCACTCTGACAGTGGAGGAGGCCCAGGACAGAAAAGTCAGTATGGGAATGGGAAGGGGAGGTAAAGTGTTTGGCAACCAGGAAATGGCATAGGAAAAGGCTGACTGCGCAAAGGTGTTCAGCAAAATGATCGCCCAACTGTGCTTGGCCTCGCCGATATGTGGGAGTTCATACCTGGAAGCAGCTAAAGTAGATGAGGTTGGAGGAGGTGCAATTGAACCCGTGCCTCACCTGAAAGGACTGTTGGGGTCCTTGGACAGCATTGAGGGAGGAGGTATAGGGACAGGTGTTGCATTTCCTGCAGTTTCAGGGGCAAGTACCTAGGGAGGGAGTGGTGTAGGTGGGAAATGATGAGTTTACCAGGGAGTTGTGGAGAGAATGGTCTCTGCAGAAAGCTGAAAGGAGTGGAGATGGGAAGATGTAAAGATCCCGTTTGTGGTGGCAAAAATGTTGGAGGATTATGTGCTGTATGCGATGGCTGATGGGGTGAAAGTCGAAGACGAGGGGGACTCTGTCCCTGTTGCGACTGACGTGTCCAGGTGTGGACTCCTATAAATCGATGAGACCAAGCGCAGACTGAGCAATTGTTTCGCTGAATACCTTCACTCAATTCGCCTTGGCCTACGTGATCTTCCGATTGCCAAACACTTTAACTCCCCTTCCCATTCCCATACTGACCTTTCTGTCCTGGGACTCCTCCATTTTCATAGTGAGGCTAAACGCAAATTGGAGGAACAGCAACCTATGTTTTGCTTAGGCAGCTTATCACCTTCCCTACAGTCAACAATGGAACGTTGTGGACTCCACCTTTCCTTGATCATTGTTGCTTTTTACATATCGTTCATGTTCCATGTGGCTTCTATATCTTTTGTTTTCCTCTCCCCTGACTCTCTGTTTGAAGAAGGGTCTCAGCCCAAAACGTCACCTATTCCTTTTCTCCGGAGATGTTGCCTCATCGGTTGAGGTACTCCTGCATTTCGTGTCATCCTTCGTCATAATTTCTATATGTCTGGCAAGATGAAAAATAATTTGATTCTGAGATCAAAAATCAAAGACTACAGAGTTAATTCCTGTTGCGAAAACATTTTATATTATCAAATAAGACATCAAAAAAAATTAATAACATTGCAATTATATTTTAGTGGCTATATAATTATAGGGATACAAAAGATATATTTTCCCATTCATTTTTAAAGCCCAAATAAAACCGACTCTCTAACATAAATTAAACTGAAGTGCCTGATTTCATACTGAATAGCTTATATTGAACTATTTATGCTGCCAATTTTACTTGAAAATTGAACAAATCATTAGGTTTACCTGATGACACAGCAGCAATAACAAGGCCTTGAACTTATCCCCCCAAAATGGATGCAAACTCTTAACATATTCATGTGCATTGCTTTCCTCTGTTATATTAATAGGATTATAAGTGCACTCTAGAGTTCTGAGATACAGCAATTCATGCGGCCATGAAAATCAGTATTTTTAATCTTGTTGAAATCAAAGAAGTCAGTGTTTAAAATACAGCCCAGATTGATATTCATTGGGATATTGGGTCAGATACAACACCTGATGCTTTATTAGCTTCTGGTATGATATCCTAACTCTGACAGACCCTTGTGGCTGTGTTAACAGGCAGTCAGTAATTGCAGCAGCATTTCTGCTTGTTACCTGCTGAGATCATCACTGTTCTACAGATAAAGTTACTATGAGACTGGCATCCTTCTCAGCCATTGGTAAAAATGTAATTGGCAATCTCATGACATCATTGAACCGAATTATATTAATAATACCCCTGCCCATTTCCACAGTGCAGCGGAAATTAATATTACCCTTCACTGAATCGGTTTTGCATCTGACAAACTAGTTCACCTCTTTAGTCAGATCTTCATATGTTTAGTTTTGTTTCAAGGGTGATATCTTCACACTGAAGTATATTTCAAACATCATTCCAATTTAATAAAGCAATGTCAATCCTGTGGCATAGTGGTTGGCATTTGTGTCTTGAGCCAGAAGGTTTGCACCAAGGGCATTCTCCAGAGATTGCAATATAAAATCAAGGCTGATGCTCACAAACAATGATAAAGGAGTGCTGCACTGCTGGAGGCTGTGTCACCTCTCTCAGTTCAGTGTAAAACTTCCCATTACAATCTTTTAAAATAATCATTTGTGATTCTCACTGGAGGCTTGTCTGATCTTTATCCCTCAGCTAACAACTTCTATAATCCTCCTTGCATTGTTCCTTGTTGAATATATTGATGTTAGGTTGCCACATTTCCTACACTACAACAGATGTACTGGAGTGTCCACTGTTTTTGTCATCTGAAGTGCTTAATGTGAAGTTTGTTCTTTTCCTCCTGTGATGGATCTGAATGTGGCTGGGTCAGACTTCCCAAGCGGCAGCTTGTTCTTATTTTATTTTTCATTTAATTTGTGGTGTGGTAATCATTAGCTTTTATTGGGTAAATCGCTAGCTTTTATACGTGCTCCATCTTCATCAACTATTGCAATCATTCTGACGAAGGTGCTCCTGCAGTGCTCTTAGGATAGGAGTTCCAGTGATGGCGAAAGGACTAGTGATAAATTTCCAAGTCATGTTGGTAAACAGAGGGCAAGCTACAGATTGTGGTGTTTCATGTGCTACTGCCCTTGTCATTCTTGGTAATAGATTTATGGGTTGGGGAGGGTATTGTTGGATTAGCCTTGCTGAGAACCTGTAGTGTGTTTTGTAGATTGCACATACTGCAGCCACCCTCTGAAGATGTTGGAAGATCTGGTGGATGAGGTACCAATCAAGCGGCCTGCTTTGTCCTGTCTTCCATCATATTTCTTCCTTCGAATTCCAAATACAGGTTGGCATAGCTTTAAGGTGAGAGAGAGAAAGTTTCTTTAAACAGAAAGTGTTAGGTGTGTACAACATGGAAATGGTGAAAGTAAATTTGATAGTAACATTTAAAAGGCATTTAAACAAGCACATGAACAAGTAGGGAATGGAGGGATACAAACTATTTGCAGACATATGGCATTAGTTTAATTTGGCATTATGGTCAGCACAGATGTGGTAGGTTGTAGAGCCTGTTCGTGCGATGTGTTGTTCTGTGTTCTCTGCCATTCAATAAGATCATGGTAGATCTTGTAGCTCGCATTGTGAACCTGATCTCCATTGATTCCAAATATATGAAAATCTACTAATCACGGCCTTGAATATACTCAATGACTGAATCCCCAGTCTTCCTGGGTGAAGAATTTCAAAGATACACTATTCAGTTGATGGGATTTCTTCACATGTCTATACTGATTGGACAACTCCTTAGTTTCTCTGTAATCCTTGGTTCTAAACACTCCAGTCGGGGAAAAAACCTGCATCTACCTTGCATAGCTTAATAACAACGTTTGTACATTTTCGTCTTCAATTTTTCTAAACCTGCATGCCCAAGCGCATTCTGCTTAATCCCTCTCTGACAATTGCACCATCCCAGGAATTAATCTGGTAAAACTTCAGTAAACTTCTTCAATCATGAGCATATCCTTGGTTAGGGAGATCAGACCTGCACACTATATTCCAGAAGGGGTCTCAATAGGTCGATCTGAAATTGGACCAAGCTGTTTCTTCTCTTGTACTTAAATCCTCATGTAATAAAGGTCAATGCATCATTCGCCTTCTTAACTGCTGTACCTATATTTTAATTTACGATCATTTATCTATCGTTTAATTTACGATCATTTGTCTGTCAAAGAATTGATTTCAAAATACTACTGTTGGTTTACAAAGCACTGAATGGTTTAGGGCCAAAATACATTTCTGATCTTCTGCTTAGCTACGAACCACCCAGACCTCTCAGATCGTCTGGGACAGGTCTGCTCTGTGTCCCCAGAGTCAGAACTAAACATGGAGAGGCAGCATTTAGTTTTTATGCACCATATATCTGGAACAAACTCCCAGAAAACTGCAGGCCTGCTGCAACTCTCAGCTCTTTAAATCTAGACTGAAGACTTTTCTGTTTGCCGCTGCCTTTCAGTAAACAATACAATTTATTAATTACCTATACTGCACTGTAACTTCTATTCCTGGTTTTATTCTATTTTAAATATTTTATTTGATTGCTTTTAATTTTGTAATTATTATCTGAATAATCTAATAATCATTTTATATCTAAATGTCATTTTATATGTGTTTAAATGCTTTAAATGTTTTATGTAAAGCACTTTGAATTACCTTGTGGTTGAAAGGTGCTATACAAATAAACTTGCCTTGCCTTGCCTTGCCTTGCCTTACAAGGATATCCAATTTCATCTGAACACCAACACTTTTCAATCTTTCACCATGTAAGAAAAGTAGTGTGTTAATATTCTTTCCACCAATGTGGATGACCTCATTTATGTCCATGTTACATTCCCTGCCATGTTCTTGGATATTCTTTTAAACTGTCCAAACTCCTAAGCCCCTGTAAGCTCTCTGCATCATTCTCAGAGACTGCACTGCCATTCAGATCTCTATCATCTGTCACCTTGGATATATGGAAAATAGGACGTTCTTAGGTAGACAACTTGATTGACATGGACGAGTTGGGGTGAAATGCCTGTTTCCATGATGTATAACTCTTTGGCTCCTTGACTCTCCATTAAAAATGTTCCCCTCATTCAAATAGCTGACATAGATTGAGAAATGCTGACACCCTTGCATTGATCCCTGCAAGTCTCCAGAAGTCTTAACCTCCTTACCAGAAAATAATCTACCAGTACACAATCTGCAGCAGTACATTTCCCTCAGCCCAGACCCAACCCCACTATCTTGCACAATGTAATCTTGGTTTGTAACCTTGAGACTGGCACCTTATTTGAAAGCCTTCTGAGAATCCAAATATGCTTAATCAATTGATTTGCTGTTATCTATTACTTGCAACCTCACATTAAAATATTTTGTTTGTCAAATGGCATATTTCCTTTTATAAATCCATGTTGGCTCTGCCCAATCATTTTTAAGTGCCCTGTTCCAATTTCCTTAGTCATTGTTTCCAGTATTTCCCTTTCTGCTGATGTCAGGCCTAGTGATTTATAGAAAATTGTGTTTCGGCCTCTCTGCTCTTAAATATTAAGGTAACATGTGTTACCTGTCAGTCAGTGGGAACTGTTCTAGAATCTATGGGCCACTGAACGATGACAGGCAATGTGTCCACTATGTCCAGGCTACTTCCTTCAAGTCCAAAGATGCTCCTCATTACATTCTGGCATTCATTGCCTGTCTGTCCCTTTAAGTTTTCCAGTGCTAATTATTTTAATAGTATTGGTTTATTTCAGCTCCTGAAGAAAGATATCAATTTTTTTTCCCGCATTTCCTTATTCCAAATAAACTTTCTTCCTTTTAGCGCTTAAGGGACTCACATTAACTTCAGATAATCTTTTCCTTTTTTTACATATTGACAGAAGCTCCTGTAATCTGATTTTATCTTATTCCACAGCCTACTCTCATATCTTAATTTATTTTCTTGTTGGATTCTGAAGTGCGCTCATTCTTCACAGTTACAAATTTTTAGGCAACAGGGTATTGGATCAAGCAGAAAGGTCTTTAACTTCTCTTGAAAGCCACATTTCCATGTTAAATGCAGAAATGGCAGGTTAAAAGCAGGTTTGGTTGGCACTTGAGACTCTTAATATCTTCACATTGCACGTGACCACAAAATGTATAGATTGCATCAATAATTTAGAGGCAGAGCCTGATGCTAAATGTCTACATTTGCTAATAAACCTGTTTGAATAGGATAAAGAGCAGTTAACTAATTGCACGAAGTTGAGGTAGGAAGTATGAAATTATCAACATTGATCAAAAGAATGCAAAATAACAATCATGAGTGTGGAAAATGGTAAATGCGGGGATTGAAAGGATTTGGAGGTCCTCGTTCATTGAGGTATAGCAAGCAATTTGGATGTACCCCTTTATTGAAGGTAGTAAGCAGTTTCAAAATCTTGCTCCACTTTTATAGAAGTCAAGAGAAGCAGCATTGGGTGTACCATGAGTGTACAGTATGTTCTTCTTGATTCTTGGTTTCCTGGTCCTCCAAAATATTCCAAATGGAATTTAAACTGGAAGTGGAACTATGTTTGGTCTCCCTGTGAAATCTTCACTCAGGGCGTTGCAAAATTTTTGGAATGACAAACCCCAAAGGAAAGTGGATGCTCAATAACTACGTTTATTTAAGATGTTTCTACAATATAAGGCAGGAAAGTGAATCTATATTAGCTTTTTTTATACACCAGAGAATCTGTAGCCATTAATCAGCTCATGCAGACAGAATTAATGATCTTATTACCTGTCACGCTCCTGAATGATGGAGTGGGTTGGTGGAATGTTCTGACTGCTCTGCCCCTGTTTCTTGCATTTTATCTTTATAGTGATGAGCACTTTTATTCCCAAGAATTGTTTATGCATTTGCACTACACATCAATAATGAGGAAACATAACTTGACTTGGTGCCAGCTGATATCAGTCGTGACGCAGTTGTTAACATTCTCATCTCTGAGTCAGAAGGTTGCAGATATCAGTTTCACTTCAATCTTCAACAGATAATGCAATCAGACACTCACTCCAGTAAAGTGTCAATTAATTACTTAGAAGAGGCCATCCTCCCTCACAGGTGCTTGCAAAAAATCCCAAGGCATTATTCAAAAAGTTGGTACATTTTTCTGTTCATTATCCTGCAGAAAACATAATTAAGTCTGATGCTCACTTTTTGCTAATGGATGGTTACTGTGCTTAGAAAGACTCACACATTTCTTGTAACACCATAGTCATCACAATTCAGAAAGTGTTCTCAATTACTATATGACGCATTTGAGATATTCTGGTCAAGATTTCTCTCCAACAGTCTAAAGCAACAAGGACTGTTCCTATGACTCCAAATCCTGAACTGACTAGTTGGATTAATCCACAATTTGTTGTTGGGGCATTTCATCACCAAAGCTATGGGTTCTTTTAATCACAACTATGAAGGCCATGAGATGATGTGTAAAGTGTTCAGCAGCCTCATTCATAAGTAACTCCGTACAAAATTATGACATAAGTCAGGTCACACTGTGGACTCTTCATCTCAATGAGTGTAGATGACTTATTCGATCTCTATTAGTTGATTAGTAGGTACAGTTTCACTGGTACATGGAAGATCTGATGCATATTCTAGAAGCCTGAGAACAGGCAACTGTGCTCTACAGAAATGTTTTAATATTCTCTAGTATTGGAATTTAAGATTTTAAGCTCTGCCTTTCTGCAATGAACACTCGAACAGCATAGGTTTTCTGCAGGGTCTGAGGTCCTCGAATACCCTCTCCTTCAACTAACCAAAGGCTGCATGGAAGTCAGTGGCTTTCTTCATTGTGAGGTAGCTCTTGAGATATTGGAAGCATAACAAATGAGTTGTATATCTTGGCCACCAGTTAATATTGTGATTTATCTATGGTTCTTTATCAAATAATTAGTCATCAATTGACAGAAGACTGATTTAAAATTTAATGCACCCACTTGCATCTTATATCACCAGGCTCTTTTTAAGTCCATTTGTTGAGGCAATTTCATCATTGTATTTGTCACTGTGTGTGGAATCTCTCACGATTCAATCCATAAAGAAGATCCATCCTATTCTTAATTCGACAGTCATTGGAACATTTCTAAGTAGAGCAATTGTTTCACATATATGATTTTTTTGTAAAGCTGCCTAGATATTGGATCAAGTAGAGTTGTTTTAGTGATTTATGGTATGAATTTTGAAAATGCCATGAGAATTAATGGTTTGAGAAATGTGATGTATTAATGTCAGCTGTCTCGCAATAATTGATTTGGAGCTTTGCTTACTTTAGTTAGTTCATTATTATTGTGGAGATGTGCACCAACATTTCTCATCATGACCCTTTGTCAATAGCCTTGTTACCCAATGGGTATTCTGCATGAACTGGGCATGTGGAACAGGTGGTAGTCATAGGGCAGGTAGGACAGACACCAAAGGAGATAGGAATCAAGTAGGTGCACAAAAATGCTGGAGAAACTCAGCGGGTGCAGCAGCATCTATGGAGCGAAGGAAATAGGCAATATTTTGGGCCGAAACCCTTCTTCAGACTGATAGGGGGTGGGGAGAAGAAAGGAAAAAAGGCGGAGGAGGAGCCCGAGGGCTGAGGGATGGGAGGAGACAACCAGAGGGCTGAGGAAGGGGAGGAGACAGCAAGGGCTAGCAAAATTGGGAGAATTCAATGTTCATGCCCCCAGGATGTAGACTGCGCAAGCGGAATATGAGGTGCATTTCCTCCAATTTCCGGTGTTGCTCGCTGTGGCCATGGAGGAGACCCAGGACAGAGAGGTCAGATACGGAATGGGAGGGGGAGTTGAAGTGCTGAGCCGCCGGGAGGTCAGGTTGGTTATTGCGGACCGACCGGAGGTGTTCGGCGAAACGATCGCCAAGCCTCCGCTTGGCCTCACCGATGTAGATCAGCTGACATTTAGAGCAGCGGATGCAATAGATGAGGTTGGAGGAGATGCAGGTGAACCTCTGTCGCACCTGGAACGACTGCTTGGGTCCTTGAATGGAGTTGTGGGGGGAGGTGAAGGGACAAGTGTTGCATCTCTTACGTTTGCAAGGGAAAGTACCCGGGGAGGGGGTGGTACGGGAGGGAAGGGAAGAATTCACAAGGGAGTTACGGAGGGAGCAGTCTTTGCGGAAGGCAGACATGGGGGGAGATAGGAAGATGTGGCGAGTGGTGGGGTCACGTTGGAGGTGGCGAAACTGACAGAGGATCACTTGTTGTATGTGACGGCTGGTGGGGTGAAAGGTGCGGACTAGGGGGACTCTGCCCTTGTTGTGAGTGGGGGGATGGGGAGAGAGATCAGTGTTGCGGGGTATGGCAGAGACCCTGGTGCAAGCCTCGTCTATGGTGGAGGAGGGGAACCCCCGTTCCCTGAAGAATGAGGACATTTCGGATGCCCTGGTGTGGAACACCTCATCCTGGGAGCAGATGTGGCGTAGACGGAGGAATTGGGAGTGGGGGATGGAGTCCTTACAGGAAGCAGGGTGGGAAGAAGTGTAGTCCAGATAGCCATGGGAGTCAGTAGGTTTGTAGTGGATGTTGGTAAGAAGTCTATCACCTGCAATGGAGATAGTGAGGTCAAGGAATGGTAGCGAAGTGTCGGAAATGGTCCAGGTGTATTTGAGTGCCGGATGGAAGTTGGTGGTGAAGCGGATGAAGTCAGTCAGTTGTGTGTGGGTGTAGGAGGTGGCACCAAAACAGTCATCGATGTAGCGGAGGTAGAGGTCGGGGATAGGGCCCTGGTATGTATTGAACAAGGATTGTTCTACGTACCCAACAAAGAGGCAGGCATAGCTGGGGCCCATGCGTGTGCCCATAGCTACGCCTTGTATTTGGAGGAAATGGGAGGAGTCAAATGAGAAGTTATTGAGGGTAAGGACCAGCTCCGCTAGGCGGAGGAGGGTGCCAGTGGCCGGGTATAGGTTGCTTCTCTGGTCGAGGAAGAACTGGAGGGCTTTGAGACCATCCTGGTGGGGGATGGAGGTGTAGAGTGAGTCACTTTGGGATCTTCCAAGAGAGGTGTTCTGATTAAAATCTCCATATCTAAAATGGAAAAGCCCTCCAAACAATTGCACATGTCAGGCAGAAACAGAAACTGAAACACATATAATAGGTGCTGGAGTAAGCCATTTGGCTCTTTGAGGCTGATCATCCAAAATCAGCACCCCGTTCCTGCTTTTTCCCCATATCGCTTGATTCTGTTAGCTCTAAGAGCTAAATCTAACTCTTGAAAACATCCAGTGAATTGGCATTCACTGCTTTCTGTGGCAGCGAATTCCGAGATTCACAACTCTCTGGGTGAAAAAGGTTTTCCTCATCTCAGTCTGAAATAGCCTGCTCCTTATTCTTAAACTGTGACCCCCGGTTCTGGACTCCCCAAACATGGGGAACATTTTTCCTTCATTCTAGCCTGTCCAATCCCTTAATAATTTGATGTTTCTATAAGATTCCCTCTCATCCTTCTAAATATCCAGTGAATACAAGCCTAGTCGACCCATTCTTTCATCATAAGTCAGTCCCGCCACCGGGGAACTAACCTTGTGAACTTACGCTGCACTCCCTCAATAGCAAAAATGTCCTCCCTCAAATTAGGAGAGCAAAACTGCACATAATATACCAGATATGGTCTCACCAGGACCCTGTACAACTGCAGAAGGACCTCCTTACTACTATACTCAAATCCTCTCGCTATGAAGGCTAACATGCTATTTGCTTTCTTCACTGCATACTGTACATGCATGCTTACTTTCAGTGACTTATGTACAAGGACACCCAGGTCTCATTGCACCTCCCCTTTTCCTAATCTGACACCATTCAGATAATAATCTGCCTTCTTGCTCTTGCCACCAAAGTGGATAACCTCACATATATCCACGTAATATTGCATCTGCCATGCATCTGCCCACTCACCCAACCTATCCAAGTCACACTGCAGCCTCATAGTATCCTCCTCACAGCTTACACTGCCACCCAGCTTTACGTCATCCGCAAACTTGGAGATGTTACATTTAATTCCCTCATTAATATATATTGTAAATAGCTGGGGTCCCAGCACTGCACCTGGCGTCACCCCACTAGTCATTGCCTGCCATTCTGAAAAGGACCCGTTAATTCCTACTCTTTGCTTTCTGTCTGCCAACCAGTTCTCTATCCATGGCAATAACCTACCCCCAATACCATGTACTCTAATTTTGCACACTAATCTCTTATGTGGGACCTTGTCAAAGGCTTTTTGAAAGTCCAGATGGACCACATCCACTGGCTCTCCCCTATCCATTCTACTTGTTACATCCTCAAAAAATTCCAGAAGATTAGTCAAGCATGATTTCCCCTTCATAAATCCATGCTGACTTTGACCGATCCTGTCACTGCTTTCCAAATGTATAACATCTTTAATAATCAACTCAAGCATCTTCCCCACTACCTAGGCTAACTGGTCTATAATTCCCCATTTTCTCTCTACCTCCTTTCTTAAAAAGTGGGGTTACATTAGCTTTCCTCCAGTCCACAGGAACTGATCCAGAATCTATGGAACATTGGAAAATGATCGTCAATGCATCCACAATTTCTAGGGCCACCTCCTTGAGTACTCTGGGATGCAGACCATCAGGCCCTGGCAATTGATCTGCCTGCAGCCCCAACAGTTTACCTAACACCATTTCCTGACTAAACTGCATTCTCTTCAGTTCCTCCCTTCCAATAGATCCTCAGTCCCCTAGTATTTCTGGGAGATTGTTTGTGTCTTTCTTAGTGAAGACAGAACCAAAGTACTTGTTTAACTGGTCTGCCATTTCCTTGTTTCCCATTATAAATTCACGTGTTTCTGACTGTAACAGACCAACTTTTGTCTTCACTAATCTTTTCCTCTTCACATATCTAAAGAAGTTTTTACATTTAGTTTTTATATTCCCCGTAAGCTTTCTTTCATGCACTATTTCCCCCCTCTTAATTAAACCCTTTGTCGTCTGTTGAATTCTAAATTTCTCCCAGTTCTCCAGTTTACTGCTTCCACTGGCCAATTTATATGCCTCTTCCTTGGATTTAACACTATCCCTCATTTCCCTCGTTAGCCACGGTTGAGCCGCCTTCCCCGTTTTATTTTTTCGTCAGACAGGGATGAGCAATTTTTGTAGCTCATCCATGCAATCTTTAAATCTTTGCCATTGCAACTCCACCATCAACCCTTTAAGTATCATTTGCCAGTCCTTTAAAGCCAATTCCCATCTCATACCATCAAAGTCTCCTTTCTTTCTCGTCTCTGAATTAACCATGTCATTCTCCATCTCAATGCAGAATTCCACCATATTATTGTCACTGTTGCCCAAGGGGCTTTGCACAACAAGATCGCTAACTGATCCTTCCTCATTACACAATACCCAGTCTAGGGTGGCCTGCCCTCTAGTTGGTTCCTCTAAATATTGGCTTAGAAAACCATCCATTTGACTCCAGGAAATCCTCCTCCTCAGTATTGTTACCAATTCGGTTATCCAATCTATATTTGGATTAAAGTCACCCATGATAACTGCTGTAACTTTGCTACACGCATCCCTAATTTCCTGTTTAATGCTGTCCCCAACCTCCCTACTGTTGTTTGGTGGTCTGTACACAACTCTAACAAGCGCTTTCTGCCCTTGGCTATTTTGCAGTTCTACCCATACAGATTCTACAGCATCAAGCTAATGTCTCTCCTTGCTTTTGCATTAATCTCCTCTTTAACAAGCAATGCCACCCCACCTCCTCTTCCTTTCTGTCTGCCCTTCCTGAATATTGAGCACCCCTGCATATTGAGCTCCCAGCCCTAGAATATGGAAGACTGACTCCCTCAGTTGTGTAGGATCATTAGAAGTAGAAAAAGGAGTAATCCATTCAGTTCCACATGCTTGCTCTGCATTCAATAAGATCACGGCTGATCTTTTACACCAACGCCACGTTCTTGCACTGACTATATATCTATTACATCTGATCTGCACCAGCATGAAAAGACCTGGATTAATCATGTAGTATGTTCAGTAATGCTTCTGTGGAGGAATCTAAGTTGTGACAGAGAAAAATAATCAGCATTTTGCTTTTTTTCCTTGTCTATTTGATGTTGGATATTCTTGACTGGTTCTGTGATGTTGGAAATTCTTGACTGGCTCTGGGCTATTCTTTGATGTTAATTCCTTGTGCCAGCAAATTATATGGAATTGAGCAGAATGACTGCAATTTATTCCACACATTGCATCCTGATGAAAGCGATGTAAATGTTGTTGAGAGGTGATCTATCCTGGGGATAACGTTTACACTGATTTCAAAGTCAATTAATATAGAACATAAAACAGTACAGCAGAGGAACAGGCCCTTCAACCCAGAATGACTATGCTAATTAAACTAATTCCTGTGCTTGCAGGAATGATACATGATCCATATCCCTCTATTCCTTGTATATTCACGTGTCTATCTAAACGCCCTTTAAATGCCAGTGTCATATCTGCTTCAACCACCATCCCTGGCAGTGTGTTCCGGGCACCCACCACTCTCTGAGTAAGAAAAAAACTTGCCCCGCTAATTTCCTCTATCTTTGCCTGTCATAATTTTATAAACTTGTATCAGAATTTCCCTTAGTCTCCAATGCTCCAGCGAAAGCAATCCAAGTTTACCTCCTCATAGCTAATACTCTCTTATCCAAGCAGTACCATTAGTAAACCATTCTGTACCATCTCCAAAATTGCAAAATTCTTCCAAATGTGGCCTAACTTAATGTTTATAAAGTTGTAAAGTGACTTATTGACTCTTCTACTCTGTGCCCTACCCAATGACGGCATGCACGCTAAACACCTAATGTATCATTCTATCTATTTGTTGCCATTTTCAGGGAGCTTTCGACTTGGACCTCAAGATTCTTCCGTACATCATAGCTGTTAAGGGCCTGTCCCACTGTACGAGGTAATTCAAGAGTTCTCCCGAGTTTCCCCTGATTCGAACTCGGAGAATTACGGTAATAGCCGTTCGTAGATACTCGGGGCTCTCGTGGACATTTTTCACAGTGCTGAAAAAACTTCACGAGTTACCGCGTTTCCCGAGTACCTGCCGTTAGCATTACGAGCTGCTACGAGACCTTCATGAGCGCCGACGTAGCCGCTACGTACATTCTACGTAATTACCACGAGTTTGATTTTTTAAAACTCGGGAGAGCTCTTGAATTACCTTGTACAGTGGGACAGGCCTTTATTTGCTTACTTTTCCCTTGCGTTTGACCTCCCAAAATGGAAAACCTCTCGCTTGCTTGGATTAAGCACTATCTCCACCTATATCTTGAACTGATCTATACCCTGCCGCATCCTTTGGCAGATTTCTTCACTGTCTGCAACTCCACCAAATTTTGTGGCACCTGCAAACTTACTAACCAATGCAACTACATTTTCAACAATGTAATTTATATGTATCACAAACAAGATCAGCTCAGAACTGATTCTTGCGAAACACCACTGGTCACATATCTTGAGCATAAATAGCAGTAGGGAGATTGGGGATAGCATCAAGCAGGAAATTAGGGATGTGTGTAGCAAAGGTTCAGCAATTATCATGAGTGACTTTAATCTACATATAGATTGGGCCAATCAAATTGGTAGCAGCGTTGAGGGTGATTTCCTGGAATGTATACAGGATGGTTTTTTAAACCAATATGTAGAAGAACCCTAGAGAGAAGAACTAGAGAGCAAGCCAACTTAGACTGGGTATTGTGTAATGAGGAAGGATTAGTTAGCAATCTTGTTGTGCAGAGCCCCTTGGGCAACAGTGACCATAATATGGTGGAATTCTACATTAGGATGGAGAGTGACACGGTTAATTCAGAGTCTATGGTCCTGAACTTAAAGAAAGGAGACTTTGAGGGGATGAGATGGGAATTGGCTAGAATAGACTGGCAAATTATACTTAAAGGGTTGACGGTGGAGATGCAATGGCAAGTATTTATAGTTAGTTTGACAACTAATCTGCAATAAAAAACTAGTCTCTACAATGGCGATTATTATTGAATCCATCCAATTCACTAAAATCATATAGGGAAAGAAGTCTCTCATTGTTATCCAGTCTGAGGAGTAACCAGTTGCATAGCAAAGATAGTACTGTAAGCAACCTCACCAAATTACTACCACAAAGTAATTAAAGTGGAGCGGGCTGTTCACCTGGGATTAACTTCATCCACAGGCAAGAACATACCCAATTCTAACAATCCTGTATGTTCTTCCTCATCTGGTCATATGCAGAGATTGACAGTTATCCCACAGGCTGGTTACACACAGATTGGTATCAATTCTCAGCATTGATGCATAATTCTACAACATCCAATGGCATCTGATCAAACATGGACAAGAAAATATCCTGCTAACTTCCTTCTCCAATCTTCCTTTGTTGAAGAATCACTGTTCGGCCAATTGAATTGAAGTGACTTGAAAGGTACAATCTGGAAATAGGCCGATCGGCCTACTGAGTCCATGCCAACCGTTGATCACCCATTCACACTAGTTCTATGTTATCCTACCTTTCGCACCCATTCCCGACACACTAGGGGCAATTTACAGAAGCCAATTCACCTATAAATCTGCACATTTTTGGGATGTGGGAGGAAACCCATGTGGTCACAGGGAGAACTTACAAACTTCACACAGACAGCACTTGAGATGAGGATGGCGTCTCTGGCGTTTTGAGGCAGCAGCTCTACCTGCTGCACCACTCTGCAGCCAAATTGAAAGAAGCCCCTGAGGCTAATTAATGCCATATGCTACAGGAAGATATAGTGAAATATTGAAAGGACATGTTAATCAGTGCTATCAAAGACTTTCAAGAGCTAAAAAATTGGCAGATGCAACTGTACAAGAGGAGATAGTTGGTGAATATCTGATCTGACAAAAACACTTTGAAAAGCAGAATATTTCCAGACTTTTAAAAATATGAAACACTTTGGAATGATAATTGTGTGGCCAGGTGGATGAGGGAAATTGGGCTTAACTGTTTAAAATACAGTGAACTTAAAATCACAAGTATCGAGATAGAATGCGAGAGGAAACCCATGCAGTCACAGGGAAAATGTACAAACTCCACACAGACAGCACTTGAGACGAGGATAGTGTCTCTGAGGCTGAGGGGCAGCAACTCTACCTGCTGCACCACTCTGCAGCCAAACTGAACGAGGCTTCTAGAGCAAGAGGGGTAGGAATATGGTTTGGATGCCCTTGGCATCCAGCACTCATGGACCTCTGGTGCTGGGTTCTTGCATGTGTTTGGAACATCTACCAAATTTGTGATGGTGATCAGAACTCTGTCAAAAAGACTACTTCTTTAAAGGCAAGGGGGAGATCTGCCTCGATCTCACTAAATTACAGAAAAGACCTGAGGGTCTGAATGGCCTCCTTGTGTTGCTTTGTCCAGACCTCTATTCAGGGTTATTGGAGCACTGCTGGCAAGGTAACACTCAATGCCCCCCAGTGGATGCCATTGATCTGTGGGCTTTCTTGGTTCAGAGTGCACCAAGAAACAATGTTCAATTTCATTTGTAACTTCTCAGCAAATGAAGCAGCCCTTATTTGCAAACAGAAAATCGCAGGCGACATTAAGACATGGCTCATTAATGGTCATTTGTGCAATGAGAGTGCCAGGCAAAGACCATCTTCAACATAAAAGTCCAACCACCTATCCTAGATATTCACTGGAATTACCGTCTTGATTTATTTATTAACAATTTATTTGTTGGCCAGCTTGATTTTGATGAAAATATAGAACCTAGAAGCTCGAAGCTATGTAGCATATAGAAGCTCTTCACTGATTATCATACTGCAGTTTCCATTGTAATACCTGCGTACCAAATGTGCCGGCAACTTTTCATCCAAAGTGGGAGGTGAGGCACGTAAATATACCCCCGTGCGGAAAGGTTTGTGTCATAATGTCTCTCAGCCCGTCTCTTTTAAAACTATCCCTTACCCTGGGAAAAAAGACTGTGACTATTCATCTTATCTATGGCTTTCATGATTTTATAAATCTCTATAAGGTCATCCCTCAGCCTCCTACTTACCAAGGAAAAACATCCCACCCTCTCCGGCTTCTCATTACAATTTAAACCATCCAAGCCCAGTAACATTCTCATAAATCTTTTTTTGCACCCTTTCCAATTTAACACTCCAGTTTTTGATTGCAATAGTGGAACTCTTCCTAAAAAGGCAGAGTTCAAAAATTGCAATCAAATTTTCACCTACATTTGGCGTGCAGAAATAACTCTCAACTTCACATGACAAAACAGCCATGAATAAATAAAAGTAAAATAATGCAGATCTTGTTCAGAAATTGAAAACAAAAAGAAAGTACTGACAAAGCTCAAAGTCATAAAATTGCTTGAAAAAGAAGAAGCTTTGGTTGAACAATGACTTGCATTTACTCTTTGAATAAATGTCAAAGCCCGGCGACAGAATTGTACAATCATAACATACTGTAGCATTTGCCGACAATTCTCATTCTTCTGCACTTTCTCTCTCATTCTACAAGTATTTTTCCTCTACCTTTACAGCCAATGCACTCCAGATCATATTTCTTGGTAGATGTAGTAGCAAATTATCAGCAAATGTCTGTCAGATCAATCTCCTCATAAAACATTGCATTTCACCTTGGAAATCTGTGCTGAATTACAAAAAGTAATTCATCAAACTTTACTCCAGCAGCTCAAATTACTTGTCTATCTATATCTATCTATCTATCTTTTATCTTCTATCTTACATAACTAAAACTCTGATCTTGTTACCTTCCGGTTTGTGCGGTCTTTCTATTTGCGCAAAAACGGTTCGTGATAGCTCTACGATTTTTCACCAGTTGACTCACCATTCTCCTATGCTGCGATTGCACCAAGTTTTGTTCCGATCGGTTGAATGTCATAAATTTGTTGAATGTCACACCCCCCCCCAACACACGCATACCCCCTCCCCACACACACACCTCCCACACACACACCCTCCCCCACACATCCCTCCTCCCCCCCTCCCACACCCCTCCTCCCTCCCTCCCACACCCCTCCTGCCCACATACACATCTCCTCCCCTGCCACACACCCCCTGCCACACACACCCTCCCCCACACCCCTTCCCCCCACACCACCATCTCCCCCTACACCTCCCCGTCCACACACACCCCTCCTCCTCTCCCACCCCACACCCCTCTCCCCTCCCACCCCACACCCCCCCCCCCCACCACACATCCCACTTCCCTCCCTCCCTCCCATCCCACACATGAAGAGGAGGGGGAGGGAGTGCTCGGGGATGAGGGGAATACAGCCGCGCCTGCGCAGTTAGGGGCTATGTGTGAGTGGTGGAATATTGCGTTGGGGAACGGTTTGCGTTGGGGAACAGGTGAGTAGTGGAATATTGCATTGGGGAATGGGTTGCGTTGAGGGACCAGGCCTCCCGTGTGACTGAGACCCAATGGGTCCCACTTAGTCTAGTTCATTTTAATTACATCGTCTCACACCATGAAACTTCCCTTCATTTCCTCACACAAGTAAATAAATGGGATAGCCCAACATTGAACATTCTCATAGGATTTACCTTTGACAGAAAGTTGACACTAAGCTCATTATGGTACACACAGTGATGGAGCAGGGAGTGCAAACTCAGGAAATTTTCACCATGGCCTGTTTCAGCAATGTAATTGAACTGTGGTGACAAGAAGGTTATGAAGCGTTCTGCAACCTAGAAGCAGGCGACATCTATTGAAAAATTCCAGATTCATAATTCATAACACAGCCACAGCAGATAAAGCTAGGAGTACTTTGGTAAATCTATAGCTGATAGAGTTGATCAAATCCTAAATGACATAGCTATCATTATGTCCTTTCTCTATGTTATGAAGTCAGCTTGCTAGCAACTTGTTCTCTCTTTGCAGTCGTGAGGCAGGGTCTTCAACCTGAAACATTAGCTATGTTTCTCCTTCCTTGCATGCAGCCTGGCCTGCTGAGTGTTTCCAGCATCCTCTGTTTTAATTTCATATATACAACATCTGCAGATTTTTGCTATTCATTGAGTTTTACTGCAGCTAGTAAGGGAACCAACACACTGTCACCAAAGGTACACAAAAATGCTGGAGAAACTCAGCGGGTGCAGCAGCATCTATGGAGCGAAGGAAATAGGTAACGTTTCGGGCCGAAACCCTTCTTCAGACCCGAAACGTTACCTATTTCCTTCGCTCCATAGATGCTGCTGCACCCGCTGAGTTTCTCCAGCATTTTTGTGTACCTTCGATTTTCCAGCATCTGCAGTTCCTTCTTTAACACACTGTCACCAATCCGCCTGCAGCAGACATGTACAGGGAAGGGAGAGGAATGCTTGGAACCAGCAATTTAGGCACATTGTTAAAAAGTTGATTCTAACCAACAATGTGAAAAATGGTCCATGCATACCTGCCTAGAAAAAGCAAGTCAAATCAAATCCAGCTGATTACCATCCAATCAGTCCGTCAGCAAAATTATGAATTGTTTCATCAACAAAGCTATTAACTCATCAATAGCTTACCTGCTAATCCCCAATGTGTATTCATTGGCACCACTTGGCTCCAGATTTATGCCAGCCTTGGTACAATCTTGGATGAAGAAACTGAGTTCCAGAGAGGAGGGTGGGGGGTGACAGCACTTGACATAAAGCACATTTGACAAAATGTAGCATCAAAACACCTGAGAAAAACATATTAATGGGCATCAAGGGATTATGCTTCGATGGTTGGAATCATACCTTGCACAAAGGAAGACTATATTGGGTGTTGCAGTTCAATCATCCCAGTCCCAGACCTTACTACGGAAGTTCCTCCTGAGGGTCCTAATACCAACCATCTTGAGTTGCTTTTTCAATGACCTTCCTTCCACCCTAAGATCAGACTTGGGATGTTCAATGATGATTGTACTATGTTCAATTTCATTGGTAACTTCGCAGCAAATGAAGCAGCCCTTATTTGCAAACAGAAAATCGCAGGCGACATTAATACATGGCTCATTAGTGATCATTTGTGCAATAAGAGCCCCAGGCAAAGACCATAATCAACGTAAAATTCCAATCACCTATCATAGACATTCACTGGAATTACTGTCTTGAGCTATCCACTAACAACATTCTGGAGGTTGCCATTTACCGGAAACCTAACTGGACCAGCCACATTACATTATGGTTACAGGGCAGGTTAGTGGTTGAGTGCCCTGGGCAAGCATCTTATCTCACAATGCCGTGGAGGCATCTGCACCACCTGCAAGGCACAAGTCAGGCAGGTGATGGAGTACTCTCCGCTCACCTGGAATAATGCAGCTCCAACAACACTAATGAACCTCAGCACCATTCAGATCAAAGCATCTCACTTGACTGCACCCCATCCACCAATTTAAGCATTCACTCCCTCTACCACTGGTCCACTGTGGCTACAGCATGTACTATCTACAAAATGAAACAATACTTTGCCTTTTTGCCCACTGCAGCTTTGTACAGGGGGGTTTCATGCATAAGTGCCATTTCTATAACATGTTTCTATTCCTATTGCAAAAGTTACAGAACTATTTATTTGTTGGCCAGCTTCATTTTGATGAAAAATATAGGTGCTAGAAGCTATATAGCATATAGAGGCTTGTCACTGCTTATCACACTGCAGTTTCCATTGTAATACCTGCGTACCAAATGTGGCGCCAACTTTTCATCCACAGTGGAAAGTGAGGCACAAGTAAATAAGTTTGTGTCATGTCTCTCAGCCCAGGGTAGCTGTAGATTTAACCTGGGTCAAGTAATACTATGTTGCTAGTAAAGCTCACTTTCCATAAACGAAGTAAAAGTTAATATCTTTAAATATATGTTATATCATGACTTAAAATATATCCAGCATTCGTTTTACACTTCCACCAAATAATAAGAGCTTTGTATCCTTGGAAATAATCATTACTGAGTTTTAAATGAAAGGGAAAAGGGAGAGGTTTATGGCACTTTGACAGGAATGGCCATACTGAACAATTGTGTTTTGGCCTACTTCAATAGTTTTTTATGTTTATAGTGATTTATTAAACTGAGACAGTGTCCAAGCCAACACACTACAAACCTGATGAAGGGCCTCGACCTGAAATGTCACCTATTCATTTTCTCCAGAGATGCTGCATGACCTGTTGAGTTACTCCAGCATTTTATGTCTATCTTCAGTGTAAACCAGCATCTGCAGTTCCTTCCTACACAAACAATCATCTAGTCCCTAATAATATATTTTTTCTTGCGTACAAAATTGGTGCTGCCATGGCCTGCATTACAACAGTAATCCCACATTTTAAATAATATCTACCACGATGTGATTTGGAATGTAAGGTCATGAAAGATACAATCAAGATATAAATTCCTCCTTCCTTCCTTCTTCCTCCCAATCTCAAAAGGACATCTGAATTTGTTCAAGCACTGATCTAGATTAACAAAGGTTATGATATATTAATAAATCTAATGTATAATTTTCCCATTACGTATAGATAAAATATTAAATTTCTATTTCCTCTGCATTTTAATAATTTGATTAATATTATATGAGATTAGATACAATGCTAAGCTTCATTGTATCAGACCAGCTGTAGTGAGGGGAAACAAGAGCATGGTCCTACCTTCAATAAGTCATCCCAATGAAATGGATACCGTGTAAGGCAGTGGATAGATAAACACAAATTCAATTCTTGACATTAAGGATATGCTTACACATACCTCCACAATCCATCTGATTTAAAACCCTGTACTCTTCTGTGTCTGACAAAGGAATGACCCTGATAGTGGATCTAGGTCCCAATGTAAGATTCTATCATCTCCTCGATATTGGAACATTCCCATCACTTCACTATCTCTGTGACTTGGTTAAACACAACTGATAAGATGGTGCTGCCTGTGCCAAGTTTAATCGTGGTTCTCTTCCATAGTTTAAGGTTTCCAAAACTTATTTAATTTATGAACATTAACCTTCGGATTCAGATGACCCCCATTTTATTTTCTCGTGTGATCTGGTCATGGAAATTAATGATTTGTTAAACATCATCAGGCTGACCATTTCAGTTTATTTTTAGTTAAATCTGTTCATCTACAACTTCATTTATTTATCTCACTTCTGAACAATGCAAGACAGAATACACGTGGTTTACAAATTTATTGAAGTGCTTTATGAGAGGTTTGTAGATCATCTGGGAACTCCCTTCTTGGTAAGGAATTAGCTGCGCCTCCCTCTGTAATTTTAGTCATCAGTCTTTTGATGAAGGATGATAAATATTTGGCAAAGATAACTATTAAGGGTTACATACATTTCTACTTTTAAGTGGGTTAATGCCAAATCACAATCGAGATTTCAGAATGTTAGGGATAAAACAACTTTGGAGTCATGCTTCAAAATGCACAGTAATGGACCGGATATTTGTTTTATAATCTGCATGTGTCCCTTTTTATTAAAATTAATGGAAAGGAAACATAAGCAATGTACAGTGGGTATAAATCTGCTCCCAGCCATTTCAAGCATCATCCAAATACTTTACCTCCTTTAATATTCCAATCTCAGTTGCCCTGCTTTTGGTGCTTTCTTCTGGATCATCCCCAGTAGTGCAGATAAGTCACCTTCCCTGTTGAAGAATAATCGGCATGCTTTGTGAGACGCTGTGGGCTACACTGTTTCAAGTGCTATTTCTGCAAGGCTTTGCTCTTGAACGATGTATGCAATCATTGTTATTGTTTGCAATTCCAACCCAGACCATGAGAATAACACTTCAATAAGAGAATCATTGGATCAAGTAAGCAATGCTTGTAATGTGAAAGAGGTTTGCTTAAGTTTTGTGGTAATTCAGCACAACATATAATTTCAGATGTAACTTTAGAAATTATTATTTAAGCAATGTGTCTATTCCATCAAGCACTTGGCACAGAAGACTGTAGATTATACAATACACAGCAAGTTTTTACTCTATTGCAAAGGAAATTTTTGGAGAAATACCAAAATACCACAATCTATGTTTTGTCTGTTTCTTAGTCCTTAAACCTACAATTAGAGAGATGAGAAATTGTTTAAGGTGACAAATTCCTATGGTTTTAAGATCAGAATTATGGAGACATGATAAAATAATTATACATCATGGGCAGTGAGCCACTCGAGTTCAGTTGCAATGACTTTAATCTCTGAAGGAGCTCCTTTCTTTCATCAAGATACTATCAATTGTCTCTCAATATTGGTCCACTGTTGAGGATGATTCAAAAAGACCAATATAATAGTGGCAACTGAAAAATATTTATGCTATATTTTTCATATAATTTATATTTTATGATCTTAATCACTTTGAATCTAAATAGTTCTTGCACTCATTTAAGCAGCAATGAGGCTTTAATATAACCAATTCGGAAGACAGCACTTCCCACAGAACAGCACCATATTGATCGGTCAGTCGTGAATAATGTGATAGTCTCTCTGGTGAGGAGCTCAAACCTGTGGCTTTGTTTCTCAAAGACAAGAGTGCTACCACTGAGCAAAGATGAGCAGATAAATCTACTTTAAGTCCTATGTTTAATAATAATAATAATAGATTTTATTTATATAGCGCTTTTCAGGACTCAAAGTCGCTTGGAACCTGCACACTTAGGAATGGCAGGGTAAACATGTTAGAAATATAAGACATCCATTTTAAAAACATTTTTATCTCGTTGGGAAATATTTCTTCCATGGAAGATATCAACTGACAGGATTAGGGCCAAAACGAGCTTTTCAACTTAATTTGTAGTATTGCCTACATCCATTTGAACTTCCTTGAAAGCTTCCCAATTTCTACAGTATTAGTGCTTATCTGGAATGAGGGTGTAAATCCCTCAAAGACAGTATCAGATTAGTTGAAGATTAGGAATGAAGGGAGAAAAATCAAAGTGAATTTATGTAATCTGAGAAATAAGATTCTAAATTTGCTTATTTATAAAAGAAATAACAAATACACTGCAAAACAACATTTAAAATAATCCTCAGCTTTTCTCAAGGTTACCTATTGTACCTCTTGAGATAAAGGACATTTTCTCTGTTATGAATGAATTAAAGGAGGACCAGATTTGCAACATTTGTATATATTAAAAAATGCAGACTGCTGAAGAATCTCAATGGGCCACTCAGCATCTGTAAAGAAAAATGGACAGACGACCTTTCAGTTCAAGACTCTTCTTCAGACAGAGTGGACGACAGAGAGTTGGTAAAAGAGATGAGAGGAAGGGGAAGGGCAGAAAGTGGCAAATGAAAGGTGGATCCGGGTAAGGATGGGTTGATTGGCAGATGAGTCATCTGCAGAGCGAAGGGTGGAGATGGTCACAAATGGTGGAGGTGGTAAGTGGGGAAGACAAAGTGGCTCAGATGGTGGAATTTGACAAGGGAGGTGAGGAGTGAAATGTAGAACCAGAGGGGGGGACAGTAGGTAGGTGAGAACAGGGAGCTGGTGTGCAATTTGGAGAGCTAGATGAAGTAGGAGGAAGGGAAAGGAACTGTGTGATGTGGAATGTAATATGTTCATGAAAGAACCTGGCTAGATCAAAAGGAAAGAGAATTGTGGGGGCTGTAACCTGAAATTTGGAGAATTAATGTTCATACCATTAAGTTGCAGGCTATGCATATGGAGATACTTGGTTGGATTGTCCAGATTGCTAGCTGGTGGTTCCTTAGAAAACCACTGCTTAGGTGCAGTGCAGGCTTGAGCATACATTGAGTGTGGGGGCATTCCATAGTTTAGTCAACCGAGGCACTGAACACACTAACATCAGCCATGTAGGCTGCTTCTAGTACAACCCATTCACTTGAATGAGATTGCTGACCTTCATCATAAATTTAAGATTAGATAAGCATTATATTTATTTTAATCCATTTAACTATATTTATGTTCTTAATTGATTGGAGTTGAATGTGTCTTTACATAAATTCATGATTTTATGTTTTTCTTTATAATTATTAAATCAATTTCAATTATTTTTAAATGTCTCTGATTATCCATCTCTACCTGGCGCCATCAATTTATACCAGGGTATGTTTACTGCTTCACTTTCTGAAGTCAAACACAATCTCCTTTGTCTTGCTGACATTGAGGGAGGGGGTCTGAAGAAGGGTCTTGAACTGAAACATCACCTATCTATGTTCACCTGGGATGCTGCCTGACTGCTTAGTTACTCCAGCACTTTGTGTCCTTTTGTGAATTAACCAGAATTTGCAGTTCTTTGTTTCTACATTGAGGGAGAGGTTGTGGTCTTTGCACCAGGTTACAAATTTTTGACTCTCCTGTCTGTACTCCGTCTTGTCATTATTTGATGTCGAGCCACTACGCTGGTGTCGTCTGCGAACTTGTAAATTGAGTTGGATTGGTATTTGGCTGCACAGTCATGTGTATAAGCATTATAGTAGGGGGCTGAGAAAGCATGCTTGTGGGGCACCACTGTTGAGAATATGTAGCTCTATGATTGGTGGCTGTACATTCAGCTGCCCAGCACTAAACTCGGGAATTGACTCTCCAAACCCCTCCATCTATTCACCTTTCTCCTTTTTCTGGACATTTTTGTTTGACTTCCACTGCACAATGCCACAGCGGTAGAGATGTGGTGCCAGAGAACAGGGTTTGATCCTGACTACGGGTGCCATCTGTATAAAGTTTGTATGTTCTCCCTGTGATCACGTGGGTTTTCTCCGGGTGCTCCAGTTTTCTCCCACGTTTCAAAGACAGATGGGTTTGTAGGTTAATTGGCTTCTGTAAATTCTCCGTCGTGAGCTGCATCTCTAAACTAAACTCTAAATTAACTCATCACTTTGACCAAACACGGAGTAATGTTTCACGTAAGGAAATGTCAGGATAAATGGTCAGATTTATTTGGTAATACCCGATGAGGCACAGTAGGAAGTTTTGCAAACTAGAAACTTCCATAAAAATGCAAGTTCCTGTTGTATTTTTAATCAGGAAACTGGGAAGTTCTCTCGTCCGTGCCTCTCCGTCCACCTCCGCATGTTCACAGCTGCTGAGTGTTTTATCGTATCTTCTTCCACTACCAACCCTGGCAGTGTGTTCTAGGCACTCTGTAATAAAAACTCTTGTCCTGCACAACTCCTTTAAACTTTCCCCCTCTAACTTTAATGCAATGCCCTCGAGTGTTCGACATTACCACCAAAAGGTCAGTCTACCCTATTCATAATTTTATATACTTCTATCAAGTCTCCCCTCAGCTTCCGATGCTCCAGAGAAAACTATCTAGATTTGTCCAACCTCTCCTTATAGCGAATACTCACTCATCTGGGCAACATTCTGGTAAATCTCTTCTGCACCTACTGCTCCTGCTTCTAACGGCCTTAAAATGAACTAATGTTGCGAAATATCAATTGTCTCACTGGAAAAATTTGTCACTGAGCCACGTAAGGTAAGGACTAAAAGTGCTTTGGTCAGTACTATGTGTCAAAAGAGATGAAGATGGTTTGGTAAGAAATTATACTTACTTGGCCAATAGTTGCTGCACAGATATTTAAGGGAATTAGTGGCAGAATTAACCTTGCAAAATGGCACAAATTTCTGAATCTTCTCTGAATTCCTAAAATGTGGAATGATGTTGGAGTAGTTGTGGGGAATGGCAAATCCAGCTCTGTGTAAATCCTAACCTAAAGGCAAAAGCTAAGTGGGGAAAGCAAGAAATAAAGAAGCTAATGGAAGGAAAGTTAAGCAAGAAATACTGTCATAGATATTCAATGGAACTGAGGGTGTGTACACTGGAGAATGCTCTATCTTTGTACTCATAAGTTTGCATCTATTTTTCAATTTGTGCTTAAAATAGCCTTACAAACCATCACTGTGAGGCTGATAACAGCTGTTACTTTGTTCACAGAGAGTAATGTAAAGCATTACTCTTTAATGCAGCTCTTGAATGGAAAGCTGCCAGTTGAAGCAGTGGTTGAGTTCATTTCCAGCAGGGAATTGGCGGAGTGCAATTCATTCAGTGTACTAGATTCCCAGCATCATGCTTGACAGCCCTCAGAGGGAGGCAGTCAGTAATAGGTCACCAGCCAGCAAACTACAACAGCAAGATTATTAATTGGAAGTTTACCCCTTCATGCTCATCAGAACCTATATCACCAAACATATCATCAATCTGAAATATTAACTTAGTTTCCCGCTACACAACTGCTGTTTGACATGCTAAGTTCTTCCAGGATTCTCTGTATTTATTTTTGGGCAAAATACAGCTCTAATTCTTGTGTAAGAAGGAACTGCAGATGCTGGTTTAAACCGATGATAGGCACAAAAAGCTGGAGTAACTCAGCGGGACAGGCAGCAACTGGAGAGAAGGAATCTAATTTGTGTACCGTACCCTTTCTTGCCAATACTAGTGCCAATAGAACATTTAAGATATAATATCAAACATATTTCCCAAATAAATCCTTTGATGTGTTGGTTCAAAAATATATCTTGTTGCCAACCCATCTCCATCACATTTGCTTGATGGACTTTAGTCACAGGATCTTTCCCAAATGAGTAGAGGTCTTATTTGCAAATCAGCCTGGAAGCCTGGAGAAGAACACTATCATATTGAAACTTTAAACCACAATACTCTTCATTGGCATCAGGTATAAATGTCAAGTCAGTGTTGCCACGGGGATAAGTTGTAGAGGTCATCCATTGATGGGTTACTTGGGGAAATTTGAGAGATAAAGAACAAAGCTATGGAATGAGATCAATTGGAGAGTGAGAAAGCAAAGGAACATAAAAGCTCTTCAATGCGGGGCCGTGAGGCATTCTCAGCCAGGCAGACTGTGCCAGTGGAGAGAAAAAACCTGAGCCAATATCACAGCAGGATGACTTGCAGCTAAAGTGGCCAGTGTTGAAACAGACCGCTAACTGAAGCTATTAAATTGATACTGGATCTGAAAGTCAGCAAACTGCAGGAAGATGAGGTGTTGTTCCTTAGGCTAACAATGAGCTGCATTATAACAGTGTAGGCAGATAGGTCATAGTGGGAGAGCAATGGAGAATCAATGTGGCATTTGACTGGAAGCCCTGAGTCACTACTGTGGAGTAAACACAGGTCTTCTACAAAGCCATCTGACTGGATGGGAGGAAGTATGGAAGTACAGTCAAGAACGATGTAGGCTTGAATTGGAACATTGACCCTGTTTCCTTTCCCAGACCTGCTGAGTGCTTCCAACATGTTCATCTCTACACATTATAACAAAATGTCAATGTGCACCTTAATTTCTTTCCCTGCTCCTCTGATCATGACTCCAAGAACCGTGCAGGATCTTGCTGGAAATGTTGAACGTTTCAAGCATCTGTAAAAGCATTGTAATGGCAACAAACATGGCCAAATAAGAGGCGCTTCTGTCTGTCCTTTCTTCTTTTTCGTTATTATTAGTATGTGTTAAAAGTATGTTTTAGCGTCCCTTGGTTTGTTTTATGTGGGGTGTGGGGGGGGCAGGGGGGGTGGTTGGGGGAATCTTTTTTTCAATCTCTTACCTCGACAGAGATGCGATTTTTTTCCATATCGTAACTCTGCCCCCACTGTGGCCTAACATTGTGGAGTTGGTGGCCTTTCCTGGAGACAGATGGGCGCTCCAAGCCACAGGAGTCTGAGGGACTTTAACATCGCAAAGCTTGTGATCCGTTTGCCGGGGATCGAAGCTCCAACCGCGGGGCCTGTGGACTTTAATATTGTGAAACCCGCGGTCTCTAGTAAGAAGAGGCCGACTCAGGAGTTCCATGAGAATTTCAACCATCCCGACGTGGGAGTTTTGATCACCCTGGCGGGGGCTTCGATCATCGGCTGCGGGAGCTTTGATCGCCCCGACTGCGGATGGTTTGACCGCCCCGACAGTGGGAGAACAAAGAACAAAGAGGAAGAAGATTGAACTTTATTACCTTCCATCACAGTGAGGAACGTGGAATCCACTGTGGTGGATATTTATGTTAACTTTTATGTGGTTTTGTGTTTTGTTGCTTTTCACTTAGTATGGCTGTATGGTAACTTAGATTTCACTGTACCTTAATTGGTACATGTGACAATAAACTGACCTTGAAACCTTGATTTCCAAAATATATACTTTTTGATTTTCATAAATGCTGTGAACAGATTTCACTGATCCGCTCGATTTGCATATGCTAAACCAGCTTAAATGCTCACAACCACTTTGTTGGGATAGTGTGCATGAGAGTTGGTGTATAGAAATGGCAAAAAGGCACTACCTACATAAATGTTCTTGCAGATGACATTAGAACGATTAATCTCTACATATTATAACAAAATGTCAATGAGCAGCTTAATTTCTTTGCCTGCTCCTCTGATCGCGTCTCCAAGAACCGTGCAGGATCTTGCTGGAAATGTTGAACGTTTCAAGCATCTGTAAAAACATTGTAGTGTATGGCAACAAAACTGGCCAAATAAGAGGCACTCCTCAACCTGCCAATGACACACATTGTGTCAAATGCCACTAGTTACTGCTGTAGGTTCCACTGTCCAAACAGCAGTCATGTCTCAGACGTTCACATGTTGCTGCCATATCTGGAAGTCAAGAGATACTTGGCAACTTGAGATATGAATGTCAGTTTGCAGAATCTACAGCTATGTTGCAGTACTTATCCATAGATGCTGCATTATATAATTAATTATTAGGTCCAGGGTTTGGGAAGTGCTGCTGGAGATGTGCGGGAAATTGTGCACTTAAGCAATGACATGGAGTCGAGATGAGCTGGAGTTGAGATCCTGATGGGATTTGAGATCCTAACCTAATAAGTTGTTTTGTCATGGATGATATTGAGCTTCTCACGTGTAGTTAGACCCATGCCAATCAAGTAACTGGAGAGTATTTAGCCACACTCCTTACATGCTAGAAAGAATCCGGAAGTAAGTTATTAGTCACGGAAAAATGCCATTACACCCACAGTATTTATGTTGTTCTCCCAGGTAAGCCTGTGATAGATGACCATTTCTGAGGTGCTGATGGTGAGCGGAGTCAATGATAATAATACTATTGAAGGGGAAGATTCCTGACGTTGGCAATATTCGATTCTTTACAGCTGAGAGGTGCAAATTCTATTTGGCACTTGTTAATCCAAATCTAAATCTGGTGCAAATGTTACTGCAGTGTGGATATAGGCTAACGAAGGAGGCACAATACAAACTGAACATAGTGCAGTCATCAGAGAGTTTGCACATTTCTGCTGTTATGGTATAGGGAAGGTCATTGATGAAAACAGCAGAAGTTGGTTAAGCCCAACCAAGAGACACTTTCAATGAAGTCCTTGGACTGACTGGCCTCCAACAATCACATCCCTATAATGCATGACTCTAGCCAGCAATTAGATTTTTTTTCCCTGATTCCCATTCACTTCAATTTTACTTAACTCAAAGAGTGCTTTGATAATGAAGGATGGAGGCGACCTCATTTTTTCATCTTAGGTGCAACAATTTCCCATATTATATGAAATATTCACATTGGTTTAGTTATATTGGTTTAGTTATATTGTATAACTAATTAATATAACTAAAAGAGTGTTCCAATTCAAAAAAGAGATGCAGGCTTCAAGAATATAAATACAAATTTAGGAGATGCACATTCATCAATAATATCAAAGGCACTTTCAAGTTCTGGGTGAAAACATTGTGATTAGTACTCCAACAATAGTATTGAACTTGCACATCATCATAGGGTTATATACAGAATTTATACACTGTCTAATATCAGATGTTGTCTTGTATATTTATTGAGTCTGCTTAACAAAATGGTCAGAACATAATCCTATGAGTCATTGTCGTCTCACAGCTCTCAATCCACCATTGCTGGCTGATGTTCCTGCATTTTCCTTTTTGAACATCATTCTGCAACTAGAAAGCCAATAAAATATTAATAAAAAGTGATACATCAATATGACTGTCCACTTTAGTCAATACCAATTTACTTAGGGATCTTTTTCTGCATACAGTGAAGGTCATAAGGGAATGGGCACAATCAGCTTTGCACAGAGGCATGCAGTTCAAATGTAAATTAGATTAGATTAGATTAGATTAGATTTTATTCTTGTCATTTGAACCTCAAAGAGGCTCAAACGAAACTCCATTTCCACAGCCATACAACAAAACAATTCCTACACGACACACAAACAATTCAATTTACAGAAAAACATCCATCACAGTGAATCTCCTCCTCACTGTGATGGAAGGCAAAGTCTTTCCTCTCCCCTGCACCATTTTTCTCCCGATGTTGAAGCCCCAGGCGGGCAACGTTAAGTCCCACGGCCGTTGAGGCCGCGCCGGGCGGTGTACTGCCTCGCTCCGGGCCCAAAAGTCACAAAGTTGGAGCCCCCGGCGGGCGCTAGAATGTCCCGCGGCCATTAAAGCCGCGCCGGGCGATTTACGGCCCCGCTCCGGGTCATTCCAACACCGTGACACGGGCGGGAGAAGTTGCGTTGCGGGAGCTCCGGAAAGCGGTCTCTCACCCGGACCCGCGAGCTCCCAATATCACTGTCCACCGGTCTGCAGCTTGAGCTCCGGAGTTGGGCCGCAGCAGCGAGCCACCACTGCTCCTCACGCTCCGAGGACGGCCAGCCCCACGATGGTAAGTCCGCAGCTCCGCAGGCTCCGCGACTGGAGCCCCCAGGTCGTCCCGGTCGGATGCCGCTCCACGGAGCTAGGCCCCAACGACAACGGAGACCCGACAGGGAAAAAGTCGGGTCTCCCGTACAGGGAAGAGATTTTTTTAAGTTTCCCCCTCCCCCCCCCGCCCCCCACATATTCACAGTTAAAAACAGTATTAAAAAAAACACAAACAACTACATTTAACGAGACAAAAATAAAAAAAGACAAACAGACTGCAGTCGAGCCGCTGCCGTTAGGCGCCGCCACACCCACAATGCGAGGCACTTCCAATTATTAATACAAACATTTATTATGACAGAGAATCAATATGTTCCAATCCATCTCAAATGCAGCACACACCACTGTTTATTCATTCTGATCAGGGAAGGTTAAATCAAATGGTATTTGATCTACTTTATAATACTTACCTTTGCCAGCCCCGAAAGACAAAATGACAGTGCTTTTCACACCCACGCTGATTTATTAAAATTTATTTCAGTTTGAGAGGAGATTGCCAATAAATGCTGACTTGATTCACTTGCACCTCTAATTTCAGTCATTACCCTTCACTTCTGGTGAACTGGGTCTATCCAACAATGAGCTCATTTGCACAATGGGGTTTGGTCTATTGTAGAACTACTGCCAGTTTGAGTCACAGATGAACATTTGAGAATGTTGCAGCATCATTTTTGATGCAGGACTATTAAAGCTATCTTGGTGCATTCCAGGATCCCATTCTTTTGCTCAGGTGCACTCAACCATATAGATCTATAATCAAAATATAATACATCAGTGGAGGGAGCTTTCCTCCAGGACATTGGAAAACTGTTACTTTGCAATAAACTACAAATTCTGGGCCTTTAGCGCAAGGCTTTTAGCAAAGCCAAGAACGTCAGCCAAGCAGAGATATCCTCCACTCCACAGATGGGAGACAATAAATACTGATATGGAGAAAATTAAGGAGAAGTTACAATTTTAGCTGGTCAGCCGAGTTGAAAGTAATTTGGAGTTTTCTCTTAGGCAGACACTTCATCCTGGCAAGACTGTGGTAAAATTCCTTCCAAAGCTCAAAGGTCCCTTCTTTTTAGTTTATTTTAATTTAGTTTAGTTTAGTTTAGTTTAGTTTGGTGATACAGCATGGAAACAGGCCCTTCAGCCCACCAAGTCCCCGCCGACTAGCGATCCCTGTGCACTAACACTATCCTACACACTAGGGACAATTTACAAACTATACCAAAGCCAATTAACCTACAAACCAGCACGTCTTTGGAGGGTGAGAGGAAACCAGACCACCCAAAGAAAACCCACGCGGTCACAGGGAGAATGAGCAAACACCGTACATACAGCACCCATAGGCAGGATCGAACCCGGGTCTCTGGCGATGTAAGGCAGAATTGTACTGCTGTGCCACTGCGCCACCCATTCATTATATTAGATTTCATGATTTAAAAGCAGGTGAAGTCTGGTCCGCTGTATTATTAGACCAGGAAATTGAGTCATAGTGCCATACAGCATATAAACGGCCCTGACAAACATCATCACTCATTAACACTCAACCAATTTCATTCTCTCCACATTCCCAACATCTTCTAATTTAGGGCTATTTAAAATGACCAAGTGACCAACTAACCTGCACTTCTTTGGGATGAGGAAGGAAAATGAACATTTGGAATCCACACAGTCACAGGGAGAATAGAAACATAGAAAATAGGTGCAGGAGTAGGCCATTCGGCCCTTCGAGCCTGCACCGCCATTCAATATGATCATGGCTGATCATCCAACTCAGTATCCTGTACCTGCTTTCTCTCCATACCCCCTGATCCCTTTCGCCACAAGGGCCACATCTAACTCCCTCTTAAATATAGCCAATGAACTGGCCTCAACTACCTTCTGTGGCAGAGAATTCCAGAGATTCACCACTCTCTGTGTGAAAATGTTTTTCCTCATCTCGGTCCTAAAAGATTTCCCCCTTATCCTTAAACTGTGACCCCTTGTTCTGGACTTCCCCAACATCGGGAACAATCTTCCTGCATCTAGCCTGTCCAACCCCTTAAGAATTTTGTACGTTTCTATAATATCCCCCCTCAATCTAAATTCTAGCGAGTACAAACCGAGTCTATCCAGTCTTTCTTCATATGAAAGTCCTGACATCCCAGGAATCAGTCTGGTGAACCTTCTCTGTACTCCCTCTATGGCAAGAATGTCTTTCCTCAGATTAGGAGACCAAAACTGTACGCAATACTCCAGGTGTGGTCTCACCAAGACCCTGTACAACTTCAGTAGAACCTCCCTGCTCCTATACTCAAGCTCATGTGCAAGCTCATCACACCAGGACTCATTGCCAAGGAATTCCAGGCAGTGGACTGAGAGACTGGAGAGAGTGTGGTTCAGTGAAGGGGCATTTGCGGATCTCAGTGTGAGATAGGACTTGGGACATGCAGTTACCTTGTATGGAATGATGTCACAGAGAATGCTGAAGAAATCAAATCCAGAGTTTCATCAGATATGGTGCTGAAGCAAGGGAAGAGATGGTAATGTTGTTGATGTTGACATTTTGGCAAAATGCAGAGGTATAATCTCTCCAGTACAGCCCCTTGGGATTGAGGATGACTTGCTTCCACTCTGGATTTGTGGGCCATGAAGTGACTTATGAGATTAGTGTGGGAACTGCAGAAACTTCCATAGATGGAGCAGAAATTGGTTGATGTGGTGGGACTGCTTTGGAGATGGTGCATCCTTTCTGCTGCTTGTGCCTAAATTCCGGGTGCTCCTGATTCATGGACTTGAGGTTTTGATACCATCCCTAGTGTTCCTTCTCCACTATGAGCATTCATGAGCCAGAGCAATGAACATTATCAAGGAAGCTGTGAGAACATCCTTGCATCTTTCCTTCTATCTGTCTAGTGATCCTTTCCACGACAGGCCCAGAATAGCTAGTAAGCTTTGGGAGTCAGGGGGTGGACAGGTGTACAATGTGGCATCAGTCAAATTGACTTTAAAATGAATAGATGAATTAACAAACTAAAGTGTTCTTCCTTCCCAGATGCTGTCTGATCTGCTGAGTTTATTCAGCATTTTCATTTTCATTTCAATTGAACAGAAATTGTTTGACTACTTCAGATACATGTATGTTAATGAACATTCAGCCACTGACTCTGGCCCTCTGGGGGGAGCATGGCCGTATTGGGACTGAGGGCAAGACTGCCTACCATTGTCAGCATGAGATCGAGACTGGTCACGGGGAAAACAATGAAAAACACTCCAAAGACATACATGTTTGTAGGTTAATTGGCTTGGGTTTGTATATGTGGTATAAGTCCCTTGTGTCCCATGTGTGTGTAGGATAGTGTTAGTGTTTGGGGATCGCTTGTCAGTGTGAACTCGGTGGGCCGAAGGACCTGTTTCCGAGCTGTATGTCTAAACTAAACTAAAGTATTCACAGGTTGCATAATAAGCACCACCATATCATCGCACAGATTTTTGTTTAATGTCAGTTTGTAAACAGTACAAGGAAAATATTGCCTCTAAAATATGATGGACCAAGTGGCAAAATCATAAAACTATTAAAGCCAAACATGGCTGACATTCATTATTGAATGGTGGGGGGAGTGTTTGGATACCAGAAATGCTGAAATCAGAACATATAATTGAGAGCCAGAAAACTCAGACACGTCCTGAATAAGAAAATAGTTGTCCGGTCAATAGGCCAAATTTCATTAGAAATGAGATTTAGATCAACAATCAGACATTTGATAAGCTGTCTATTTTTCAGCTGTGCAGCTGGTGATTAATTTTAGCTGGTGGTTAAAACTAATCCACATCCATCTTGGACTTCTTCCTTATCTATGAACTAGAACTGTACAGAGAGATAACGCAGCAAGTCAGAAACCACTTAAGCTACATTTTAATGTCCCTTACAAATTGTGCAATTTGAATAAAATCATTGATGTGAGGATGTACAAGAACATTTCCTACAGCATGTATCATTGTTTATGTAAGGGAATGTGTATATATATCAGAATCTCTGCTATTCACATATTTGTTTCAATTACACAGACCAGAGATGTGATGATTACTTGTGACATTCTTACACTATCTGTATGAACAGCTTCTGCAAGCAAGATATTTTTTATATATTAATTTTTCAACTACTGAGCATCACTGGCAGTGCAAAGATTATCGCACATCCATAATTGCCCCAGAGAAGATGGTGATGCGCTGCCTTCTGCAACTGCTGTAGTTCTGATAAAGGCTCTCCTAAAGTATTGCTTGGGAGGTTTCCAATCCAACAACCATGAAGGACCAGTGATATATTTCTAAATCAGAATTGTGCGCGCTTTGGAGGAGAACCTGCAAATGGTGGTGTTCCCACGTGCCTGAAGACCTTGTCCTCCTCGTTTGTGGTGGGGGCAGATTTGGACGATGCTGCCTGAGTAACCTGATTGACTAACTGCAATGCGTTTGGTAGCTAGTTAGGGAGGGAATTAATATTTGGGATAGTTGATAGCTGCAATGCAGCGGGATGCATGGACGGGATTGCGTTGCAGGAGTTGTATTCATCCAGACAAATGAAGAGTATTCCATCATACCTGACTTGGTGGTGTCAGGAAGTGAATCACTTGCCACAGGATACAGTATTCTTCACCTGCTCTTGCAGCTGCAATATTTTCAAAACAAACTTTCAAGTCAGTTATCACTGAGGGAGTGATTCACAAACTGAAGGACTAAGATAAGAAATCTAAATTCACATTATTTTTCAGAAAAGAACCCCAATTGTTGTAGTTTCATAAACCAAACAAATTGCCTGAAGAGTTTAGTTTAGTTTAGTTTAGTTTAGTTTAGTTTAGAGATACAGCGCGGAAACAGGCCCCTCGGCCCACCGGGTCCGCGCTGACCACCGATCCCTGCATATTAACACTATCCTACACCCACTAGGGACAATTTTTACATTTACCAAGCAAATTAACCTACAAACCTGTACGTCTTTGGAATGTGGGGGGAAAACGAAGATCTCAGAGAAAACCCGCGCAGGACACGGGGAGAACGTACAAACTCCGTACAGGCAGCACCCGTAGTCGGGATCGAATCCGGGTCTCCGGCGCTGCATTCACTGTAAGGCAGCAACTCTACCGCTACGTCCTGTGCATAAAACCAGCACTTGGGGCAACATAATATGTTGATACAAATACATTGCAGAATCTTATCTAGATATACAAACTTGCTACTCTTACAGCAGGACAATCCAGGTCAGAAACTGAGACTGACCTGTCAGTGCCAACAGTGAAAATGAGCAGAGATTAGTCATATGATTGAGAAACGTCAATATAAAGAGGTGGGGCAGCCAGTGCACTATCTCACTGCTCCACTGACCTTTATTGCTGGCTGCACAGAGTGTGTACCTTCTCCTGTAACTTATATTGGTGTTTCAAAAAAGGTGTTCCAGTTTCAGCCCACATCTTGAAGATGTGCTCGTTGCTAAGTTTAGGATTCGGTGTAAGTGACCGGTGACCTTTGGGGAGGTGTGTATGTTAATGAGCATGTGTGAGAGAATAGACTACAAGGAAATAAATCTGGAAATGGGATTACTCTGAGGAATGGCAGACTCAGTATTGTAGACACATTCAGATTGAGGCAGGTATTTTTTTCTGAAGAAATGTACAGCTGGTTCGAATTGGCCACAACACAATACAGGAATGGAAAGGCATATAAAGTGAATTAATAAGCATAAAGCCAGCACTTGGAGCAACATAATATGTTGACACAAATACATTAAATGAGGTTGAGATAGTAAAAGCTTTCCAAAGGACCTTGCATGCATTAAACATCCATGAATCAAGGGCATGTTTATTATTGATCTCCAGGTCATCATTTATGAGTAATATTGTGAGCTTTGTCAAAATATTGTCACTATGACTTTATGAATGGAGATTGTTATCAACAGGGTTTCTGAAAGTTACACGGTTATATTCAAACGTGGAATTCCATGAATTTCAAGCTCTCAAGCTTTTAACTTTTCATATAATGCAAATGTTGTTAAAAGGGATATAAAAACAGAAAATGCTAGAAATACTCAATAGTCCAAGCAGCATCTATGCAAAGGGAAGCAGATAAAACATTTCAAGGCAATGATCATTATAAGTGGATCAAATGGATGTTTAAACTGAAGTTACTTAACTGAAGTCAACTTTACTTAAATTCATCATTTCATTCTGTCTTCAATGCATTCGAAGCAAGATAATAGATCATTTAGGTATAACATTTTTCTTCCCAAGTTTTCTTGGTTGATATTACACAGTTTTTATCAAGTACTGGGTTTAAAATGGTAAGTATGTTACCTTTAAAATGCAACCACTCAACTTGATATTCTAGTGACATAAAACTGATTCAATTTGTATAGTGTGATTTAGTGCCTCTCTGTATTTGATTTTCAGATTAATATCTAAAAATATGCACAATGTGTTTGAGGAATGGTTTTTGTTTGCTGAATTGCCAGCCACATTCTTACCAATGCTTCTGTTTTCATTGTTTTGTAGGAGATGCCAACCCCAAGGAAAGCAGTCCCTTCATTAACAGTACTGAGGCTGAGAAAGGAAGAGAGTATGATGGGAAAAACATGGCTCTATTTGAGGTACAGTAAACCAAGTTATAAAAACACCAAACAGCACCAAACTCCACCAAACACCCTTATTCATTTGGTTACCAGCAAATGCCTGTATCCACAAACCACTTTAATATGAATTACTTTGTACTACATTGAACTGATTCTAGGCATTCGCTGTACATTTCTCTAAACTATGGGTCAAAACAAAATGTCTACATCTTCTTATTTTTCCATAAATATAAATAGGTTGGAGAACTTGTCTAAATGTTATAGTTCCCGTGAGTGATTTAAGTTTAAATATTAACTTAGGAGGGCATGGGGAAGGCTTTGGCACTGCGAGAAAAATGTGTGGTAACCGTGCCAAGACAACGTGAGCATATTGTGGAGCTAGCAGGAGAGCTGACTACATTGAGACATCTCCCTACATTGACATTCAAATGCAATCAATGCAAGAAGTACAGAGCAATATTTGAAAAAAAATATCTGATGGTTTGTAATCTCACTGGGGGAATTCTCTGCTTTCATCATTTGTTCCACCTCAAACCATAGCTAATAATTTTTTTTATAATGCTAACACATTATTTGGTGGTTGACAGGCCCAGAGGCAGACAGAAGGCTGCGGAGGCCAAGTCAATGGCAGAGATAGATAGATAGATTCTTGATTAGTATGGGTTTCAGAGGTTATGGGGAGAAGGCAGGAGAATGATGTTAGATGGGAGAGATAAATCAGCCATGATTGAATAGCAGAATAGAATTGATGGGCCGAATAGCCTGATTCTGCTCCTATCAATTATGACATTGCCGGAACGCATTAGTAAAACAGTGATGGAGAATATCACCAAGTTCATGGCTGTAGTCAAACACCTGCACTTCTTGTCTCACTGCCTTCACCACTGCCTTCATTAAGAAATTCTCTTGGCATTCAAGTTCAATCATGGATTTATCATTCTTTTATTATAACCGTTGTCATTCCTGTAATCTAGGTGGTTTTCCAACAAGAAAAGAAATAGGTGGCATACAATCATCAGTCCACCATGCCTGTTCCACCATTCAATGTAATCATGGTTGATCTTTTGTTTCAGAAGCAGTTTCATGCCCCAACCCAAAATTTGTTATAAGGTTTGCAACATCTGATTGCTATATTGTGATCTATCTGGGTGCAAGTAGTTCAAAGTGGGTAGGAATTTAGCAATCAGCTGAAGGAAAATGAAAGCAGCAAATAGCAATGAGGCCATGAGGCAAAAAGTAAAAAGATACATGACTAAGAACCTAGTGCAAGAGAGAGGGTTCAGATATATGGATCACTGGGCTCTCTTTCAGGGCATGTGAGACCTATAGAAGTGGGATGGATTGCACCTGAACTGGAGGGGAACCAATATCCTTCAGGGAGCTTTGCTATGGCTACTCAAGAGGGTTTGGAGTATTTTGGCAGCAGGATGAACAGCAGGAGAGCAAGTGGAGAGACAGATGAGAAGGTAAAAGTTATGGCAAGTAAGTCTGAAAGGAAGGACAAACAAACACAGGTCAGTGAACATGGCGAGATTGATGGGCTAAAGTGTATTCAGTTCAATGCAAGGAATATGGTGGGTAATGCAGATGAACTTACTGCCTGGAAATGTGCATGGATCTGTAATGTTGCGAGAGGGGCAGGACTGGCATCTCAAAGTTTAAAGGCCAACTTGGTAGGTGTATTCAAAGAGAGTTTCTTGAAACAGTTTGTAAATAGTCCAACTTGTGGAGAGAGCATTTTGGCAACAAATGTGGGAAAAACAATTGTGAAGTTGTTGATAGAAACATGGAAACATAGAAAGTAGATGCAGGAGTAGGCCATTTTGGTCCTTTGGGCGAGCACCACCATTCACTATGATCATGGCTGATCATCCAGAATCAGTACCCTGCGTCTGCTTTTTACCCCTTGATTCCGTTAGCCCTAAGAACTATATCTAACTCTCCCTTAAATACATCCATTAAATTGGCCTCCACTGCCTTCAGTGGCAGAGAATTCCACAGATTCACAACTCTCTGAGTGATAACGTTTTTCCTCATCTCAGTCCTAAATGGTCTCCCCATTTTCCTTGAACTGTGACCCCTGGTTCTGGACTCAGGAACATTTTCCCTTCAATCAAGCCTGTTCAATCCCTTGAGAATTGTAAATGTTTCTATGTTCCCCTCTCATCTTTCTAAATTCCAGTGAATATAAGCCCAATCGATCCATTCTTTCATCATATGTAAGTCCCACCATCCTGGGAATTAACCTGGAGAATCTACGCTGGACTCCCTCAATAGCAAGAATGTCCTTCCTCAATTTAGGAGACCCAAACTGCACACTATAGGCCAGGTGCGGTATCAACCGGGCCCATTACAACTGCAGTAGGACCTCCTTGCTCCTATACTCAAATCCTCTCGCTATGATAGACAACATGCCATTTGCTTTCTTCACTGCCTGCTGTACCTGCATGCTTACTTTCAGTGACTGATGTACAAGGACACCCAGGTCTCGTTGCACCTCTCCTTTTCCCAATCTGGCACCAATCAGATAATAATCTGCCTTCTTGTTCTTGCCACCAAAGTGGATAACCTCACATTTATCCACAATATACTGCTTCTGCCATGCATGTGCTGAATCACCCAACCTATCCAAATCACCCTGCAGCCTCGTAGCATCCTCCTCGCAGCTCACACTGACACCCAGCTTTGTGTAATCTGCAAACATGGAGATGTTACATTTAATTCCTTCGTCTAAATCATTATATATTGTAAATAACTGGGATCCCAGCACTAAACCTTACGGCACCCCACTAGTCACTGCATGATACAAAGCTGAGTTGTGAAGAGGGTGAAGAAATACTTCAACGGGACATTGACAGGAATTTAACATGGAAAATGTGAAGTCATCCACTTAAGCAGTTAAAACAGGAAAGGAGAAGATTCTTTAAATTATGACATATTGATAAGTATTGGTCTTTATTGGACTTAAGTATTTTTGGACACAAAGTTTGAGAGTTAACATTCAGGTGCAGCAAGCAATTAGGAAGGCAATGGTAGATTGGTCTTTATTGCAAGAAAATTTAGGTACAAGAAACAAATGTCTTACTCCAGTTATCTCATGCTTTAGCATGACTGCAACTTATATTGTGTACAAGTCTGATCTCCATATCTAAGGAAGAGATATTTGGAACGGAGGGTATACATCAAAGGTTACCTCATAAATCAGGGGTGATGGGTTTGAAGGAAGAATAAGCAGACTAGCCTATGCTCTGCAGTTTAGTAGATTGAGAGATGATCTCATTAAAATATACACAATTCTGACATTATTTGACAGGCTAGATGCAGAGATAAGGAAATAAGGAACTACAGCAGATTCTGATTTACAAAAAAAGACACAAAGTGCACAAATATCTCAGCAGGTCATGCAGCATCTCTGAAATACATGAATTGGTGACATTTCAGGTTTCACCCTTCTTCAGACTGAAAAAGAGGCTCGACCCGAAACATTGCCTACCCATGCTCTCCAGAGATGTTGCCTGACCTGCTGAGTTACTTCAGCATTAGTGTGTGTAGTTTTTTTTTAAATGCTGAAATTATGTTTCCCCTGGCTAGGGTTTCTACAAACAGAGCACCAAATTTCAATATAAAGGGGCAGCCATTCAGGATTGAGATGAGATATGCTTTCACCCCAAGGGTAGTGAATCTTTGGAATTCTTTATCCAAGAGAACTGTGGAGGCTCATTTCTGGATCTGATAAGCTTTTGAACACTAAAGTAATCAAGAACTGCATGGTTAATACAAAAAAGTGCCGACAATAACAAAAATCAACCATGATTTTATTGAATGATGGAACAGAAGTGATGGGCCAAATGAATACATTCTACTTCTATTTATTATTTTCTTATTTTCTTATGTCCATAAATACAGTATCTCACTGGGCAAAGCAAACCAAATGGTTTCTTTGCAGGACCGTGTTAACCTATTATTTTTACATGGGCAATAATACATAGCAGTTTGATATTGACGACTAATACTAAGATGGAAATTGGCATGTCACTGATTGATTGCAAGGCCATCGGTGTATGCTAATAATGATTTCCATTTCAAGAGAAAGATAAATATTGGTTGAACATACTCCACATTGGTAATTCGTCTCACAGCATCACTGAATAAAACAATTTGCGTGAATAGAAGAACACATAATGGGGTCAGTAACATTGAGAATGGATGCAGAATGTTGACATGTTCATAATCGTATTTCAGTAAGTATTCATTATCTGTCAGAATGTATTCTATTGGTGAGATGAATACATATCGAGTTTTGTTTTCAGTGAACAGATGTTTGATGAAGAAGAACATTGAACTGAGATAAATGGAAGATTAGATTGCAAATAATTCCAGTCATTTTGCATAAACCCATGTTAAATTCAATTGTACTTTTCTTCAATAGGATCGAAAGGGACTTGTTTCCACTTCACTTCTGTTGGTTCTGAGGAAGTAGATGAGACCAATGTGGGCTCTCCATACTCTGACCTTGGTGAGATGGGAGGTGCTTCCAGAGGATGGGAAGGGTAGAATGCTGGTGAACCCTTCTTCCATTTTCACCTGGTTTCCATATTCTTCTGAAGAATAGTATCAAGGTTCTCAATGCCAACCTAAAAGTCCCATCTCCAGTTTGAGTGGCCAAGGGTCAGCAATTCCCACAGTTCGGTTAAGATTTTACATTATTACAATGTGTCTTTGAGAATATCCTCCAATTTGGCCTTTAATTCTCCTGGTAAATTCTTGCCACGACAGAACTTAAAGAGTCTCTTTTGGAAGTCTGGAGTCGATCATGCAAACAACGTGGCCTGTCCATCAGAGCTCAAATTAAAAGCTTAATGGGCAGGTGTTTGTGCCTAGGAGAGAAAATTGGTATTGGTTGACCTGTCCTGCCAGTGGATTTGGGGGACCTTGTAAAGAAGGCATAGGTGTTCTATCTTTGAATAATCTGCTGTAGATAGGTCATATATCTGAATATGCAGGAGAACGGTGAAAAATGAGCATTGTATTCAGTTAGAGATCTTGGTCCTAAAATGGCCTTTCCCTCAGATGCCCTTTCCCTTGTCCATGACTATCATCAGTGATATCTGCAATCCTGGGTTGAGAGTGTTTCATATTGATCTCCACTTTGCTTTTGTTCAGTGTTTTACATCAGACAACTTTTCACTGTATGTTGGCTATTCTGGCCATTTTGTAATGCAAGTTTTTCTTACACTTGGAACACAATGGGCAGCACAGTGATGCAGGCAGGCAGTGATGCAGGTTCAGTCCCAACCTTGGGTCCTGCCTGTGTGGAATTTGCATCTTCTCTCTGCGACAATGTAGGTTTCATCTGGTTTCCTCCCACATCCCAAAAATGTGTGGATTGATTGGTCAATTGGCCACTACAAATTGTCCCTAATGTGTAGATAAATTGTAACATCTTAGGGGAGTTATTGGAAATGTGAAAGGAATAACGTGGATTAGGAGAGGATTAGTGGATGCTTCTTGGTTAACTTCAACTCAGAGTGCCAAAGGGCCCTTTTCCATGCGCTATCCCTCTATGGCTTCATGACAATGCATATAAAAGAGAGATGGATTGCATTATTTTGATAGTATTTGACACCATGTTTAGTGTTATCATTTGAGGATGAATTTAAGGACACATCTTTTAAATGTATACAGAAAAATGCTTTCATTCCATTTCAAGATTGGGTTATAACTTAAGTTGTAGTTAGACTAAAATATAACACATTATGGACAAATTGTTTTGTTGCAGCATGGATTTCCCTTGGGCACAGAATATAAAATACCATTGTGACAATTTACAATAATCCAATTTATATTTTTATGAGGGATAGATAGATATTTATTTGTTGTCATTTGAACCTAAGTTCAAACGAAATTCTGTTTCTGCAGTCATACAAACAAGTAAAAAGAACCAAGACACAACACAATTTACACAAACATCCATCACAGTGAATCTCCGCCTCACTGTGATGGAAGGCAAAGTCTTATCTCTCTCCCCTGCACTCCACATTCTCCTCCCGATGTCAAAGTCAAAGCCCCCGGCGGGCGATTGTAGATATGTCCCGCGGCCATTAAAGCCGCGCCGGGCGATGCAAGGCCACGCTCCGGGTCTTGATGTTGTAGCCCCCGGTAGCGCCAGCAAGTCCCACGGCCACCAATGCCGCGCCGGGCGATGCCAGACCCCGCTCCAGGTCATCCTCAACCCCGCAACTCGGGCGGGAGTAGCTGCCGTTGCGGGAGCCCCGAAAAGCGGTCTCCCACCATGGACCCGCAAGCTCCCGATGTTACCATCCACCAGACCTGCGGCTGAAGCCTCCGAATCTCCGGGGTCGGGTAGCAGCAGCGCGCCACCACAGCTCCTCCCGCTCCGAACTCGGCCAGCTCCACGATGGTGAGTAGTCCGCAGGCTCCGCGACTGGAGCCCCAGGTCGTTCCGGTTGGAGGCCGCTCCATGGTGCTAGGCCCCAACGACAACGGAGACCCGACAAGAGAAAGGTCGGGTCTCCCGTGCAGGGAAAAGATTTTAAAAGTTTCCCCACCCCCACCCCCCCACACATACCCAGTTTAAAAAAAAACACTATACAAGACTCAAACGAAACAAAAAAAATAAAAAAAGACAGACGGACTGCAGAGGCCGCTGCAACGTGAGCCGCGCCACGAACCAAAGCGGATCATACCTTATTGAGAATTTGGACTAACTTGTGTGTTTTTGCTGAATTAATATTGTCTTTAATAGATCGTATTTTGCTCCAGAGTAGATTCATTTATTGATGAGATTCTATAGTGTCAGAGAGGGCCTGTGCACCCCAAGTGACCTTTTCTAGATTAGATATTCATAGCCTTAGTTTTGGTGTTACTGCATTTGAAACATTCATACATTTAATCCATACATAGTAAATATGGCCTTTAAAATCTAATAGTTTTGTAATGTGTTTATTGATTAGTCAATACAGCTCTAATGTATTGCAGAAACACAAAGCTCCATTGTTGCCTGGCAGCATGACATTCATTGTTTTTCACAGTTTTGTGTTCTGTCTGTAATGTTTTGCAGGAAGAAATGGACACCAGCCCTATGGTATCATCTCTTCTTAGTGGACTGGCCAACTACACCAACCTTCCCCAGGGGGTCAAGGAGCATGAAGAGGCTGAAAATAATGAAGGAGCCAAGAAGAAGCAAGCCAAGGTACAAAGACTTCAGGGCAGAGAGCTACAGTGTTGTTGTACTGATATTGATACTGGCTTTTGCAATTTAGTAAATATCTGGAATTCGATCTGAACCTAACACAGGAGAGAAACAGTGTGAGACCAGTCAAAGGGATTAGGATTGTCATATCACAACAAAAAGGTGTAAAAAACATAGAAAATCTTTGATCTCTGGTTCTAAACAAAACTTGCTTTGGGTTGTTTTAACCATATTGAGTGTTTAGAACTCCTGTGCCTTCTCTCAAAATATCTTGCCCACTGGTGTCCCTTCAATTACAGATTATGATTCAGATTTGGTTATTGCCATATACACCAATGTGCCATGAAATTCCTAGTTCACAAGAAGCTCACAAAGTAAACAGTATACATACAGTAATGATAACCACAGCAATAAATAAACCACAAGGGCAAAACGGCAGAATGGTGCCAAGACTGTAGTGTAATCTGTAGTTGTGCAAAATAAATGCAATAATACAATAAACAAATGAAGTAGAGTTAACAGTAAGAGTACATGGCAACACACCAGGGGAGGGTGAGAGTGAGGTGATTGGTTCAGGAGTCTGGTAGCCATGGAGAAGAATTTGTTCTTAATTCTGGACATTTGGGCTTTCAAGCTCCTGTGTCTTCTCCCAGAAGGTAGAATAGAACAAAGGGAACGGCCAAGCATCCTTGACGGAATTTCCAGCCCTCCTGATGCAACTCACTGTGAAAATGGGCTGGATGGAAGGAAGTGACAAGCCTTTAATGGACTGGGCTGTGTTCACCACTCTCTGCAGGTTCAGGCGGTCAAGAGCAGAGTAGTTGGCAAAATAGGATGATGTATCCTGTCAGAATGCTTTTTAAAGTGGCTCTGTTGAAGTTTGAGAGAATCCTTATGGACATGCCAAATCTTCTCAGACACCTATGAAAATGCACTGATGTGCTTTCGTAATCACCACTTCAGGTGAGGGTGAGATGAGGTTCGGTTGCTGGTGATATAGATGCCTAAGAAGATTAACCTGTCATCCAGTTCTACAGCAGATCCATTTATTAGTGTGCACAAGGTTCCCCTCCTTTGTGTACTCTGCTTAAACATTGTTATAGATCCATCCATTGACAGCATCCAGGTGATCTGATTATGAAAACCTTACAAAAGATACACAAATGAGTTTCTTTTTGACTCAGGATGGCACAGTGGCACAGCTGATAGAGCTGCTGCCTCACAGCACCAGAAACTCGAGTTCAATCCTGAACTCGAGTACTGTCTGTGTGGAGTTTACAAATTCTTCTGGTGTCCACATGGGATTCTTCTGGGCTCTTCGGCTTCCTCCTACATCCCAAAGATGTGCAGGTTTGTAGGTTAATGGGCCTCTGTAAATTTCTGTTAATGTTGAAGGGAGTGGATGAGAAAGTGGAATAACATAGACAATAATAATAATAATAATGCATTTTATTTGCTGGCGCCTTTCTGGACACCCAAGGACACCTTACAGGACATAAAATCACAATACATTTATCAATATTAAAATCTTGACACCTTACAATTTAACAAAGAAACATATAAACATATAATCAGAGTAAAATAAGTTATAAAGACATCACAAATACATAAATTAAAAACAGAAATTTGATCCAAAGAAGACAACAACAAAATTCAGAAAACACAATATGAAGGTGCAGGAGTAGGCCATTTGGCCCTTCGAGCCAGCACCGCCATTCACTGTGATCATGGCTGATCATCCTCAATCAGTACCCCGTTCCTGCCTTCTCACCATATCCCCTGACTCCGCTATCTTTAAGATATCTTTAACATAGGACTAGTGTGAACAGGTAATCACTGGTTGGCGTTGAATCGGTGGGCCAAAGGGCCTGTTTCCATGCTGTATCTCTAAAATAAACTAAAGATGATGTAAGTGATATTGTGCAGTTCTACGGAACTGAGTCTCTGCGCATTCCTCTGCAACTGGATCCTTGACTTCCTCATCAACAGACCACAGTCCTTACAGATTGGCAGCAATACTTCTTCTCCGATAGCCATCAATATGGGAGCACCTCAAGGCTGCGTATTCAGCACCCTGCTCTACTCATTCTATACTTAAGACTGTTTGGCCGGACACAGCGCAAACTCCATCTTCAAGTTCACCGACCACACCACCGATGTTAGACAAACTACAGATGATGATGAGTCAGAATATAGAAGTGAGATCGATCGACTGACCAAATAGTGCCAGCACAACAACCTGGCTCTCAATGTCAGTAAGACCAAGGAACTAATTGTGGTACTTTGGAAATGGAAGGATGAAGACCCACAAATCTGCCTATATCGAGAGAAAAGGTGCAAATTCTTGGGCGTACATATTTCTGAGGATCTTTCATGGACCCAGCGCACTGATGCAATTGTAAAGAAAGCGCATCAATGCCTCTACTTCCTGAAAAGATTGCAGAGATTCGGTATGTCAGAGAGGATTCTCTTGAGCTTCTACAGGTGTACAGTGTGACCACATTGACTGGTTGCATCATGGCCTTGTTTGGCAACTTGAATGCCCAGGAACGAAGAAGACTGCAAAAAGTGGTGAACACTTTCTTTCCTGCCATCGAGAAGATGATATAGGAGCCTGAAAACTGAAACGTCCAGGTTCAGGAACAGCTTCTTCCCAACAGCCATCAGGCAATTAAACACTACAACTTCCAAATTAGCTCAGAATTACATTGACTTGGGGGCATTGGTTCTGACAGACAGACAGAGACAGACAGAGACAGACAGAGACAGACAGAGACAGACAGAGACAGACAGAGACAGACAGAGACAGACAGACAGACAGAGACAGACAGAGACAGACAGAGTCAGACAGAGACAGACAGAGACAGACAGAGACAGAAAACTTTTATTTTTGTTTATTATATTGTTTACACTATGTTTACATATTCTTTTGTGCTGCTGCGAGTAAGAATTTAATTGTTCTGTCTGAGATCTGTTATCTAATTAGTTCCACCTATAACCATCTATCACGTTTAAGACTGATGAATAAAGTATAATATTTGTATATTAGTGGAAAAAACAAACAGGATTACTTTTCTTTCCCTTTCCACTTTAAAACAGTGAGGCTGGAGCAAGTTTCATAGTTCTTTCATAGCTTTTTTTAGGATCAGGCCCAATCAACTTTGTTTTATTTCTAAATTGAACAATTAATTTTGAGCGCTGAGTCTGAAAAACAGTTCTCGACCATTTCGTCACCCATTCCTTCTCTCCAGAGATACTGCCTGTCCCGCTGCATTACTCCAGCATTTTGTGTCTGTCTCCTTGTGTGGCTTAATTCATTTTGAGATTGGCACAGTACATGTCCTGTTAATATTTAACAAGAACCTTATAATGGGAGCTTGTACTTAAAGTGCCCAAAACTTCTTGCAGCTCTTAATATAGATTGAGAACATTTTAACTTTAATCTTGAGCTTTATAGAGAGTGTCACATTTAAAAATACTTTTTTACAAAAGCAACACTTGCAATAATGTGGAATAACTATTTTAGATTTGAGCAGGTAATCTCGAGAGCACAACTGAAAGAGTGATTCACAAAACATTCCCAGGTGAGTTCCCAGGTTAAATTTAACAGGTGGCCGCAAAAAATCCCATTATTTTATTTTAAGCAGGGCTGCAGATCAACCAAGACTACTGAAGCATAGATTGTTGGCTTACCATCTTGTTGTTTACAGAGGTTGGCTCACGCAAATTAACTGATGCGTGTCCTGCATCACAGTGGTGTGGAGTTGTAAAGACATTCTGAAAAGAAGTTAGGGTGTTTTTCATGAATCAAAAGCCAATCCATAGAAACATAGAAACATAGAAAATAGGTGCAGGAGGAGGCCATTCAGCCCTTCGAGCCAGCCCCGCCATTCACTGTGATCATGGCTGATCGTCCTAAATCAATAACCTGTGCGTGCCTTCTCCCCATATCCCTTGATTCCACTAGCCCCTAGAGCTCTATCTAACTCTCTCTTAAATCCATCCGGTGATTTGGCCTCCACTGCCCTCTGTGGCAGGGAATTCCACAAATTCACAACTCTCTGGATGAAAACGTTTTTTCTCACCTCAGTCTTAAATGGCCTCCCCTTTATTCTAAGACTGTGGCCCTTGGTTCTGGACTCGCCCAACATTGGGAACATTTTTCCTGCATCTAGCTTGTCCAGTCCATTTATAATTTTATATGTTTCTTTAAGATCCCCCTAAACTCCAGTGAATACAAGCCTTGTCTTTTCAATCTTTCCACATATGACAATCCCGCCATCCCAGGGATCAATCTCGTGAACCTACGCTGCAATGCCTTAATCACAAGGATGTCTTTCCTCAAATTAGGAGACCAAAACTGTACATAATACTCCAGATGTGGTCTTACCACAGCCCTATACAACTGCAGAAGAACCTCTTTACTCCTATACTGAAATCCTCTTGTTATGAAAGCCAACATTCCATTAGCTTTCTTCACTGCCTGCTGTACCTGCATGCCAACTTTCAGTGACAGGTGTACAAGGACACCCAGGTCTCGCTGCACCTCCCCCTTACCTAACCTAACCCCATTGAGATAATAATCTGCCCCCTTGTTTTTGCCGCCAAAGTGGATAACCTCACATTTATCTATATTATACTGCATCTGCCACACATCTGCCCACTCATTCAACCTGTCCAGGTCACCCTGCAACCTCCTAACATCCTCTTCACCGTTCACACTGCAACCCAGCTTTGTGTCATCTGCTAGTGTTGCTCCTAATTCCCTCTTCCAAATCATTAATATATATGGTAAACATTTGCGGCCCCAACACCGAGCCTTGCGGCACTCCACTCGCCACTGCCTGCCATTCTGAAAAGGACCCGTTCACTCCTACTCTTTGCTTCCTGTCTACCAACCAATTTTCTATGCATGTCAACACCCTACCCCCAATACCATGTGCTCTAATTTTAGTCTCCAGTCTCCCGTGTGGGACCTTATCAAAGGCTTTCTGAATGTCTAGATACACTCAATCCACTGGCTCCCCCTTCATCCATTTTACTTGTCACATCTTCAAAAAATTCCAGAAGATTAGTCAAGCATGATTTCCTTTTCATAAATCTATGTTAACTTGGACTAATCATTTTACTGCTACCCAAATGCCCCATTATTACCTCTTTAATAATTGACTCCAGCATCTTTCCCACCACCGAAGCCAGTCTAACTGGTCTGTAATTCCCCGTTTTCTCTCTCGCTCCTTTCTTGAAAAGTGGGATAACATTAGCTATCCTCCAATCCACAGGAACTGATCCTGAATCTATTGAACATTGGAAAATGATCACCAATGCGTCCACTATTTCTAGAGCCACCTCCCTGAGGATCCTGGGATGCAGACCATCCGGCCCAGGGGATTTATCATCCTTCAGTCCCATCAGCTTACCCAATATTATTTCTCGCCTAATGAAAATTTCTTTCAGTTCCTCTACCCCCTTAGATCCTCAGTCCTCCAGTACATCTGGGAGATTGTTTGTGTCTTCCTAAGTGAAGACAGATCGGATCTTCTTTTAGCTGGATAACCAATGGGGTAGAATACGAGCGTAAGAGGAGAATAACTTGCAGTAACATGTCCACTCCAGTGCTTCCTCGACTCAGCCATCCCCAACACAGCACAACATGGCAGGAAAAGCTCACACCCCTCCTGCACAATTCAGAAACATGTGGAAGATGCCACACTTTGAGGAAGCTGATGTAGCTGTGATGGATACAACTGCAATTTAGAAAATGGTTGGTAGAGAAAGCAGGTTTAAAGATATTATCCATCATCTGGTTGCTCATTTACTGCTATTCCTTGCTAAGTGCCCACGCATCAATATATTTCCTGCACCACTAATCCTTCATACTGTAATATTCTAACTGCATCTTAAAATTGGAGGCCTTGACAAATTGGCTCATCCCATGTTGTTCCATCAATTCACGCTAGCAATTCTGGGTGTGCTACCTTGAAGTGCTTTCTGTCTTCATGATTCTGTGAAAATGATGGAGTATCACTCACACACATCTGTTTTGGTTATAACCCTGAAAGTTCAGTGTCAATGACTCGGGGGTTACGGAGCTTGCAGCTACTGCTTGCTGATGAACAGCCTTGGTCCTGATAGAATTTGATTGCGATCTAATGAGAGAATAGAAAATGACATTGTCCGGCAAGCTTGTCAGTTGCCTGATTGAATCACCCTGCAGACAGAGACTATTTTCTTAATTGGTGTCAACACATCAACTCTCCTGGGTCTGCGGCAGCAGTTGTGTGACCTTCTGTGAAATCTGGTGTGATGCTCTTTCTGTAACGTGCTTCCTAAATAAGTGGCAGGTACAGTACCTGTAAACACACTCTCTGTCACACTTTATTTCTTCATCTTTTTTTTGACAATTTGTATTTATACTCACCCTGTGAAACTATATTAACTGTACAACGAAATAATTTTCTGATGAGAGTTTGACATTCCATATCAGTCTTT